>CM031598.1:46628358-46850363 GCA_018398815.1 Conus ventricosus | reverse complement strand
AAAATCCAAGATGGCGGGTCGATTGACCGTTGAGGGTTCGGTCGTCGAAAGAGAAGCAATGGGCGCGAGAGCAAAATAGACTAACGCGCTGAAGATATACGAGGCCGAAAGGCGACTCAGTAGAGGGAAATCTGAGTAGAGGATCTCGGATAACCAATGTTTATTTACTGTCATAAATGAGAGACGGGAGATTAGCCTCTATCTTTGAAATTACTTCATCTTTACGTCACCCAGCCTTGACGTCAAACTTTTGTTTCATTTTTTACCTCACCCAGATTTGACGTCAGATTCAGGTGCAGCGCTTATCACAAGAAACACTTCTAGATGTTGGCAATGCGCGGCTGAGTTAGCCCCTAAATGTCATTGTAAGGCGAACTCTTCTTCTTCTTCACGGGCGACGACTCGCGGCCGGAATCACCACCCGTCACTCGATCAGATGAGACTCGTGGCGTAGCTTGCCCCCCACTACCGTCACGCTGTCCCATCACGCTCTCCCCAACCGTGTCCGAGTGCAGCCACCACTCGGACACGAGGAGCGTCATCACTCCGGTGGAGGAGTTGTGGGCAGTCTTTGGTGGGTCTCCCCCACTGACCACAACTCCGGATCAGGGACGCAGGCATCGACTAGGTCGGATCTGCGCCCTCACCCCCGACGGTCGAACCACCCCGATCGACTGTCGCACTTTCCCCTAGGGGTACAGGACGTTGGGGAGCGGACTTCTTTCGCTCCCCTATTGGGCAACGTCCGCGGTCCCGTTCCTCCGGGGGGAGGATCGACCAGCGGGACTAGGGGTAACCTTTTGTCCCTTGAGGTGGACTCGTCACTGCAGCCTTCCCAGTCCGCTTCCACGCGGCCAGGGGGCTCAGCTACCATGCCACCCACCGGCCACCCTGCCAGGCAGTGCTCTCCCCAGGGCGGGTACGAGACAGCTCGCCTTCTCGCTACCCACCCCATGGTGCCCAGGTTACCCGGGTCCCCGAGGAAACCCTGCCCCAGGGCCGACACAGCCCTGCGTACTCCCCGGGGACCGGTGGCTCCATGCCCCCGAGAGGAACCAGTGGCTTAGGGCTGACACCCATTCTGACTCCATCTCCGGTCGCATGTGGCATCCGGCCTCTTTCAGCTGGATCGACCTGGGTCCCCCTCCCTCTCGAGCGCTGTCCGATCGGTGATTCCCTTGTCTGCCTGCCGAGTATGGAGCCACCAGGGACCCGTCCTTGTGTTCCCCCACTACCCAACGAGGGTGGGACTCCCACGCACACCTGTCTTGGCCCCCCCCTGAAGGTGGATCTGAACATCCCCTTCAGGAACACTCTGACCCACAGCCTGAGGACGGGGTCGAGGACTCCCTCCCCCCCACTGGTGACTTTTCCATCTTGGAAAGCTGGCGCCCAGATCTTGTTGTTAAGGAATCCCCTCCCTCTGACAACATTTTCTCCTTTAGCCGTTACGCCGGGTCCCCCCCTGCCCAGCGATCACGGCCAAGGATAGTCGCCCCCCCAGACCCTCATCCCCTTGTGGGACAGATCGGCATCTTTCGCCAGGGGTGCACAGGCCGTCCCTCCGCCGGGGATTGACTTCTTGTCAGCCCTAACGCGGCTCCAGTAGGAGTTTTCCTCAAGGACTGCGGCAGGGCCCCCACGTCTTCTCCCTCTTCTCTGCCAATCCAGTCACCAGGGATATTGCCATTTCCCCTACCGACTGCCGGCTCACTCCCAACCTTACCCCTCCCACATCCTCCACTGTTTCTATCAAGAACTTGACGGAGTGGCACAGGATTGCAGGACTGGTATCCTTCACACCACCGCGGGACATGCTTTCCTTGACATGTTCCTGCAGCGAGCGGAGGAGCTCTGGTCAAAGGAGGATGGCACTGCCTCTGTGTCTTCAGACGCTGACGACACTGAGACAGACTCTAGCCTGTTTGGCGACCCCCTGATGCGCTTTCTTATTCACAAGATATCGCATCACCTTTTGGCTGCGGCGGACAGCGCAGCCAGGAGTCACTTTAATCGCCTGTTGGCAGTGAGAGATGCTGTACCATCACAGGCCAATCTCTCAGGCCGTGCTGTCACGGTCCAACCTCTCCCAGGCACTCAAGTCGGCCTTGCGGTGTATCCCTGGGCAGGACCAGTCGCTGTTCGGCGGCTATTCAACTGCGACACCAGGAGACAGACTCCCGCTCAAACCCTATCCCAGGCAGTCACCTGCCCACACCGCACGGCCCGCCAAGCGCCCTAATATCCCCTCTAGGCCGAAACCGAAACCTCCCCAGCAGAATTTTCGGTTCGGCCAGCAGACATGGTCCCGGAGGTAACTGGGGGAGTCGCCCATGGGGGACTCCATCCTTATACTCCCATCTCAAAGACGATACCTACGTCTCGTCTGGCAAGATCGGGGTTCCAGTAGAACTGGAAGCAGTCTGTACTTACACTGAAATCTGCTCGCAATGGGTTCCGACAAACGGCCCTAGCCTGGCAGACGACGCTCGCCTTGAAGTATTGATTTTTCTCAAGGTCTCGTCCTAGTTTCCCATAGTCTCGTTTCGCGTGAAGACGCGATACTTACTTCCGCCATTTTCCCGTCGGTGCTCAAGGCAATCGATATGTCAGGAAAGTGTGCATTTCAGGATCTGGGGTCAAGGTAAGCAGTACTGGTTGCTAAGGATCCCCAAAACAACATTACGTTCTATGTTCTGTGTGCAAAAGATCGCCTCATTTGGCATCTATGGGCTCGAAAACAACACACTCATGCTGACTATGGCCACACAAGCGCATGACTCAGTATCTTTATACACGCGTGTTCGTGTTCCTGTCTTTTCAAGCGGACCGGTAGGGAGAGTGACACTAGTTCAACCTCTACACTACCCCTCCAACTCGGGCTTCCCCTTTTTGAGAACCCTCATACCTCGGGAGTGTGGGACGCTGAAGTGGAAGCGGGCAGGCTTGCCCTCCCCGCTCCCCAACCCTGGTCTCGCACCGACTTGTTCTCCTGCCCACGGACAACACTTCGGTGCCTTATGTCAAAAAAAAAAAGGGGAGGGGGGGGGGGGGGAGGGGGCTCGCTCCCTCAGCTTCTCCCTCCGAATAGAGGCCCCCTTCTCTGTTGCCGTGCGGGGATTCACCCTCTGTGCAGGGCTGCCTACCCCCTTCCGCCACTTTCAGGGACATACATTTTCAAAACCAGGGACACAGACTGATTTCCAGGGACACATGCAGCGGTAGCACATATCACAACCACATCAACATTAAAGTGAAAGCTTACCTTTATTTACAATATGTACAACTTCTACCATGGCTTTTGGTTAATTCAGGTCCTGCACTGCAGGCTGAAGAGAACGGTAATAGGCACTCTTCAAATCCTGCAGCTGTATAGTGTCTCCATAGTGTCTGGATCAACAGTCCTCACAATCAGTGGAAAAAGTTTCTGTCCTCCTTTGTCATTGCTTCCATCTGTTGAAATTGTGAAAGGCTGTTTTTTCATTCTATCCTCGAGAGTAAGGGTAACTTGGGCAGCATTTTCTTTCAAAATCGCCGTGCCTTTGCTTCTAGCGCACTGAAATTTCTTTGCGATGTCCGAGTCAGGAAACATCAATTTATTTTAACTCCTTTGTTTAATCCAACGCGGCCATCGGCAAATTCAGTTCAGCTGCAAGGTCAACCATCAACGTTTCAGCTCTTATGACGTCAAAAGTTTCCTGACTGGTTGACGTCTGAGCACGTTGAAAGAATCCCCTAATGTTGCAAGATTTCTCGCTCTCACGGATTTTTGTGTTCTTCTTGTGCTTCTCAGTAGCGACGTGACGGGTTATTTTGTCCCTACCTCCAGATCCGATGGAGAACTCACACGCACAAATTTCACACGACGCGTATGTCTCGATCTTGCCACGCTTGATGAACGGCCAGGTTTCCGTATATTTCGACAGGAACGTCTGCTGACGTTTCTTCTTCTTGACAGTAGCCCCATTGTCGAGATCGCCATCGGCATTTTTTCGTTTTCCCTGTTTCGCGTCCATTTTTCTCGCTTTCAAAACTCGGGAAGACGGTGTATGCGCATGCGCACTGATCAGTTCGGCAATGTTCGGGTCTTTTCGACGGATTTGGTCGGGATGGCCACGACCAAAGTCGGTCAGTCGGTGATCGGCTAACGAACTCGACTTCGTTTTTTTTTTTTCTCCCAGATTTTTTTTTTTCGCGGGACATCGAATAAAAAAGTGGATTCCAGGGACAGGCTGCATGATTTTATTATTTCGGGGGACAAATACGGATACTCCGGGACGGTAGGCAGGTCTGTCTGTGCGACACGCATAGCGGGGCCCCTCCTCCTCACTGAAGGGACCCTCAGCAGGCTAACCCTCAGCCCAGTGGGGAACAGTGTTCAGGGCTGATGGTTCTAGGGACTTCTTTTGCAGCTAACGCATCCATATCTATTCCTCTGCTAACCCCAAGAACCATTAGGGCACTAAGCCCTCCTCCGATTCCTTTGAATTCTGCTATGGTCTGACATGGTACAGTATATGACGCCAAAATGGGGAGTTTGTATTATACTCCCTGTTTGGCTGGTATACTTACCATGTCAGACTCTAATGCCCACCCTACCTTCCCCGCTAGCGCTATGGTTCTCGGGGTTACCTTGCGCATAGGCCTCGTTGAATGAGGAACAGGAAGTTTACACCGGCTTCTTCCCTGGCGGAAGTAGTGTGGGCATCACGTGATGGTCTTATTACTGCATTAGCCACAAAAAATCTCGGCCTGGCAGAGCTGACTAACTGCCGTGGAATGCTATGGTCTGACATGGTAAGTATACTAGCCAAACAGGGAGTATAATACAAACTCCCCATTTTAGTGCCTACTGAGAAGATGGAGGGTGAAGAAAATGAAGACAGCGATCAGTTTTCTGACGACGAAATTTACAACAATTTAGCCAATGACTTCGATCTGTTTGATCTAACAGAAGAAGAAAGAGCAGAACTTGCCAATGCCATCAACGAATATGATAGTGATACTGGCGATGAATTGGATGATGAAAATCTTCCACTTAGCTACAATGGGCCACAATTTGACTGGACAGGTGGGGATTTCACTGAACCACACACACCTCAGAAAAACTTCGAACGGCGCCCCGGTCCTGTGCGCATACTCAATATGTCAATGAAGACAGTGGATTATTTTCAGCTGTTCTATTCTGATACAGTCCTTTCAAAGCTAGTCAGTTTTGCAAACGACAATGCCAACATTAAATGGCAGACTGATCCAGAAAAAAACAAAGGCAAGTGGAGAGGTGTTGGAAAAGATCACACCTGTGTGGTATGTGTCGCGTGACACAAACAATATGAGTCAACACACCCTGGTGTGAAATACAGTGACAATCCGTTCAAGAAAAGCAAGACAACGATGATGT
Source organism: Conus ventricosus (assembly GCA_018398815.1). Lineage (NCBI taxonomy): Eukaryota > Metazoa > Mollusca > Gastropoda > Neogastropoda > Conidae > Conus > Conus ventricosus. The sequence goes on along the minus strand of CM031598.1, from coordinate 46,844,962 downwards.
GCGAAAAGTGCAATGAATATCTGTTTTGTAATAATCAGAAAGATTTTTTTTAAAGGTGCACCACACCTGCGTTTCCTTTGTGTGACACCTAGTTTCACGTGTGACACTTTGACACTAGCAGTGCATCATTTTCTAAGACTGACATGTTGTGTGTTGTTTGTTGACATTAACTCGAAGTGTGACTTTTGGACAAATACTGTGCAAAGACCACTGAATTTGGTAAGACCATAGTGCAGAAGGAGTACTGTGGGGACATTTTTATCATTGCTGTGCATTTTTCCTTGGACATGGTGACACTGTGACAAAGACACTTGCGAAGCATTACACTTGTGAAGCATTATTTGAAGTGGATTTACTGGAGGACATCAGACTGTGAGTTACATGCATGGTTTTTGCTGCTCGCATGTTTTTGAGCGCTGTATAACATTTTGTTTCTTTAAGTTTGAATTAATTAGTAGTTGTCACCAGACTTGACACCTGTGCGTCACCAAATACTTGACAAAGGGTTGGAAAACCGGATCAAAATGTGCCGGCACCATTTCTGTACACAACGGTGTATGACATGCTATAGTCCGGTAGAAACACCAGTCATACAAAAGAATCAGAAGTACACACCCTATTCTTTGTTTACTTTTTTCCTGGAAACCCAGGAATGAAGGGTACTGCTTGTAACTGAGACACATAGGAAAAGAAAAAGGGGAAGTAATGTCCGACAGACAACCAGGGACGAAAGAGTTAACTATCAAATTTGTTAGAACAAAACTGTCCAACACTACCATAGCATTTTTTTAAAAAGAGTGCTGCACAAACTTGAAGAAAAAAACCCCACCACCACCACCCTGTTCTTCCCTTCCAACCTGCAAGTTTGAATTGCACCTATTTTGTATTAAACAAAAACCCTACTTGACGAAGCTTGATGTGTGTTTTTTGTTTCTGATGTTTATGACTATTGTGGTCAGTTACTGACTGTGATGCCAAAAATACACTCATGATACAACCCTGAAGTTACCAAAGATAAAAGTAGTCATCAACACACTAACTTATTCCAATAGCATGCCAACTCCTGGACAAGTAAATAAAAAAAAAATTTACTTTCTTACCTTTGAGTCTGCCATCAAAATGCGGATTGGTGGCTACCCTCAGTCCAGGATGCGGCATGAGGAAACAGCTGATGTTCTCAAAACAGGAACTAATGTGACGACGTATCTGCTGCAGCTCCGCATGCTGTCTGTCCGACACCTAACGACAAATATGCTATAATATGAAAGAGGTCTGGGAGAAAAAACCTTACTCTGGCTGGGGTTCATTGGTCATGTTGTTTCAAGTTCCTCTCAGATGATGAAATATAGCCCAGTCTGAGAGGTCAAAGCCGACCAACCAAAATGAAGTTTATATAAATCTGCCAAGGGAATGCACCATGCATGAAATGTAATCCCTAACGTGGTCACTGTCAATGTCAATGCTATGTTTGTTTTTTAAATTGAAAATGCTTGTTTTTATACAGTATTAACATCTCTGATGAACAAAACTACGTACATAACAAAAACGGCATAATGTGTGAATGAAGTCTTCTTTTATGGACATCTTTTTTCTTGTCTTCATGTCAAGGGTTTCCATTACTATATGGGAGAGAGAGACAGAGACACACACACAGAAACACTGAGAGAGAGAGAGAGAGAGAGAGAGAGAGAGAGAGAGAGAGAGAGAGAGAGAGAGAGAGAGAGAAACACACACAGAAACAGAGAGAGCGAGAGAGAGACAGACAGAGAGATGACATAGGTAATTCAGTATTCCAAACAACCCTATTTTGACGGAGACAACATGCAAATCAGACTGATTTTGTTCACTTTCGAGCTCATCTTTTTCATACAGTGTATCAAAACTTTGGCATTATAATTCTGTTGTAAAGAAGTATCATTGTTGCCTTTTCCATCCTTGTTCTCACGTTTTAATGTTGCATTTGCTGACATGCAATATGACAAATCAAGGAACATCCCTTGAGTTATCCCATTGACACTTTGGCACTGACTGCTCCCTGTAGATTGCCTGTGCTGGTAGTCAATGCCACAAACCTGGGTTTGGTTGTGTAAGGTCAGGAAGGAAGGGAGTGGGGAAGGATATGCAGATAGGAATGGGCAGCATGAGAGCAATATTACTTAAAGGACATGTAAACATGATATCCTTTCAAATCACAACTTGCTTCTCTACTTTTTCCTTTTCTTTCTTTCTATCCTTGTTTTTATGTGTGTGTGTGTGTGTGTGTGTGTGTGTGTGTGTGTGTGTGTGTGTGTGTGTGTGTGTGTGTGTTCAGTACCCTTTCCAGCTTATAAACTTTGTTCTTCTTTTTTTAACTACAGTGTCATAATATGTCACAAGGCGATTGTAGCAATGTAGTATACAAAGTGTGCAAATAAAGTGATTTTCATTGATCCGTTTCAGTGCACTGTATAAATAATGGATTTATTTATGCTGAGCTGTCAAATAAAAAGGTAACAATCGAAACAGCTTACCACTGTTTCTTGGACTGTATATAAAGAATAACAAAATTTAAATTTGAGATTTCCAAGTTTCATAGATGTGATTTGAAAGTGTTATTTCAAAATTTTCAAAATACTCCTTTTAGAAAATTTCCATGTCAATAATTTGGTTGGGAAAAAATCTCTGCTTTTCAAACAGACGAGATTTTACATAATCATAGAAAAGTCGCTACACTATGTTATCTTTTAAAATGTGTTTCAAATGGCAAATATGACAGGTAAACCAATGAAAAAGGGGATCAAGCCAACCAAAACACAAATTACTCATGAATATCAACTGTCGTAAATGTGCAGTTGGCTTGTAAATTTTTAACATGCAATCAACAGAAACATGTTATGTTCACTAATCAGGTAAACTCTGAAAGTGTCCTAGCCGTCAAAATATGCAGACAAATATGTATTCTCAAATGAAGCAAATCTGCACTCTTAACAGGAGATAATTCTAAAAGGTGTTAATAATAATAAAGGTGTAGCTAAACTGACAAATCACTCAAACATCATTACATGGGTAGTTTTATACTGTGGTCCCTGTATGCTTAAGTACATTTACCATACCAAACTGGTGACAACTATAATCAATGTGTTGGCATAAGCTTAAGGTGAGACCCCACAGGCAAAATTTGTTTCAAGTTCTTTAACAGTGGTTTGTGTTTTTTATATGTAATTACTAGTAAAAACAAGAAAAAAGGACAAATTTAGCCAAATTATACATGTGTTCATGAATTATGATCAGAAAACAACGTAAAATGATGCAAAATCCGAAAAAAAACCCACATTTTGGGAACACAGTTTCCACTAGAAAAAAGTAATGTAGAGACCTGATTTTTTGCATGTGCTTTCTATGTCCCTTTGTCTATGTCCACAAAGAAGCTTTTTTAGAACAAAAATATAGAACTGCCAAAAAAAAATGGATCATGATCTTATCAAAATTTATCAGGGTTGGGGTTACCACAGTGATATTTCCAGTCCAAAAATAAATTCACTCACATGTTCAAATTGAAAACCCCTCTTTACAGACCAAGAAGAATTATTTTCCTTCAAAGGAAAAAAAAAAGTATGTTTCTATCTTGTTTCAAGGTTGAGAAATGAATGTCCCAAGGTGGTGACTGTCGACGAAAATGCTGAAACTGAGAAAACTGTTGATAAAGATTTGTAACTGTTCTCTACCAAAAGAAACGTTATTTGCAAAACATCTTTATTTTCACACTTCTTGGCTTTATTATAACAAATCATCAACAAAAAATGAAAGTACACATATAAACCTATCAAAAAATGCAGTAAACCCAAAAGTGATGTCTGAACACTTTTTCACCATTTTCAGCCTGTGGGGTCTCACCTTAAAGAAGTTCAGGTAAATCATTTTACCACATGCACTAAACAACACTATGGACAGACTTGCCTGCAATCTGCGATTGAGGATTTTCCGACCGCCCTTCATGCCATAATCTGCCTCGTAAGGGAAGCTCCAGTCTCGCACAAGGAATTGTAAAACCTGTCAACAGAAATCAAACAGCCTTCTCTGAATTAAATCAGACTGTGAATACTGCTATGAAATTCTTCTTCTTTTGTCTGCTGCTCTCTTTCAAAACAATGCTTGTACAACAAAATGCAAGTTTGATTTTTTTAATGTAATCACCGCATTTACTTTCCTTTCAATGTTAAGGAACAAAGGTCAGTTAACTTGCTTCTACACCTCTACCACATTTTACCTTTATTCAAATGAACAAACCTTTACCATTCTGCCGTTTCTAGGGGGGGGGGTTGTTTTGACTATACCTTTTTTCATGTTTTCTTGAACAGTATCTTATTTCCATATCTTACCACTTTTTCTGTGCTAAACAAAACACAAACAAAAAACCCTTTAAATTGATATACAGGTCTACATACCTTCAAGAGCATATTTGTTTCCAGTGTTATCTGAGCACAAGTCCAAGTGCAATGAACACACCTCCAAGTGCAAATAGAACATGTTTTATGACACAAGGAATATTCCACGGCTTCAACTTACCTGGAATGGTTTGGATACATTGTCATTGTCCTCAAGTGCCAGTCGGCCATACTCTGTAAACAACTGAAAACATACATCACCAAATGGGCTCATTATTTTCATTATGACATTAAAAGGAAATTTTTATTCTAAAATTACGTTTAATCTAACATACTTACCATGGCTCACTAATGCAATAAGCGGCAGCAATTTGCTATCCCTGTCTCGTATACAATAAAGTCCGTACGGACAACAAAACCCCTGAAAGGGCCTCGTGCCTTGCGCATGCCCAGAATCCTCCTCTTTTCGAGGTATATTAAACCCGGACTGAGAACTCCTGAAGGAACCAGGAAGGCGGGGAGGTAGGGAGGGTCTCTGCGTGAGCCACGGTAAGTATGTTAGATTAAACGTAATTTTAGAATAAAAATTTCCTTTTAATTACACATACTATACCGTGGCTCACTAATGCAGAGTCGCACTACCTGGAAGGAGGGCTCACCTGGTTACCGCCTGGAGGAGCGAGAAGAGCCGGAGCGTGTGGCGGAGATGGAGTGTTGCGCCACCACAGCTGATGCGATGCCCCTAGACCCATCCTCGCGCAGACGAGAAACGTCGCGCAGGTAGAATTGGATGAAGGTGCTAGGGGACCCCCAATATGCGGCATCTAACACACCCTGAATGCTAGCATTATGAGCTACTGCCAGCGAAGACGCCCATGCCCTAGTCTCATGAGGTCTAGGTGAAAGAACAGCCAAATCCCCTCAGATCTCGCGGTACGCAGCTTTAATGACTTCTCTCAGCCATCGAGAGATTGAAGAGCGCCTGATGTCCTCCTTATAACCTTCGTTGTAAGAGAGGAACAGGTGGCGCTGCTTGTAGCGAGAAGATTTCGTGCGTTTCCTATACTCCCGCAGAGCGCGCACCGGACAGAGAGTGCAGTTTTCGTCGTCCTGGGCGAGAATAGAAGTGAGAGGAAGAATGGAGATAGTCGGGAAGAAGAACCTGGCAACTGGTTTTTTGCTAAAATTCTGGGAGGAGGCGAAGAGATATCGAGCCATCCGGTTCAGAGGCGACATCCCCAGGCAGGCCACTAAGGGCGTGGACTTCACTGCAGCGCCTCCCTGAGGCCAGGGAAACGAGAAAGGCTGTTTTAAAGGAAAGGAATTTCAGAGAACACTCCCGGATGGGCTCGTAAGGGGGGAGCCTGAGGGAGGAGGGGACTAAAAAAGATCCATGCCGGGATACGGCGGGGGCATCGGGCCTCCTGTAGGGCTGCTCCTCTGACCAGATCCTGCAGAAGAGGGTCGTCCCCGAAGGAGGGGCCCCTAACTGGCAGATAGTGGTGGAAATAGCCACCCTGTGAATCTTAACAGAGGGGCTGAAAGTTTTCTCTCCGATGAAAGAAAGGCTAGGTAGTTCAGGTAGTTGAACCGGGTGGCGAACAGGTCTACCCGGTGTTGAAACATACGGCCCAGAGAGGTTCCAGGATTGAGTGGACGAGAGTCCACTCTGAGGGAAGAACCATGTGCGACCTGCTGAGGGAGTCCGCGAGAATGTTGATCTTCCCAGGAACCTGCTGGCCGAGATCTGGATTGATTGTGTCTCGCACCAAAGAAGAAGCCTGTTCCGTCCTCAGGGACAGGGAGTGAGAACGCTCCCCCCCCCCCTGCTTGTTGATATAACACGCCACAGTTGTGCTGTCGGTGTTGAGGAGAATGTGTTTTCCTTTCAGGAAGGGAGAGACTCCTTGAGGGCTTGGAACACGGCTTCCATCTCTAGCCGATTGATATGCCAGGACCCCATCTCCCGGAGGCCGTCAGAGAGCTGACGTATGCACCCACCCGGACTGGGACGCGTCCGGGAACGAGTCCTCCTGCGGAGGAGGGGGAGAGATGGGGACTCCCTGAGCTAGCCAGGACTGGGAGTGCCATTGGACCACCGATGACTAGAACCACTGACCGAGAGGATCAGCAGGTCCCACGACTGCAGTGCCTGAGACCACGCTTGCGAAAGAGGCGCTGAAACCGGCGTTTGTGCAGTTGCCCAAGGGGTACTAAGGGAGCCAAGGACTCATCAGACCCGGAAGAGAGCTGCTGCGACGGGATGAGATCGGACTTCTCCTCGTTGCGAACAAATCCCAGCTGCTGACAGAGGCTTAAAACCTGTAGGCTTGCTGGGATCACAGAGTGCTGGATGAGGCAAGAAGAAGCCAATCGTCTAGATAGGCCTTCAGACGAATTCCTTTCTCCCGAACATGCAAACAAAGTCCCCGAGCCACCTTCGTGAAAACCCAAGGGGCCGGGGCTAGTCCTAAGGGAAGAGCCCTGAACTGAAAAACGCGGCTTCTCCACACGAAGCGGAGGTACTTCCTGTCCCTTGGGTGGATCAAGGGATGGTAAGTACACATCTTTTTAAAGTCGATGGGTACCGCCCAATCGCCGGGATGCATGGCATCGCGGATTGACATGGGCAGGGGTTCCACTGACTTTTTAGTTTTTGCGTCAAGAAACGCACGCCTCCGCAAAAATTGCGTCAGCGCTGAAAAAATGCGTAACAAAGTAAACTGTACTCGCTCCCCGTCAAAACAGCTCTGAATCACGCGCCTTAACACGCTGAAGTGCAGAACAGCTCGCTGCAGGAAAGCGTTTTTCTGTGCCACACGAGTCGGCGCCTTCCATGGCAAGCAGCATGGTATTGTCCACGTTACTGTCACTCAGCCGCGACCGCTGAATGTCTTGACCCGGTTTTGGAGGCTGAAGCCACGTTCGCATGGCACACGCTCACGCTGTGACCACGGTAAAGTTCCCATCATGGGCGCACTCTGGCATCCAGAATCACGTGGGATGATCGTGTGTGCGTGGGAAGTCATAACGTATTCCGATTGGAAGATGGCACCATTGCAGACGCGGGAAAGATTCCATTTTATTTCGAGGGGAGAAAGGATGAGGCGTTTTGGAACATTCTTGATCTAGCAAAAAGTCAGCGAGTGCCACAGAGTAAAATGTGCACGCACTATCACTAATTGGCGGTGTCAAGCAGTCTGCTGTAGGTCTGTGCCGTGTTTTGCCCCTCTGACATAGGCTTGCGGTTGAGAACAGGGTCCTGGGAAAATTGCGTCGCTAAACGCACGGCCGCGAAAAAAAATGCGTAGGAAGGCAGAAAAACGCAATAATTACGCAAAATTTTGCAATAAATGGAACCCCTGCATGGGGGTTTCCATTCGAAAACGGAGGACGATACGAAACCTGTTCAAGGGCGAGAGATCTAGAGCCGGTCTCCGTCCTCCAGAAGCTTTTGGAACCACAAAAATGCGGCCATAAAAGCCCGGAGAGGAATGGAAGAGGACTTCCTCTGTGGCTCCCTTGGCTAACAGCGAAAGGGCCTCCTGGTCTAAGGCCTGAGAGGCTGCCAGATCCCGAGGAGGAACGAAATGACTGAGAGGGGCCTTCACTGCACCCCAAGGAAGACGAAAACCCGACATGACCACCCGCAGAGCCCAAGGGCTTGCGGGAAGCCGCTCCCAGGCACTGAGGTGCCTGGACGGACTGCCCACAGGACCGCCTTGGGGTGAAGCACCCAGGTCGGGGGCAAGTCATTGGGGGTGGGCCGTCTGAGACGTGGGAGCATTCGGACCCGCCGGCCGTGCCTGAGGCCGACCCCTGCTGGGCTGCTTGTCTCGGATCCCCCGGGGTCCAAATGCCGTCGTCCCTTGGGCTGAGAGGGACCCGGTGATGAGAAAGGCGCTGGCGCCTTGCGTTTTGAACCGGGGCGGGGGGAAGGGGGGCCTGACTGAAAGGCGAGGTCACGCCTAATCTCGGCCTGGCTCTTAATGGAAGCCTGTACGTGATTCCCAAACAGAGACCCTGACCTGACTGGCAAGGCTCTGAGGGAGGCGCGGGCAGAGGGAGAACGGGTCACAGAAGATGCCAAAAGGACCGCATCTCTCCTCGCTAGTACAGAGCTCAGAAGGAGCCTAGCGAAGGCCCCAGCCGAATATTTAACCCCTTCAGCCATTGACTGAATACAGGCTACCACTGCAGCTGGGTCCGCGGACTGGCGGATGGTGAAGGAATCTGAATCAGGATCCTTAAGGGGCAGACACTAGTCCCCCTAGAAAAGAATCCACAACCGAGGTAGCCTCCAAACCCCCCATCGCAGGCTCTCCCCACCCGGCAAGGCAGTGCCCTGAGAGGGACACCTGCTTAGCGTGTGATTTCGACCTCTCCTGGACCAGGAGGAGGTCCGCCTGGCAGAGGAGGATAGTGGCTTCTGGGATAGTATCATTTGCCGAGAAGGCCTTCTTGGCAAATGGAAGCCGCCCGCCAGCGCACTAGGGAAATCAGGGACAGAACCAGGCATGATGTCCTGTGCCTCCGTGTCCCTGACTCCTATTTGGGCGAGATCCAGGGCGAGTTCCGCCGCCGAAGGGCAGGGGGCTCGGACCTCCTGAGAGGATGACACCGCCTCCGGAACAAGGGAAGCCAGAAAGGCCACCGAGTCCTGGAAGGAATAAGAACCGGGTGACTGGTCCTCTTCCTCTGACTCAGAATCCACCAGGTCGGATCCACAGACCGAGGGGGTGACCGCCCCTGGCGAAGCGGTGCGCGGCTAAAGCCCAGAGTGGCCTGGGCTGGCTGATTCCCCAGACATTCCGGGAGAGGGATCAGTCCCCGGGTGGGCCGCTTTAAGTGCCAACAGCACCTGGTGTTCCCAGGCGGTCACCCATCCAAGTACTGACCAGGCCCGACGTTGCTTAACTTCGGTGATCGGACGAGAACCGGTGTATTCAACGTGGTGTGGCCGTTGGCAGGGGGCCTGGGAGGGAGAGGCCTGCACTAAACCCGCCACCCGGGAAACCCCGGAGCAGGGGGCTGTGGAAAGCCCATGGCCGGGGGATATTGCCATTGGGCCCGTGGCGCCCAAGGCAAAGGGCCCTGACCCCGTGATAGGGGGGGGGGGGGGGCTGAGAGTGTGGCTGCTGGCCCAACCCAGAAAAATGGTGGGCCTAATGCGCCGGTTCCCTGAGGGGTGCTCGGAAAAGAGGGCGAAAACCCTGGTGGTCTGCCCAAAGAAGAGGCAGACACATGAGGTGGGGGAAGGGAAACAACCGGGGCCGAAAGAGATCCGAGCCCTTGAGCAAGAGTTGCTTCCCTTAGATCGCCTACCGAGCGAGAGGGGGAGGGTGACGAATAGTCTACCTCAACGTCCGGCGCCTCCGGAGAGGGCCCGTGCATCTTCGATTCTGCCATGAGAATCGAACCGTGCGCAGTAGAACCGCAGCTGAACTGAACACAGGATGCACTTAACGGGAACGACCAAGCTGAGTCGATCGCCGTTAGGGGGACAAGGGGACAGGATCGACAGAACCACCTCTGAGCCGATCATCGTGCTGTGGCTGCTGGCCCAACCCAGTAAATGGGGGACCTGATGCGCCAGTCCCCCGAGGGACGCCCTGAAAAGAGGGCGGAACCCCAAAGTCCAACCCGAAAAGGCAGAGAACATGAGGTGGGGGAAGGGAAACAACTGGGGCCGAACGAGATTCGAGCCCTTGAGAAGAAGTTGCTTCCCTTGGATCGCCCATCGAGCGAAAGGGAGGGGGTAGACAAGCAGTCTGCCTCATTATCCCACCCTTTGAGCCTTCCGCAATAGGGGGCTCGTGCATCTTCGATTCCGCCATGGGAATCGAACTGTGTGCAGTAGAACCTCAGCTGAACTGGACACATGATGCACTGACGGAAACGACAGAACCGCAGCTGAGTCGTTAGCCGTCAGAGGTAGACGTGAAGTCTGCCTCAAAACCCCGCCCCTGAGCCTTCCGTCATAGGGGGCTCGTGCATCTTTGATTCCGCCCTGGGAATCGAACTGTGAACAGTAGAACCGCAGCTGAACTGAACACAGGATGCGATACGGTAACGACAGAGCCTATGCTGAGTCGTTTGCCGTTAGGGGCGAGGGGACGAGATCGAGCAGAACCGCAGCTGAGCTGATCATCGTCACGAATTAAGGGTTGCGAGAAAGAGCTCGCTGTCACAACAACAGAACCGTTGAAGTGAACCCTTGGAGAAAGAAGAAGAACAAGAAGAGAGAAAGTGACGCGGAAGAGAGTGGGGGGGTTGGCGCGGCCAGAGTAGGCTAGGCTAAGAGCCTGCCAGTGAGACGAGGAATCGAATGACGAAACCTTCGTAAATCTCGCCTTACCACCCAATCGCTTCACGTACGTCTCCCTTAAGTGAAAACATAAGCAAGGACACCAAAGAGCAGCAACAACGATCGAGCGATCGTGAGAAAAGCAAAAAATACTTAGCTGCTCGTGAACACGCGGCTAACGGGAAAAAATGGCTGCCAAGAAAAGAGGAGGATTCTGGGCATGCGCAAGGCACGAGGCCCTTTCAGGGGTTTTGTTGTCCGTACGGACTTTATTGTATACGAGGCAGGGATAGCAAATTGCTGCCGCTTATTGCATTAGTGAGCCACGGTATAGTATGTGTAATTAAAATTCATAGCTGCCAACAATATAATTTTTTTCATTTATTTATTTACTAAAAGAAAACTCTTTCTTATTTTCAAGATCAAATATCTAAATTTAGGAACTTCATGTATTCCATATTTTCAAATTTGACACCACATAAAATTTTCACCGATGTCACAGAACTAGCCAGACCTGCTGCACTCTCGAGCTACTTGTTTTTAAATATTTTCACACATGAACTACAGTCATCAACGCTAAGATATAAACAACATCTCAACAAAACCAATCAAAGAATGATTTACATCCAAGGCTATAGCTATGGGGCTGGAATAGCTCAGTAATAGAGCGCCGGACTTGTAATCTTAGTGATCCTGGAGTTGCGGGTTTGAATTTCCGCTGGGCTGTTTTGGTACAGGGGATTTTTCCCTCAGAGTTAACATTGGTTCTGACTCCGTTTCCCATACAGTCTTTCGAATGAGACTATACTATGGATGACATGTTACACATAGCATGCACCCTGCGTGAGAAATGGAAAGAACGAAGGAAGTAAGGAAATTGAGGTAACGATACCGACTGGATGACACGGGAAACGACTGAATATGAAGTGCCAGCTGGCAGCTCTTCAGTCGGCAATACCCAGGTAGGCAGTGCATTGTGTAAACGAGTGCGGATTGTAAAGCGCTTAGAGCTTGGTCTCTAGCCGAGAATAGGCGCTATTTGAGTATTCATAATAATAAATAATAATAATATCCAAATGATACCTCCTTCTCCTTCAATCTCTTTTTATCTCAACAAATCCCTGCATTAAACATTTTGGTATTTAACTCATTGATGATTTACAAGACAACTCATAACAAGACAGCTGCTGCACCAGCTGATTTTTGAGATGACTCAGAACAGCAAGCATGGTACATGTCCTTAACAAATACAACTGCTCTCATGTTTTCTGGCTATTTCCTTTACTTCCCTTCCTTCAGAAAGTTGAATGCTTTTTGTCACAGCACTAGAGTTCTTGGTACATGATTTTTACTGCGTGAACCTCTTTTTCCCCATATTTTTTTCATGGCAGCCCAGGCCACAAGTTGAGTTTGTTTTAGCAACTGAGTCAGAAATTAGCCAAGAAATAAAATTCACAGTATTTGCATTTTCATTCATATTCACACCCTATTCCGCCATCTCCACTTAACTACCAATCTGCTCTGATTCTGCCGCTCTCCACTGCCCTTACATCTTGTTCCTGTGTGGAGTTATTTGCAAGCATGCCTGCCCTTTTAAAGTTTTAAAGAATTTTCAGGAAATCACTAAATTCTTATCAATGTGATGCCATGCAGATGTTCATCTCTGCATGTTCGCACTCTTGCATCATCATGGCAACCAAGACTAATGGAAAATGTGCATTTATAGACAAAAAACTCTTGAACAAAAGTTTTCCTGTCTCCATCCTTGTTGTACACATGGCTATTGGTCTTCTTATAATTTACTGAAAGTCTGGTGGTCTTGATTTGCTTTCTTTCTTTATTTCTTTCTTTTTTTCCTCTCCAGGATTTGCTTTCTATCTTCTACATCAGTCTCACACATTCTGATTTGCTTGTTACTGACAGCTATCATTTCAGCCTCAAGTTCAGTTTCTTCAACAGCCTGTTCTGGACTTAAACGCACAATGTTTGAGTTACAATATCCCATCTTCTGTCTGGTTAGTGTTCACAGTATTATTTGCTGAAGGTCTAGTTATATTGATTTTGCTTTCATATTGTTTTTGTTTCTTTTTTCTTTGGGGGTGGTGGGATTTGCTTTCTATCTTCTTAATCAGTCCCACACATTTTGATCTGCTTGCTACAGCTAGCTACCTTTTCAGTGCTCACTTCAGTCTCTTCAACTGCCTGTTCTGGACTTACACATATGCTCACAATGTTACAATATCTTATTATCTGCAAGGTCTGTCCAACTGTGAGAAAAACAACAACACAGCAACTTTTTTTGCTCTTTCTTTTTTTCAGTGACATTTGATCAACAGTTGTAACATCTGGATCAGTTATAATTTTTTTTTTGCAGTAACAAATATGGCTAATGTGGAACAGTAAGCATGACAGTATTTGGGAAGCTTTGAACCTTATGACATGCCATATGAGAACAGTGGTGCTTGCTGAAGAAGCTGCCATTGTGAACCTGCTTTGATTTGCCTCTACAAAATGGGAAAAAATAACTACTGGGCCTCTTGTTGCAAGTGACAATGAGTGATGGAGCAAAGTGACTGTTTACTCAACATGACAGACAATTAAGCGACCCAAGCGCTGCTAAATTAATATCAATGACTCAAGAATTAGGTGTAGACTCTATGGGTAGACTTGCATGACTTCTAATTTCAGTAGCAGTGTTTTCATATTGTTTTTGTTTCTTTTTTCTTTGGGGGTGGTGGGATTTGCTTTCTATCTTCTTAATCAGTCCCACACATTTTGATCTGCTTGCTACAGCTAGCTACCTTTTCAGTGCTCACTTCAGTCTCTTCAACTGCCTGTTCTGGACTTACACATATGCTCACAATGTTACAATATCTTATTATCTGCAAGGTCTGTCCAACTGTGAGAAAAAAAACAACACAGCAACTTTTTTTGCTCTTTCTTTTTTTCCACCAGTCAGCTTTGCAATTATGGATGAATTCTGTATTTTCTGACAAAACAATGGGTAAGTGACTGCAATGGTCAGTTTTAAACATGATCAATGATTTGAAAAAAAGAAAAGAAAAACAAATGCATTTACTTCTAGATCTTTAGAGAAAACTTGATATAATTTACATGTAAATAATGCTATTTTTGTGATTAAAGGAAAATTTACTGCCTTCAAATTTTTGTCTGATGCTTTACAAAATAAAGCTGTTATTTATGAAATATTGCCCTTAAAACAAAGTCAGTACTTACAAGGTTAATTATTCATTAGACATGCCTGCTTCAACAATCCCTGCTTACAACATTCTTGTATTTAGGATTCCCAATGAGGTAAAGCAAAAATTATGAAATTCTAAGGGATCTGGCAAGCAGGTTATTCTTCCTTAAAAAACAACAAAAAACAACAACAAACAAACATGCTTTTAAATGGTGTCAGGGTAATTTATTACTACAGCTTAGTTAGTCTCTTTCACTTTTGCAGCATCATGCTCAGGGTTCCCAGGTGGTGGGCATGAAGCCAAAAAAGGACCTTTAAAGGACTTTATAAGGACCTCAAATCAGTTTAAAAGGACCTTTGCCAACATGACTTTACAGTACACCCCAAACCTTTTGACATGCAGAACAGCAGACACTTACCTCTCATAAACAGAGGAACAGCTAATCCCATTTGAATGTTAATTCAGTCTTTGCAATTCACGTCACTGTAGGTTTCTTTGGCTGAATGTTATTGTCACAAAGTTGTATTTCACAAATATGTAGATTACTGAGTTTTCACTGTGAGTCACAAACTATTATAGACACATAATGATGAATCACTTTCATTCCTTTGTTTTTACTGTCAGACCCACTACACTACTATTACACATTCTACTGTCACGTCCACTACACTACTATTTACACATTTTTCTTCACACACATCACAGTTTCTTAAGTTCCGTGTTTTCACAACAGAATCTTGCAGATACGTATCATAAAGTCCATTTGCTTCATGTGGTTTTGCTTGTTCAAAGACTCGTCAAAGAGCAAAACATATCCTAGTTCAGAGGAAGCCTTGACATTCTTTTGTAGCAGCTCAGAAAATCGGGGTTCAAGCCCAAATGTTGTCAGGTATCGGCATCTTGTTTCCCCACATTGAAATCTGGCAGCAATGTCACTGTCTGAGAACATAGATCTGAACAATTCTCCGCTCTGCTCTGATGATCTGTAACTGTAGTGGCAGTCCACAACTTTTCATTGCCCACAACACTTCAGCCTTCAATCGACCGCTGTCAAGATCAAAACTAGATCTAGGCCCAGTACTAGTAGTAGATTTCTGTGGTTGGACTTGTACTGACGCACTTTCATTGCTGGCAGTGGCATGACTAGTACTGCTAGTTGAACTGGAAGCGACTGTGCTTGACACACTGCTGTTTGTTGAAAAGAAATCAGTCATGTTACATCTGGTGTCTGCCTTGAATTTTTCGTTCATTTTTCACATGTCTGTCGGTCTTGCATGCTGCTTAAGGACACTCTCTCCATTGATGCAAGTTTCAACGAAACCCCACAAAAAAGGCACTGAGCAGAATGCTTGTCCACAGTATCCCTTCTCACCCACTCGCAATAAACTTTATCAGATAACCATCTAGATCTATCCTGAAAGGAACATTTCCCTGGCATTTTGAACGTTTAGCTTGCAAACAAAACTTTTTTAAAACTTTCCAAACTAGGCCTCCGTCAGAATTAGCTAGCGCAGGGAAAAAAGAGGAAGGAGGAGAAGAGACGGGAGAAGGCATCTATCTTGTACATGCTGCTCAAGAACGCAGCATATAGCTGTTCTCCAAGGCAGTTTGTTATGTTCGCATGTTCGCAAACCGTGATGTTATGTCCCTACATTTATTTGGGTAATATGTTTTCATCTTATTGCCTCACTCTTTTAATTAATTTCTATACAGGAACCTTTTAACATAGATCGTTTGACCGAAAATATTGAGTCAGCTATATGCCGCAAACATTAGCACCGCGTCTGCTCTTTGGAACCCATGACCGTCAAAGCTAAGCAAAGCAGCAGGGCGTGACTCATACCACTGCGCTGCGGGCTTCACGTCGTCTGCCACTGAGCAGAAAGCGCACTAATTTTTATGGCCTAGTAGTACTATCCTTGACGTTGTACAGTACTGAGTTTCAGACGATATCGCGTCGGCATCTTTCAACTCTTTGCAACTTGCAAAAGTACGGTTTTGGTTGTCGAAGGTGTTTCAGTTTCGTTCTCAAGTCTCTTTCTCTTGATAAAACAGGACTTAACAGTACCTTTCAAAACTTAAAAGGACCTCTGATGAGTTAAAAGGACCAACTTGCTGAATCAAAGCACTTAAAAGGCCTTTTAACCAAAATCCAATTCATAAGGACTTAAAAGGACTTGAAAGGACCCTACGAACCCTGATGCTGACGCACAACTTCAGAGCATATTATTTTACCTTCAATTAGATTAAACAAGATGGCAACTGTCCACTCTTGTGAACACCTTTACACCAGACTTCAAGATGTCAGTGTTGTCCGATAGCATACCAGAAAACAACAAACCCTCTAGGACGTCATTTTCCTGTTCTTTTTTTTGTTTTGGTAGATTTCCCTTTTTCCCCATATCTCTTAAATCTGCAGACACATGAAGTAGGAGAATTGGGTATTTTAATTAAAAACATTCACATCATCTCTCCTTAATCCAACATCTCTTTCTATTAAACAACTCCTGTCTTTAACATCTTGGTCTGTAAAAAACAAAATTCATGGTATGAATCATTAATCAGACATCTCTACACTCACTATATTAACTTGCTCCTATAAAACAGTCTGGAATTAAAAAAAAAAAAAAATTCACTATATCAAAAAGGCATACCTGAAGATGCTGTAAATCGTCTTCCTGAATGTTCTGAGACAAGTTATACACCTGCAAAAAAAAAAAAAATCATAATGAGTAGGAAAATGACAACTGCGCCTGCATAGAAAAGAGAGAAAAGAGAGAGAGAGAAAAGAGAGAGAGAGAGAGAGAGAGAGAGAAGAGAGAGAGAGAGAGAGAGAGAGAGAGGGGGGGGGGGGGGGGGTCCATGATGCAGGGAAATGGCTTTAGACATACGAAACAATAGCTCATTAAAGTATGGCTTCTCTTTAACTTCTTCATTAAAGTTTACTTTGCTAATCTATGTGAAGCGAAATCTACACAAAATTAGCACAATGTAAGCAATGTTATACTGCCAAAGAAAAAGAAAATATTTGAAATATGAATTACCGTGGAAATGAAACGCAACAATGGCAGCTCCTCTCAGAGTACAATGTGGCTGTTTTCTGTATTTCTCGCTGATCTGGTCTAACTCTCAAAAATTGAAATAATCATCTACAGTGACGACCAAAGAGAGAGAAATCTGCTGAGCTAAAGGCAACTACTCACATGAGTCACAGTCTGTGCTGGAAACTTTGCTTATGTGCAGTGATGTTATGAAACACAAAAAAAAGAATCGGAGAAATGATCTGATAAAGGTTGCAAGAATGTAATGTTTGAGACAGTACTACATGTTGACAGCATGATTTCAAGTGTTACAATTCAGCAGTGGGTCAGTGCCTTACATTTAACAAAAACCACACTAAGGTCTGACAAAATCCCTTGAGTTTATGACAGGTAATATTAAACACAAAATACGGTCATTTTAAACAAAAATGTTTAGTCACTCATGAACCTTTGCCCAAAACAAGTGCAGATATTTAATAATTTATTCCCCAAAAGTTGCATATGGAAACAAAACTAACCCACAAGGCGTTTTTTGGTTGCACTTCAAAATCCTAAAAGTAACAGTTTTTGTTCTGTTGTTTTGTGTACGTTCAAAATCTTTTTTCTTAACTTACATTTTAGTACATAGTCAATAACCCCAGAATTTTCAACACGGCAGAAATGTACATAAAAATGTGAGACTGTACCCATTTTTAGAAGTCATTTTGAGCTAAATACATAAACTCAATTTAGCATGCATTTATGTTCTATTTCATATAACAAATGAATCATACATCACAACAAACCATCAAGTGAGCCTAAAGTTTTACGTTAGCAAGTTGACAGATCACTGAATTTGGCTATCAGTTCCCCACATTTCTCCTGTTAATCAATATTACGGACATTCACAAAGATGTATAGACACAGAGAAACTAGGAGATTAAAGAATACTTCGTTCACCAAAAAAAAACCCCAACAACCAAAAACTCGGGTATCTTTGACCATAATATATTATAATTGATCTTAGATCTGCTGCTTGTGTTTTAAAACTATCGTTGCCGAGTACCTGTCATTTAACCCTCTTGTACTCAGTTTCTCTGACTGCAAACTTCCCCTAGATTTCAGATTCTTTTACAGGTTTCAGCCTAAAAATGGGTATGTGTGATTATTAACTTATGGGGAATGTATGTGAACCGCTAGGAGAAAGAAAATTGGCAGACAGTTTCAGAAGAGCATGCACTTCACTTTGAACTATATTTTGTCTGTCTTAGAGATATAGGTCGTGTCACTGTCACCAAATTGTCACCAGACACGTGACATTTTATGACGACAATCAAGTTTACAGCATGCAAGCATGCACAGTCACCATGCTGATGCAGGCTGTTAGTGTAAGATGAAACCTGAGGCCTACCTGACGTAAACCATCTGCTGCCTGACAGTACAGGTCCCACTGGTTGTCCCACCAATGTCATACAAAACTTGTCACATGTCACACACAATACTATAAAAGAGGGTCAGGTGCGCCCTTTGCAGCTTGTTTTTGTCTTGTATACCTGTTTCTTTCATCAGTAGCAGTCTTAAAAAACAAAGAGGAACAAACAAAAAGAAAAAATCAAGTGGTGTAGCAGTGTTGGGTAACGAGTGAGCGGGCCCAGTGGGTTCCTGAAACTGACGCACTTCTGCCACGCCACGTGTCGCTGGTCGCCACGTTGTTTGAAGCACAGCGAGCGGAACATCGTACTCCGGGTCGCTTTCTACTTCACCGTCTTCTTCAATACCACTACCTACTTCAATATCACTTTCATTCTCCATCTCTCTTTCAAATTTCTCTACTTCTCCAATAATTTGATCCAACTCCTCTTGCGAGTAGTCGATCATTTCTTCATCGTTAGTAGCAGACGCCAAAGTCGGTCGGTTTCATTCACAAACTTACTCGCTGTGTTTGCCCCTTTTGTCAATGAACACGCGCAGTTCCATCACCCCAAAATAGTGCCAACACATGATTGGACCATGCCCGAGTCTTCCTAGTTACTGTCTGCGACTCTGCGTGTCTACACACGTGATAACTGCGTGATGGAAAATTCCTACGGACAGATCCCGGTACGGGAAGAACAGGCGCCTGAAGTTAACTCCCGGATTCTCCCGTTGCAAGTATAAGAGGGTTAAAAAAGAAAAAAAAAAATCTGATACCAACCATCAAGCACCTCATTTAGTCAAATGAGAGCCAGCTAACTGGCTAACAACTAGAACGAGTCAACTAACAGATTAAATCCTAGGCCAGTAGTTTCACACTCCAAAATTTTCATAGTTCTGGCTCTAACCTTAAAATATACCAATAAAAGCCAGCATATGCTTGTTTAGCCGAATCTCAGAATCAGCTGGCAGAAAATCAGACACAAGAACTCTTCTCTCTTTAAACAACACCTTTTTGTTTGGTCTTTCTTCTCACTTTGGTGGTCATACATGCAGAAGAGGTAAATGTAAAACATGCCAAGAAAATTCAAAATACCTGGATAGAGCTAAGCATGGTGCTGAGTGCAAAAATGGTGGCACAGTCCCTCACAGTAGATTCACTGTCAAATGCCCCTTGCGTATCCATCAATAAGATGGCAATCTGCACAAAATACATAATGACTAATTCAAAAACTAAGAACAATACTGTTCAATCTTGAAAACATTATCTAATTAGAATTGGTTCAATAAAAACTTGTTAGAAATCCTGAAGACTTCGATTCTCATTAAACCACATGCTCTACAAGATGTAAAAAAAAAAAAAAAAAAAAAAAGAATGATTTATACTTGCAGGGTGACTTTAAAAAAAACAAACACAAAAAACAAAACAAAAAGATCTCCAGTTTCATAAGTTTCTCTGGTGCTCTTAAAAATCACCACCATCACCATCACCTTAGAAGTTTGGTGCATGTTACATCAAAACAATTACAAGGTGAATGAGCTTACTTCTTCCCCACTGCGTGTTTTACAAAAGAAAGGTTCACTCCAAAGCAGGATACCAGTAGTGTCCCGCTCTGAACCACCTCGCCAGGAGAAACCTTCCAGAGGAGCATCATCATTGCCAAGCCAGTCAGGAGATCCCTGCAAACAGGCAGATTTACAGGTCAGGACTGATGCATGTTTTGAACCACGTTCACATGAAATCCTATAAAGCACAGCATAAGAAAAGTGATGCCGGAGTTATCAAAAGAAGCATAATTATTCAATCACAAATCATAAAAAAACTATTTTTTTCTGATTAGAAAATTAAGAAGCCAATGACGCAGGCACTAACAAATACTTTTAGAAGACAGGCCACTGGCACAACTATTCAATCACAAATTACAATCAAATACTTTTTCTTTATCAGAAAAGGTACGAAACCAATCAAGCAGGCACTAACAAATGTTTGAAGATGGGCCATTGATGTCACTCTGGGGCTGTCCCCCCAGATTGCTCTCTACACCCCATTGCACACCCTTGGCAATGCCTTCATGGACAGGGCATGAAACTGGAAATGCAGCTTGTAACTCATGTGACATTTTGAGGCAACAGCACTCGGGACGCATGAATACCATCAGTACATTTGCTCTGGGTAATCCCAAACAGAAGTCTAGGAGACTCCTACAAATCTTTCAGAAAAACTGAAGCACTGAACTTACGTCTGCACTAAGAAATCGCAAAAAGAAGTCCAGAAGAAACGACTTCCCTTTGCGGAACGCTCCAGCTACAGACACAACTGCTACTTTCTTGTCTCGCACATTTGGCCGAAGGAGGATCTCCTCCAAGCGTTCTTCATCCAACTCAAACGCATGATCATCCGTTGCCACAACAATCTGAATTGGCTCTCCTTTCAGTGGAGCTCCTGTGGCTGATACTACAACAGAAAACAACACACACACACACACACACACACACACACACACACACACACACACACATGATTAAACATGCTCAAAGGTAAGGCCTACAGTTATTTCTCTCTTGCCTGTCTTGTGACATTTCTTACTAATGAAAGTGAATGTTTAGATTGGGAAGTACACTTTAACTCTGAAACATAAATCACAGATTATTTCTCCTGGTGATACCAAATTCATTGATATTTCTTTAAGACATCATAACATACAGCTGCACATTTTTACACTCTGACACACACATGATTTATTTTCTAATTGACAGTGTGTGTGTGTGTGTGTGTGTGTGTGTGTGTGTGTGTGTGTGTGTGTGTGCGCGTGCGCGCGTGTGTGCGTGCATGTGTGCGTGTGTAAAAAGTAATGTGGTTCTTCATATGAATAATCAGGAGAAATAACCAGTTCATGCAAGTCTGTCCTCACATCAATCCGTCCAAGGAAATTTTATTTCTTGATTTATTTTTGGGCCTCATTCTGCATTAAGGCATCCTTCTAAGCAAAAAGTGAATTTGAGATAAAACTTACAGAGTATAATGCTGGCATTTTAAAAGCCTCAATGCTTAAAGTCTTTGTTGTTCACAGCTTTCTACCTAAGCAACATATAAAACAGCACCATTAAGAATGAAGAAATGATCAGCTTTCATTGTTAACAAACATTACATGAGTGGCAAGAAAGAATATCCACACACACTGTCGTTTATATTTTGCTACAGCATTTTGCCTACATCACATATGCATTTAGACAGAAAAAATTGTAACATGCAAATTCAAATTTGTACACAAAAATTGCACAACAAATTTTGTTAAAATTTGTACATGAAAACTACACAACACATTTCATTAAAAAATAATTCTGCACAATTTCTTTTCATGAATCAAAAATAAATGTACTCAAAATACACACTGTACAATCAACTATACATATATACATTTTCGGCAAAAGTTATTTTCTCTGTCAGATTAATTCCAAAGGGTACTTTCCTGAAGATTGAGAAAAACTAAATAACCTTTTTTTTTCTACAAGAGAGTCCACACAGAAGGAAACTGTTTACTTTGGTTTCTTGAAGTAATCTCTCCCTACTGCCTCACACTTCTCAACTAGTTTGATCAATTGTGAAAAGACTGCTCACTAGTTATCTCGGGGTATATGTTGGAGACACTGCAATGCCTCTGTTCCGAGTTCCCATGACATTTGGAAACTTCTTCCAACATCAAGGCCTTTCTGTGGATGTGGGATGATGGAAAATTCACAGAAAGGAAGACTGGGTGAGTAGGTGCATGTGGCAAGTGATAATGTTTATGCTGTACAGTGTAAGGTAGTCTTTCATGACATGACATTTAAGGGCTGTTGCGGAGTAATTCAATTCCCACATCGGCGGGGGGGGGGGGGGGGGGGGGGGGGGGAAGTGATGCCTTTTTTTGGCTGAGAAACTCTGTAAACCTTTTTCACTTTAAACAGGCAGGAAAGAGTCCTGGCAAAACTTGTCAGTCTCCGCTTCTCCTTTTATGCATGGGTTCTGCAGCACAACTCTTCTTCTGTTCAGAGAAGGGAGGGGAAGGGAGTGGAGGTGGGAGTGGGGAGATTTAGAGCACTTTCTTTTGCAGAACGGAGTGGCAGTGATGAGCAATTTCAGGATGATTTACAGCTTTTGGGATGCATACTTTGTCCTGTGACTTCCAGTGTGCTCTGTAGTCACATATGGAAAGTAATTTTTCATCAAACATTAGTATAATGTCAAGGTGTTTTGGTTCACAATTCTTGTAATACAGAGTTCCTTCAAATATGCTTCCTTCTCTTCCTTGTGTTCTCTGACTTTGATATGTGGGAAATCCATCAATTTTGTGTATCCATGTCACTTGTTCTTAATCTTAAAAACAATTGATGAATTAATGTCAAAGAAATCAGCTATTTCTTCATAGGTCACTCTTGAATCTCAGTCCATTCTAATTTCTAGTCTTTACATTTGCCACAAGTATGATACTGCACTCTTTGTTTTTATATCTACTTCCTCTTTCTCTTCAACAGACTGACCATTCAAGAAATGGGAGCCGGAATAACTCAGTTGGTAGAGCGCCGGACCCGTAATCTTGGTGATTCTGGGGTTGCGGGTTCGAACCTCCGCCGGGGCGTTTCGGTACAGGGGGATTTTTCCCTCGGAGTTAACATTGGTTCTGACTCCATTTCCCATACAGTCCTTCGAATGAGACTATAAACCGAGGTTCCGTGTGTGAACGCACGCATAACATCTTGCACACACGTAAAATCCCATCACCAACTTTCAGAAGAGTAGGCCAGTTTGGCCGTTGGTATGAATGACACATCACACATAGCATGCATCCTGCATGAGAAATGGAAAGAACGAAGGAAGTAAGGAAAATGAGTGATCGATATTGAATGAAATTGACTGGATGACATGGGAAATGACTGAATGAAGCGCCAGCTGGCAGCTCTTCAGTCGGCATTACCCAGGTAGGCAGCCCGTTGTGTAACGAGTGTTGATTGTAAAGCGCTTAGAGCTTGGCCTCTAGCCGAGAATAGGCGCTATATAAATATTCATTATTATTATTATTAAATGTTTCACTCAACCGCATATTAATGCTTCCGACGTTGCAGATGCTTGTTGCATATTCTTATGTTAGAAGTAATATCATGCGTCAAATTCTTCCTAACACTGTAACAGTGATGTATGTTCAACTATGGTCAATAATCAAGTGCAGAGAACATTTTTCACTCAATATTTCTACTGTTTTTCTCATCACTGTTGGACAGTGCCTTTAAAGAATGTTTTGGTGCAAGAAGACAAATGAAAAGGTCATTTTGCCAAATTTTCATCGCTAACTGTGCCAAAATATATATATCGTTTATTCACACTGAAAATTTTGTTGTGGTCAAGCCAGATAGTTTTTTGTCTCAAATTTTATTCCTGGAAAGTACCCCTCCTACATATAAACTGTAAAGCATCCTACTTTTTTTTGTGTTGTGTAGACAGAATACAACGCAGTCTTAAAAGTGTTGATTGCAAGCAGTTGTTAAGAAGAACACACTGAACAACAAAGTATATTTGTTAAAGAATTTTGTGGTCACACAGTTTCATTATATCAAATGCCCTTAAAAGATGTTTTCTTTAATTCTTCATGACCGTTTAGATCTCACAGTGGTATTATATTCCTTTGAACAAATCTTAAGGGGAAAAAAAAGAATCTTTTAAAAACTTCTCTTGACCATTTAGATCTCAGGATGGTTGTTACTTCTTGTGAACAAATTTGAAAAAAGAAAGTGTAGTCTTCATCCACTTTAGAAGAAAACTTTTACTCAAAATTTACATGAGACTTGTTTTGTTCATATTCAACTGCATTTAAACCATACATTCCAAATTGCCTTGAACTTAGTTAAAACTAAACCCAATGCTTCAGTTTGTCTTAGATAATAAAAAAAAAATCAAGTCCTCAAATTCCTTGAACACACTGAACAAACACTTTAAGCCAAATAAGAATACCAAACCACCACACCAGACTCAGACGCCATGATCCAGACAACAGTGTTAGTAGCAGGAGACCGTTAACTCCAGAGGACCGCAGAGGGTGTTAGAACTCGGCAAAGGACAGGGGTTAAAGATTCCTCCCAGTCCCACTCCAAATCCACAGCTAGCTTCTCAAAAATGTCTTGAACTGCAACTACAGATACAACAATCTTCAAATGTGCAGATTTTTAAGCATACAGAGATAAAAAAAGATGTTTAAACTGACCATGTATTGACCAAAGACATAACTTATATCAAATTTGTGAGCTT
Source organism: Conus ventricosus (assembly GCA_018398815.1). Lineage (NCBI taxonomy): Eukaryota > Metazoa > Mollusca > Gastropoda > Neogastropoda > Conidae > Conus > Conus ventricosus. The sequence continues at coordinate 46,820,375 of CM031598.1, read as the reverse complement.
CATGTCGACAGCTCAGTTTGACAATGCCAGAATACCAATTTCCAGAAAAAATAAAACTGTCGATCACATGCTCAGAAATACAGAAACATACAACCATGTAAAACACATAAGATAGGTATGGTAAGTCATGACTGACGTTCATTCCTGGGGACACATGTGACAAATATATGTCCAGTAAACTCTAATTACATCAAAAAGCAAAAGGACAAAAAAAAATCTCACATGCCACAATTCACTGAAAACTTTTCATACGTGTCATAATAATCTGATTATCACTGGTTGGAGAACATTAATTCACACACACAAACACAAGTTTTTTCGTCTTTTTTTTTTTTTGCACAAGTGATTAAATTTTGTCAATTGAGTAATGTAAAATCAATAAACGATTAAATAAATTTATAAACGATTAAATAACATCTACAATAACACTAATAATCAGCGCAATAAAACAAGATCCATCTACACAGATTAACACGCACAAAAACAAGTTTATTTAGGAATGAAAGCAAACTCAGCCTCACGATTGTCAAGTATTCTTGAAGTGCTCAGAGTATTAACTTTATAAATTAAGATTTACCTCTACCATAAACTGATACAAGTTGTTGACAAGAGCTTTTTTCCCGCTTCCAAAATATGTTTTAATCCATCGCACTAGTAAATGGCAGATTCCAACTGTAAGGTTGTAGGTTCAATTCTTCTCAATGCCACTTGTGGATTTTTGCTGACCTGACTAAGCCGTTTACAGAGGTAAGTTTGCTATGGACTCATTTGGAAGAGTGGAATCACATGGCGGAGTTTCATCCACATAACAGATGTGTTTCTGAGAGTGATGCTCAAATGTCCTGACCAAAACAGCAGATGTATCTCTTGGACCTGGTTGTAACTGAAGCCAGGATATATTATGAACATCGAGTACAGTACAGGTCTGCCATGCTTCTCAAGACTGAAATGAAAACACGGAGCATCATCTTAATCAACGTAAACTTCATTGCTCAGTATAAAAATCTCAAATTCTGTGGCCCTTCATGCCCTGTTCTGCCCTTCATGCCCATGTTCTCATGGTGACCTCAGTTTCCATTTTCTCTCCTTGTCTATGCCTTAGTTTGTATAGAGGTTGCCAGCATCTGCAAGTTTATGGAGATTGTACTTGAATAGACATGGTGGCACACTATGGAGGGGGATACTCATTCATGCAGATAACTTCCAATTCTTGTTGTCTGCAGGGGCCTAGTATATGGTGACTTACGTATGTCTGATCAGAACACGCACCACTACGCAGCAACAAAGTGACTCGGCAGCAGTGCAGTGTCTCTGCCTTGGGCTGCCTAATAATGATACTGACCACACCTTCAGTCCTTGAGCCAGGCCTGAATATAGCTGTGGATGGGAAGCTGGAATGAGTGAAATGGATGTCATCCCACTGAAGTGGCTCAGTAGATGGGATAGAAAAAAAAATCAAGGACTCTTTAGGAATTTTCAAAAGACTTACAATGTAAAATAAAGGACTGTATTATACGAAAATATATAAGCCTTTATGCATACTTTACTTGCTTCATAAAGTTACTTCAGCTAAATTCAGTTAGTGGCAGATGCAATAGACGTGGACACTTTCTGCTGATGCAAAACTTTTTTTCCTTTTAAACACTTTTCCAAAAAGAATTTATATTCAGTGATAATTTACACTTAGCTGTAGACAGGATTTCGCAAGAGACCTTCTTCAGAGAGCACTGTTTCTTTCTTTTTGAAAACTGACAGCTCTAGGTCTTGCTCATGGCTGCCCTGAAAGCACTGGTTTAACACCTGTCTCTGAAATTAAGTGATGTCATGCCTGAGCGAGATGGACGGGTGTCTGCTTGGACGCAACTGAGTTCTGTTAACATGTTTCTCTCAGGGCTTGTCTTGGGCACTGAGTCATACTTTGGTCTGGCATTTGCCTTGCGGATGTGGTGCATAGCTATGGTTTAATCCGAATACAACAATCCTTCCTCGAAAGAATTTGAAACTTGAGCGAATCAATGGAGTTCTACATACTGTCATCATCCTTCATCAGTTCATGGTTGTAAATTATACAACTCCCACAGCCATCTGCTTCATTCAAGCCGTCCTGACTAAATCAAACCCTAATAAAAAAGAGTAGAGAGAGAGTAGAAGAAGACAGAGATCCGAGAGAGATTAGAGCGTTGCCAAGAGCAACAATACAAAAGGTGTTTACAGAGTGATTTTATCGAATACCATGAGCTGATACAAAATAGAAAACGAATTATTTAAAATGATTCAGGAATAATGCACAATATTGTTAAATTAGGTACAACCAATCACTTATTTAAAAATCTAGTACTAGGTTATTCTATACAAAAAGGAAATTTTCATTCTAAAATTAGTTTAATCTAACATACTTACCGGCTCACTAATCAATAAGGCAGCAAATTTGCATCTGCTCGTTAACAATAAAGTCCGTACGGACACAAACCATGAAAGGGCTCGTGCTCCGCATGCTCAGAACATTCTTTTCGAGTATATTAAAACTTACCGTGAGACTCCTGATGAACAGAAGGCGGAGAGTAGGGATGTCCCTGCGTGAACACGGAAAGTATGTAGATTAAAACTAATTTTAGAATGTAAAATTTCCTTTAATTACACATACTATTACCGTGCACTATGCAGAGTCGCACTACCTGGAAGGAGGGCTCAACTGGTTACCGCCTGGAGGGCAAGAAGGGCCGATCGTTATGTTTAGATGAATGTTGCGCCACCACACTGATCGATGCCCCTAGACCATATCAGCATGACGGGAAACGTCGGCGCAGGTAGAACTGGGAGAAAGGTGCCAGTGGGACCGCCAATGGATCGTTCTCAGCCACACTGAATGCATGGCATTATGAGCTCTGCCAGCGAAACGCCCATGCCCTAACTCATGAGGTCTAGGTGACGCAAAACAGCATAACCCCTTCAGGTTCTCGCTACGCAGCTTAATGACTGCCTCAGCCATCGAGAGATTGAAGGGCGCCTGATGTCCTCCTATAACCTTCGTTGTAAGAGTTTAAGACAGGTTGGCGCTGCTTGGAACGAGAGATTAGTGCGTGTTCCTATACCCGCAAAGCGCGAACCGGACAGAGTGTGCGTCTTCGTCGTCGGGCGAGAATAGAATGATGAGAAATGAGATGTCGGGAAGAAGAACCTGCAGGTTTTTCGCTAAAAAGTCTGGGAGTGAGGAAGAGAATCGAGCCATCCGTTCGGGAAGCACGTCCCCATGGCAGGCACTAAAGTCGTGGACCTCACGAGCGCCTCCGAGGCCAGGGAAACGAGAAAGGCTGTTTTGAAGGAAAGGAATTTCAGAGAACACTCCCGGATGGGCTCGTAAGGGGGAAGCCTGAGGGAGGAGAGGACTAAGAAAAGATCCCACGCCGGGACACGCGGGGGCATCGGCCTCCTGTAGGCCGCTCCTCTGACCAGATCCCGCAGAAGAGGGTCGTCCCCGAAGGAGGGGCCCCTAACTGGCGGATAGTGGTGGAAATAGCGCCCTGTGAACCTTAACAGAGGAGGCTGAAAGATTTCTCTCCGATGACAGAAAGGCTAGGTAGTTCGCCAATTGGCATGAGAAGGAGAATGAGGTGATACCGCGTGGCTGGAGCACCAAGATAGCCAGCCATTCCAGTGGACACTATACTATAGACACTTTGGGTGCCTGCCCTGTGGGCATGTTCCACAAGGCCGATTACCGCTGGGGAGGCGCCTCGTGCAGACAGCGCGTCCCGCACAGTAGCCAGGCGTGAAGATGCAGCACGTTTGGATTGCCGTGTGGAATGCCTGACCGCGGCTGGAGCAGGGACCTTGCCTTTAAGGCGAGCGGTATCGGGGGCACGTGCGACAGGTGTAACAGTTCCGGAAACCACGCTTGGGCCGGCCAGCGTGGAGCCACCAGAATAAGCGTGGCTGCATCTTCCTTGCCTTGCGGAGAACCTTTCCCAGAATGGGGAACGGGGGAAAGGCATAGCCCGTCAGGCCGGACCAAGGATGGACAGGGCGTCCACGGCCCACGCTGCCGGATCCGGAACTGGGGAGACTACAGCTGGAGACGGTGGTTGAACCGGGTGGCGAACAGGTCCACCTGTGGTTTGAACCATACAGTCCAGAGAGGTTCTAGGATCGAGTGGACGAGAGTCCATTCTGAGGGAAGAACCATGTGCGACCTGCTGAGGGAGTCCGCGAGAATGTTGATCTTCCCAGGAACATGCTTGGCCGAGATCCGGATTGATTGTGTCTCGCACCAAAGAAGAAGCTGTTCCGCCCTCAGGGACAGGGAGTGAGAACGCGCCCCCCCCCTGCTTGTTGATATAACACGCCACCGTCGTGTTGTCGGTGTTGAGGAGAATGTGTTTTCCTTTCAGGAAGGGAAGAAACTCCTTGAGGGCTTGGAACACGGCTTCCAGCTCCAGCCGATTGATATGCCAGGACCCCATCTCCGGGGACCATTGCCCGGAGGCCGTCAGAGAGCTGACGTGGGCACCCCACCCGGACTGGGACGCGTCCGTGAACAGGTCCTCCTGTGGAGGAGGGGGAGAGATGGGGACTCCCTGAGCTAGCCAGGACTGGGAGTGCCATTGTACCACCGATGACTGGAACACTGCCCGAGAGGGATCGGAAGGTCCCACGACGCAGTGCCTGAGACCAACGCTTGCGAAAAAGGCGTTGAAAACGGCGTTTGTGCAGACGTCCGAGGGGCACTAAGGGGGCCAAGGACTCCATCAGACCCAGAAGAGAGGCCAGCTTTCTGGCTGGCGCCTGATCCAAGGAAAGGAGGTGGGCCAAGAGGTGCTGGAGGCGAACAAGGCGCTGGCGGGTCGGAGAGACCAGCCAGTCTGTGGTGTGGAAGGACATGCCCAGAAACTGAAACTGTTGCGACGGGGTGAGATCGGACTTCTCCTCGTTGCGAACGAATCCCAGCTGCTGACAGAGGCTTAAAACCTGTAGGGCTTGCTGGAGCACAGAGTGCTGGATGAGGCAAGGAGAAGCCAATCGTCTAGATAGGCCTTCAAACGAATTCCTTTCTCCCGAACGTGCAAGCAAAGTTCCCGAGCCACCTTCGTGAAAACCCAGGGGGCCGGGGCTAGTCCAAAGGGAAGAGCCCTGAACTGAAAAACACGGCCTCTCCACGCGAAGCGGAGGTACTTCCTGTCCCTTGGGTGGATCAAGAGATGGAAGTATGCATCCTTCAAGTCGATGGATACCGCCCAGTCCGCCGGGATGCATGGCATCGCGGACTGACATGGGGGTTTCCATCCGAAAACGGAGGACGATAAGAAACCTGTTCAAGGGCGAAAGATCTAGAACCGGTCCTCCATCCTCCAGAAGCTTTGGGGACCACAAAAATGCGGCCATAAAATCCCGGAGAGGAATGGAAGAGAACTTCCTCTGTGGCTCCCTTGGCTAACAGCGAAAGGACCTCCTGGTCTAAGGCCTGAGAGGCAGCCAGATCCCGAGGAGGAGCGAAAGGGGGAGGGGAAGGCGTGAGAGGAGCCTTCACTGCACCCCAAGGAAGACGAAACCCCGACCTGATCACCCGCAGAGCCCAAGGGCTTGCGGGAAGCCGCTCCAGGCACTGAGGTGCCTGGACAGACTGCCCACAGGACTGCCCTGGGGTGAAGTACCCAGGTCGGGGGCGAGTCACTGGGGGTGGGCCGTCGGAGGCGTGGGAGCTTTCGGACCGCCGCCGAGTCGGAGGCCGACCCCTGCTTGGTTGCCTGCCTCTGGTCCCCGGGGTCCAAATGACCGTCGTCCCTTGGGTTGAGAAGGACCCGGTGACGAGAAAGGCGCTGGCGCCTTGCGTTTTGAACCAGGGCGTGGGGGATGGGGGCCTGACTGAAAGGCGAGGTCACGCCTAAATCTCGGCCTGGCTCTTGATGGTGGCCTGCACGTGATTCCCGAACAGAGACCTGACTTGACAGGCAAAGCTCTGAGGGAAGCGCGGGCAGATGGAGAACGGGTCACAGAAGATGCCAATAGGACCGCATCTCTCCTAGCCAGAACTGAGTTCAGATGGAGCCTAGTGAAGGCCCCAGCCGAATACTTAAGCCCTTCAGCCATTGACTGGATACAGGCTACCACAGCAGTTGGGTCCGCGGACTGGCGGATGGCGAAGGAACCAGAATCAGGATCCCTAAGGGCAGACACTAGTCCCCCTAGAAAGGAATCCATAACAGATATGGCCTCCAAACCCCTCCTCGCAGACTCTTCCCACTCGCAAGGCAGCGCTCTGAGAGGGACACCTGCCTAGCGTGCGATTTTGACCTCTCCTGGACCAGGAGGTCCTCCTGGGAGAGGGGAAGAGTGGCTTCGGGGATAGTGTCATTTGCCAAGGCCTTCTTGGCAAATGGAAGACTCTCTGGTTTAAGGAATTTCCCGCACGCCAATGCGGAAGGAAAATCAGGGACCGAACCAGGCACGGGGTCCTGCGCCTCCGTGCCCCTGACTCGTATTTGGGCCCTCCTCATGCAGTCGGCCACCATAACTGACTCCTTTAGGAGAGAGGAGGGCCGATGGGCGAGATCCCAGGGCAAGTTCCGCTGCCGAAGGGCAGGGGGCCCTGACACTCCTGAGAGGATGACACTGCCCCCGGAACCAGGGAAGCCAGCACAGCCACCGAGTCTTGGAAAGAATAAGAACCGGGTGACCGGTCCTCATCCTCTGACTCAGAGTCCGCCAGGTCGGACCCACAGATCGATGGAGTGGCCGCCCCCGGCGAAGCGGTGCGCGGCGAGGGCCCTGAGTGGCCTGGGATGGCTGGTTCCCCAGACATACCGGGGGAGGGGTCAGACCCCGGAAGGGCAGAGGGAGCCTGGGAGGCAGATGCCTGCACTGGTGGAGGGCTGGGCATAAAACCCGGCCACCAGGGAAACCCCGGAGCAGGGGGCTGAGGAAAGCCCATGTTCGGGGGATATTGCCATTGGGCCCATGGCGCCCAAGGCAAAGGGCCCTGACCCCATGATAGGGGGGGCTGATAATGTGGCTGCTGGCCCAACCCTGAAAGTGGGGGGCCGAATGCGCCGGTCCCCCTGAGGGGTGCTCGGGAGAGAGGGCGACACCCCGGTGGACTGCCCAAAAGCAGAGGCAGACACATGAGGTGGGGGAAGGGAAACAACCGGGGGGCGAACTAGATTCGAGCCCTTGAGCAGGAGTTGCTTCCCTTGGATCGCCTACGGGCGAGGGGGGGGTGACGCATAGTCCCCCTCATTGCCCGCGCCTCCGTAGAGGGCCCGTACACCTTCGATTCTGCCATGGGAATCGAACTGTGAGCAGTAGAACACTGAACACGGGGTGTACTAACGGATGCGACAGAACCGCGGCTGAGTCGCTCACCGTTATGGGGCAAAGGGGCGAGATCAGCAGAACCGCAGCTGAGCTGATCACCGCCACAAAATGAGGGTTGCGAGAAAGAGCTCGCTGTGACGGGATCGACAGAACCGAAGCTGAGCCGATCACCGTCACGAATTGAGGGTTGCGAGAAAGAGCTCGCTGTCACGACAACAGAACCGAAGCTGAGTTGAGGTGAACCCTCGGGAGAAAGTGACGCTGAAGGGAGAGGAGGAATTGGCGGGGCTACAGACAAAGAGCCTGCCGGCGAGATGTGGGAATCGAAAGACGAAACCTTCTTAATTCTCGCCTTACCACCCAATCGCTTCACGTACGTTTCTCCCTTAAGTGAAAACATAAGCAAGGACACCAACGAACAGCAACAACAATCGATCGATTGCGAGAAAAGTCAAAATACTTAGCTGTCCATGTACACGCGGCTTAACGGGAAAATGGCTGCCGAGAAAAGAGGACTGTTCTGAGCATGCGCGAGGCACGAGGCCCTTTCAGGGGTTTTGTTGTCCGTACAGACTTTATTGTATACGAGGCAGGGATAGCAAATTGCTGCCGCTTATTGCATTAGTGAGCCACGGTATAGTATGTGTAATTAAAACTGCTACAGCCTATCCAGTTATACTTCATTACATTAATACAAGATATGGTGCCACTATTTGAAAAAAAAAATCAATAAGGGATGCCAAAATCCTGGTGGAGAATCCCACCCATGCCATGGAAAAAACAGAAAAAAGGAGTATTATTACTATTTCTTTGTGATTGCGAGAAAGTGTGTAAGTTTGTTATTATTTTCTTGTTATTTTCATCACTATCATTATTATCATGTTTTCTTCTACATATCAAACACAATCAGTATGGAAAAAACACATCTGCTAATAGTTTCATTCACTGCACATAAATACAAACATACACTCTATACCTATTAACTCCGTCTTGTGAAAAGCTTATCAAGTGTCAGGTCAGGCTGTCATTGTGCCGACCCGGGTTTGTTAACATCAAAACATGTCACCTCAATTAAAAAGAATAAACCTTCAATCACTTTATCATTCATAATAATCATTTGTGTCAGTCAGAATGCAGGTGGGGACTGTTTAAGTGTTTGTGTTAGGAAAAGGGAGGGGAAGGGGTGGGAAAGTAAATTTTGTGGGGAAGAGGGTACTACATGTAGGTGGCAGTATGTGTTACTCAATACTGTAAGAACAAACTCCTAATATAGAGGAACCAATTTAATGTTGATACCACTGACTGGTGCTCTCATGGACAGGAGGCTTTTCTATGCGAGAGCTAGGCTAACAGAGATCTACAGAAATGGAGGCCTCTACAGGACTTTGCCATCACTAATTAGTTTACACTAACTAGACTAAGCGCTTATTCAACATGAAAATACTCAATTCCAAATACACTAGAACTGTTCTATCACACTTTCTTTCTTTTGTGCACATGCCCAACCTACTGACTGACTTTCCAACACCAATCAATTCCACTGATACCTGTTCCGCTCAGCCAGTCTTCCACCTGTTTTTTGACAGTGGCATAAACTAAATCCACATCAAAGTTTCCTTTTATACACGCCATTTTGAAAACTGCAAGTCACTGTGGATGCGAATCCACAAGAAAATCAATCAAAAACACGAGGTGAGCACTTGTCGAAGAGATATGCAGACATGAAAGTGTAGAAAAGACCTGGGGTCTTACTTATGCTAGGAGGTCCAAGGGGGCTGCATACGCCCCCTTGACAAGATCAAGGGGTAGCTCTCTATGGGGCTAGGGCTGATGACCTGAAGCTGTGGACATTTTGCACCTGTAAGTTTTAAACTGGCTTTTCCTGGCACTTGTACGTAATATTGATAGTAGTCGCCACTGCAGTGAAATAATAATTTAACGAGTCGATTCAAGTTCTATACTCTGCATGTCATATGCAGCATATACACTTACTATAGCCTGAAGTTGATTTGACTGTCTGACAGTAGCAAAACTGTATTTGACAGTAGACCACAAACATTCGCATGGAAATAAGAATCAGAAAGATATTATTTGTTAAAAAAAAAAAAAAAGGTCACGTTGAGAAATAACATCTGAAAATAAACAAAAGGTCATGTGCATGCTGAAATGAAAAATGACGCATCATTTATCAATTAGGTCTACTAAAAGATGATGTGTGGGTGGTCTGTATTTTTTTCACAAGACTCAGTGATGTGGCCCTAAAAGATGCTTCACATTATAATCTTTTATAATTTACGTTGAAAAGGACTCATCCGAGGAAATGTGCTTAAACGTAAATGTAATCTCAGTGGAAGTTCTTTTGATGATAAAAATTCAAGCAAATCAACAAGAACCTAACCAGTGCTGACTCACTCTGTACTGTTTTATTCAAATTCTTAGTGGTAACACTGACAAGACATGATTGACTTGACTTGACTTAGTCACGTTTGAGACCAAATGGTCTGTTCGTGGTTCCTCTAGAGGAATTTATCACTAGACAGTGACCGTCATGGTGGCTTGCAAAGAACTGAGTGACTAATTCTGGCATTTTGGGTGTACAGGCTGGGCAGGCTCTTCCTATTGGTGGCCCAGTCGACTTTTGAAGGCATTTGTCGGTTGGTGCGGTCACTACCGCCTCGGGGAGCTGTTCCATGTTGCTCCACTCTGTGAGCAAAAAAGTTCCCCCTGAGGTGGAGTCTGTATCTGTCCTTCTGCGTTGAGAGAGTGTCCCGGAGGGCCCTTCCGCTTGCCAGTGTCAAACTTAGGTTGTTGGAACTGCATAGTATCCATGTAGGTACTTGTAGACTTCGATCATGTCTCCCCTGAGTCGACGGTGCTCCAGTGTAGGAAGTTCAGGATTTTCAGTCTCTTGGGTACGGTTGTCTTTCAGCGATCCCACAGCTTTGGGGCCCGCCGTTGCCATCTTCAACATAAATGCAGAGTGTTTTTCGGGTTTTTGGGTTGCCAAACGCTTTTGTCCATTTTCCCCAGGATTGGTCGCACCGGGTTTTTTGGGAATTAGTTGGACGGTATTTCCCTCCGAAAAGGTTTGTCGTTTGTTCTTCTGTTGAGTCCAACTTTCTTTTTCCCTTTTAAAGTTGCTTTTGTGTACATGGTCGGCGAATTTTTCAGCTTATTGTCCCCCTTTTAACCTAGATCCTTTTCGGGTTTTTGTTTCTGCCGGGGTTTATTTTCCCTTGGGGCTTCCGTCCTTTTCTTTCTTTTTCTATGGTATTTTGGGCCCTCCGTTTTTGTTGTCCCAAGCTTCATCACGCACACTTTTGCGGGGGGAAACTTTGGGCCAACTGGTCTGACCACATCTGGGTTGGTCCAGGTCGTCTTGAAAGTTCGGGTTGCCTTGAGCAAACGCTTCTTCCCTTACGGGTTTCCCGTGTCATCCGCGAACATTTCACTGCGGACTTCACAGCTTTTGGCAGGTCATTGATGAGATCAAAAACAGAAGGGGGCCAAAAACACGGCCCGGGGGGTGCGCTAGATATTTCCCGCATTTGGGAATGGTTACCGTTGAGGGGGGGGAAAAACCCCTTTTTTTTTTTTTCTTCGTGCTCAGAAAGTCTTGTACCCTTTCCCACCCACTTTTCCCTTTTTTACCCCAAATGTGCTCGAACTTTTTCAAAAAAGTTTTGGGTTTGGGGGCAGAATCAAAGGCCTTCTTTTTTGCCCTTGTAAAATACTTTCAACCTTCCCCTTCATAAATGATGTTTGCCCCAAGGGTGTCCAGAAAATCCAAAAAGTTGTGTGGGGTGTTTTTCCCGGGGGACAAATCCATGCTGCTCCTCATTTTTGGGACCCTGTTTTCTGTAGGTTTTCTGATTTTCCCTTAACCTTTTTTTCTCCATCATTTGCATTGTATGCGGGGTTAAACTCACTGGCCTTTAGTTTGATGGCACTTTTTTACCCCCTTTTTTTTTAAAATTATTGGGTAACAAAGGCATTTTTAGCCCTCGGGGGATTACACCACTCTAAAAGCTTTTTAAAGAGGGGGTAAAGGGTTTTTTGCCGGGTTATTTTTCGGCTTTAGGGGAAAAGGATGGGGGGAAATTCCTTTCCGGTCCGGTGCTTTTTCTGTATAAAGATTTGCCTTTGTTCTTCATTTCCTCTTCTGTGATCTCAAATTTCCCACCTTTCTTCTTTTTATTCATAAAACTGGTCCCCTCGGGAAAAGTGGCCCACATCTTTTTGGGGTGAATCGCTCGGGAAAAAAAATGGTTAAAAGGCGGTCAGTTTCCCTCCCCGTTGTTGTTGTTTTGGTCCCATCGGGGTTTCCCTTCAAGTCAGCCACCCCCCTGTTTCGATTTTGTCTTAGTTGACGTATTTTCCAGAATGCTTTGGGATTGCCTTGGCTTCTCTTGTATTTTTGGGGTTTTTCCCTTTGGGGCCCTTTGAGCTCTCCTGCTTTGTGCTTTTGCCGGGTTTCCCTTTGTTTTTTGTATGCCAGGGAGTTTTTCCCCGTTCCTGTTTGCCTTTCCCTTCCCGAATAACTTGTGTTTTTCGGATATTTCCAGGGTATCTTTGTCCATCCCTCCCTTTTTCCCCTTTTTTCCAGATGTTCGGACTTTGGGGGTTTTCTGGTTGACCGCCCTTTTTTGATGTTTGGGTTTACTTTTTCCCGGTTTGTTGACTGATAGGGTCTGTTGTTCCCCTCCCATTTAAAATTTCCCTAGTTCTTTCCCTTTTTTTGGGTTTTCCCTTCTATTTCTGGTGGGTTTTATCTCTTTGTGCTGGATTGTTCCTGGGAGTGCTTTTGTGGGGTTTATCACTAAAGCAAAGTGGTCACCCCTTTCCGATGCCTGCAAAAGGTTTCTGGTTTTTCCACCTTGTTTGTTTTCCCGGTTGGGGAAAATAAAAACCCAAAATTTGCCTTTTCTCCCCCCCCTGAACCCTTTTTGGGTTTTTTCTGATGTTGGTCGAAAAAGCAAACTCTTGGCGCCTTTAAGGGAATTGGTCGCAGTTTGGGAAAGGGCCTACTTCGCTTTTCTCCTCCGGGCCCCGTTGATTTGTGGGGGTTGGGAGTCGCCCATGGGCAGGGTGTGTGAGGCTTTCATTTCTGTACTTCCTTTAGCAGTGCATTCGTTTTTCCCTGGGTTTTTAGGGTGTGCTAGGACTTCGGGAAACCGGCCTAAAAAAGTAGTTTGTTAGCGTCATTCTGCTGGCATTCACGAAATGTTTTTTGAAAATTCTGTTTCGTTTGTCACTTTGTGAATTTGGGGGTTTTAAATTTCCCTTTTTTGTTCAGTGGCCATGCCCCCTATTGTTTTCATCCGGGTATTGTACGGGCCCGAAAACCTTCCAGGTGCAGCTCGCTGTTTGGAAGTTGTATTTTCGCGTTTTTTTGGTTTTCCCGTAATGCCCAAAGTTTTCTGGGGGATATAATTATCAGTTCCTTTATTTCGTTCTTTTTTTCATGTTTTTTGAACAGCTTCGTTTTAGAAAATGTGCATTTTTTCTAGATTCTGAAAAAGAAAAAAACCCCGTTTGTTTTTACAAAAATCCCTTTGGTTAAAAATTTTTACTTGGGGGGAGTCTTTCGATTCACTTGCCCCTTTTTTTGTTTACCCAATGGGTACTTTCCCATGTTCATACCCCGGCCCCCTTTTTCCCGACCCAGTGGGGGTACCCGTCCCCGCCCCTTTTTCCGGGTCCTCTCCCCTTATTGTCGTTCCGGGGACATTGGTCTTCCTTTACGCCTTTCAAAAAGGAGTTAAAAACTTTTTGATGAAGACTTTTTTGCACATCCCGTCTTCTTTTTTTCCCCTGTCTTTTGCTTTTTGTCTTGTGGATAGCTGTTTAGGACTTTTTCCTTTTGGTGATTCTGGTTTAAAATTTCATTTGAGGGGTTTTTTTGGGGGGGCTTTTTGGGTTCTCCTTTGGGTTTTTGATGTTTCCTAGTCTCCCGGTATCGGGGGTTTGTCAAATTTTTTTGATCTCGGGTTTTGGGAATTTTCTGGGACTAATCTGTTGTCTTCCCCCTGCCTTTCCCGGATCGTTTTTGTGGTGTCCTCAGGTGCTTTGAAAAATGACCCGATTTTCCTTTTCCCCCTCATTCTGTCTTCTATTTTTTTCGTTTGATCTTTGTTTTTGGCTTTATCAAGGTTTTCACCTCTTCTGTGCTGCTGGGTTTTCCCTTTTTCCCTTTGGGTTTGCTCCCAAAACCAAAGTGTCTGGTTTTTCCCTGTTTGGGTCATTTTGGGTGAAAATTCCCTTTTTGGATGTTTTGTTAACCCTTGGGGTCCATGTTTTCCCTCACTTTTTTCTTGGAGGTTCTCCCTTCTTCTTGATCTTCAACAAGGGCCTCCCAAGAATTTGACAGCCGCATTATTGCATGATTTTGAGCAATAATAGTGGATGACACTTTTTTTGACAGCACCTTTTTCTTCATCTTTCTTGAGGACCTGGTATGTGGCTTCATCTATGTTTTCACATGCTGCGTGGTACCATATGTCACAAAATTCACACTGAAGTGAATTTTCTTCCTCTTTGCATGGGGTGGTTGCATGTGCCGCATCTGTAGACTTGTGTGTCTGAATTCACATCAGTGTCGAGTGTGTCTGTCTTCGTTTTTGAATCCTGTGCTTTGACTTTTCCTCCTACTTGCTGCCTTCGTGGTGGCCTGAGCCTTTGCTTGTGGACTTTTTGGTTTTGTGGTATCATCAACACTCTTTGATCTGCTAGATCTTTTCATCGTGGAAGACATGAGCCTAGGGCTACTTTCGGTTTCGGTTCCGCTGCTTCAAGTTTTTTACGAAGTAGGTGATTCCGGTCTCCAGTAGTTGTGCTTTTCCCTTCTCAGTTCTCTTGCTTGTGACCGTGCCACAGCATACGCATGCATATAATAAAAGTCACTTACCTTCTTGATGTGTGAGGGTTTGGGCTATATAAAACACCTTTTATTGCTCAGCATTAGTTTAATCAACATCAATGTGCAGTCACTGTAACCAAACTGACTAGTAATGGCATCGAAGGTGGTGAGCTGACTTAGAAATCGTCTTTTTTCTTCTTTTTTTTCAAACATCTGTGAAAAACACTTTGTAGGGCTAAACAATTCATGAAGTGTGCTCCCTAGGTCATTCTGTTGAAACCTTTTTAAAAACTGGCACTGTATAGCATTCAGAATCTACAGTTTTAGACAAAATTTCCCGGAGCGAATTTCACTCCATTACCGCCATCGCATGACGTCACTTCCGTCACAAAAAACATGTATTTGTCTGCAGAGGGAAGGATATTAATGCATGGACCTGGTACGAATGTAATGGATGGACCACGTATAATGAAATTGTTCTGATTCAAAAGACAAGGATGATTTCAAATAATGGCTGACAGTGACAACATGACAATAAACCAATGCCCGCTGTCTCTGAAACACAAGTACATTAGACCCAATACTCCTCATAATTAAACCTTTTTTCATTTCAAAATCTAACTTTATATGAAATCCATCATTCAAATACGGTGATCTGATGGACATTTCTTTATCTCTCATCCGTCTGATAGTGACTTCTTACAGTATACTTTAATCAACAATTCCCATAAATTGATGAACTACTTTCTTGAACTGTTAAAGAGGAGCCTCTGATAGACTTTTGGATACACTGACCCCGAGTCAGTCACCGAGTCAGTGAGGGTGAGCGTGTGAGCAGCACTCAAAGTCACACCGTGGGTCGTGTAAAAAAATTTTTTGGTCTTACACATTTACATCCCCTTCCTTCTTTTCATCAGTACTTCTTCACTGTCACTGTTACATAACTGATAGTCTGATCTAGTTGAAGACTATCGGTTATTCGGTGATATTGTCTAAATTACTAGGTCTAATCATCTGATTTGACTGATGCAGCAGCCTGCTTTGTGCTTCAAGCTTACGAGATCACAGCATAACTGATAAGATGGAATCCATAAACATAATATTTGTACCAATTATGGTTAGGAACAACATTTTTTTTTAATGTTTTGGACAGAACAAACCTGGGCTCGACGGTGGCTGTCCACCTTCGGTGGTTTTCGAAGAGCATCCGCCATATCAGTTCAAAGTATGTACGTCAAGTTCGTTCATGCGCAACTCTGGTGACGTCATGCACTACTTTTAGCCTGTTTACATCCAAAACCTGAATAATTATTCATGAGCAAAGTTTGGAAATGCCTACATTGCGTTGATCAGAGATAAGTAAGCGAGATTTTAATTAATTGAGCATTGTAATATTATCGTTTACTGTGAATTGCTTTTATTGTTCACAATTAAAGGCTTGATAAAATTTAGTTTACTTTCATATCAGGAACTCATTAAAGTAAGGCGGATGAACAACCGCTTTGTTCACACTTCGGCAATTTATGGCCGTGAGATTCACGACCAACTACTTCACTAAAATTACTTTTTTGCGGATTTATTGTTCCGTAATTGTAATAATTGGTAAGGTTTTGCAGAATTGCGATCTTGTCTGTTGGTTTTGTTGATATTCCTGTGGATGTGCACATGGTGTTTAGTCACAATCTGCATTGAAAGGGATGTACTGGATCAACATACAGTTGAAAAAACAACGCAACTGTGAGGAGTGTGTTTTACCATTCGATACGTACAGCCATGATAAGATGGTACCAGAATGAAAATGTATCAGGATTTGCTAAAAATATAATTCTGCTCATTACATTGATTCTGTCGTGCCAGGCGGGTTTGTAGAAGCATAAGATAGTTAGCTGTCACCACTACAGAAGATAGTTTCAGAGTTTTGAAAGAAATTTTAATGATTTACTCGAGATTTCACGAATTGATAATTTTCACGCAATACTGAAGAGGAGGAAAAACATTAATTATATGACAATAGCCTAGATCAGATACAGAGCGCGTGCGTGGAAGACCATAATGTCAGTTTTGTATATGTTGTCAGGTTATCACTCCGTTATTAAATTCCAATCTAGTGAGTCTTGTTAGCACTGAAAAGTGAAAGTAAAACGTTTTCCAGGCTGTTTAGATGATTCAGCCTTGACGGTAGACGGTAACATCAACATGTTTGTGAAGATTTACAGAAGTTTAAATGTCATGTGCAAAATGATTTCAATCATCAGTCTTATGCATTTGTTGTGCAGGTATTACATTTTGAAATGCATCAAAAAGCAGATCAATTGAAGACTAGTTCTTTGATTGGTAACCTTGGGTTAGCCTAAACTTAAAGCAAAGAATAGAGAATATCAGAGAAGATCAAAATATTGTGTCGGGAACAGGGTTCCCCATCTCATTAATGTTTACAGGTTGCTTCAATCACAAATAACATTTTATACCGGTCTTTTCACCCCAGTTTGGATATTATGAATGTCCCCATAGACACAGTAATGAAGCAATAACAGCTGCACTTCTTTAAATCACAGACAAGTAATCAGTGAATCACCCATGTTTATATGGCAAGAATTAGATGTGGACTTGGAATGCTGGGATTAAGATAAATTTGACTTAAACAAGTATTGGGATGTCATTTCCTCGTGATGATGTGCATGGAAACTATAGAATGTGTTTTCTGTTGATTAACATGAATTTGCTGTGCCTTATTGTATATGTGGGTATATGTGATTTGTTTCCAGAAAAACTTTATGCCATCAAATGAGCTGAACATGATTCATGACACCAGTTTTATAAAGTTCTACTTGAAAGAACGAAAAATCTGAACATCCCCCCGCCCCCCTCCCCATCCCACCCCATCCTTCCTAATCACCTTCCCCCTATACCCATACAAGATTTCCTCATTAACAATTGATCACTGCATGGACAAGGCATCTGACATTTGTCCATTCTTGTTTTCTGTTTTCTCTCAGATCACTTAGCATAGATCTCCTCCGCTCTCTCACCTACCCCCCCCCCCTCTCTCTCTCTCTCTCTCTCTCTCTCTCTCTCTCTCTCTCTCTCTCTTTAGGGAGAAGAATTGATAGGAATAAATGTGCTTAAGTCATCTTGATAGGAATAAATGTGCTTAAGTCATCAATGGAGAGATGTTGGCAATGTGATACTGAAATGTATGAAAGTTGATCATGCTGGATGAAGTGAGCAAAACATTTGTTGACCGTACTTTCTCTGCAATTGCACCTTCTCTGCGATCATAACTGATTGGGTACTGCATGCCAAAACCTAGCATGCGTGACAGCTATTGTTCCTAAAGGCAAAAGTAGTGATGTGGCTGGCAAGGTCGCTGGCTCACAGCTTGTAATGTGGGAAACTTCTAGGTTATGTTCTGATGACAGAGGCTTCCAGGTTCCCTGCTCACTTACATTTTTTTTAAAAAAGTAAAACATTAGCCAGAACATAAAAGGGTGATCAAAAGCACAATGTAATATTTTAAAAGATGAATCTATGATAATGTTACCAAACTTGCCAGTAAAATACCATTTGCTAATGTAGAAATAGAATTCCAAACTTTGTTGAGCTGCTAGTCCCAAGGGCTGGTTTTATTTTGAATGGCACCAAAATTTGGACAAAGGTTGCTTTTCATTCAATTTCAATGGAAAAGTCTACAAATTGTCAAGTATGTAGTGCAATATGGTTTAATAAAATTTTGAATTCACTGCATCTGTGTTAATTGTAATGGTAGTTTGTATTCAGTTTGTTGTATAATAAAGCCTATGTCATGCTCTTTTGGTTCTAACCTTGGTTCAGAGATAGACAATTATTTTCTTAGTTAAGAATAGCATTGCTTTCGGTATGGTTTAATTCCTCATAGTCTTAGATCTGAACTTGTCAAAACTGACAAAAGTCAATAGATTCCTCTTCAAGTCAACAAATTTAGCACGATCAGTTTGGCTTTGTTACTGATCTAGATTGGGAATATCAAAACCAGTAGCTTATTTGGTAGAATTGATCACTTTGAACCTAAGCTTTCTTCAAGGTTATACTTGTAGGCTGAAATTATTTGTGTTTATAGATTACTTTCACCTTTGAATAATTTGGTGAAAATGAGTAAGAGTCATTGCTTTCAGTTGTTTGACTAATTTTGTGAAAATGAGCAATCTCCCAGGTCATACTAATTTTGTGAAAATGAGCAATCTCCCAGGTCATAGACGGCATTTGCACTTGGAATTTTAACAAGTAATTTGAACTCCCAACTACTCTGCACTAGTTATTGGTCAACAACTAGGTCAGAACCATTACCATATGAATGGAAACCAGTGACAAGCTGCACTGAGAAGAGGCTTTTGGATAGGTTTAGGTTTACATTTTGTCTAGATCTATTAAACTTGACAAGAGACTGAATTATTGTATACTTTTCATTCTGTCTACATTTGCTCATTCCTTCAAGGAAGGGGAGCAAAAGAAGCCTTTTATCCTCCATATTAGTTGCTCATATCTAAGACCACTGTGATGTGTCGACTGTACCGGTCATGTCTTTTTACAGATTGAAGAGCGTGCAACTTTCCAGATATAAAGAGGATGACGAAAGCTTAATATAGTTAATGTGATATAAACTTTAAGTATTGATCAGAAACTGCTACTTCACAAGCAGCTATAAAACTTGATTTGACCATGATGCACGCAGACTTGAAAAGTAATGTATAGATTTTTTTTTCTTAAGGACACAACATCTGTTCCACTTTAGTTGCTGATCCCAGTTGAAAAAAAGAGGTCCCTTGGACCTGTATCTAAACAAACTTTGGTCTTCTGTTATTGCAAATGGTATTTACTGGCAATAACTGGTAATGCAGTCACTGATACATCTGCTTGAGTAACCAAGATTTGGTTCAAATCTTGTCCAATACTACGCAATAGTGTTTAAAATTGGGGGGGGGGGGGGGGGGGGGGGGGATTACAATAAGTTGGTGTCAGAATGGCACTATGCATCAGCTTGCAGTTAAGTACACGTGATCTTTGGTAGTATCTTCTTCTTGTGGATGCAATGTGATTTGTTTTAGTATTGATGTGTTGATCAAGGATCTTAGTGAGAGTGATTTATATAATGTTCTGTGATAAATTTCCTTAGTTAAAGAAAGATGAATTTTTGTGTGATGTGTTTTTATTTTCATTATGATATTTAATCATTATTGTTACTAATATGAATAATTGTGATATTTGTAAGGTTATTATGTACAACTACACACAAATGTATGCATACATGCACATGAACGCGCGTGCACATTCACGCGAACACACGCCTCCGCGTACACTCCCATGCGTGCACATATGCACGCACAATGCACATGTATACACATGCATACATACAGTATCTATAGGTCTCTGACCGAAACTGATGTGAATTAATACTAAGATGCATGTTTATGTATCATCTGATTTGTGCAAGTCAGTATTTGATATCTCAAGGTTTTGTGTGTGTTTTTTTCCAATGTGCATGGCTTTTAAAACTCCAGTTTTTACCGTTTGCTCTTGAAATGTAAAGCGCTGTTGAGCATTTTCATGGAATATGCACTATAGAAATAAACATTATTATTATTTTATTATATTATTTTTTGGTCTAGCTTGAACATTCTGAATGTGAGCATTCTCCAAATGAGAGCAAATAGCGTTAATAACTGAAGAATCGACCATTGGACCACGGAGGATAAAGTTTGGTCTTCAGATCCCTGTATCATTGTGTTATTTTAGTTCACGCAGCCATCTCTTGTGCTGCGCATTACAACAGTTTGAGATTTGAAGAATTACAGAGTGGGAGGTGGTAGAATTAGGGAAGTGTGTGTGTTGGGGGGGGGGGGGGGGGGGGGGGGGGGGGGGGATGGCCAAAGATGTGTATCCTGGTAAGACTAGGAACCAACCCAATCCATTTCTCTCTGTCTCTGTCTCTCTCTGTCTCTGTCTGTCTGTCTGTCTCTGTCTGTCTGTCTGTCTGTCTGTCTGTCTGTCTGTCTGTCTCTCTCTCTCTCTCTCTCTCTCTTTCTCTTTCCAGAGAAAGGGGAGGGTGAAAGCAATGAAGGGGGTTAGGGACTGGACAAGGACAGGTTAAAACGCTGTGATTATATTTCTAGTTCCTTCTTGATCCGAGGCTCAGAGTTTGGTGGTTTAACTGGATATGGCAAATTTTTGTAATGAGCTGTAATATAACAAGTAAACTATAGCAGTATATTTTTGTACTACAGGGAATGAGATGTTCTGACCAGTGCTCTTTCAGAGAACAGATTAAGAAAGAGGAATAGAGGGGGAGGAAAAAAGAAAGGGGGGGGGGGGGGGAGCAAGTTGAACTGGTTTACTCACAAAGCAAGTTGAACTGGGCTGTTCACAAACGTTGTCGCTCTGTTCATTATGCTTTTTGTTTTCTTTTTCACAATGGAAACAATCAGATTTTTCTTTAGCCCATTACAAATAAAAATTTGATCTTGCCAGCAATTTCACATTAGCAGCAGAGCTAGTCTTTCCTTGCGCATGCACATTGTGTATTGTTGCGCAGCCATTGCCAAGTAGTTTGTTAATTTTGTGTTCAATGAATAATAAGAGGGAATTTTTTGAGTGCTTTCCCCAGAATCGGAAAGCACTTTCAGTGTAATAAGAAAAAGCACACAGGTATGCAACACTTGTTCCACACACGCACACATGCACACGCAGCGCATGCACTCTAACACACACATACATGCACACATATATGCGCACACATACACACACATACATTACACACACACACACACACACACACACACACACACACACACACACACACACACACACATGTGCACACACACACACACAGGCAGGCGAGCAAACTGAACATGTACAGCTTGCACTTGCTTGCTCACTCCCTTCTCCCTACACAAGCATAGTTGCATCCATGGACTTGCTGTCATTAGTATTTATATGATTATAATTTTGATGATGTTTATGTGTTGATGGTCCATTATTGAGGTGACATTTTCACAACTTGTCCACAGAAAAGCTATTGAACTTGTTAATAGTGTGTATACATGTATAACAAATTATTTTTTTATGTGTTTCAGACATTCAGCAAGATGTAGCAGCACAGATGAGACTGATCTCCGTATTCCACGTACTGTTTTGTAACATAATCTGTAATTGTATTGGAGTTGCTGGCACCAACAGTTTAGGGCAAGGCAACAACTCTCTGCAGGTCTGATTTGGGTGGATGGCATTACAGCTGGAATTGGAAGGCCATGGATGGCACTCAGATTGTGATCGACAGTTCAGAACCAGTTGTTTCAGCAGCAAATTTAGACAGCATAGCTCTCCTGACAGGTTTAGGTGCAGCAGTGTAGGTTTGATCCCATCTGCCAGTGAACCCACACTTACCTTCAGCTTGACTTCCTTACCTTTAGCTCTTGCTGGTAATTTGAGCAACATGGCTAAGGATCAGAGAGATCTGGCTGTATCTGCTTCAGATTTTCCTTTGGCTGCTCAGAATGCACTGGAAACATTGTAAGGATTACTGATGGAAACTTTTCTGTACAAGCTGCTGACCCACTTAAATCAGATGCCCAGACCAGCAGGCCTTTGACGAAAAAGGTTTATCCCCTTTAAATCTCTTGAATTCTTCTGTTTTTGTGGACACAGGGCACTCTAGTCCTGCTCCAGGGCTACAGTTTAGAACTCCAGGAAATGGTGGTGATACAATGCTGAGTGCCATAAACTACACAGATAATGAGATTCTGACTGACAGTGCCTTTGACATTAACAACAGTGCTCCACCTGGTCTTGGACAGCTGATGACAACTTGTTTTCTGGCTGGGAAATCCTCCATCAGCTCTTCAAGGACAAGGTGGCAACACGTTTGATTGTTTGATAGCAGTGTAAATGACCCCCTATCACCATTTGGAGATGCTGGCCTAGCTATAGATACACCATCCCTGCCGACAATGGACAGTGAGCGCAATGCTGGTAGGTATCCCCCCCCCCCCCCCCCCCCCCCCCCCCCCCTTCACACCCTCTTTTTTTTATTTTTTAATAAGGATCTCTAATTGTGTAATGATAATGACATCTTAATGAATGTTGTTCCTTAAGGTGAACAGTGTGTGTTCCATATGTATAAGAAATATTAAAGACCATGAAAATATATAGCTTTAAAATGATAAATAAAGCAGATGCTCATATACCTGAAAGTTTTTAAACAGTAAATGAAGCGATCTGAAACGTAGGAAAGTTATCAGTGACACATATCCTGTATCCCATATACCCTTACACACATTTTCTTTCACTTGTAAAAATTCGCTTGAAATCCATATTGCTTGACTGAGTACATTTATCACAGTCTTGGTCATGTTTGCATGACACTGTTGATAATAACATGAATGGGTTTTACTGATAATGTGAAAATTTCAGATTTATTAAGAATATGGTTATTAATTAACAATTTTAGAAGTAATAGACTAACAGTCTGATGTCGCATTCTCTAAATACTGTGTAATGCTATGAGTTTGAAGTAGAGAATTTGATTCCATTTTTGGACTGCTACTTGGTCAGCAGAATAAAGTAAGGAGTGTCGATTAGATTATGTGAACATTCAAAATTGGGATTTAAACAAAAAAAAAAGGCTTGTGTAAACTCAAGAAGGAGATAACAGCCAAGTTTGCAAGCAGGCTTTGACTGACTATAATCTTTCTTTGTCAGACACAGATTTTGACATCTTATTCCGAGCAAGTTCTCTTTAACATATTTAGACACAATTTACTATGAAGTTTTAATTGTGAGTCATGGCACATACAACTGATTGAACTGAAGTGGTTGTGTATCAGATGTGAACTATTTTACCTAATGTCATGATGATTTAAACTTGACTTGATGACTACGTTTTATTTCTGTGATAATTGTTCTATTTTGATAATGCTTTCTTTTTTTTTTAACTACATTTTTTTTAGAGCCCCTGAATGCTGTTACTGAATCAATTCAGTTCAATTCATGTTGAATTGATTTTGATTAGAGCATTCAGAAACCCTGCTTCAATAATGTTTTGAAAAGTTTTACTTTTGCATCAGATACAGGGAGGGATGGGGGAGAAGAAAGAGCTAGCAATGCCATGATAATATTATGAAGTGTACATTTCGTGTAATTATTCTCGTGTTGTCAAATAAATGGCACCAGTGGGGAAGGAATTCATTGAACAAATGTCAGAGAGAGTGTTGACATTGATGTTGGTTTATGGCAGCGCACAGTTCCTTACTGCTGTAATTGTAGAAATGTCAAGCCACTTTTTGCCTGAACCTGACAGACTTCTCTGGAAACATTTTTTAAAACAATGTGATGCCGAGTGTGTAGTTTTCCCTGCTTGCTTCCCTTATTGTCTCTGAGGGGGAAAAAAAATCAATACCAGTGTCAACACAAGCAAATACTTTAGCTTAATGATAGCAGCTTCTTCTGCTTGGATGTTTTCTGCATGAAAGGATTTTCCCTTCCTCAAGGCGGTAGAGCATGCTTTTGTTCTGTTTTGTTTTGTTTTCTGGTCTCTGCAAAAGTAATTTTCAGTTTCACTTTCATGTGTTTTCACAAAGAGGGCAGATTTCAGATGGGGAAAAGTTGTTCCTAATGATCTGTTATAACTTTTTTAGCTTTTGTTTTTATTTCATCTGGCTTATTATTGTAACATTTAGTGATGTATTTGCTGAAAAGAAGTACTTGGTTCAGTTCAAGACTGTAGAGTCGGCGTGTGTAGAATTTGAAAAAAGTATTATGTAATTGGTTTTTACAAAATTTTAGCTATAATACTGTTAAAAGTGTTTTGATTTTTTGCAATGGGGAAACCATTCTGAGTTCAGTTTTTCCTAAACAGTATATGAAAATTATCGGTATTGTTTATGAATTGAAGAGCAGGAAAGCTGCATTTTCACTTTTCTGATGGGGAACATAGGCATGATTTTTCTCACTGGGGATCAAGAGATCAATATTGGTCATTTGATGATTTTCAGTACTGAAACAGAAATGTGGATTGATTGGTGGTTTTAGTTTCACTCTTTAGGATTTGATTGTTGTTTTTTGTTGTTTTTACTTGGATTTGTTGGTAAAATTAGTTTTCCTATCTAATTAGAATTGCAGGACAGCAGTTGCTAGTTGGTTGGAAGGGCTATACTTCAAACGGCTTGATTTAAAATGACTCCGCACTGTTAGAGGGTGAAATCATAATTGGTAAGGTTTGTATAAACTAGTGTGTTTGCTGGAAGATTATGGAGTTAAGTGATTGTTTGGGTTTGGTAAATAAGATAAGATAAGATAATATTGCTTATAGCCCAGCCGACCGCAAAGGGCCACATCAGGGCTGTCACCACGTTAAAATCAACTCGCCAGTCGGGTTTGTAAATGAACTAATGTATATTGCCAGAACAGTATAACTATAAGATTGATTTTTTTTTTTACTGAATCAGGGTTTCATCTGAACATCAGACATAGGACCATGGACAGATTGACTTTGAAAATGACTTAGATGTTTTCAGTCAAATCAACATCTTATCTGAACCATGTTTCTCAAATTGGACCCAGCAGCAGTTTTTATGACCAAGCTGAGCCCCGTTATCTGGTTGGTTGGTTTCGTTTTTTTATGAACTTGCATCGCTGAACCTATTTCAAGTCAGCATATAAACAGCATATTGGTCACTCCCATTGTTCACTTGTGGAACCATAAAGCAATTTTCCAGTGTGGAAAGGGTTTAACTGATGATCAGTTACAAACAGTTATAAGCATGTTTTGGACAGACAGAATGGAATTCCTGTGAAGAAAACTGTGTACTCTAAAGCAGTTTGTCTATAGTATGGGATCTTGTTTCCAAACACAAAATCAGATGGTGACTGTGGCTGGCAAAATACTTCATTTTCTAACAATGCAAACAAGGTTCCATATCAAACTTTTCTTGACCTCCTCCAGTACTGGTGTAGAAAAATATGCAAGCTTTTGTCAGAATACCGATATGACTTTATGGTTCCAGCTTCCATTTTCTCCACACAGTTACGACTGTACTAGTCAGTGGTTTTGTTTTAATAAGAAAAAAAATCATTTGCTTTATATCCTCAGTATTATTGCTTTTGTATCATAATATAACTTACACTTTTCTTTATTGTCCAAAAGTATATTTGATGTAGCTGGTTTAATTGATTTAAAAAGGAAAATTGTAGTTTTACTTTTATTCCACTATCACTATGTGACTACCTTTTGTTTTTAAATCAAGAAAGAAGAAAAAAAAAGACAAAGGGATATCTGAATTGTAACTAGTACATACTTGCAGATCAACAGTATGTATATCAATGGGTCTCAGTGGGGGAGGGAGGAAATGTTTGTGAGATTTGTTGGCATGCATCAGTAGTGTGCATTTTTTTAATAGGAAAAATACATGCATTTGCAGAGCCTCAGATTTTTTTTTCCCATCGTAATTGGGCACATTCTTTGGCAGCTTAAACTAAAGTGAGAGGACAGAAAGTGAAGGCATGGACAAACAAGTCAAAACCTTCGAGCTCAAGCACGTATGCATGCACACACACACACACATACATGCACTCGCTCAAACTTGTGCACACACATACACCAAATACTAATCACACAGATAGACCCACCGCCTGCCTCCTCTTCCTCCCTCACACTC
The DNA here is from genome assembly GCA_018398815.1 of Conus ventricosus. Lineage (NCBI taxonomy): Eukaryota > Metazoa > Mollusca > Gastropoda > Neogastropoda > Conidae > Conus > Conus ventricosus. The sequence continues at coordinate 46,794,524 of CM031598.1, read as the reverse complement.
TTCCTATTTGCAGAATTCTCAAGTCCAGCTGGCACATACCAGATCAGAAACCTGCCTTCAGCTCTTCAAGACCAAACGCATGATTACTTTCAGGTGCAACAGAAACGTCAAAGACCTGCTTGTACACTCCGAACTGAACAAAATCACAACATCTAACTTAAGTCATCTGGTACTTTTCAGGGCTGCTCTAAACCCATCTGATAAATTTGTCCTCTCACCAAGCCAGACACCATCCTACAAGGCTCCAAAGGCTCGTTCAAAATTAAACGGAGTCTTGTCAGAGCCGCAACATTGTGTGTGCTATCTGCTCTGAACTGTGTAATAAGATGTCCGTAGGTGAGACATCCCTCACACTTGAGATGCGTATTTCTGAACAACTGGCCAACATACTTCATCATTGACCCAAACCAATTGCTGTGCACTTCAGCCATCCCAAACACAATATCAACCATGTTAAAGTCCTGGTGCTTTGGCAGTCACAGAGTGACATTACTGACAACTTTTTGAGCATGGCATGCAGGAATCACATTTTATTGCCAGATTAAGGAAATTCAACTTAGTTGACATCAACATCCAGAACATAGCATGTGCCTGTCTACCTCCATAATACCAGCCTGCAGTACTCTCCAGACACACTACCAGTACCATACTACACTTATTTATATATATGTATATATATATATATATATATATATATATATATATATATAGATAAGACAAGTATTAAAAGAGGTATTAGAAATCTACAAATTTGTTTCAAGCCTTGGCTATCGTCAGGATGGAGTTTGGGTTGCCATCCATCCTGACGATAGCCCAGGCTTGAAACAAATTTGTAGATTTTTATCCCTCTTTTAATACTTGTCTTATCTAATGTTGTCCCAAGGGGTCGAGCCTTAAAAAATTTACCCTGGGCTTTTTAAACCACACTGTATATTATTATTTATATATTATATATATTTTGATATATATAACAAATAATAAATTCCAAGGTAAGTACAGAGCACCTTTCAGCAACTTACAGAGCAGCTTGGTTTTGCAATGACTCCCAAGAAATATTAAATTTATAACAAAGCTTGCTCTTATGTCTTAGATTGAAAAAAATAGGGGGAGATACGCATTCATATCTGCAGTGGTAGATGATTCTGCCAAACTAACAGTATGTGCTTGAGTGGGGGGAATGGGGAAAAAAAATAAAATAAATGTTCTCACAATGAGCCTTCAGCAAGCTTATATTCTCCAAGGGGGGGGACATCCTCCAATAGGGAGGGAATACTCAGTAACATTTAAAACCTGGTCATATACCGATATTTCGAAAACTTGGTTGTTTCTCCTCGTGGCGAAAGTGTAATTGACTCTCTGGCGTTCAGTTTTAAGAAGAATGCAACCAGAAAGGCTGTTGCATACGTAGATGTTTTTGAGTGTCAAAAAACAACAAAGGTGCATCTAAGAAGCAAAGAAAATCATGAAAGAGCAAAAAAAGCTACATTTTCTTGTGAAAAGTAGAAATATAAACAGATATCCTCTAAGACACAAGTGCTGAGGGCCAGTTCTTGGAATGAATCCGCAAGGGACTAAAATACAACAAACTAATAAATTCCAAGGATAAGTACGAGCACCATTCCAGCAACTTACAGAGCAGCTTGGTGTTGCAATGACTGCAAGAAATATTGAATTATAAACAAAGCTTGCTCTTTATGTCTTAGATTGAAGAAATAGGGGGAGATACGCATTCATATCTATATCTTAATACAATAGACTAATACGTTCCAAGGATAGTGCCTAGCACCATTCCAGCAACTTACAGAGCAGCTTGGTGTTGCAATGACTGCAAGAAATATTGAATTATAAACAAAGCTTGCTCTTATGTCTTAGATTGAAGAAATAGGGGGAGATAAGCATTCATAGCTGCATGGTAGATAATTTTGCCTAACTAACAGTATGTGCTTTAGTGGGTGAATGGGGAATAATAAATGCTTTCTCAAAATGAGCCTTCAGCAAGCTTATAGTCTCCAAGGGGGAGCCAATCTCTTTCATGATTTTCTTTTGCTTCTCAGGTGGCACCTTTGGTTGGTTTTTTGAAAACTCAACAAACATACTACAGTATTGCACACCAGCCTTTTTCTGGGATAGCATTCTTCTTAAAACCGAAAAGGCAGCGGCGTCGAGTTACCACTTTCCGCGGTCACTGAGGAGAAACAATCAGGTTTCGAAATACCGGTATCTGACCAGGAGTTATATGTTAGTGAGTTTCCTCCCATTGGAGATTGTCCATTCAGAATAAGTGCTGTCTTTTATTTTCAGAGCTGTTGAAGGCCACTGTTCACTATTCATGGTATGCCTTCACCATTCTCTAATAACATGTAAAATGCCTGTGACAGATTCAGTGGTGGATGAAGCCAAGCCAGTGAACAAAAGCAACAACGTAGGGAGCAAGAAAGTCCACATCATCAGCAACAACAGCAGCAACAACAACAGCAACAGCAGTCACCAGCTCAGGGACAGAGTGGATTGGGGTCACCAGGCAAATGTAGTGTTCCTTGTCCGATTTGTGGTAAACAGTTCAACAATGTCAGTGCTCTGGCCAAGCACCGTCTGACGCATTCAGATGAAAGGAAGTATCTGTGCACTGTGTGCAACAAGGGCTTTAAACGGCAAGATCATCTGTAAGTATTCTTTTAGTTTTTGTAGCCGTTTTAGTGTCTGTTTATTTAGTGTGTTTATTGTTTCCTTATTTTAGTCTTTGTGGGTTATGATTTTAGCAGTATTTTTTTAATACATTAGAGTAATTTTGCGTGTGTTCATGATCATAAGGATAATGAATATAGTGTAGCTGCAAGGTTAACTTATATAATTTGAATGAATGATACTTCAAATTAAATAATTACTTTCAGTCATAAATGAAGCTGATTTTTTTTTTTTTTAGTGGTGGGAATTAAATTACTAATTTGAATAAATAATGTTAATTTGAATAAATAATGTAAGGAAGTAATTATAATTTTCAATTTCATATGAAAAGAGTTGTAAGGGGAAAAGTGTTAAGTTTTGCTATACCGCTTGTGTCATATGAATCGAAAGGAAGTGGCTTGACTACATAATTGTAATTAGGTAGCGGCAGCCAAAATTTGAATTGCAAATTGCATATTTCTGTTTAAGATTTTTAGATAGAACTTTTAAAGCAAAGCAAAGTAAAAAAAAAATTACTGCTCTATCTTTATTAGTTTTAGAGATATCGACATTTTAATCTTGCATTTGCCGAACGTTCGCATGTAATAGTGTGACATGGCATCTTTGAAGCCTCCCAGCAAGAACACCATGCATGTGAGACATAAGATATTATGCATTTGGAGTGTGTGTACCATATACTCTTAGCACACCAAATTTACAGGGCGTCCAAATCAAATTGCCTCTTTTGCTTGTGGTCAAAAATGGCACTTCATGCAATTCCGGAAACGTCAAATCGGCACGAGGTGCCATGTTTGGGGACCTACAGATTTTAGAAAATGACCTCAAATAGTGATTTCTTTAGATTTTTTGAGTTACCAGTTTGCATAGACTTAGCCTAATTTTTTTCAGCTCAATGGGTCTGTAAACGTTCCATCTAATGAGGTGTAAATATGCTTAGAAAGGCCAAAATGTACAGTGGCAAATAGTCCGTAGATCGACAAAATTAGAAAAAAATGGACATAATTCCTGAACTAATACAATTTTCACATCAAACTTGGTGGTTGTATTCTAAATGGTATCTTTTGTCTTGTAAGTGTTAATGACAGAAATCAAGCAAAAAATACCTGCATAATCCATTTTAAATGATGCTTAGGGAACCTAAAATCCACAGACGTCAACAGGAAAATTGCAATGTTTTCCAAACCACTTGTCATATCCCTCTCAAATTTTAACCAGATATCTAAAATGGTGGTATGCATAACTTAAACTACTGAAAGTCTTCACAGACAAACTTTTTGCTTATTTAGATTGTCTTAATAATCTACTAACAATGCTAGTGTAAAGATCTCAAACCAAAATCATTATTTTGAAAATGATGTCAACAGGTTCACTGATAGCTGAACTCACTGAAAAGAACATTCTTCACAAGTCCTACCTTCAAATAACACCTTAGGTCACTTACAACAGACATTTCTTGAAAGAAGCTAATCACAGACGATTTTTCAAACAGGAAACGTTTGAATGCGTCGTATCTCTGGCGTAGATCATTTGGCCAGTCCACAACAGAAGACCTCCCAGATGAAGAAGATGGGGCCAGGGTGAGGTTGGAGGCAAACACCACTGAGGAGTTGATTGGATACACATCAAGTGAGTGTGGCCATCGGTAGAGGAAGAAAGCCCATGGAGAAGGAGCCACTGGCGTGGTAGCTTGCCGACTGATGTAGCTCTTCCCACTCCTGCTGGTTCCATCAATGTGCAAGTCCCAGTGCTCGTGACTTCTGAGGACCTCTGCCACATGAGACTTGCTGACCACATGCCCTTGGTCAGCAAAGCGTAAAGCTGACCTTTGTGAGGCAAATCACCTTCTGGAATCCTGGCACCACACAGCCGTGCAGCAGTTCTGATGACAGCACCACACCTGCTCCATAACTGCTATCTTTGCCTCCGGTTTGAAGTGCCCGTTTTCATCTTTGAGGCGCAGTTCTTCAGGATCTTGCAGAACTTCACCAGCATGTTGTTGGTCCAATAGTGTTGCTTCCATTTTTTCCTTCAGAGTAATTATCTTTGTTTTCAAATTGATGCAGTAGTTTGGCTGCTCTTCAGTTTTTGTCTAAGACCATTTATCTTTCTTTGACAACCTCCACTTTGATGTTGTTTAACTATGTGCTCTGTTTTTTTCATATCATTTTCTTTCCTTTTTAGCCTTTTGTAATAATTCGACTGTTGTATTGTTGAAATTTTTCTTGTTCGCTCTCTGTAACTTGTCTCTTAACAGAAGTTGTTCTTGATCTGATGATTTCTTATCAGCAATCATTTTAGCCATTTCCGTTTTCTAGTGCCATCAAACGTGGTTTTCTTCATGCAAAACGTTTTTTCAGAGTGTCAACTTCTGATTTTGATGTTGTGAGTGCTGCCTGTGTTTCTTCCAGTTGCCGGCGGAGAGCAGCTAACTGTCTCCCATGTGTTGCTAATTTAATAGCCGCATTCCCAGTATCCATCTTTTCTTCATATGTGACCTGAGGATCTGACAAATGTACTGCAGAGGCCAGAGGGTTCTAGTGGGGATAAGTTTTGTTCCAGACTCTGTTTTAAATACAAAATGCTCTGGAGGCTGCAAAAGAAAGTCTTTCAATTTCTGCTGACTGCTGGGTCTGGAAGCACTTTTCAGCAGACTGTCATAGGGTTTCCTGGTTTTGGCCAATTTTGTGTTGAGCTGTTTGTCAGAGAGCCCTGCAATGTTTAACCCTATCATGTGTAACCACTCTTTTTGTAGAGACAGAGCCTTCTTCTTTCTGGAAGATCAGCAGATCAATCAGCAACCCATTTGTCACTGACACCTCACACAGCTGGGACTGGTCAAAGGTATTTGGTGAAAGGAGATGGTGTCGCTTGATTCCTTTTTTCTGCAAGAAGTGACCAATATTTCCACTTTCCAGTTCGAACCTGACATCCGTCTCTAAAAATCTCTGAAGATCACCATCACAGGATAACGTTTGAAACACCTCTGATTGCATGGTTGACCTCTGTTTTCAGTGTAGTGTGTGCAAAAATGTTTTCATCACACACTTTGTCAACAAAGGTGGAAATCTCATCCCAGCTCTCTCACAGGTCCGTCTCAAACAGTCCAGTTGAAGAAGCAGCTTGTTGGTGGCAACTGACTGCTTGGTCAGGCCTACTTTCTCCCCCTTCCTTCTGCTGTGAGGTACTGCTTCATGCGATGAAACTGGTCATCTTCAAGGAAAGAAAGGAAAATTTTAAGCATTTGACTTCCATTGTTTTTTGCATGCTTCTCAGATGCGTGCACCTGTGTCAGTGGGGGGGGGGGGGTGGGGGGGGGGGGAAGACAGGAGAAGAGGAAGAGGTGTTTGTGAGCTTCAATGTGTGTGTGTGTGTGTGTGTGTGGTGTGTGCGCGCACACACACACCTATATCATGTGATTGTGAGTGTTTTCAAGACATCACAGACATTTGCAATATAACCTTTTTACAATGAAGTGAATGAGATTTACTGGAAAATAATCTAAGTGAGCATATTTTAACAAGGAACATTTCTTTAGTACTTTTCTCACCATACATTTTATATAAATACTAGAAAGCTCAAAGTGCTGAAGTACCTTAACAATAGCAACAAGAAAAGCAAACTAAAACACTCATTCACTCACACACACAATCGATCTAGTATTTTTTAAATGCAGTCTTTTTCATAAAATGTATGTTCTTTTCGTGACTGTGTTGTATAAGGGGGGAGGGAGAGAGAGAGATAATAAACGGAATGATGTGGTGGGCTCATACACGCGAGAAAAATCCAACAAGTACTACTGCCCTTCTTCATACTATTACAAAATACACATACAATGACAGAAATCAGATTTGCATGAAACAAAAAAAAATAAACGATCACTATGCGCATTAACTTCGAAGAAAAACGCACGAACACGGCCGCGCAAGATCGACCAGATCGTTTTGTTACTTGTGACCAAAGTCATTCCACTTCCGGTAATCGATACTGTCAAATAATTTAATAAAATATGCCCCAAACTTTTATTATATAAAAAATAAAACATACGATTCGACAATGTGCAATCTTGAAATTATATTTAGTTAATGTTTAGTAAAATGAGCTTTCGATAAAATTAAATCAACTTCGACAGGAAGACAACAAGAGTACAGAACATGTTTTTCCGAACACTTTCACTTGATCACTTCTAATTCAAAACTAACCATAATCTGGTCATTCTCAACCGATCATTTCTTTGAAAGATGTGTTTAAATAATCGATCTGCCATAATCACAAATAAAACTTACCATAGAGATCCTGGACACGGACGTCCCATTCATTTTGAAACGATGTGTCGGTCCGACGCACTTGCCATGTAGGTCGCCATTCCGATTGTATTGTTGTGCCTCGCGACGTTCCGCACACTCGCTTTTCCCGGCTTGCGATTGGTGGCTATGGCACGGAATAGAGCTCATTTGCATACCGCTGTGTAGGACTTGAAATCCTCTTTCCAGCGCACCCTAAGATGATATATCTTTATTCAGTATTTCTTGGAGATAAAGTAGATTGAAATTTACCCAATTTTTCAACTCGTTTTCTCAAATTAATACTGGACTTAAATTATTTTGAAACTTGTACTGTTTTAAAGAGGAATCTTCGATCTTTATTATGAAACTATTTTTAGATCACTCTGTCCAGCATGTGTAAAGCGAGTCGAGATTTTCCAACACGTACCAACTTCGGTTCGGCGGACGTCGGCAATTTCGCTGACGGCGAAGCTGACTTTTCTTTCCAGGGGGTATTTTTCATTTAGATTTTCTCTCTCTCATGCATTCATGACAAAAATGAAAATACATGAGAATAAAAGTAGATAAATAAAGGTTATTCAGAATCTAAAAGCATTGTTATAGATACAGTATTACACCAGTACTGCCTGATTGAAGTTGGCCTATTTTCACCTAAATCAACCTTTCCCTCACTGCTGACAGGGGCGTGCCGCTACCTATTGTAATTGACAGATTGGTGTGTGTGTGTGCGCAGGTGCGGATGTGTGCTTTTGAGTTCAGATCTAAACGTTCAACGTGACAAATTTTGTTCATGTGTTTTTGTTTTGCGCCATTGGTTTTGTTTGGTTTGGTTTGTTTTGTTTGTTTGTTCTATGAAGGTTAGATGTTGAAAGCCTTTGATTTGATCATTTGTTCTGGTTAGTTGGTTCATGTTGTTCATACAGACAGACTGTGGAGAAGTGATTATAAGACTTAGTAGGAGAAGATTATTATCAGTCCTGTCTGTTGTTAAGGTAACTTAAAAACAGTGTGATTAATTTTTAAATAATCATTATCTAAAAGTAAAAGTGATAACCGTCTGACTGCTACTTTGTTTTACATAAAATGTATATGGTATGCAAGCTATTTTTCAGACTCAGGCTAGAATCAGGCAGATTAAAAAAAATCTAAAAAATCACTTTCAGGCCCTTGCAAAATGTATGCACTTCAGTTCAGGCCTGGGAGAATTTTTTCTCTGGCTTTTGTCTAAAGGGCTGCCACTTTTCAGGCTCATGCCAGAAATCTGGCATTTAGAAATCTGAAAATTGAGTAGTGTCACCAGGGCTTCTGCTGGGGTGAAAATCTTTCCGGTCCCAGGGACCCCTTCATCAGATTTTTAAGGGGTCCCAGGCTAACATTAAGGGGTCCCAACACCACAATAAAAACAACAAAATAAACGTTGAAAAATTGCATCCCAGCACGCGCACTGCAATTGTCACAGACACATCGTCACAATAAAAACAACAAAATAAACATCAAAAATTGTACCTGTTCTCGATCTTGCTCCTCTGCTATGCTTTTTTCGCTTTTGCGACGATAATTTCGTTAACCACGCTTCGAGAGACATGTTGGAAACAAAGGCTTCGTGGAAATGCCTCTTCCTGCGGGAAAATGAAAAGCGTCATCGTGACATTACATGGCTCAAAGTAGGAAAATTCGGTCAACTGAAAACGATGCTGTGGCCTAGCGTTAAGCTTAGTCAGTCAGCCTCAGCAGACGACAAAAGTGACGGACGTATGTTGTTAGGAGGCTGCCCTACTTGCTTGTTACTGTTCAAACTTGAAAAGGGATGGGTTCGGTCCGAAGTGTAGCAGACCTACGATGTTACGGCACCCAACTTACGATGTTGAAGGCAGTCTTTTCTCACTTTATGTCTGACTTCACCAAAATTTGAAGGGGTTCCTGGGGACCCTTACACGGACACCCAGTGCATCCCGTAGAGTTTTAATGCGTACTGTACGCAAATTTTTGCGTTTTCAGAAGCCCTGGTGTCACGGATAATTAGCAATCTGCTTTCAACATCATCTTTTCAAGGGTCCATTTATTCTTATTTTTGTGAGGATTTCCTCACGTAAACAACAGAGAACTGATTCAAGTGATTGACATGTGTGAAGCAAAAAGTGAAGTTTGTTTGAATTGGTGAGAAGTGAATTTGTCAAAATCTGATGTTGGCATCACCAGACCATAATTCCTTTTACTGATTTCTGTTGTGCCCTTTCTGTAAGCAGGCACGTCCACAACAAAATTTAGAGAGCAAAACAATATATTTCAGCATGAGTTGAATCTGAAATAAAAGTGGTCTTGGCTTCGTGAGTACAGTGATCTAATCAGGGAAGAACAAATCTGAATTAAGATCAAGCACATCTGGTCTGTGAGCCCCACCCCACCCCCCCTTTCCTTCTTTCCCCAACCTCTTTTACAAACATTTTGGAGATTGAAAAAACACCCTTCCCCACCCCACCACCACCCCCATTCCTCCCACTACATTCTGGCCAGGAAAATCTTGAAAATCAGTTTTCAGGCATGGAAAAATATTGAGAATTGTTGTTTTCTGGTCTTGTTACCAAGGTCTTGAAGTACCTCACATGTAACTACATACCTATGGTTTTTCAAAGAACTGCATATATTCTTTAACCTGGAATAGTTAATAAAAAATACTCAGGAAAAATTGCATATAGCTCCAAATTTTGATTGAAAATGTACTGTAAGTTGATGTAGTTTATATTAGGTACTGGCAAGCCCTTCTTTCAGCGTACGGGAAAGTTCAGCCGAGTGAAAAATATGCTTGTTTTCAATAGGCAGTATCTATGAATAATGCGTTTAGAATCAGATGAAAATTGTGAAGAATAAAGAATACGTTTCCTTTTGAACTCTGTGTTGTTTATTTGTGTTTGCAACAGACGGTATGATGATTGTTTTATTCCAAATACACCATCCGTTCATACGAAACGAAGCGCGTCACACATCCCAATGCATGCAGGGCATTTGGCCGAGCGTTCGAGCTACACTGTCGAAAATCAACACATACAATGTGTTCATTCCATTCATTGGCGTTTAAATAGGTCAGAATACAAGAGCATGTTTCAAGCTTTATTTCAGTCTATTTTTCTTTTTAGTATGATGTGTTTAAATTAATTAGAATCGAAGTTTTTATGAGGCTTGTTACAAGTGTTGTCTTTCCAACGTCGTTGCTAAAAAAAAACTTGGGAAAAAAACATACACATTAACGATGCGCTAGAAAGGCCTTTCTCCCGCATTCATTGGTGTATCAAGCTGAGTGATTGGTTGAGTGCTCGAAAAGAGCAAGCCAATCAAAGCGAAGGTATCAAATGCAAACATTCGCTCCTTGTCCAAGATTTCAACATGGCGGAATGAAGCCGAGATCCGAAAAAGACCGAGTCGAAATGCGCTAATCGTTGTTGAATTGCAAGACACACTTGGTAAGATAACGCATATAATAACAAACCAGAACATTAATGAAACGATGCAATTATTTTATTTCGCTTAATACCGTGCCAATGCTCAGTTATTTTGTTCGTAATTCTGCTGGTGTTCGTCAAGATTAAACAGGTCAGATATGGCCCACGTGTTGCGCCGTTTGACGCGATCGTATTTTTGTACAAGACAAACTAATGAAAATAGATATCAGTAATGGGCTTCACTTATGTCGATTCATGTATTTGGTAACTGGTTACTGATTCCATTACACGATTACAGAGAAAATCGTAGTTAAAAACATCTGTTGAGACAGATATTCAAACCGGAAGCTACCCGTGCGTACAAGATGGTCAGAGGCTTTGAAAGCACTGTCTTCTGATAATGACCATAGATCGAAACACTGATCATTACTGTCACTCGATGTGCAAAGCGTGTTTGGGGGTTAAAAAAAAAGAGAGAGAGAGAGAGAACAGTCTGAAGTTGGACACTAAGGAGGGTGTAGTGGGAGGGGGGGGGGGGGGGGGGGGGGGTGGTCACTGTCGAGTTAATCCGACTCAGCGAAGTTTAGTTTAGCAATCTATTTTTTCCTAGTGGTTTGAAATTTCTGTAATTTAACTGTAAAGATTTGCTTTCTCCCCCCTCCCCACCCCCTCCCCTCCTTACTGGCAAACACAGCAAGGCTTTGAACACTTAGTGATTACTTTCAAGTAAAACTGCTAGAATACAACTACAGTAGCATTGCATTGCAAGGACATTACATTGTTGTGACAGTAACATTTATGATATATTTTGGTGATTGTATGTTATGCTCCACAGTTATGTATATTGCTGTAACAGCACAAACATACTGAATAAACAGAGTAGTAGTTGATAAAAAGGTAGAGTCCAAAATAAAGTTAAATCTTTCTTTAATTTTACCTTTTGTTTTTAAAAAAAGCATTATAATGTATGTTTATGTTCTTTTACATTCACAATGATTGAATCAAGTTAATTCAAAATCATAATGATGAAATGCTTAACATGTAAATTGGCAATGCTTAAATCACACCCTGTTGACAAATAATGTGTTGCAGAGGATGTACCTTTTGTTTACAAAGAATGTGCAATACATTTTTGCTTACAAAACAACAGATACTAAAATTGAATTATAAGGAATGGACAGTGAGCAGTAACAACACACACACACACACAACACACCACACACACCACACACACACACACACACACACACCACATGATATCACACAATGATGAAGAAACAGACAGGGAAATTTACATAAAAGCATGCACTCATAGTTCAGATAAGTGGTCCTATGCCATGCTTTAATTTTGTCCCCAGTAATTTCACACACGCACACTCACACCACATATTGCACAATGATGAAGAAAAAGGGAGGGAAATTTACATAAAAGCATGCACTCATAGTTCAATAAGTGGTCCTATGCCATGCTTTAATGTTGTTGTTTTTTCCAGTAATTTCACACACACACACGCACACACCCACACACCACATGATATCGCACAATGATGAAGAAACAGACAGGGAAATTTACATAAAAGCTTGCACTCATAGTTCAATTAAGTGGTCCTGTGCCATGCTTTAATATTTTTTCTTTCTTTTAATTTTTTTTCTTTAACTGAGAAAATGCATCCACTTTTTTTATATTGTTTAACCTTTGCCAGAGCTTGTGGGTGAAAAATTACCCAGACTGTCGTTTATATCTTCATAACTCACTCAGTTTTCATAATATTGTAACTAAAGTTTTATGACTTTGTTCATTTTGTATTTGTGCTTGTCCCCATTAAATATTGTGGTGTTTTGGTGGTAATAAAGGAGAAAATAATAAAAGCTTATAATCCCGCCAGATACTGTGGGTGGCATGTCACCCATACCAATTAAAGAAGCTTTCTCGCATGCTGGACCTTGTGGGTGGCTGGTCACCCTATCCTTCATATAGGCCACACCCTTTACCCGACATGCCAGGGTTCGTGGGTGGCTGGTCACCCAAAACCTTTATATTGGCCACAGTCTTTACCACACATGCCAGTGTTCACTATTGGCCTGTGTTGCAGTTGGAGGACCACCAGACCAGGATAAAGTGGATGAGGTGTGAGGTGTGTTTCACTTAAACTTTTCCAGGGGTAGAAACAGTTGGGCTTGGGGACTGATGAAGTGATGGTGACGAGGAAGAGATGGAGACATAAGAAGTTATCACCCATTTTGAGGATGCAGTCATGCTGCATCAATGATGAAATCAGTGAACATGTACTGATTGCCTTCTGGAAGACATATCTTTACCAAAATTGGCCAGAATGTAGTTTTCTATGATGATTTATTTGGCAGTGTGTGTCACAGATCCACTCTCCTGAGAAAGCCCTCCGGGGGTTGCAACCTTGCCGTGGTCGGAGGGCTTGCGTGGTCCTGTGATCTTTTAGGCTTGCTGACGGGGGCATCAAAACTCAGCTAGATGGTTAGTTGGTGAACACTGCTAGGCCTGTATAGCCAAGTTGCTGACTGGCCAAGCATTACGTGGTAGGAATTGATGCCCTGGTAGGGTCTCCCATGTCAGAAAGGTTAGGAGTGAGGGCCCGACAAATAGTAACCCACCTTTTTCCTATTCTGTCTTCTGCCTTTCTTAACGGATCTTTTTCTTTCTTCGTCTACCTTCAAGTCTTCTTTTCCACACTCCTTTCTCTCTGTGGTCTCCTTAAGATCGCCGCGTTGGCGTCGGTGCGACCGTGCGGAGGGGATGGATCTGGTTGGCCGGTGAATCATTTTTTTTTGCCAGATTAAGAAATTCAAACTTTGTATATGACATTAAAACATCCAGAAATTGCTTGTGCTGTCTTACTCCTCCATAATACAAGCTGCAGTTACTTCTCAGAACCACTCTACCAGTAACCATACTAACACCTATTATATATTTGTATATATATATATATTTATATATTTTAGAGATGAGTGAGATAAGGGACATAGTTTATTAAAAAGAGGTATTAGAAAATCTACAAATTTGTTTTCAAGCTTGGCTTTCGTCTGGATGCGTTGTTGGGTTGCCATCATCTGACGATAGCCCAGGCTTGAAAAACAAATTTGTAGATTTTTTATTCCCTCTTTTAATACTTGTCTTATCTATTGTTGCTCACAAGGGGTCGAGTGCTCGTATAAATTTACCCTGGGCCTTTTTAACCACACTGTATATATTATATATATATATGATATATATTTTTAATATATATAACAATAACTAATATTTTACAAGGATAAGTACAGTAGCACCATTCCCAGCAACTTTCAGTAGCAGCTTGGTGTTGCCATGACTGCATGAAAATATTGATTATAAACAAAGCTTGCTTTATGTATTTGATTGAAGAATAGGGGGGAGATACGCATTCTATATATGCAGTGGTTGTGATTCTGCCAATAACTAACTGTATGTGCGTGAGTGGGTGAATGGGGGAAAATAAAATTAATGCTCTCACAATGAGCCTTCAGCAAGCTTATATTTCCAAGGGGGAGACATCCTCCATATCTGGGAGGGAAACTCCATAACATATAACTCCTGGTCATTATACCGATATTTCGATAATCTGGTTGTTTCTCCTCGGTGAACCGCGGAAAGTGGTATTGTGACTCGTCTGCCTTTTCAGTTTTAGAAGAATGCATATCCCCAGGAAAAGGCTGGGTGTTGCAATACCGTAGTTTGTTTGTTGAGTGTTCCAAAATACCAACAAAAGGTGCCATCTAAGAAGCAAAGAAAATCATGAATGAGCAAAAAAAAAAGTTACATTTCTTGTGTAAAAGTAGAAAATTTTAAACAGATATCCTCTTAGACACAAGTGCTGGAGGGCCGTCTTGGATTGAATCCGCAGGGACTAAAATACAACAAAACTAATAATTTCCATGGATAAGTACCGCGCACCATTCCAGGCAACTTACAGAGCAGATTGGGGTTGCAATGACTGCAAGAAATATTGAATTATAACAAAGTTGCTATTATGTATTGATTGAGCAAATAAGGGGGGAGATACGCTTTCATATCTATAATTATTACAATAGACTAATACGTTCCAAGGATTATAGTGCTAGCACCATTCCAGCAACTTTCAGAGCAGCTTGGTGTGCAATACGCAAGAATTATTGAAATTATTATCTAAGCTTGCTCTTATGTCTTAGATTGAAGATAGGGGGGAGAGATAGCATTCATAGCTGCAGTGGTAGTTAATTTTGCCTAATAACTGTCTGTGCTTTAGTGGGGTGAAATGGGGAATAATAATATGCTTTCTCAAAATTGAGCACTTCAGCAAGCTGATAGTCTCCATGGGGGAGCCAATCTCTTTCATGATTTTCTTTTGCTTCTCAGGCTGGCACCTTTGGTTGGTTTTGGAAAACTCAACAAAACATAACTACAGTATTGCACACCAGCTTTTTCTGGGATAGCTTCTTCTTAAAACCGAAAAGGCAGCGGAGTCGATGTTACCACTTTCCGCGGTCTCTGTGGAGAAACAATCGGTTTCGGAAAATCCGGTTTCTGACCAGGAGTTATTGTTAGTGAGTTTCCTCCCCAGTGGAGATTGTCCATTCAGATAAGTGCTGACTTGTATTTATCAGAGCCTGTGGAGGCACTTTCAACTATTCATGGTATGCCTTCCAATTCTCTAATAACTGTAAAATGACTGTGGACAGATTCAGGTGGATGAAGCCAAGCCTGTGGAACCAAAAGCAACAACGTAGGGAGCAGAAAGGCCAAATCATCAGCAACAAACTGCAGCAAACAACAACAGCATACAGCAGTTCACAGCTCAGGGTCAGAGTGGATTGGGGGCACCTGGCAAAGTAGTGTTCCTGTCCGATTTGTGGTAAACTGTTCAACACTGTCAGATGCTCTGGGCAAGCACCGCTGAACGCATTCAGATGATAGGAAGTTTCTGTGCATGTGTGCAAACAAGGGCTTTATATCGCAAGATCATCTGTAAGTATTCTTTTATTTTTTGTAGCCGTTTTTTTGTGTCTGTTTTTTTAGTGTGTTTATTGTTTCCTTATTTTAGTTTTGTGGGTTATGAATTTTAAGCAGTATTTTTTTAATAAATTAGTGTAATTTTGCTGTGTGTTCATGAATATATGGATATAATGAATATTGTGTAGGCTACAAGGTTAACTTATTAATTTGATTGTATGATACTTCAAATTAAATATTTTCTTTTCAGTCATAATGAAGCTGATTTTTTTTTTTGTGAGTGGTGGAATTTAATTACCTAATTTGAAATAAATAATGTTAATTGGATTTAATTAATGTTGTTTGGAAAGTATTTCTAATTTTCAATTTCATATGCAAAAAGAGTCTGTAAGGGGGAAATAGTGTTTATGTTTTGCTATACCTCCGCCCTTGTGTCATTTTTGAATCGAATGGAAGTGGCTTGAGCTACATTAATATTTGTAATTAGGGTAGCGGCAGCAAATCCCCCCCCCGATGAATTTGCAATTTGCATATTTGGTTTAAGATTTTTAGATAGGAATTTTAAAGCATAGCAAATTAAAATAAAAATTACTGCTCTATCTTTTTTAGTTTTTTAGAGATATCGACTTTTTATCTTGCATTTGCCGAACGTTCGCAGGTAATAGTGTGACTTGGGAATCTTTGAAGCTCCCAGCAAGAACACCTTGCATGTGAGAATCAAGTTTTTGCATTTGGAGTGTGTGTACATATACTCTTAGCTACACAAATTTTTCCAGGGATGTCAAATCAAATTGCTCTTTTGCTTGTGGTCAAATATGGCACTGCATGCAATTCGGAATAGTTCTCAAAGCGGCACGAGGTGCCATGTTTGGGACTACAGATTTAGAAAATGACCTCAAATAGTGATTTCTTTAGATTTTTTTTGAGTTTACAGTTTGCATAGACTTAGCATAATTTTTTTCAGCTCTATGGGTCTGTATAGTTTCCATCTAATGAGGTGTAAATATGCTTAGAAAAGGCAAATTGTACAGTGGGCAAATAGTCCGTTAGATCGATCAAAAATTAGAAAAAATGGACGCATTAATTCATGAACTAATACAGATTTTCACAAAACTTAGGTGGTTGTATTCTAAATGGTATCTTTTGTCTTGTAAGTGTTAAATGACAGAAATCATGCATAAAATACTTCATAATCCATTTTTAAAGATAGCTTAGGGGACCTAAAATCCACAGACGTCAACGGAAAATTGCAATGTTCCAAACCCACTTGTATATCCCTCTCAAATTTTTAATCCAGATATCTTAAATGGTGGTATGCATAACTTAAACTACTGAATGTCTTCACAGGACTAACTTTTTGCTTATTTTGTTTGTCTTAATAATCTATAACAATTGTAGTGTAATGATCTCAAACCCTAAATCATTATTTCTTGAAAATGGATGTCTACAGGTTCTCTGATTAGCTGAAACTCATGAAAGATCATTCTTCCACAAGTCCTACCTTTTCATAATAACACCTTAGGTCTCTTACACAGCATTCTTGAAAGAAGCTTATCACAGACGATTTTCAAACAGGAAACGTTTGAATGCGACGTTTCTAGCGTAGATATTTGGCCAGTCCACAAAGATGACCTCCCAGATGAAGAAGATGGGGCCAGGGTGAGGTTGGAGGCAAACACCACTGAGGAAAGTTGATTGGATACACATCAAGTGAGTTTGGCCATCGGGTAGAGGAAGAACAGCCCATGGAGAAGGAGCCACTGGCGGGGGTAGCTTGACGGACTGATGTAGCTCTTCCCATCCTGCTGGTGCCATCAAATGTGCATGTCCCAGTGCTCGTGACTTTGAGGACCTCTGGGCACAATGTAAGACTTGCTGACCTCTTGCCCTTGGTCAGCTAAGCGTTAACTGACCTTTGTGAGGGCAAAATCACTTCTGGGAGTTCTTGGCAACACACTTGCCGTTTGCGTAGTTTGATGACAGCACCACACTGGCTCCATATTTGCTATCTTTGGGGGCCTCCGGTTGAAAGTGCCGTTTTCATCTTTGAGGCGCAGTTCTTATGGATTTGCAGAACTTCACCTGAAGTTGCTTGGTCCAATAGTGTTGCCTTCTTTTTTTCCTTCTGAGTAATTATCTTTGTTTTCAATTTGATGCATTAGTTTCGGCCTCTGCTCTTCAGGTTTTGTCTAAGGACCATTTATCTTTCTTTGACAACCTCCACTTATGATTGTTGTGTTAACTATGTGATCTGTTTTTGTTCATATTTTTTCTTTACTTTTTAGACTTTTTGTATAATTCGACCTGTTGTATTGTTGATATTTTTTCTCGTTCGCTCTCTGTAACTTGTCTTCTTAACAGATGTTGGTCTATGGTATGATGATTTCTTTTCAGCAATCATTTAGCACATTTCCGTTTTCTAGTGCCATCTTACGTTGGTTTTCTTCATGGCAAAACGTTTTTTCAGAGTGTCAACTTCTGATTTTGTGGTTGTGAGTGCGGCCTGTGTTTCTTCCATGTTGCCTGGCGGAGAGCAGCTAACTGTCTCCATGTGTTGCTATTTTTATAGCCGCATTCCAGTATCCATCTTTTCTTCACAGATAGGTCCTGAGGATCTGACCATATGTACTGCTGAGGCGTGGTTCTTGTGGGGAATAAGTTTTGTTCCAGTCTCTTTTTTTAATACAAATGCCTCTGGTGGCTGCAAAAGAATGTCTGACTATTTCTGCTGACTGCTGGTCTGGAAGCATTTTCAGCAGCTGACTGTAGGGTTTCCTGGCTTTTGGCCAATTTTGTGTTGAGCTGTTTGTCAGAAGCCCTGCAATGTATAACCCTATCATGTGTAACACTCTTTTTGTGGAGGAAAGGCCCCTTATTCTTTCCTGGAAGATCAAGCAGATTCATCAGCAACCCATTTGTCACTGACACCTACACAGCTGGGACTTGGTCAAAGGTATTTGGTGAAAGGAGATGGTGTAGCTGGTTTCCTTTTTTTCTGCAAGAAGTGGACCCATTATTTCCATTTCCAGTATTCGAAACCTGACATCCGTCTCTAAAAATCTCTGAGATCACCATCACAGGATAAGTTGAAACACCTCTGATTGCATGGTTGACCTCTTTTTTCAGTTGTAGTGTGTTGCAAAAATGTGTGCAATCACACACTTTGTCTAACATAGGTGGAATTCTCATCCAAGCTCTTCTCACAGGTACGTCTCTATCAGTTCCAGTTGAAGAAGCAGCTTGTTGGTGGCAATGACTGCTTGGTCAAGGGCCTACTTTTCTCCCCTCCTTCTGCTGTGAGGGGTTCTGCTTCTTGCGATGAAACTGGTCATCTTCAAGGAAAGAATGGAAAATTTTAAGCATTTGACTTCCATGTTTTTTGCATGCTTCAGATGGGGCTCCTGTGTCAGTGGGGGGGGGGGGGGGGGGGGGGGGGGGGGGGGGGAAGTACAGGAGTAGAGGAAGAGGTGTTTGTGGAGCTTCAATGTTGTGTGTTGTGTGTGTTGTGTGTGTGTGTGTTGCGCGCACACAACACACCTATCTATTGTGTTGGTGAGTGTTTTCCAAGATCATCACAGACAATTTGCAATATAACCTTTTTACAATGAGGTGAATGTGATTTACTGGAAAAATATCTAAGTGAGCATATTGTAAAAGTGTACATTTCTTTTGTACTGTTCTCACCATTACATTTATATAAATTCTAGAAAGGCTCAAAGTGCTGATGTACCTTAACAATGAAACAAGAAAGCAAACTAATACACATTCACTCACACACATCATCGATCTTGTTATTTTTTTAAATGCAGTCTGTTTCATAAAATGTATGTTTCTTTTCTGGACTGTGGTGTATATGGGGGAGGGAGAGAGTGAGATTATAAACGGAATGATGTGGTGGGCTCATACACGCGAGAAAAATCAAATGATACTACTGCCCCTTCTTCTATACTATTACAAAATACACATACAATGACGAAATCAGAATTTGCATGAAAACAAAAAAATAAACGTCAAAGGCGCGATTAACTTCGAAGAAAAAGCACGAAACACGGCGCGCACCGCGCAAGATCGCCAGAACGTTTTGTTTTTGGTTACTTGTGACCAAAGTCATTCCAATTCGGTAATCGATACTGTCAAAATATTTAATAAATATGCCAAAATTTTATTATATAAAAAAATTAAACCTACGGATTTGACAATGTGCAATCTTGATATTATATTTAGTTAAAAGTTTAGGGTATAATTGGAGCCTTTCGTTAAATTAAATCAACTTCGACAGGAAGACACAAGGTGTACAGAATCAGGTTTTTCCGAACACGTTCACCTTGATCACTTCTAATTCAAAACTAAAACCATAATCTGGTCATGCTCAACCGATCATTTTCTTTAGAAAGTGTGTTTAAATAATCGATCTGCCATAATCACAAATTAAAACTTACCATAGGAGATTCCGGACACGGTCGTCCCAGTCATTTGAATACGGAGTGTCGGTCCGACGCACTTGCCATGTAGGTAGCTTTCGATTGTATTGTTGTGCTCGCGACGTTCCGCACACTCGCTTTATCCCGGCTGCGATTGGTGGCTATGGCACGGTTAGAGCTCTATTGGCCATACCGGCTGTGTAGGACTTTGGAAATCCTCTTTCCAGCGCACCTCTTAGATGATATATCTTTATTCAGAATTTATTGGAGTTAAAAGTAGATTGAAATTTACCAATTTTTCAACTAGGTTTTCTCAAATTAATACTGGACTTAAATTATTTATGATAAACTTTACTGTTTTATGAGGTATCTTCGACTTTATTATGAAACTATTTTTAGATCTCTCTGTCCAGCATGTGTAAAGCGAGGTCGAGATTTTCCAAACACGTTCAACTGCGGGTTCGGCGGAGTCGCGGCAATTTCGCTGACGGCGAAGCTGACTTTTCTTTCCAGGGGTATTTTTCATTTGATTTTCTCTCTCTCATGCATTCATGACCAAAAAATGAAAAAAATTACTTGAGAATTAAAAAAGTAGATAAATAAAAGGTTTATTCTGAATCTAAAAAGCATTGTTATAGATACAGTATTACACCAGTACTGCTGATTGAAGTTGGCCTATTTTCACCTTAAAATCAACCTTTCCTCAACTGCTGACAGGGGCGTGCCGGTACCTAAGGTAATTGACAGATGGTGGTGTGTGTGCGCAGGTGCGGATGTGTGCTTTTGTGTTCAGATTCTAAAGTTCTACGTGACATATTTTGTTCATGTGTTTTTTGTTTTGCGCCATTGGTTTTGTTTGGTTGGTTTGTTTTGTTTGGTTAGTTCTATGAACGTTAGTTGTGAATAGCCTTTGTTTGATTCATTTGTTCTGGTTAGTGGGTTCATGTTGTTCATACAGACTGACTGTGGAGAAGTGTTTATAAGACTTAGTTGGAGAGATTATTATCGTCTGTCTGTTGTTAAGGTAACTTAAAACAGTGTGATGTAATTTTAAAGAATCATTATCTAAAAGTAATAGTGATAACCGTCTGACTTGCTACTTTCGTTTTACTTAAATTGTATATGGTATGCGAGCTATTTTTCAGACTCAGGTAGAATCAGGCAGATTAAAAATAATTAAAATTCACTTTCAGGCCATTGCAAAATGTATTGCACTTCAGTTCAGGCTGGGAGAATTTTTCTTGGCTTTGTCTAAAGGGATGCCACTTTTCTGGTCTTATGCCAGGAAATCTGGCATTTTAAGTAAATCTGAAAATTGAGTAGTGTCACTGAGGCTTCTGCTGGGGTGAAAATCTTTCCTGTCCAGGGACCCCTTCATCAGAGTTTTAAGGGGTCCCTGGCTAAACAGTAAGGGGGTCCCACACCACAATAAAAACAACAAAATAAACGTTGATAAATTGCATCCCAGCACGCGCACTCTGCAAATTGTCACAGGACACATCGTCACAATAAAAACAACAAAATAAACATAAAAAATTGTACCTGTTCTCGATCTTGACTCCTCTGCTATGCTTTGCGTTGGCGACGATTGATATTGCGTTAACATCGCTTCGAGAGAGACATGTTGGAAACAAAGGCTTGTGGAAATGCCTCTCTCCTGCCGGGGAGGAAGATGAAAGCGGTCATCGTGGACATTACATGGCTCAAAGTAGGAAAGGGGAAATTCGGTTCAACATGATAAAACGATGCTGTGGCCTAGCGTTATGCTTATCATGTTCAGCTCTAAGCAGACGACACAATAAGTGACGGACGTATGTTGTTAGGTGGCTTGCCCTACTTGCTTTGTTACTGTTCAAAACTTGAAAAGGGATGGGTTCGCGTCCGAAGTGTCAAAGTTTGTAGCAGTCCTACGATGTTACGGCCACTACTTACGATGATGAAGGCAGTATTTTCTCTCTTTTTGTTTTCTGACTTCACCTAAATTTGAGCGGGTTCCTGGGGGACCCCTTACTCGGGACACCAGTGCTTCCGTTAGAGTTTTAATGCTTACTTGTACGCAAAGTTTGGCGGTTTCTGAAGCCTGGTTGTCAACGGATATTTTGCAACGTTGCTTTCAACATCTTCTTTTCAAGGGTCCTTTTATTCTTTATTTTTGTGTGGATTTTCTCACGTAACAACAGAGAACTGATTCAAGTGATTGACATGTGTGAAGCAAAAGTTGAGTTTGTTTGAATTGGTGAGATAGAAGTGATTTGTCAAAATCTGATGTTTGGCATCACCAGGACCATAATTCCTTTTATGATTTCTGTTGTGCCCTTTCTGTAAGGCAGCCACGTCCCACATACAAAAATTTAGAGAGCAAAACAATACAATTATTTCAGCATTGAGGTGGAATATGAAATTTAATGTGGTCTTGGCTTCAGTGTGTACCAGTGATCTAACTCAGGGAAAAGTCAAATCTGGAATTAAGGGTTCAAGCAAAACTGGTCTGTGAGCCCCCACCCCCCACACCCTTTTCCTTCTTTCCCCAAACATCTTTTACAAAAACATTTGGAAGATTGAAATATAAACACCCTTCCCCACCCCACCACCACCCCTTTCCTCACACCTACATTTCTGGGCCTGGAAAATCTTGAAAATAAGTTTTTAGGCATGGGAAAAATATTGAGTATTGTTGTGTTCTGGTCTTGTTACCAAGGTCTTGAAGTACCCTCACCTGTAACTACATTACCTATTGGTTTTTCAAAGAACTGCATTATATTCTTTAACCTGGAATCGTTAATAAAAAATTTACTCAGGGAAAAAATTGATTATAGCTCCAAATTGTGATTGAAAAATGTACTGTAATGTTGATTGTTGTAGTTTATATTAGGTACTGGCAGCCCTTCTTTCAGCGTAACGGGAATGTTCAGCCCGAAGTGAAAAATATGCTGGTTTTCAATAGGCGTCATCTATGAATAATGCAGTTTAGATTCAGATGAAAATTGTGAAGAATAAAGAATACAGTTTCCTTTTGAACTCTGGGTTGTTTATTTTGTGTTTGCTAACAGACGGTTGATGTGATTGTTTTTTCCAAATTACACCCATCCGTTCATCTGGAAAACGAAGCGCGTCACACATTCCCAATGCACTGGCAGGCGCATTTGGTGCCCGAGCGTTCGAGTACACTTCGAAATCAACACATACAATGTGTTATTCCCATTTCATTGGCGTTTTTAAATAGGTCAGTATACAAGAGCATGTTTTCAGCTTTATTTCAAGTCTTATTTTTCTTTTAGTATGGATGTGTTTAAATTAATTAGAATCGAAGTTTTTATGAGGCTTGATCAAGTGTTGTCTTTCCAACGTCGTTGCTTAAAAAAAACTTGGGAAAAAAACTTAACATTAAACGATGCGCTAGAAAGGCGTTCTCTCCCGCATTCTTTGGGTTATGGTATCAAGCTGGTGATTGGTGAAGTGCTCGAAAAGAGCACGACCAATCAAAGCGAAGGTATCATATGCAAAATTCGTCCTTGTCCAAGATGTCAACAATGGCGGAGTGAAGCCCGAGATCCGAAAAGACCGAGGCGATGGCGTAATCGTTGGTGAATTGCTTAGGACACACTGGGTTAAGTTAACGCATATAATAACAAACCAGAACATTAATGAATCGATGCAATTATTTTTTTTCGCTAAATACGTGGCAAATGCTCAGGTATTTTGTTCGTAATTATGTTGGTGTTCGTCAAGATTAACATGGTCTGATATGGCCACGTGTTGCGCCGTTTGGAGGATGTAATTTGTGTACAAGACAACTAATGATAAATTGATTTCAGTTAATGGCTTCACTTTTGTAGAATCATGTATTGGTACTGGTTACTGATCCATTACACGATTACAGAGAAAATCGTAGGTTAAAACATTGTTTGAGACAGATATTTCAAGGGAAGCTACCCGTGCGTTACAAGATGTCAGAGGCTTTGCAAGACTGTCGTTCTGATAATGACCATAGTCGAAACTACTGATCATTACTGTTCATAATCGATGTGCAATGAGGTGTTTGGGGGTTAAAAAAATGTGAGAGAGTGAGAGAACAGTCTGGAAGTTGCGGACATAAGGAGGGTGTAGTGGGAGGGGTGGGGGGGGGGGGGAGGGGTCACTGTTCGTGTTAATCCGATCAGCGAAGTTTAGTTTAGCAATCTATATTTTTTTCCTAGTGTGTTTGTAATTTCTGTAATTAAACTTGTAAAGATTTTGCTTTCTCCCCCGCCTCCAACCCTCCCCTCCTTAGACTGGCAAACACAGCAAGGCTGTCTTTGTTCAAACTTGGTGATTACTTTCAGTAAAACTGCTGAATACAAATACAGATACGCATTGCATTGCCAAGGATCATTTCATTGTTGTGACAGTATCATTGATGATATATTTTTGGTGATTGTATGTTATGTCCACATGTTATTGTATATTGCTGTAACTGGCACAAACATATGAATAAACCGAGTAGTTGGTAAAAAGGTAGTGTCAAAATAAAGGTTAAATCTTCTGGACTAGTATTTTTCCTATTTGTTTTAAAAAAAGATAATAAATGTATGTTTATGTTTCCTTTTTCATTCACAATGATTGAATCAAAGTTAATCAAATCATAATGATGAAATGCTTAACATGTAAATTGGCAATGCTTAAATCAACCCTGTTGACATATAATGTGTTGCCAGAGGTTGTACCTTTTGTTTACAAAGAATGTGCAATACATTTTGCTTACTAAATCAATCAGGTACTAAAATTGAATTATAAGGGAATGGGACAGTAGCAGTAACAAACACACACACACACAACACCACACACCACACACACACCACAACTACTACACACACTTGATATCAACAATGATGAAGAAACAGACAGGGTAATTTTTACTTTAAAAGCATGCATATAGTTTTCAGATAGTGGTTTCCTATGCCATGCTGTCATTTTGTCCCAGTAATTTCACACAGCACACTCACCACACATATTGCACATGGATGAGAAAAAGGAGGGAAATTTACTTAAAAGCATGCACTCATAGTTCATTAAGTGGTCCTATGCCATGCTTTATTGTTGTTGTTTTTTCCAGTTATTTCACACAACCACGGCACACACACCCACACACAACATGATATCGCACAATGTTGAAGAAACAGTCAGGGAAATTTACTTAAAAGGCTTGCACTCATAGTTCAATTGAGTGGTCCTGTGCCATGACTTTATATTTTTCTTTCTTTTAATTTTTCTTTCTTTAATGAGGAAAATGCACCACTTTTTTTATATTTGTTTAACTCTTGCCTGTGCTTGTGGGTGAAAAAAAATTACCCAGTCTGTGTTTATATATTCATAACCTCAATCAGCTTGCATAATATGTATATCTTAAAGTTTTATTGACTTTGTTCATTTTGTATTTGTGCTTGTCCCATTATATATTGTGGTGTGTTGGTGGTAAATAATGGAGGAAAATATAAAGTTATAATCCCCGACAGATTGTAGGTGGGTTAGTCACCAGACCAAATAATGAAGCTTTTCGCTTGCTGGACCTTGTGAGGTAGGCTGGTCACCCCTATCCTTCATATAGGCCACACCTTTACCGACATGCAGGTTCGTGGGTGGCGGGTCACCCAATAACCGTTATTATGGCACTGTTCTTTACACACATGCCAGTTTTTCACTTTGGCTGTTTTGTCAGTTGAGGTCACGACCAGGATAAAGTGGATGAAGGTGTGAGGTGTGTTTCCACTTAAACTTTTTCCAGGGGCGTGAAGTTGGGCTTGGGGACTGCTTGGAAGTGATGGTGACCGAGGAAGAGATGGAGACTTAAGAATTTTCACCATTTTGTGGGATGCAGTTCATGCTGCATCAATGATGAAATCAGGGGAACAGGCTACTGATTGCCTTCTGGAAAGACCTATCTTTACCAATATTGGCAGAATGTTGTTTTCTATGATGATTATTTGGCTGTTGGTCACAGATCCACTTCTCCTGAGGAAGCCTCGGGGGTTGAAACCTTGCGTGGTGGAGGGCTTGCGTGGTCTGTAGCTCTTTTAGCTTGCATGACGGCTAGGCATCAAACTCAGCTTGATGGTTCGTTGTGAACACCTGATAGCCTGTTACTAGCAAGTTGCTGACGGCAAGCCATTTCGATGGTAGGAAATTGATGCCCTGGTAGGGTCTACCCATGTAGTAAGGTTAGGAGTGAGGCCCAGACAATAGTAATCCCTCTTTGTTCCTATTCTGTCTTCTGTCCTGTCTTAACGGATCTTTTTCTTTTTCGTCTCCCCTTAAGTCTTCTTTTCCACACTCCTTTTCTCTGTGGTCTCCTTAAGATCCGCGCGTTGCCGTGCGTGCGAATCTGTGTCGGTGGGGGATGAGATCCTGGTGTTTGAGAGGGCCTAGGCTCTCAACTACCTCACTTTGGCGCGGCCTCTCCTTAGACAGGGAGACACCTTGGGCCCGGGTGGTGTGTACTAATCGGCTCCCCTTCTTGGGGCTGGGTCAAAACAGGCTTTTTCGGTGGCCAAGATACCCTTGTAGTGGCAGCTTCTGTTCCAGGGAGTTGGGCTGATCAGGGGGGATGGGGTTGTGGTAGGTTTTTGTCTGTTGTATATCTCTCTCCTGGAGCCTGGAAGGTGGTTCAAGAAGTGATCTTGGCCTGGCCCCTTTGTTGGTCTCCAAGGTGGGGTTGGGGTATGGGAGGGATGAAATTATAATAAAATACACATGGCTTTTTCAAAAAACTACCCCCCCAAAAGGAAAAAGAGGAAGGCTGCTTTCCCTTTTTCAGAGGACTTTCAAACAGACTGCGATTTCTGATACTGAGGTACGACCAGAAGATCAGGTTTTCTGGGCTTACCTGGCTGTGATGGAAGGGAGGAGCAGAAAGACCCCTTTCATCTCTGACGCCCTTTTGCCATCAAAAGGGCTTTCAAGGTTAGCAGGTGACCATCAGTTCAGTTCAAAAGGTTGAGAAATGGCTCATTTCTAATTCAATGTCGATTAAAAAAGCTATTGAAAACTGTTAGAGCAACAAATAGATTAGTGGACAGGGAGAATCCTCTAAACAGTTAAATTCGTCAAAGGTGTTGATTCGCTGCAGGAGATCTATTCAGGGGTTCATGAGAATCATGACGGAAACTGGCGTCCCAAGTGTGACGGAGGTGCGCAGGGGTGACGGTAAAGAAAGGTTCAGAGAGAGTGGACACCAACACCTCTTTCTGTGTTCTGCAACCTGTGCTGCCTCGGTTCATCAAAGTCGGTTACCTATATGTTAATGTTCAGCTGTAGGTGCCGTCCCGTTAAGTGTTTTTCAGATGCCGAGGTTTGGCCATGTCAGGTAGACGCTGTTCGGGGCAGAGGTGTGCTGGTATTTGCGAGCACGGCAAACATGATGGGCCCGTGTAAAGATCCGGCAATTGTGCAAACATGCGGTGGCGTCCATCCCTCCTCTTCACGATAATTGTCCTGGTGGATTCAGGATTCTGCATTACTAAAGAGTTATAAGAAGAAATGATCATCTCCTTTTTGTAGCAGCAAGCAGGTTGTGGGCAGTCAGACGGTCCACAGCATCTTCATATGCTTCGGCGTTTAAAGTAAATTTTTCCATCAGTCAGTCTGCTGCCAGACGGATGAATTTATCTTTTCAATGACACTGCATAGGAAGAACTGTCAGTCTGTGGAAGCAGGTCCACTCACCTACAAACCCCCAGTGAATGCCCCTGGTGGAGGCAAAAAATCCGACACCCTCAGACTGCCTGCAGTCTACACATATGTCTGCTGGGCAGATTTAAAAAAACCAGCACCGCAACTCGGAATTCCTCTGTTCCAGTGCCCGTGCGGGCAATGGAGTTCAACCCAGTGTGGAGGATGGTGGAGATGAGGAGAAACCTCCACCATCTCCTAAATCCAGACCTACACCTCTCAAACTCCAGGCCTTTTGTCCACTGCGGGCAAGTCTGCCAGAGGTCCAAAGGCCACACAGTCCTGTTAGAAAACTAACTAATAAATTTGCTCCATTAGTTGCGGACGTTGGAGTGGAGATGACCTGATTTTCTCCTTTTCGCCTCGGCACCATGGATAGTTCAATAATTCCATTGGAATAATCGTGGTCTAAATTCCACTTCGCGGAGCTGCAGCTTCTGTGTCAGTCTCTAATACCTTCGTGTGCTCTCAAGAAACTCCAAATTCAAAGCCAGAAGACCTTTACTCTTTCTGGCTTTAATATTCTTTCGATACTGCCAACATCCACGTTGGGACTGTCGGGTGGTGTTGCCCTTCTCCTACACAAAACTTCGTTGTATAGTCTGTCATTCTGTCTACTCCTTCAGGCTGTAGCTGCGAGAGTTCACTTCCACAAGACCTGTGACATCTGTTCCCTTTATCTCTCACCTTCTGTCCCCCCTGGTTTATCGTCAGGACCTTGTCAGCTGATAGCAAGAACTTCGCGACTTTTTTGCTGTTGGGTGACTTTACGGTCACCAATCCTCTTTGGGGTTAGTGCCAGTACGTCATCTCAGGAGGTTTGCTAATAGAGGATGTCCTTTCAGATTTGGATTTGTGTTGTCTGAAAGACGGAATCTGCAACTTATTCCACTCTTCCACAGGTTCTCTTGCGTGCTTAGATTTTGTGGTTTGTGGAACCCCTCGCTGGCCTGGACTATGAGTTGGTCCTGTCATGACGTTGCGGAAGTGGGACCATTTCCCTGTTCTTTTACAGCCCATATTAACTGAAAACCGCCCATGTCTCTCAACATCTCATTATACTGAAAAGCAAACTGGGATTTATTTTCAAACACTATTTCAAAAGAATTTTCAGGACACTGATTTTTTTCAGAGTCAGACCCAGCAGAATCACTGATTAACCGTGTTCAAGTGTGCTAAAACTGTTTTCCAGTGTCTTCCGACAAAAATCCAAATGCCAAAAACCACCTGGTTCAATTCAAATGCAAACAAATTCAATAGTTCGCAAACGGGCTCAGAGTCGGGTATACCATGGGGCCTTCTTGGAGGTCCATTGAGTGAGATGCCCTTCAGGAAACTCGGGCTAAATCGAGACACACTTTTAAAATCAGTAAACGTCGGTCCTGGAGAAATTCTGCTCAGGTGACATCTAAAACTTCCGAAGAAAAAAGTCCTGGAACATATTAGAAAAATCAAGGGAAGAACACCAACCCCTCATTCTCACTTGAAACTTTGCTGTGCTCTGATCACTGGACAAACAAGCTGTTGCCTATCTGTTGGCCTCCCACCATCAACAGCACTCCTTTCTTCAAATAAATCTGCTGTCTTTTTTAAGACCAAAGAGGTAGAGGAGAAATCTTCATACAATTTCACATCAGACCAACTCTGAAACCTATATTTTCCTTTTTCAATCGTTGAACTCAAATTGCTTTACAAACCTGCATGATCTGCCCTGGTCTGGATGACATTCATTTACAGGTTGTGGAAACATTTCCAGAAAGCTGTCTCCAGACTCTTCTCCAAGTCTATAACCATATCTGGACCACAGGGTCCTTTCCGCCCTCCTGGCGGAAAGCCCGAATAATTCCATTCCAAAGCCTGGAAAGGGACCTTACTGCCCTTCCAATATCGCCCATTGCTCTGACCAGCTGCCTCTGGAAACTGATGGAAAAGATGGTCAACTCCCGTCTGCTGTGGAAGCTGGAACCCGATGGTATTTTGGCAGTGAACCAGTGCGGTTTCGGAAGTTCCCTCGACGGTTGACCATCTGATCCGTCTGGAAACACCATCGCATCGCCTTTGTTAACAAGCAGCATGTGGTCGCTATCTTTTTCGACTCGAAAAGGCGTACGACACCACGTGGAAACAGGAGTTACCACTTGGACTGGCACAGGACTTGGTTTTCGGGGTCTCCTGCCTCTGTTCATTCAAACTTTTTTAGCCGACTTCGACAGTTCAAGGTGCGTGTTGGAACCCACACTCTCTGTCATCCATGGGCAGGTGGTTGGGGTGTTCCTTCCAGAGGGAGCATCCTTTCTCCGCCCTTTTCAGCATTAAAATTAAATGACATTTGTCCTATCGGTAAAAACCTGGGCACGAGTCATCTCTGTTGGTTGAGACTTTGCGCCTGTATGAGTTGGAGCTTCTTTCCACGTTGTAAGCGTAGGACTACCAACTTTTGCGTCAAACAGAATCCAACAGTGGGGCCGAGGGTGAAAACGGGGTTTACCTTCTCCAGTACAAAACTCATTCAATTATTTCCACAATTTTCGTTCGATTCTTTGATGACCCTGAAATTGTTCTAGACAAGTCCTCTTCCTGTGTAAAAGAAGCCAAATTTCCTGGGAGTTATTTTGGACCAAAACTCAACTTTCTCAGCCATCATCAATAACCTCAAAACTTCTTGCCAGAAAAGCTCTGTATATTCTGCGGGTTGTAGCCAACACGACTGGGGCGTGCATAAGAAAACTTTGTCTGCACTCTAAGAGCCATGGTCGTTTCCAACACTGGAACTATGGCTTGTGCCGTGTACGGCTCTGCAAGGACCCTCTTTACCCAAATCTTGGACCCTTATCCACATAAGGTCTTCGTCTCTGTATTGGAGTGTGTTTCGCACCACCCTCTGTGTACAGCCTGTACGCAGAATGGGCGGGCTGAACCTTCATTGTCCAACCGAGGCTGAAATGTCTTTGAATTATTATATCCGACTGTGCTCAGATCCGACAGAATCCTGCCTCTGGACTGTGTCTTTGTCCATTGTTCCAAAAGTAAGTTTGTGAAAAACAACCGAAATGTATTCCGCCGTTTGGTCTTCGTCTGCAGCCTCCACGTGCGGAATGCAGGTCTAGACTAGGAGTTGTGTGGATTTTCTAAGTTGGATCTACCTCCGTGGACTTCATTCACGACAGAGATTCATTCGATCTTGCAGCTTTTCGCAAAGAGTCTCTACCAGACTCTCTGGCATACAAGGTTTGTATGTGAGCTCTGTTCAAATTCCTTCATATCAAAAAGTTTTTCACTGACGGTTCCAAGTCTGAAGTGGGAGTGGCCTGTGCAGCCTTCTGCCTGGGGCTCCTTCTCAGATACTGTTGAAAAAACATAATTCATTCAGAATGCTTCTGTTTTTTCTGCTGAACTTTCTGCTCTGGTTTTGGCATTTGAATAGATATTATCACAATCTTCCAGAACTTTTACTTTTTTTTTGAATTTGTAAGCAACTGGAAGGCGGTCGGTTACATCATTACTCTTGTTGGGTTCCTGGTCATTTGTTGGCATCGGCTTGGGAACGAAATGGTTGATCGTTTAGCCATATAAGAAACGCCACAATGAGAGAAAAAACTGTCCAACTTTTTATCCCTGCTCAGATGTGAAAACCCAAAATTATCGATTATGTTGAGGACTATGGAGGAGATTGAACACCAGCTCATCGACTAACAAACTCTTTCAGATCCGTCCAAACCTTAAGGACTGCTCCATCACGTCGGGAGGTCGTAAAGAGGAACGGTTCTGTGCCGGCTGCACACGGCCATTGTATTTTACCCATGCTTACCTTTTAAGAGGGAAGATGCTCGTGGTGATTTCCTTGTCATGCGCCATCACTATTTGTAACATGTTCTTTTAGAGTGCTTGGGACTTGCCGATGTGAGACACAAACATTTTACGGCGGTAAAGTCATGAAGATCCTGTTAGGTGATGTCCCGCTGAAGTGATCCTTGAGTTTTTAGAGAGATTTAACATTTTTATTGATTTAAGTTTTACGCAGAAGATTTTTAACAAACTTTTGGTGCGTTTGTAGACGATGTCATTTAACAAGATGTGTGAAAGTTTTTTTTTTTTTTTTTTTTTTTTAATGACTGGTGAGTTGATTTTAACATGGTGACAGCCCTGATATGGCCCTTTGCGGTCGGCTGGGCTATAAGCAACATTATCTTATCTTATCTTATCCTGAGAAAGCAGACATTAATTTTCTGAGGAAATTTGCTCTTGTAAACAACACGCTTGTGTGGCCAACCAAGACAGACACAGATTTGGTGCAAAGCATATTTGTGTTTGCCAGTGACTTCAACATAGTCTCCAAAGCAACTACTGGCCATGCCTGGTCTGTTCCAATTAACAATGAACTCCGCCTGAAGTATGCTGCATACAAAAAGAACTATATGTAGTTAACCCAATCTGCCTGTCAGCAAGAGTGCACTTTCCACCCTTATCGTAAGTGACCTTTTGTTTGGTGGCTGCCAGCACTTGTCAGAAACACCAAAAATAACATGATTTTATAAATAACAATACAGACAACATCATACCAAATTTTTGTTGAAATCTGTCAATAAGTTTTAAAAAACTGTCGGTTTTAATTCAGACATCATCATCATTCCGACCCTGTTGGCCATTATTCTAGTACAGGAAATAAAATGTTTGGTACAAAATAACAAAAATGTACACTTTGATTTACAGGAAATACTGTACAGAAGCTGTATACAAAATTTGGAAAGAGTTCATGGTAAGATAAGATAATGTTGCTTATAGCCCAGCCGACCGCAAAGGGCCACATCAGGCTGAAACAGTTCATGAAGTAGTTTAGTAAGTTATAGCAATTTTAAGTGTGGCGGGCAATTCTACCCCCATTTTTCCGCCGTCCAAATTGCAATATTTCCTGTATTTAGCACAGAAGTTTTCATAAATGTTTTTAAAGCAGATACCTCAGAAAAAAATGACTTTGCTTAGTACAACTTAGAGAGTTTGTCCAAACCACTGAAAACTCTGAAATGGGCATTCTTACTGTGCTGCAGGTGCTTCAAAAGTAGCCACATCATGCAATTCGAAAGCGCTGAATTGCGATTTATTACAATTTGACACTTTATCACACAAAAGCCATGTAAACTGATACCATGGAACTTACTTTTTCAAAGAGTGTAAGTTGTATAGATTGAGAACGCCAATTTATAACCAGATGTATCAATCATGTATGATCCTATTGGCTTTCAAACTTGGAAGATATCTCGTTTTGTCAGGTGCATAAAAACGTTGCAACTTTAAACTGCAATATCTCGAAACCGACTGAAGATAGAGACTTCATTCTTGTTGTGTTTTTGTATGTTTTTCCATTTACTTTGCAATGATACAGATCTTAAGTGTGAAAAACAATATGCTAATTTTGGCTGCCGGTACCTATTTATATGCATTTGTTTTTTTGTTTGCCAATGTGTATGACTGACTACTGGTGTAACTTGCGTGCACTCTGAAACTGAAAGATCTGAACATTGAGCTAGACTCATTACATCTTGGTCACCTAAGTCATTCATTATCTCTGAGTTTGAATCGGTTTCAGACATTATTGGGATTAACGATGTCCGTTGATGTTGACTCTTTCACAGTCCTTTTTTTGTGTACTGTCGTCTGTGGCTGTCACTTATTGTTTTTGTTAGTCACACTTAGCACAACCAGAAGGCAAAACAAAATTTAAACTCATTGTTTCGTTGGCTTGTTTTGAAACAGCATTTGGAAAAAGCTTCATTGGATGCTTTAGTTTAAAACACAGTGTGTTGATGCCAACCCTCCCCATGTAACCTGTATGGAATCAGAATTATAGAGTGACCTGTGACAAGTACAGCTTCAGATTGTTTTGTGGTACCTGTCAGTGGTGAAAATAAGGGATAAGTTTGGCCTAAGTTTGAATTATTTGGCTGTGAGAAAGGGGAAGAGGAGAGCATAGGTGTACTAAACTCAAACCTACTGTGAAACTGAAAAGGGGGTATAAGGGAAGGATATTGGTGGCTCAATTAAACCCTTATCTTAAAAGAACCCCTTTTTTCATGCAGTTTATTTGATTTGCAAATTCAAAGAAGTAACGGCCCCTTGATTTGACCTTTGCCAAGTGACATGATAGTCTAAGCTGCATGAACTTGGTTTCAAAGGTGGGTAACTGCAGGCAGAAATTGAAATATTAAAAGAAAAATAGTGTTATTGAGTAGAAGAATAAAGGAACAAACAATTGAGAAAACTGTTAATTATGCTAGTTATTCCTTCGTTTGGGGGCTCATTAATTCTATTATTTTCTTTAAAACTGCATCATTCAAGACATTTAAAATGCATTAGTGCACATGTAATTGAAATAGCTAAAACTGTGCAAGTTATAACTTAAAAAATACATAACTGCTCTGTTGTCTGTTTACTACTCCGTATTGTTTGTAATCAGTGAAACCAATGCTCGCAGGAAAATAGAACTTAAAACAGCCAGTCAAAACAGACAATGCAGCGCACATCCAATCAAAATGTCTTTGATTTTATAGCTGCAACCTCCTCTGACTGTAGCCCTGTGGAATACTGAGAGTGATTTATCACAAGGATGTGACATAGCACTGCATCCTACTGTTGGACACAGTATGCATTTTTCATTGCTTTGAAATGACAGATAATAAATGAATAAAGTTTCGACAAGTAGAACTTGCCATGATCAGTATGCTTGCTTGCTTGTTTGTTTTGGAAGTCAGTACTGTATCTAAATTTAGGATAAGTTGCTTTGGCCATTCAGTATGTGGGACTCCTGTTGCTGCTCATGTTCTTTAATTTTTGTGTATTTTATTTTGTTTAGGTCTAAGCTACAGTGGTGGTTCTTTGCAGGGTCAGCTGGAAATCCTGGCAAAATTGTGTGCTTGACAATGTACGCTTAGGAAGAATTCTCCCAGGGTTTTCAGGTCTCCCAGTGTTCACACTGGATATGAAATTCCGAGGGAAATCATGACCTTTATTATTATCATTATTTTTTAAAAACACTTTGGAGGGTCTTAATATCAGAGTATCGGGGTCAACAACGGGGGTAAGGGATGGGAGGGGTAGGGAAGGGAAGTACGGCACCATCCTCCCAAGTTCAGTTAAAGCATGTAGGTGATGTGTGGTGTTGGTATGTTATCCACTCGTTCTTGCCATTTCACTGAAGCAGACATAGTGGAAGATGCATGTGGATTTGACTGAACAATTCAGCAATTGTTTTGTTGCCCATCACCTCATTCAGGAGTCCTTTTGCTTTGTTGACCTACTGTTGGGATGCTAATTTGAGAGAAAACTGCTTGTGTACAGGCAGAGTACAGAAATAACACTAGCTCTTCTGGTTGTGATGTCTTATGTTTTTTGCAATGAGGTATAACTAACAGGCCAGCACATTTGATTTGGAAGATAATGTGTATCATGGTGATGCACACAGTATATTTTTATACATCAGGTTGAACTTATATGGTACATTATCTCTGAAATGTGCATAGTTGGTAACTCGGGTCTCCTTGTACTTTCTGTCGTGACATGAACTTATCAGAGCTTCGTTGGCTATGCTAGCTTTATCTCGCATTTTCATAAGGAGATGAGGTTCAAAGGGTAATTCTGCATTGTTTTTATGAGCAAAGTGGTGGTTAGTTAGCAGAGTACTTTCCAACATTAATTCTTCAAGGCCCCCCCCCCCCCCCCCCCCCCCCCCCCTTCCACACACACCCCCCCAGCTTTTTGAGGACATCATTACTTGAAACAAAGTACTTGTTGAAGCACAGCAAAAAACGATCCCAGTTTGAATTAGTCGTAATACCGTAAATACGATTTCATCCTCATCAGGACCACCCTTCCTTTAGTAATTGCTTACCTAGTACCTGCACCATATTATTTGATATGTTTGTAGATAAGGCCTTTACAGTATTGAGAAATTGAGACTGAAGATACTTCAGCACTCCAAGTTAAGCATGAAGGACCAGTGAAAACGATCTTATTTCTGCATCATGTTATTTGATATGTTTGTAGATAAGGCCTTTACAGTGTTGAGAAATTAAGTGAGACTGAAGATACTTCTGCAGTCATGTCAAGCATGAAGAACCAGTGAAAGTGATCTTATTTTTAGCATGATGAGTGTAATGATCAAGGACAGAACTCGGTACAAAGAGATAATGTTTTCCTGGCGTTCTTGGCACTATGTCTCTGATCAAAGTTGTGCAGCCCTTTTTGCAGACATATGGAAGAGGTATATCCCTGCTTCTCCTTTTCCCCCATCCTTTGTAATTGTATGTCAGACCTAGAAGATTTTGATAATCATTTTTCCGGCTAGTTCAGTACTGTCTAGTAGCTGCCCTTTAGCTCGTCTTAGTTCATATCTAAAATTTCAAAAGTTCTACACATTTAATGGATTATTGTATGGGAGGATAAATGAAGAAAGGAAGGTTCTGTTTTGTGTTGCAGCAACGGACATCAAATGACACATCTAGACAAGAAACCTTTTGGTTGCCCACTTGAAAACTGTGACAAAGGTTACTGTGATGCACGCTCATTAAGACGCCATTTGGAAGCCCACCATCATCTCACCACAGAAGTTGCTCAGACACACGTCCAGGCCAGTATGGCTGCTTCAGGCATCACACCACCTGCTCAGCGGAATGGCAAGGGAAAGTCATCCGAGGCAGCAGCTCTAGCTGCGGCAGCCAAAGCAGCTCAAGCAGCTGCGGCAGCAGAAGGCGGGATATCTCAGCGTGTCATGAATTCTCCTTCTTACAGCGCCACGTCTACGCCTTCACCTAGTCAGGGCTCTGGCAACAGTCAGAATCAGTTTTTTCCATTTTGAAGTTCAGCCTAGTAAAGTGAGCACAACAGGGGGTAGTGTAGCTGTGAAGCTGGACACAGATGCTGGTGAACTAGGACTGGGTAAACTGCAGGAGATGGCTCTGCAGCATAAAAATATGTTGCACACAACTGCTGTAAGCACTGGGGAACAAGGACAGCAGCCTCAGTTTCAGGTTTGTTTGCTTTGTTCCTCCAAAGTCACTCGCCATTCAGAGCAACAGATTCATCAGTTAAGAGAAGTCAGACCGCAGGATGTTTATCCTTTTCTTCTCTGTTTTGTCTGTCTCTTTGTTCTGTCACTCTTGTTCTGTCCCTCTTTCTTTCTCTGTTTGCTCTGTTTCCTTTCAAGTCCTCTCTCTTTGTCTCCGTGTGTAACGAGAGGTTCTGCAAAGTAACATCTTCTGTTGTTTTGGCTTAATGAATGCAAGGGCTTGTTAAGTAATAAT
The DNA here is from genome assembly GCA_018398815.1 of Conus ventricosus. Taxonomy (NCBI): domain Eukaryota; kingdom Metazoa; phylum Mollusca; class Gastropoda; order Neogastropoda; family Conidae; genus Conus; species Conus ventricosus. The sequence goes on along the minus strand of CM031598.1, from coordinate 46,757,723 downwards.
CTTAATGAAGATTTGATATAGATTACTTCCTTGATGATGGTGCTTTGGCTGGATGAACTTTGGTGTGGTTGTGTTAGGGGGAGCAGGTATTGGAGACATGGGAGTAATGCCACCAGGATAGTATTGAAAAACGAAAAGAAAATCAATTGAAATTAGAGAAGATATTGATAGGTCTGTTACATTCGGCTCATGCTGTTAACATGTCTCCTTTTGGACATGAATGTTTAGATGATGCATACAGTGTCGTCTGTTACAGGTGCAGTTTCAGCTTCAGCAAGCTCCAGCAGACATTCTTGCCATAATGCAAGCTCAACAACTTCAACTCATCCAGCAGCAGCAGCAGCAGCAACTGTTACAAGCACAACAACAGAAGCAACAAAATGTGCCGCTCAGCACAGATTCCACTGGTGTTGTCACCAAGAAGAAGGCAGCTATTGATGAAGAAGCCAAAGCTAAAGTTCAGGAACTTTCTGCTCAAACTAGTGATGGTGTTGGAATGGACAGTTGTGTATCTGTACAGAATGAAACTTCCTGGCAAGATCGAGCACAGGTATAACTTTTCATTGTCTTGTAGGTTATGGTTGTTGGTAATGTATTAATATTTTGTTTTTTGCATCTTGCTGTCCACAAGCCCACCACATAATCTCATCAGCCATCAAATCTACCATATTCAAATTTCAGAAAACTTATAGTTTTTAAGTAAACAAATTTTGTTTCTCTCTTGTGTAAGAATATATGTGTGTGCAGGCAATAGTGCTGCTGCTGCTGGTGTGTGTGTGTGTGTGTGTGTGTGTGTGTGTGTGTGTGTGTGTGTGTGTGTGTGTGTGAAGGTGCCTTTCTGTGACAATTTTTTTTTTCTGACTGGTGTTGGGGAAAAAAATGCTGTTTGATTCCGGTGTGCGCACGTACGCATGCGTTCGTGAGTGCATGTGTGTCTGCGTGTTTGGTTGGGTTCGTGAGCAGGTGCTCATGGAAACAAAACAATATTTTACCAGTTTCAAAGTAACAGCTTCTGCTCAGTCCCCTATTTTGCCTTTGCACCTATTTCTGTCATGCCTGTTTCATGAACCCTAGGATCTGTACTGTATTCAAGTTTCTGTAGAAGTATAATTATGTCAATAAGGCCCTTTCTCTTTGTATTTATGCATAAACCTGTGCAATACATGGAAACCAGAAGAGAGAACTTTTAACTAAAACAGCTTTAAAAGTGTTTTGGGTGTACATGCTTGTAGGTGTACAACTTCGTGGGGACACCAGGCTCAGGAGACCAGTCCCCAGCATCTTTAAGTGGAGAGCTGTCACCCAACATGGCAGCCCAGATTAGTCCCAGCCCCAGTCCCGGGTCTGTAACCCCTACAAGTCCATTACACAATGCTCAACACAGGTTGCAGTGGCCTGCACCCCACTCTCCACAGAAAAAGAAAGACAAAGACAAGTCAGTACCATATGGACATGTGTGAGAGTTAGACATGTTTTGGAGAATATTCTCAAGCCAGAATAAAAACTAAGCACACAAAATGCAAATGCAAAGCAATGCTTATTAGTGCTTGGTACAAAACAGACGTGTGTCTTCTTTCAACAACACAAACAACACACACACACACACAACACACACACACACACACACACACACACACACACACACACACCACACACAACAACTCTTGAAGTGGATTTTTTTTAAGGACATATCTTTTTCAGGCGTCATGACAACAGACATTAAAAAAAAAGCATGAACAGTATCCTCCAGATCGTAGCCAGCTTGAGATATATGTAGTATATTTGTTGTTTGTGACATCTGACGAAGACATAAATTGCATATGTTACATCTGACATGAATATGTATTCATGTATGAAAAAATGACTATTGTTTGGCGCTCAAGTTTTGTTTGTTTCTTTGTATTTTGGCTTGTTGGCAGTAATGCTGCTATTAGTCTTTGATTGTAGCTGTAAGAAAGATTCTTTTAATTCATGTGATTTTAAAAGTGTGTTGTCTTCAGATGAATTAGCTTAACATAATATCCAGAAAAAGCTGTTGAGATTGTTCCTTGTTTTATGATAGATTTTATGATTGCCGAGATGGCCACAATCCAGTTTCAGGATGGTCACAAATTGATTTCAGGATGGGGACCATACCCCTGTACCCAGTATTAGTAATAGATGACAATAATAAAGTGGATTATTGAGAATAGTATTGTCTAGCACAGTACGTAGCTGGCAGAAAAGTTTCAGAGTTACACAATTTGTTTCAGTGACAAGGGAGAAGGACCAGTTCAGTGCTCTGTTTGTGAGCGACGCTTCAAAACTCTCCCAGCGCTCAATGGCCACATGCGACTTCATGGAGGGTATTTGAAGAAGGTATAGTGCTCATCAAGAAAAATCAACAACAGATCATAACAGCTGAATACCTTGAGACTGATATTTCTTCAGGCAGGGAAGGAATGTGCTATTAATTTTTCTTATAATTTTGGGAGTGGGCATACGATGGGTGGGGTTGCCTTGAAAATTCTGATTATTAATGCGTCTGCCTCAAACAAAAATAAATGTACACATGTTCAGACTTTCACTCTGATAGGATAGGATTAAGTTTTATTACATATTCAGTTTGTGTTTACATTTGTGATACTCTGAGCCGCAGAGCTATCTGTTTTATTTGACTCTGATGATACTAGAGATCCAATTTTTAGTGAAAAGAAATAAAATGGTTAATAAGGTAAATCTTTTTTTTTAAAACTTCATTATTGAAGAGCGAATGGCACTTCTGAAATGTTCCACTGTGTAGGATGGTGAAGGGAAACGTTCAGGCAGCAAGAAGTCAACATCTACCTCCTCTTCCTCTTCCACCACCTCATCACCCTCCACGCCCACAGACATGGGTCCCCCACCTCCTCCTCCAAGGCCAGCAGCCCATCCATCTCATACGCCCACCCAGCACTCCCCACTGCCAACCTGCTCCACACAGGCACAGCAGCCACCATCGCCCTCTGTCCAAGTTCTTACAGGTGGCACCGCCTCCAGCAACACTCCATTGGCCTCCCCTCAGCCGGTAGCCACCACAGCTGTGGGAGACCTGTCCACAGGCTTACAAACTTTCTACCTGGCTGATGCCCAGACTCTTCAGCATGTGGGAATCAGCCAGGTCTCGGCTGAGGTTCTCCAACAGCAGTTTTTGCAGCGCCAGCTGGAGTTGCAGCAGCAGGTATTGTTCTCGGATTTGATTGTTTTGATTTCTCTTCTTGAAAGAGGTACTAAAAGCCTACTTTTAGCTAGCACCAAAAACTGCTGTGTCAAACTTTCGCAAGCTACAGCAGTTTGAGAGCTCTGTTTGGCCAAATTTTCATGGCCAACTTGGCAATAATATGCTTGGTTACTTTTCTTCGTCTCTGGCGGGTAATGTGAAGTGGCTTCTGCTTCCTCCTCATTTCTAAGACCAATGCCAAGTGCATGCCTCTTCAGATTTATGCTGTGCCTCACCTGTATCTGTCTCTAACGAAGCTTTTTATCTCCTTTTATTTTTTTTTACTATTGTGCTCAGGACTGACTTTTTTGGGGTTGGTTTTGTTTTTTTACTTGTATGCTGTATAACAATCGATCTCTCCCTCCTTGTTTTTCTTCTTTGTCTCCTCTCTTGGTGCTGACCACCAGTGCTATGCACGGTACACTTGGGAACAGTCATCGGATCCAGGAGTCGAGGACGAATTCGCCCTGCCCATAGTGACTCTGCATTTGGATCCTGAAGCACACAACACTTGCAGCTGCAGAGATAGATAGTTGTGAGAATTCTGTCCAATTACATAATGCCTTACAGGGAGAGCCATTTCATACTGTCTTCACCACACCAGACAGGTTATCTCTCTCATGAGCCAGTTTCCCAGCTATCTGAATGAACCTACATCATCTTTTTACAGTTTATAGTGAGACCTGTTTCAGTAATGAAAATTTAGTATGATTTTCCTTATTTTTTAAATTTTTATTTTTTAACGATCTTGTCTTCGTTCTTCGTCTTTAGCATTATTACTACACTACTCATTCTGATTCCTCCCCTATTCAGCCTAACTCAGCACACAATCAACATGGAACAGTTAGCGCCAAGTTTTCATGAGACAGTCCTCAAGATAATACTCTGCACTGCTGCCGAGTTACTTGCAGTGGTGCCTGTAATGATTCAGAATACCTAAGATGCCACACACTTGCTCCACATGTTGATAATCATAACTGCTTGGTCACTGTGCCAACTGTCATGGGAGAGGGTTGGAATGGAAGGGGTTTCTCCACCCAGCAGTGGCTCCCATTAATTTACTTGTAATGTTGGACATAGATGTGAACCCACCATTGGCGCGATAGAGAGAAAATCGAAACAGAGGTTACCACAATAGCATTTTATGAAGGGTTACAGAATTTTAGACATTTTTTTATGATGATGGTGAGGATGCCAAAGATGATGGTATGGAATTCCATTCTGGTCAGAAATTACATGACGGGGTACAGTCCATGCTACCTTTTGAAATATACAGACCTGCCAACCATTACGCATTTCGCGTAATTTATTACGCCCAAGTGATAATTCTGACGCCCTTACGCATTTAGCCAAAAAATTACGCATAGAAAGTTTTCAACAACAACAACAACAAAAAAACGGACGAAAAAAATCGGCTTATGTACAGACACGCACGGCGCCATGCGTATAACCAGTAATCTTCAAGAAGCGTTTCCGGTCATGCGCAGTTCGTTTCACCATCTTTACCATTCAGCGAAGTTGGCGTCTTTTTGAAGTTTTAGCTACGAAAATGTCGAAACGTGGAGTAGAAAGTTTTGGACAAGATGCGAATAAGAAAAAACTTGGTCAAAAGTTCCGAAAAGAATACTCAGAAAAGTTCCCCTGCATACGACCTTCGGCTAAAGGTGTAAATTGTGCACGGTGTACCACTTGCGAGTCGGACTTCACAATTTCCAATCGCGGGATGGTGGATGTGAAGCGTCACCTTGAGTCATGCAAGCACATCGATTCCTCTAACGCGCTGAATTCTTCCAGCATCAACACTTTTTTCAGACTGTAGACACCTCAAAAGAGGATAAAATTAGGAAAAGGGTAATTGGGGCTGAAGCATTGGTGGCTGGATTTTTCGTCGAGCACAACATCGCTCTTAGCGCAGCCGACCATGCATCCCAGCTTTTTACAGAAGCGTTCTCAGATTCGGAGATTGCCAAACAGTTCAAGAGCGGTCGAACAAAGACAACACACATTGTAAGGACCCTTCTAATGGAAGGCTTAACTGCTGCTGCATCTCCACTGCAGAATGGACCGTTTGTGTTGGGGATTGATGGAAGTCAGGAAGGGGGGGGGGGGGGGGGGGGGGGGGACAATTCTTTCCTGGGGTGGTGCGACACTTAAAAAATGACACAATCACCACTGAGCTGATAGCCATCCCCATGACAGAATCATCAACAGGGGGAACTTTTTTGGGTTAATGTATTTTCTTAATTTGTATGTTCCAGTTTCTCCATCTTCAAACTCCCCCCTCCCCCTCCTCAAGTCCGAATCTTTGCCAAGTCATTACATGTACTATCAAGACAGTTGAGTTGTTGGCCTGCGCTTGTTTTTTCCCCCACTATTAGATAAGATTGTTCGTCTATGTGCATTTGTCTGACCTTGTTCAAGTTTTAAAGGTTGTGCCAGTCTTGAATAAGAGTTACTTTGTGTTAGGTTTCCTTATAAAATGGGAGCAAACGTTACCCCACTTGTTTACTGTTTATTGTTTACTGTTCCCTGCCTCATTTCATTTCCAATTTTTTATGTTGTTTCTGGCGCACTATCAAGCCTTGGTGTGCCATGCCATGATGGTTTAGGGGATTTGTGTGTGTTTCCAGTGTATTCTACATTTTCATAATTTGTAGAGATTTCTTGTGACACTTAAAAGAAAAGCTTGTTTTTGAAGAAAAGTAAAGTTCACAAAAATTGTGTGAACAATTTCATCACATCGTGTTTGTTTGAAAAAAGGTAAATGTCGCGCTCGATTACTCTTAGCTCTCAGAAATTACACATTTCTGCCTCACTGAGCTTCAATTCTTACTCATTTCTGCCTCACTGAGCTTCAATTCTTACTCTTAGGGGGTTGGCAGGTCTGAATATATCTGGTTTTTAGCCAGGCCTGAAAGATGCAGAATTCTTCTGTCAGAAAATTGAGCAACTTAAAGCTGAGCATCTGTTCAGTGGATTAAACTTGAATGTGTGTTTCCAGTCTTCCCATTTGAGCCTATAGTACACCTAGATGGGTTTGAGCCAGCTAGAGCTATAAAGTCCCACTAGAATTTGAATGTGCAGCCTGTCAACCAGTAGCATGAACACAGTCCCACTAGAATTTGAATGTGCAACCTTTGAACCAGTAGCATGAACACAGACCTCTGTACCACTGTGGATTGCATTTTAGCAGATTTGCTATTCCATTTTTTTTTTAAATTTCCTGTTCAGGCTGAAAAGTCCCAGCCTCTGACGGTATTCAAACCCATGACTCCCAGCCTGCAAGCCCTCAATGCTAACCACTTTGCCATAGTGACAAGTGAAATTTATCTTTATGGTTGTTATTTTAACTTTCTTGACATTTCCTTAAATGCTTATAATGGCAGACAACTGATTGTTTCTTTTGAATTTGCAGCAAGTGGCAGCTCAGCTGAAGGAGGAACAGGATATCCGCTCTTTGGAGGAACAGCTGAAACAAAATATTCATGAGCAGAAGCTAAGTTCCCTCAACCCCCAGCTGAACGCCACAACCCCACAGGTGCAAGAAAACCCAATTGTTGTGTCTCAGGTCAATGAGACGCTTACTGATGTCGCTGAGGTCTTGTCTCCACTCAGGGCAGCGTCACCTCAGACACAGCATGCTGAGCAGATAAAGAAACTGGTGGAAGGTTTTCAGCAGGTACCAACTGTTTGTATAATTTTATCATTTTCATAATTTTATCATTTTCATTTGCAGTCTTGTACTTGACCATTTTCAATACCTGTCTAAATTCCCCCCCCCCCCCCCCCCCCCCCCCACACTCCACCTTAGTTTTTCTCTGTTGTGAGGGGGAGAATGTGTTCTTTGCTCTGTATTGTACAATTCACTAGAAAACTAAAGTTTTGAAACCACTTTGTGCTCTCTGTTGTCTGCTTTTCAGTATTTGTGTGTGTGTTTATAAACAGTATTACATGCAGTGGTATGAACAGATATGTTGTCCTTCGAATGAGACTATAAACCGAGGTTCCGTGTGTGAACGCACGCATAACATCTTGCACACACGTAAAATCCCATCACCAACTTTCGGAAGAGTAGGCCAGTTTGGCTGTTGGTATGGATGACACGTTACACATAGCATGCACCCTGCGTGAGAAATGGAAAGATTGAAGGAAGTAAGGAAAATGAGTGATCGATATTGAACGATACTGACTGGGTGACACGGGAAACAACTGAATGAAGCGCCAGCTGGCAGCTCTTCAGTCGGCACTACCCAGGTAGGCAGCCCGTTGTGTAAACGAGTGTTGATTGTAAAGCGCTTAGAGCTTGGCCTCTAGCCGAGAATAGGCGCTATATAAGAATTCATTATTATTATTATTGGAAAAGTGTTACTTGGCATAAGAAACAGAGTGGTTTGCTTGCAGTATGTTAGGAGTCCCATTCATTGGCTGAGAATTTTAGCAGTTTGTGCAGGTTTCATGAAATATGGCCAACCATATTTGTTGTGATATAGTAAAAACAATTTTGCCAGCAAATATTGTGCAAAAAGTCCAGGGTTTGGGTCTGTGAAGAGTTCATAAATCTTCTTCATAATTGTCTTCATAACATCATTCGTAGGCTAAAAATCCCATGTCGCTATGTACAGTTTTGTAAATCACTGATCAGTTACTTCGGGTTCACGAAACGTCTGTGAACAGTCTGTTCACTGTGTGTGGCACAAGTGTGTTTACCTGCATCTTTCAGAACAAATGCTTGTGATGGAAACAGTGGTGAGTGGCAAATATGAATTTTAGACCACTAACATTAATTGCGTGCAATTAAGAGTAAAACTTAATAATTTGTCTGTTTATGTGTTCAGTTTTTTTGTGCACATATGCATGCATACAAACACACACGCCATCTCTGCCTGTGAGCATTTTTATGTAATTTCTTTCCTATATAGTCTCTGTGACCATTCCCTCAATGACACATTGTGACTTCATGCCTAAGTTTGTCTTTCTTTTTCCAATATGAGGGCAGCTTTGAAGGCATGCCCCTCCGGGGGTTGCGACCTTGTCGTGGTCGGAGGGCTTGCGCGGTCCAGTGATCCCTTAGGCTTTGCTGGCGGGGGCATCAATACTTGGAAATAGGCTGGGTTTTTTTTTCAAACTGCTTCTAGGTCCGAAAAGCCAAGTTGCTGTCTGGCCTAAGCATAAACGTGGTAAGGAGTTGATGCCCTGGTAGGGCTTCCCATGTCAGATAGGTTAAGGGTGAGGATCCTGACTAAGAGTAACCCGCCTTTCTCCTTTTCTTGTTTTCTGCCTCCCTTATTTGGCCCTTTTCTATCTTCGTCTCCCCTTCAAGTCTTCTTTTCCACGCTCCTTTTCTCTCTGTGGTCTCCTTAAGATCCGCCGCGTTTGCCGTGCGGTGCGACCTGTGTCGGAGGGGAATGAGATCCTGGTGATTGAGAGGGCCAGCGCTCTCAACACATCACTTTGGCTCGGACCTCTCCTAGACAGGGAGTACACTTTGGCCCGGGTGTACTAATCGGCTCCCCTTCTAGGGGTTGGGTCAAGACAGACAGTTCCCCTGCTGGCCAAGTAAACCCATGCAGTGCTCAGCTCTCTGTTCCCGGGAGTTGAGCATGATCAGGGGGGATAGGGTTGGTGGCTTCTGTTTGTCGTATGTCTCTCCCAAAGCTGGAAGGGGTTAAGACATTGGTTTCTTGGCCCTGGCCCCTTAGTTGGACTCCAAGGTGGGTGGGTAAGGGAGGGATGAAACTCAATAAACAAAATATGGCTTTTTCAAAAAACTACCCCCCAAAAGGAAGAGGAAGGCAGTCTCCCCTATTTCAGGGGAATTTGAAACAGACAGTGATTCTGACAGTGAGGTAAGACAGAGGACAGGTTTCTGGCTTCCTGGCTCGTGGTGGAAGGGACAGAGCAGGAAAGACCCCTTTCAGCTCTGAGCCCTTTTGTTATCCAAAGGGGCTTTCATGGTATAGCAGGTGAACCTAGGTCCATAAAAAGGTTGAGGAATGGTTCGTTTCTTATTCAATGTCGATCACAGAAACAATCTGAACAGCTGTTGAAAGCAACAAAACTAGTGGATAGGGAGATCAGGGTGACTCCCCATAAACAGTTGAATTCGTCAAAAGGTGTGATTCGCTGTCGAGAGTTAGCAGGTGTCTCGGAAGCAGAGATCAAAACAGAACTGGCTTCCCAGGGTGTGACGGAGGTGCGCAGGGTGTCGGTAAAGAAAGGTTCAGAGAGAGTGGCCACCAACACCCTCTTTCTGACCTTCTGCAACCCTGTGTTGCCTCCGGTCATCAAAGTCGGTTACCTGAATGTTCGTGTTCAGCTATATGTGCCGTCCCCGTTGAGGTGTTTCAGATGCCAGAGGTTTGGCCATGTCAGAGACCGCTGTTCTGGGCAGGAGGTATGCGGTGGTTGCTGCAAGGCGACCCACGATGGGCCGTGCAAGGATCCGGCACATTGTGCTAACTGCGGTGGCGACCATCCCTCCTCTTCCAGAAACTGTCCTCTTTGGATTCAAGAATCCACAATACAACGCATTAAAACGGAAAAGAAGATCTCCTTTTTTGAAGCCCGCAAGCAGGTTGTGGGCAGTCAGACTCCAACAGCTTCATATGCTTCGGCCGTAAAGACAGTTCCCGCAGTTCCACTCGGTCAGTCTGCTGCCAGACTGACGACTTCACTTTTTCCAAGACATTGCAAGGTAGAATAGTCAACTCTGGTGGAAGCAGGTCCACCACCTTCCAACCCAAAGTGACTGCCCCTGGTGGAGGCAAAAAATCCGCCACCCCTCAGACTGCCCAGCAGTCTACAACATCTGCTGCTGGGCAGATGAAAAAACCAGCAATCCCGCCTCGAACCCCTCTGTCCAGTGCCCGTGTGGGCAAGGGAGTTCCACCCAGTGTGGAGATGGTGGAGATGAAGAAGAAACCTCCACCGTCTCCCAAATCCAGACACTCTTCACCTGTTGGCAAGTCTGCCAGCAGGTCAGTAGACCAACACAGTCCAGTTAAACTAAATAATAAATTCTCTCCATTGGACGCAGACGTTGAGGAGGAGATGACCTGATCTCTCTCCTTTTCGCCCTCTGCACCATGGATAATACAATATTCCATTGGAATATCCGTGGTCTAAATTCCAACTTCGAGGAGCTGCAGCTTCTGTGTCAGTCTCTAAAACCTTCCGTCGTGGCTCTTCAAGAAACTCAAATTCAAAGCCAGAAGACCTTTACTCTTTCTGGCTTTAATATTTTTTCGAAACCTGCACAACCATCCCCCTTGGGACTGTCGGGCGGTGTTGCCCTTCTCCTACACAAAACTTTGTTGTATAGTCCTGTCACTCTGTCTACCTCCCTTCAGGCTGTAGCTGCGAGAGTCACTCTCCACAAGACTGTGACAATCTGTTCCCTTTATCTCCCACCTTCTGTCCCGGTTTGTCGTCAGGACCTTGTCAGTCTGATAGAAGAACTTCCTCGACCTTTTTTGCTGTTGGGTGACTTAACGGTCACAATCCTCTTTGGGGTAGTGCCAGTACGTCATCCAGAGGTCTGCTAATTGAAGATGTCCTTTCGGATTTGGATTTGTGTTGTCTGAACGACGGATCTGCAACTTATCTCCACTCTTCCACAGGTTCACTTTCGTGTTTAGATTTGTCGGTTTGTGACCCCTCGCTGGTCCTGGACTATGAGTGGTCTGTCCATGACGATCTGCACGGAAGTGACCATTTCCCTGTCCTTCTACAACCTGTCATAACTGAACACGTCTCTGTCTCCAACATCTAAATTATAAGAAAGCAAACTGGGATCTATTTGCAGCCACTGTTTCCAAGGAATTCCAGGACACTGATTTTCTTAAGAGTCCGGACCCAGCAGAATCACTGACTAACACTGTGATCAAGTGTGCTAAAGCTTGTATTCCATGTGTCTTCCGATAAACTTCAAATGCCCAAAACACCCTGGTTTGATTCAGACTGCCAACAAATTTCCAAAGTCCGAAAACAGGCTCAGCGTCAGGTGTACCAACGGCCTTCGGGTCCCAACGCTCGAGCCCATCAGAAACTCCGTGCCAAATCGAGACACACTTTTAAAATCAGTAAACGTCGGTCCTGGAGAAGTTTCTGCTCCAGGCTGACATCGAAAACTTCTAAGAAGAAAGTGTGGAACATCATTAAGAAAATCAAAGGGAAGAACACCTGTCCCACTGTGAACCATCTCAAGTTTTCGGATTCTTTAATAACAGAGAAGAAAGCAGTTGCTAATCTGCTGGCTTCGACCATTGAAAAGAATTCCTCTTCTTCTAACAAATCAGCCACTTTTGTCAAAAACAAAGCCCTTAAAGAAAAATCACCCTGCAACTTTTCGTCAGACAACATGGAAGACTACAATCTTCCTTTCACATTAAACGAGCTGAAATCTGCCTTACTCTCTTGCAGTGATTCCTCTCCAGGTCTAGATGAAATCCATTATCAACTGTTGAAACATCTTCCGCAAGAAGGTCTGAAGATACTGTTACAGGTATACAACCATGTGTGGACTACAGGTTTCTTTCCGCCCTCTTGGCGAAAAGCCCTCATTATCCCCATCCCCAAACCTGGAAAAGATCTTTCTAATCCATCAAACTACCGTCCCATAGCTTTGACCAGCTGTGTCTGTAAATTGATGGAGAAAATGGTCAATGCTAGGCTCATGTGGAAACTGGAAACCGATGGCCTTTGGCGAAAGAACAGTGTGGTTTCCACAAACATCGGACTACTGTTGTTTGACCTGAATTCATTCGAAAGCCCTCTGAACAAACCATCCAGGAACCTGGAAAAGACTTCATATCCACTGAAACTAACCGTCCACTAGTTTGATCATCTGTTTTCTTCAAAATTTGATGGCGAATGGTCATGCAGGCTCAGGGAACTGGAAACCACTCCTTTGGCGAAGAAAGTTGGGTTTCCACAAACATCGGGCTCACTGCCCTTTACATTAGTAATTGTTGGAATCATTCACAGGTTCGGACTGCCATTTTCTGAATCAACAGCTATGCATGGAATTTACTTTGACTTAGGAGGAAGCGCGTAGATACCACCTGGTGGGGATAACTTTCTTTCTCACAAAGCCTGTGTTTTTCTACCGTCATCTTCCCGCTTTCAGTCAAAATTTTTCAGCGGAGGCCAATTTCAGTGGGTTTTGGACCACTCTCTCCTATTCCACACAATTTGGTTCCAGAAGCAAATGAATTCTCGTCTGCCCACTGTTAGTATTTAAGAAAAACTTGTTCACTTACAGCAGGGTTCCCAACTGCTATTGGTTGTGTTGTGTAGGCTTCGCAGATCGTCTATCAACTAACCTGACCCTGTCCACATCAGGCTCCAGCTTGGAGATTCTCAAACCCTGTGGCGCTGAAACGGTTCAACCTTCATTGTCCAACCCAAGACGAACTGTATTATTATTATATCCGTCGTTTCCCAGATCCTGTATGCAAGTTCGGAATCTCCATTCCAAGTAAGTTAAAAGAGGCCAAATTTTCGGCGTTGATTTTTGACCACTAAAGCTTAACCTAGTTTGTCGATTTCCAATTTAAAAACCTCCGTGGGCTTCCCAGAAGATCGTTGATTCTGCGTGTCGCAAAGAGTCTACCACTCCTGGCGGTAAGCTTTGTATGCACCTTACCCAATCCCATTGTCAAAAGTTCCATAGACGGTACAAGTCTAGATGTAGTGCCTGGCGCCACAAGCCATCGGGGTCCTTCTCAAACTGTTGGACATTATCCACATCAACTTCTATCTCTGCTACTCTGGAGCTCTGCAACCGTAACTCACCTTCGAAGAGGGACCTTTTGTCTCGACCTGCAGCTGACCAACTCGACCTTCGACATACTTTATCCACTTTTTAAAAAAACCTTTTTGCAGTTAACGACGTGTCATTACTCTCTGGGTTCCAAGTCAGTTCTCGCGGAAACATAAATGTTCGACGTTTGGTCACGAAGCGCCACAGGAGAACGTCCAACCTATTGTTCCGCCGATTTCCCAATTCAGATCAAACCTCTCGAGGACTTTGAGCACACAGACGAATTACGATCTTCACTTTCCAGATCACCGCTCCCAAACTTTTACAGCTCTTCCTTCCCATCCCTGTCAAAAAGCATGAAAGGTTTCTTGTGCCGGCAGCCACCGCCTTCGTTTTTACCCTTGCTATTCTTCAGATGCTCTCTGTCTCATTCTGCTGAACTTATCTCTGTACAGTGTATTGACAGATAACTCACATCTTACGAGGGAGTCATTTCCTGTTCGGATTCCGCTGACTTGATCCATAGTCGTCTTAGACAGAACTTTTCATCTTTTTTTAAAAAAATTTTTACGAAGTTGCGACGTTTCAACATCTTTAAGTTGGGTTGTTTTGCATTGTTTTTTGGGAAATTTTTATTGTAAGATGTGAAACCAAATTAATGAGTGAAGTGAGGCCTCTGGCGGAGGTTGGGCACACAGACGAATAACAGACTCTTTCAGATCCGTCCAAACCTTAAGGACTTCCTCCCATCCACGTCGGGAGGTCGTAAAGAGGAAACGGTTCTGTGCCGGCTGCACACCGGCCATTCGTATTTTACCCATGCCTACCTTTTAAAGAGTGAAGAAGCTCCGTGGTGCATTCCATGTCATGCGCCACTCACAATGAAACATGTTCTTTTAGAGTGTTGGGACTTGCACGATGTGAGACACAAACATTTTACGGCGGAGTCCATGAAGATCCTGTTCAGGGATGTCCCGCCTGATGTGATCCTTGAGTTTTTGAGAGAGATTAACATTTTTCATCTGATTTAAGATTTTACGGAAGAAAGATTTTTAACGAAGTTTCTGGTACGTTTCTAGACGATGTCATTTAAAGAGATGTGTGAAAGTTTTTTTTTTTTTTTTTTTTTTTTTTTTTAATGACTGGTGAGTTGATTTTAACGTGGTGACAGCCCTGATGTGGCCCTTTGCGGTCGGCTGGGCTATAAGCAACATTATCTTATCTTATCTTATCTTGAAGGCATGCTATAAACAACCTAAGTTTCTGTATTTCTTTTATGATTTGAGGGCAGCTTAGTGGTTTATCTTCTTTGAAAGCATGTTATAAACAATGTTGGTGTCATTCCTGTAAGGGAGGAGGAGGTTTTCATCACTGGTATAGGCAGCAGCTGGGTCAGTTTACACTCACGTTTTGTTTAGAGAGAGAAGTGTGGCAAGGGAAGAGGGAAGGTAGGAGAGCTGAGGGAGAGAGATGGAGAAATAGAAAAAGAAGGAATAAAAGGATGGAGGGGATAGCTGAGAAAAGAAGACAGGCTAACAAACTGTAGGTGTGGAGAGGAGGGGGATACATTTGTGTGTGTGTGTGTGTGTGTGCATGCGTATGTGTCTTAAGTTTATGCTGTTAATAGCCCAGGCAACCACAAGGGCCATGAAAAGGGCTGCCATGTGTGTGTGTGTGCGTGTGTGTGTGTGTGTGTGTGTGCGTGCGTGCGTACGTTTATGTTGTTTATAGCCCAGATGGCCACAAGGGCCATGAATAGGGCTGCCCTGTGTGTGTGTTTACATGTGCATGTTGTAACATGTGATGTTGTAAAGTCTGTAATAGCTTTGGGGGGGGGGGGATACTAGTACAGAGAAAATGGGGAAGGGAGGAAAGGGAGATTACGAAATAAGTTTAAAATGTATCGAAATACTGTCATTTCGTATGAATTATTTCACTCTTGGGTTCATTTTTATGTTCCTTTGTTAGTACTACTTCCAGGTTGATATGATAATAAGTGGATCATGATAATGTGATGATGATGTGTGAGTGTGTGTGACTTGCTTCATTATTTATAGCCCAGCAGACCATAAAGACCACAAATAGGGCTACTTGCTCCCTCTGTGTTTGTGTGTGTGAATGCGAGCGGAGGGGTATGGAGAATATGCTGAGAGGAAGGAAGAAAGGGAAGGGGGTGGGAGAGGGGAGGAGAGAGAATGTTGAAATTAGTTTTTTAAATCTGTTAGTATCTTTATTTCTAATGAATTGTTCACTCTTGTTTTCATTTTTATATTCTTGTTAAAGGTCTACTTTAGAGGTTTTCGATAATTGGTCAGCTTATGCAGAAATATGAAATGTTTGATAAATTGGTAAAATAAACATCCGATTCGCTCCCGATCACACGAAATCGATCCGCGAAAGTGGGCATTTTCACCTGTAATCAAGAAAACGGGAGGTAATCAACTAAATCTTGGCATGGCTTAACTGCTCTTGGATGTGACGTCACATGATGGACAGCGACGGCGACAGAAAGCGATTCTGATGGTTCTTGCGCATCTCACTCGGTATTTAATTTATCATGTAAAAGCAGTGACTATGATTGCGACAGCCAATGTGACTCTGGGGATGTTTCTGCAAGGCTGTACCTTATCAGTTTGAACGCCAAGTTCTTTTTACCACGTCAGTTCAGTTCCAGCTGGACGCCCAAACACAGCATTCCGAAGGCGTACAGACTTTACTGAAGTCTCGAAGGAGGCTAGCGACTGACTTCTTGATGCGATCACGCGTGGACGGCGAGTGGAGATTCTCCTTCCTCAAGCCTTAACGTGTTCATTCAATTTAACAAGTGTGATCTGTCCATAGATAAGAACAGAATAAACGTGCGACTATCGTACTCGTCTGTACGAGCTTACCACTCCGCCTTCAAAGTATACGCGCACAATGCAGACGAAGTTTTTGATCCACTCGAACGCGCTCGGCAATTGTCGGAATAGCTCGTTTCCGCGGTCCAGCTGGAACTGACGTGGTAGAAAGAACTTTAGCTGCCCGGGCATGGTTGCACGAACCGAATCCACTTCTTTCGAGTATCTGGATCAGATGGAAATGTGTGCAAAGAATATCCGTCTCCTGCTGAGCGGCTGCACTCGCCTACAGCACAATATCTGCCACCCCCTCGTGACTTTTTAGGCTGTAGGGGTTCGCAACTCGTGTTGATTTCACTTGGCGTTGGCTTGTTGTGTAGGTCGCGGCTGACGGCCAGTCCATCAAGTGACGTCACGGTTTTCGGTCTACCGCGCGGGGTTTGAACAGGTGTGCAAAAGTCGTTTTTTATCTATTAAATTCTTTTGGCGATTTTATTTAAAAAATGAATACCATACCGTAGTTATATGACATGTAGACCTGTTTTTAACAAATTATCAAAAATCTCTAAAGTAGACCTTTAACACTATCCCTGCGTATGCGTGTAGCGTGAGGTTCCCCCCTCCCGCACGCAGCTGCTCGTGCTGAAACCCTTGCCTACGTAGCGATTTGGGCATTTTTCAAATTTATTTTACGTGTTATGTTTGGTGCATGTTAACGTCATGCTTGGTATGTCTGAAAAAACAAACAAATCAAGGACTTTAAGATGAATGTACTCTCAAAACTCTTAAGAGATTCTGTGGTGAGATGAGGCATGGATAAATGAAGTAACCAAAACATACAGAAATAAAAAAAGCGCAGACTTTCACGATCAATGTTAAGTAGCATGCAGACAAATTGATACAAAAAAGCTTTCACCTAATACACTTATGGTTATGGTGCTTTTTGCTATCAGTTATAATCCATTTTTACAGAATTTGGGCTAGGGAGATTTTGCAAGTCAAGCGCCTGTGTGTGTGTTACTGAATCAGTCGAATCAGTTGATTTGTCATTGTAATGAGGAACATCTTTAAATAGGTGTTTCTCATCTTCCCAATCATCTCCACTGTCGATCGACTCACCTTTGTGATCGGAACCGTCTTGAATACATTCATCAATAACTTGTTCCAAAGACTGCGGTCGGCTGGGCTATAAGCAACATTATCTTATCTTATCTTGTTCCAAAGAAACGATTTGCCGGTGCTGAGCTGCCATTTTGACTGGCAGACGAAAGGCCAGTGCCAGAAATGCTGTCGTTCAGGTCGGAAAAAACCCAGCGAGGGGTTCTTTGTTTCAGCCGCAGATAGCAAACTTGAACTACTAAGAACTATGGCATGTCAGGCTACTCGGAACCCTCTACTAAGTTCTGTCGGGAATTATTTCTCTTAGACCATTAGAGTTTGAATACTAGAATTTTTTGAAATAAGAACGCTTGGATGTATACAACGGAGCTGTCGGTCCACGCACTGCACCGTGCGCGCCTAGGCAGCAGAGCTATGAGCAACTCTCGGAGCTGTGTGCGCCGTCGGCTAAAAGTTAATACAACTCCTGAGAGAATATGGCAATAAATGGACCATCATGATGTGGTGATCATGATTATAATGATGGTGTGTGCGTATGTGTGCACACTTGCATGTGTGTGTGGATATGTATGTGTGTTTTGGAAGGGATGTCATATTTCCAAGGCCAATCACTTTACAGTAATCAGTAACTGATGTCTTCCTTGGTGTGATCACGAAAAATTTGATGCGCTCTCAGAAAATCTTATCCAAGAAAATGAGGATACAGTACATGGTTATTAATCTTTTCTGTGCAGTTCGTGGCTGACACACATGTTACATACATATACATCCACCACACACCACACGTACTGGGTCACTGATTTAAGCTGTGCTGTCAGTGTATGTATGAACACAGTTTGGGAACCACTACTAAAGCTAGGAACGAAATCCCGCAGTGTAGCCACCCTGAACGTCTTTTTTTTCCCTACAACTTAAAAAAAAAATTTGCTATGCGTAAGTTCTTATCTCTTACAAACTCGTCTTAGATGGAGACTCAAGAATGTAATAACAGAAAGTATGTTTCATTTTCTTAAATTTTTTTTTTTACTGTGGTGTGTTTATGACAACAGGTGGAGGAGCTGCATCGCAAACAACAGCAGCAGCAGCAGCAGCAGCACCAGATGTTCTTACAACTGCCCCAGCTAACAGCAGAGCAGATCGAGCAGCTGCAGCAGCAACACAGTCAGCTGGGTCTGCCTCCACTTCAACCCTTGCAACTTCAACAACTCTTGCAAGACCAGCTACAACAACAGCAACAGCAGCTTCTCCAACAACAGCAGCAGCAACCTCTGGATAATCTGCAGTTGGGGCAGGGACAAATCTTACACCCACAGCTGAACAGTGGAGAAAATATGCAAAGCAATACAGTCAATCTTAGTTCTGTGTTGGTATCCACAGCCTCTTCTGCCAGTCATGTATCATCAGTCAGTCTTATGACACCAGGTTTGCCTGGAGGAGTATTGTCGAATGGTCAACAGTTGCAGTTAGGGACTGGATCTCTGGTCAGCCTGTCCTCCTCAACAACTACTACTCAGAGCTCTGCCACGCTGCAAACTGTGGCTCCATTGATAACGGGCTCTCAACAAGCCACTAATGTAGAAAACACAGTTCCCACAGTACCATTGACTATCAGCCCCTCTGAACACTTCCTAGGTCTGACTCAGCCACAGTTAGTTGTGTCTGCACCAGTGTCCATGACAGAATCAGTAGTTCATCATCAGCTAGGAGTACCAACAGTCCAGACAGTATCGTTAGGTGAGCCTGTAGACATGCAAGATCCTGCTGTGTCTCAACTTATAGGACACATGGCTGACCTTGAAGGGGGCATGGGGTCAGATCTTCTTCATTTGTCAAATCCTCAAGGTGGAACCATAGGGGATGTACTTTCGGGTGGAGCTTTTGGGCAGCAGGGATCAGCAGCAGAGAAACTGCCAGGATTCCAGTCTTTCCAGTCCCTTATCTCAGCAGACGGTGGTCTAAACCAGCCCTCGACTCATGTTGCTTTGGACAGTATAAAGCAAGATGTGATGTTGTCATCAGCTATTCAAGCCACCCCACTTTCTCAAAACATAGGAAACCAACCATCTGACAGACTGCTTGGAAGCCTTGATGAAATTTCTCATGCTTCTGCCATTAAAACAACCCATTCAGAAATTAAGCGAAGGCTTTCAGCAGATTTAGAGAACAGCCGCAAACTTACATCATCGTCATCCAGCCTTACTATTACTTCTTTGCTCAATAAAGGACCAGTATTTGGAGGCCATTTATTTAAAAAATCAGATGGTGGAAATAGTAATATCATCTCGCCTCCAGCTGGACGGGTACGTGTGCGTAGTAAATCCGGAGATATTCACAAACTCATGCGATCTAAAAGTGTGGACAACTCTTTCTTAAGACAACGTAGCAATACAGAGGAATCTGTGTATAGACCTCGTAAGCGGAGTGGTGATGAAACCTTCATTGGTCGCTCAAAGAGTCATGGAGAAGATTACCTCTCTCAGTCTGATGGAGCAGGCGTGTTTCGCAACCCCAGTTCGTTACCTGGACCTTTGAAGATCAAGCGAAAACATCGACCATCCCCTCTGTTCATTCCACCCACTCTTAGCAGTTTTCAGAGCCGTCTTCGGTCTCCAAGGGTGTGGGATGGAGGAGAGGGGAAAGGAAAGGGCCACACACCACCTCCATACACACCACCTCCAATGCTTAGTCCAATCAGAAGTGGATCAGGTCTCTTCTGGAGTATGCATGGTGCCAGGCCTCTTACACCTCAGTCTGCCCCAGTGTCAGCTCGCCTTTCATTGAGTCGCAAGGGTGAGTCTAAAAAACATGAACACAGAGCGAACAGTGCATGATGATATGTTATTAAGTTTTAAGCCAGTAGTAATGCTACATGAGTGGGTTGTTCCGTTTATGATGGTATTGAGAAGGATGAATAATTTTAGCCAGAAATTTTAAAAGAGCACACACTTTAACATTGATAATGTGATGTAAACTGATTGTACGTTTGGATCATAAGTATGGATGAGATTTGAATTGATGTGCGATGTGTGCAACATTCACATTGTGTATGTAAAAAAGCCCATGACATCAGAATAGTTGTTTATGGCAGAATTCCTGGATAAACCCATTCTGGTTGCGAAACAAATGCAGACAGATTAAGGAAAGAAAACAACACTGCATTGTTGTGACCGTAGTCGGAAGAGGGCAGTCCATGTATACTTGCACAAAGTAATACAATATGTGAGATTGTATGTGCTTTCAAGGTACATACACTGGATAATCCCAGCATCCAGCTGGGGAATGATGTACCAAAGACTGAGTTTATGGAATAAGGCACAACCTGTTATATGTTGGTTGATTTCAAGACAGGTGAAACTGTATGCATGTCTGGAAAGGTAAGGAGAAAAACCGGTGCCTTGAAGAAGAAAGTAGAGGTGGATTAATCACACAAGAGATTAAGCATGAACGGTGTTCCTAACTTAACATTGCTACAGTAGACTTCATTGTACCCAACTGTATGTACAATTCAGATTTAAAAGGCTGATTACAGAAAGATTAGCAATGGAAGAGATGACTTTGACAGTAAAATGACTGGCTTCATTGTAACTTTGTGGACAGGCAGAGCAGCACTTTATATGAAGAATACCTTCATATTTTTTAAACGGCTAATGTAGAGAAATATACAAATGTGATTATGATAGCGATGGAGAAAAGTGGTGGAGAGGAGGAAATGCATTGTTGCCCATGACAGTCAAAAGACTAAGGCTTTACTGTGAAAGAGATGATCTTTCTGTGATTGGGCAGTGTCCTGCATCAAGTTGAACTTTGTGTCTATTACGAGAAGAATTTGAAAAGGACACATAAATTTACCATCACTATCAGAGGGTCTAAGGGACACATGTTTTTCTGCCTCAGAATGCAATCCATTACCATCATTGTTATTGGACTGCCATCCACTTCTTCTTTTTTGAATCCGTTCAGTTGTTTCCGATCACTTCATAAATGCTGTCAAATGTAGACCAGTTAAGCAGCACTCGCTTCAGTCATGTTAACTGAGATTGGTTTCTGTCGATCATAAAAGCAAAGGGAGTGAAACGATGTCTCCCTTTGCTTACTTTTTGTGCCATACTGTGTTCTTGACAGAGGGGTAAAATAATATCTAGTTGCAAAGAAGACCTACACTCACAAATGCTTAAATATGAAGATTAAGGAGGTTAAAAAATGTGCTTGCAAGGTGAAAGTGAAGTTCAGTGGTAGAAGATCTGGACAGATTGACCAAGTGAAGAATCAGGTTTGTGCAGCAAAGCCAAGAGCATGCAGAAGGTGAAACTGTCACTTTGTAAATGACCATCAGCCTTGTCTTTTGAAAGTTTGGAGGAAAATGGGAAGAAGCTGAAGTGTTGTGAAGGATGGTTAGAGGAGTATTTATGGTGCAGGAGTGATGGAAAATTGTTCTGCATAGTTTGTTCTACAGTAGCCGGATGGGCAGACAACAGACATGCAGGGCTGCCACATTTCCGGCCCAGGCCGGAAATCCGGCCTCTGAAAATGTTTACAAGTGCTTTTCCGGCCTATGAAAATTTCAGATTGAACAGAGGTTTTTGTTTTGTTTTGTTTTATATTGGACAGCGTTGGAATTTAGGTTTAGGCCAGGACATTCGGGTTTCAGGTCTGAGGATTTCAGAAAATCGAGGTTTCAGGCCTGCGGAATTTCTGGATCCAATTTTCAGGCTTAAGGACTTGAGGATAGTGACAGCCATGGACATGGCAACTGGCTTAAAAGTAACGCTAACAGTGTCTTTAAAAAATGTTGAAATTTCTGGTAAGGGGTCCCAAGGACTCTCATTTTCAAAGAAAATCAAGAACACAGCTGGGGCAGTACAATGTGGAAGGATGTGTGCACTTTAGATAGGAAGAGTAATGAAGTTGTTAAGTTGCTGTGCAGTTGTAGCATGATATGGAGTGTTTCAGTGAGAACTGGGCAAGACATACAGAGTTCATTGATAGAGACTAGTAAAGGAGGTTGTTGATAAATGGTTGAACCGCTGAAAAAGAATTTTTTTTTTTTTTTTTTTTTTTTGCTGTCCCAACCTCTGCGCCACCTCAGAGGCAGTGCACCCACGCCGCTCATTCCAACACCCCGTCCACAGCCACAGCCCGGTCGGCCCCGCCACAGCCCCGGCACCGGCAATCCACAGGGAGCAGTCAATGTCAAGTCGTCAAGAGGCAACCCACCGGAGAAGATACTGCACTGCTGCCGAGTCACTTCGGTGGTGTTCAGTGGCGCCTGTTCTGATCTAACATACGCAGGACACCACCTACTAAGCCCCCTACTGACGACAATAATTGCTTAGTCGCGGAGCCGGCGTGAGTGAGCTCTCCCTCCGGAGGGCGCCACCACGTCCGTCCAACGACAGCCCCCATGGACCCGCCGATACCGGTGACCCGACGGAAGCAAACCAAGGCCACAGACGTGGAGAGGACATCGAAACTGAGGTCACCATGAGAGCAGGGCATGAAGGGCCACAGAATTTGAGACATTTTTTTTTTAATGCTGATAGATGAGGATGATTAAGATGATGCTACGGAATTCCATTTCGGTCTGAGACTACATGACAGGGCTGTACTCTACGCTTCCTTTCATAATATATCCCAGCGTCAACCAGGCCCGAGAGATACATGCACCTGCAGTGTTGGTCATGAAATTTGAGCAACACTCTCAGAAACGCATCCATTAAGTGGATGAAACTCGACTGTGTGGTCCCAGTCTTCCCAACTGAGTCCGCAGCAAACTCAACTCTGGGTAGGAGCCGGTCGGGGCAGAAAAACCCACATGACTTCTGATGGGATTCGAACCCACGACCTCCCAGCCGGGAGTCCGCGACGCTAACCACTTCGCCACGGCGGCTGGTTTGAAAAAGAATTTCTCTTTAGACAGTCATTTACAGTGAGATCAGAAAACTTTTTCAATTGTCCAAGAAGAGGAAAGGAAAAATGGAGCTAGCTGTGATTATAGTCTGTTTTGAAAAGACTGTAGTATTTGTGAATATGGAGGAACATGCACTTGAATGAGGATTGAAATATTCAAATAAAAAAGGTTGTGTGCAGACGAAGCAGTATTTATGTACCAAAATTGCTGATACCATCGTCCATATTGCTTACGCCATTGTCTGCAGACATAGCTTTTTAGCTTAGAAGACATACGGGGAACTCGCAATTTTTATCTCTGACCTTACGTTCTCTTCAGTCATTGCAAATAATCTTGATGGCGCTTAGAGCTGTACTGTAGATTTTGATATTCAACCCCACTGAAATGTTTGTTCTTGATTCTTTTGTAAGCCTGCCGAGTCAGTCTCTTAACTATCAGAATCACACTCACACATGCTCAACAAAACAGGTTTACAGCATTCTTCTGAACAAAAATTTTGCGCAGTGGGAAGTTTTTCAGCTTTGTATACAATGCAGTATGATTTTAACTTATAAATGATAAGTGTGATCGGATTTATGTTTAGTTGTCAGGGGGAAAAAAATGCCGTTTTGTCAAGGAGTGAAAAGTAAGCAAGCCACAGAAGATGCACTTGTAATCTTCTCCAGGGGTTAAAAACCATGATAGGTCATGATTCTAATCTTTCAGGACCCAGGAGTTAATAATTTTAATAGATCATGATTCTAATCTTCAGGACTCTGTTCTTAGTATTGCAGACTGTTTTGAGCAATATTGAATTGAGAGCTTGACAGAACCTCAGTCGTTGCAGGCTGCTACAGACACAGACTGTTTCAGCAAATGGATGGATGATTCCACTGATATGAAGGGACTTTTTAAGCGTAGATAAGTTGTTAAGTGGTGTTCTGCAGATTTATTTAGGTCTGCTTGTTTTCATTTTGATCTTGCATATTCATAGAGTATAATGACATCTTTTCTGATATTCTTGTTTCTAGGCAGTTTGACAGCAGAGTCTTTGGTGGATGGTGGTGCTAAAGAAGGTGATGAAGAGTCTCCACCCCCAGAAACTGATATCAAACCGTGAGTAAAAAATCTTCAGAAAGGACGATCCAAAGTACATTGATCAAAAATACCATCCTATATGGTCTAGTATCCTGGCATTTTGATCGTGATAATGAACAACAACTGTATCTCCCGATATCATCCATGTATTGAGACTTGTATCAAATGTTGGCTTTTTCTGAAACAAATATGATTCTGAATAGAATGTGAAATGTGTTTTGGTGAATGTCAGTTCTTTGTGCCTAGCGACAGGATTTGAAATTTTTTTTTGTAAATCAGAATTTTGACAGATAATAAACGTAGATGTTTTACAACCATGACCAAGGAGGATTTTTCCCTGAAGAACTTTGCTAAAGTTGAGGAGGAACGTGAGGGTGGGAAGCAGAACTTTTAAGCTTTGCTAGGCAAATTTTAGTCATTTATTTCAAGCATGTAAGATGTGATGTTTAAAACTGGACAATCCAGGGAACCACACTTCACATAGGGGTTTTCCCAGAACATTGGACATTGTTTTTTTTTCAGTTTGAAATTTGTTTTAGTGTGGCTGAAAATGAGTGGCAAATTTCTGCCTTAAAATGTAGGATTTTAAGCTGCTGTAGGTCTCCAGCAGAAGTCTACACTCTGTAGAGTTCAGAATGCACTCCCACTTGAGAAGACACTTTACGCTATTGGCTGCATTGCAAAGTGCGAGTGTGCTGGATAAGATCTGTTCCTTTGTAAATAAATGATCTGCTGTTTGTGAGTAAATGACCTGCTGTACTATTGTAATAAGAGGACTTTGCAAACACATGTTTTTTTTTATTTCATAGGATATTTAGTCAAAGTGATAAAACTTAAATTGGAATGGCTGAAGTGGAAATTTTGAAATTTTGGGGAAATAATTATACTGCAAACGAGCAAAAACTAAAATGAAATGTATGTGATTCTTATGCCAAACATTTTTTTTTCTTTTGCTTTTCAACATTTTTCAGTGTCGTGATCAGTGTTGTTCATTTTTCTGCTTTGCATGTGCATGCATATTAGTTTATGGACTTCAAATATTAAAAAGAAAACTTCACTGTTTCTGTTTGTAGATAAGCATTAAAATCAGAATCACAGGACAGGTGTGATAGTACAGTATTTTCTCCCGTGTGGAATATAATGAAAGCTAAACAAAAAAAAGTGGCAGGATTGGTTTTTGTTTATGACAGGTTGTTTGATATGTAGATTTTGTTTTTATCTAATTGCTATACAACTACCTCACTCCATTCAGTGCAAACAAAAATGTGCTCATATAAAAGAAGAAAAGCACAGATTTATTGATTGAGCAGTAGTGAACTGAAATAATACTACAAATCATGCTCATAGCTCAGCCAAAACACTGAAAGCTGTTGTGGGACTACAGAGGTTAGCTGGACGAAACTGTTCAGGAGCGAACAAGAGTTCCTTTCTTTTTTTTAATATTTTTTTATTAGTGTTCAGACCTGGTCTGGGTATGATTTTATAGGGTTCATTTTTTTTCTTTATTATTATTCAGACTTTGTCAGAGATTTATAGGCTTTTTTAAATTTACTTTTTTCTATTGGTGACTGTAGTTCAGAGCAGTCATGCCTTTCAGTGACTGGGCGCAAAGTAGTGGCCAGTTTTCACAATTTTGTAATAAACAGCAGACTTTCTGTGTTAGTGGAAAAGGGCAGGCTGTTTCTCCTGCATAGGTTTTGAGGAAACATTACATGTTTTGCGTGACATGACCAGATTTTTCTTTGATTCTGTGAAATTTTTTATTTTGATCAAAGGGAGTTTGAGGATTTGTTGAACATTTTTGGTGTTACTTTGGTGGAAAACATACGATAGTCTCTCTAAAAAAGATCTTGGAAGGGCTAACAGGATGCAGAGTGTCGGTTGAAAGTTGTGTGAGCGGAGAGCCATTCCAAATCCATGCGGGGTTTGAAAGTTAGGATTGTCTTACTTACACAGTCTGTATCTTTTTGTCTACTTCAGTCAATGCAAATGTGAAATGTATGATCTTTGTCACTGACTAATTTTGTTCTTTTTTTTAGGTTTGAGCTAACAAACCATTTTATGCAGTTGTTCTGCGTTTGACAGTGTTAAAGAAAGCATTGTGACCCATCAAATATAATTAACCTTTAAAAGGTCGAACATTAACAGTTACACAGCTAGCATTTAGGTACCATGTTATGATTAGATTGTATTCATATGTTATTTTGATTAGCCTCTTGTGAAATCTGTTTCAGTATTTCTTTTTTCTGTGATCATCAAGAAGTTACAAGAAAAAATACATGTTGTGTAAACCAGTCCGACAATGCTTTGAAAAAAGTTAGAAAACAACCTGAAATTGCAATTAAGCTTCTAGTTATAAAATTTCTCCCCCCAAATTACCTTTCGACGTAGTTATTAAATGCAGCAATGAAAACGGCCCATAATTTTCTTCTCAAAGAGACACTATTTTTTTTATCAACTGCCAGTCATACCTTCATTGCCCTTGAATATGTGAGTATAACCCAACATTATCACTTCACTTTTTTTTTTT
The DNA here is from genome assembly GCA_018398815.1 of Conus ventricosus. Classification (NCBI taxonomy): domain Eukaryota; kingdom Metazoa; phylum Mollusca; class Gastropoda; order Neogastropoda; family Conidae; genus Conus; species Conus ventricosus. The sequence continues at coordinate 46,731,248 of CM031598.1, read as the reverse complement.
TTTTTAAGATCTCTGAAAGTTATTCAATTTAGTTGTCAACATTTTTCTGGTAACAGTGTAAAGTTAGTTTCCGTCTCATGTTTTTTGCCATTTGTTTGAAAAAACTGATGGTAGGGAACAAGTTCTAATGTGTAGCTTTTTCAATACAGAAAATAGCAAACAACATTCTTTTATCTATGATCATTTTAGATGTATGTTCAGAAATAAAATGAGTATATAAAGAACATCATGAAAGTAGACCAACTATGGAGCCAGATGTGTACATGTGGTGTCCAGTGTCCAAGGAAGTTTGTATCCATTTTGGACTGACATAGTGTGTTGTGGCTATACTGTATTGGACATAATCTTTTTCTGGTTCCTATTTCTATCATCTTTATTATTATGCTATTTTAATTGTCTTTTTTTCCAGGCATGTTAACATCGGTCCACAATATCAAGCTGATCTTCCACCTTTCAGTGGTAATGTATTTTTTTTTTTTTTTAAGTCTCTTCTTTAGGTTCAAGGTAATTTGCAAATTTTGTTCTCTCTCTGTAACATTGTGCTCTCTTTGTCTACATACAAGTCTACCTTTTTCTGTGTTGGTTTTTTGTTTGTTTGTGTGTTTTTTTTTTTAAATATTTATTTATTCTTTTTTTTTTTTTTTTTTTTTTTTTATAGATTTAGAGTTTTTCGGGTTTGTTAGTATTGTTGTTGACATCTCCAACTAATCTTAGTATTGGAAGTGCATATCAGTTTGTTGACTTCATTGAAAGCATACAGATTAAACAACTTCTGCGCAGTGAATATTCTGAAAGATTGTTGATTTTTGCAGACATTATGTACCCACATAAAACACTTGTTTCTGCTGAATATTAAACTTTCAGTCAGAAAAGTGGCAGATTTTCTTTCCTTGAAGGAGATGGTGTACACTTTTGGATTTGTAAGACAGCATTGTTACACACTGATTGTGATTGACTTTACAGACGGAGGAATGAAGCTGTGATGACAGAAAGCAAGGAAGACCTTATGTGGGAGCCTAGTGTTATGGAAACAAATACAGATGAAGATGGTAAGGAAAACACTTTTCTTGATTCTATCCATGTTATAGTGTTCTGGGTAGTCTTGCATTCAGTACAAGTGCGGATAGTGAGATGTGTGCTCATATCTGTGTTCACACAGATACACCTTCATGCTAACATTTAACCTTTTGCAGGGCTCGCACTGAAGAAAAGCAAATTTCTATGAAATATCCACACCTTACCCCCTCCCCATCCAGAAAATGTTAAAAATTTACATTATGAATAGCGCAAACTGATGCACATCTTAATACTATCCAGCCGAGAGCGGCACGACGGCACGATTCCCTGCTGCCGCACGCTCGCGCACAGCGCTCATTCCCTGCCGACGCACAGATTTGGCCACTTTTTAATTTATTTTTATGGTAGCTCTACAGCAACTGACGGTCTTGTGTTAGGTGTCACAGGAAAGAACAAACACTCAACTCCCCTCATCACCAGATCCACTTTGTAATACGATTTCAAGCGCTCCATTGAGCGAGAAATTGCTACCACCCTTTGCCTGACCGACATTTTTTCTGGCACAGGAAATACGTGCCGCGCGCCGCATGGTGGTGCCGCCAGTTTCTTTGTTTCAAAGCTCCTGGGGTCAGCCAAGTTCACAATAGGCCACTGAAAGTATGGTCGACAACTCGTTCCAACATCCCCAAGACTAGTTACAGAGCTTATTTCCCTTGGACCATTTCATGGAAAGTGTAGGAATTTTTTATGTTCCCGTCGTCTGATTGTGGATGACACGGCAGAATGTACTGCTGTCTTTCCGTCATCCGGACTTGGACGACTCGCCTCAAGGGAGAGAAATCCTGTCGTCAACTTTTGGACGACTCGGCTGGTAAAGGTTAAGTCTACTTCAGAACAACAAACTTTAAATGTACCGAGAGCCTTCCCAGCTTCCTCCAGCTAGCAATAACACAAGTTGAATGTTATACCGCTCACTTTACTGTCCAGCCATGACCAGGATCATATGTTTGAACAGGCGTAATCATTCTCTTCAATTGCCACTTTTTTCTTTTTCATCCCTGATTTTATTTCTTGAAAATTTGTTGTTTTCCTTGATTTCCACTGTTTTCCCTGAAATATGCAAATTTCATGAGATTTGGGAACCCTGCTGATAACTGCCAAATTATTTTAAGCTGCTAGATAAATTTCGAGTGCTAGATTAAATTGATACTCTTAATTTTGAAATTGATGCTCTCATTTTGAAAACAAACACAAAGTAAGCATGTTTGTGTCATACCACATTGTTGTCACTTTGTATAATGCCAAACTTTTATACCAGTGTTCGCAAGCTCCGTTTGGCCAAATTTTCAATGCTAACACAGCAAAAAGACTTCAATAAAACATCGTACTCTTTCGGCCTGATCCTTTTTTTTTTTTTTTTTTTAAAAGTCTAGGTGGGGAAGTAGTTTGATATGTTTACATCAAGTGTGTTGCTGATGTTGGTGACTCATGATTGTCATGAGAAACCTGCACTACAATGATTCCACACATCCACTGCATCCTTGTCACATCACAGGTCACCTATCATTGTTGTACAAGTTTCATGAAAGTTCATTTACAACCATCTTCTGTTCCCTTATACGTACAAGTTGTTAAGTGGAACATAAGTAGCGAAATTGTCTTGTCATGCTAATTTACTGTAATTATCATTTTTCTATGTCTGTCACTCTCAGTGTAAGGATTGAGATATGGCAAATGGTTGCTACAGGCATTAAAGTTACCATGTTAAGTTGCCATGTCTTGACTCCTAACTCAGCCCAGATACAGTAATAGAAAGTAGACGGACCTGTCAATGGGTGTAACAGGACAGATTGGTAGTTTGTGAGAAAGGGTAGAAAAGGTGGATCAGAAGATCAAGGTATATTTGTGTGTGCACATATGCACTTATTAGCACATGTACAGCCTCTGTACACAAGAATGGAAAATATTGGTCAGCTGAGTGTATTTATTTAATTCAATAAACTTGCATTTTTGTCTTTAAAACATTTTAATTATGTAAGGATTGCGACAAAATGACTTCCTTGTATGGCCCCACATGGTTGCCTGGGCTATTAGCAACATGAAAACTTTTTACTCAAGTAAAATGGATTTTCTCTTTGATTGAATGAATACAGTTTTGATAAAATTATGTTTCTGTAAATGATCTGAGAATTGATTGCATTATAAACTCAGACCTGTGCACTTTACGATTTTTGCGTATAATCTCACGAAATTTAATACAGCTATACGATTGTACGTTTCAAAACCAAATTGTACGAAAATTTTGATGAACGAGCTTACGAAAATGCGCTGAACACGTAATCCGGCCGAGTCCAAGAGTCTGGTCCAACTTTTAAAAGTTCCGATGGCGCATGCGTACTTCCTGCCTCTATGAATGCATCAACATTGCTTCTCACTCAGCTTAAACTCGCGCGCATGAAACAGACAACGAAAATTCAGATTCATTGGTAGAAGCTGTGATCCAAAAGAAAAAGAAATATGAACAGAAGTACAAACCAGCGTATCATACTATTTTCAAGTTCATTACTGCGTCAAAGAAGGGCGATACGTTCGCACACAGCACCACGTGTAACTGTCAAATCGCGATTGCTACAGTGGTCGCTTTGACATTCAGCGCACATCGTAGCAAAAGCCACAAGGGAAACAGTGATTCTGGAAAACGGTAGGCAATGAACATTCAAAGCTTTTTCGTGAAGTCGAGTTCTGCAGGCACTTCTGATGAGAGACTGGAACATCAGACTACTCGCGGAGAGGGACAAAAAGCTCCAAAATCCCCCCCCTCCCACCCACCCCCCACCCCCCCACCCCCGGCCCCAAAGGAGCACACTGTCCAGTGAAATTCTTGAAAGTCTTCTGATCCTGAAGAAGGCTGACTGTTCTTTAATAGATGCAGTTCATGGCCTTTCAGCTGACAATTTAAAGGACAGCGTTCGTAGGGTCCTTTGAAGTCCTTATAAATGGGATTTTTGTCAAAAGGCCTTTTAAGTCCTTTGATTCAGCAAGTTGGTCCTTTTAACTCACGAGGAGGTCCTTTAATTTTTGAAAGGTACTGTTAAGTCCTGTTTTTTTCAAGAGAAGGAGGCTTGAAAACGGAACCGATACATCTTCCACAACCCAAATCGTACTTTTGCAAGTTGCAAAGAGTTGACAGATGCCGACACGATCATCTGAAACGCGGTAGGCAGGCCTATAACGCTAGGCCTATCAGTGGGCTTTCTGTTAGTAAGCTTAGCTAGCAGACGACGCAAAGCTGCGGGCAGTGGCTTGTGTCTTCTGCTGGTGCGTTGCTGCAATCCAGCTTTTTTGACGTCACGGTTCCACAGTGCAGACGCGGTGCTAATGTTCGCGGCATATAGCTGACTTAACATTTTCGCTCATGCTATCTATTTAAAATGTTCCCTTTATAGAAATTCATTTGAAGAGTGGGGCAATAATGATGAAAATATTATTACCCAAATAAATATAGGTACATAACATGACGGATTGCGAACATGCGAACATAACAAACAGCTTGGGGAACAGCTATATGCTGAGTTTTTGAGTAACATTTACAGGATAGATTCCTTTTCCCGCCTTGTCTAACCCCCCCCCCCCCCCCCCCCCCCTTCCTCGATGTTGGCAAAGGTCCTTTTAAACTGATTTGAGGTCCTTTTAAAGTCCTTTAAAGGTCCTTTTTTGCCTCATGCCCATCACCTGGGAACCCTGAAGGAGCTGGAATCACCAAAGTCTGAAATAAAGTTCACATCATAATTGTTATGCTCTTCAGAAAGACTGGTTAGCTTATCAACAGTGAAAAAGTGCCCATAGTAGCATATGAAAGAAATAGATTACTTCAAGATTTTTCTTCCAGTTATGTCCATCAGTACAGTAAAAAGTGAAGAGAGAGTTATTTTAAAGTGTTATAAAAGAAAATTCACATCATTAATGTTCTTGTTAATTTCCTGAGCAAAGGCTTTTGCCCATCAGAGTATACTGGCAAGGAACTTGGATTAGTTTGACAATCATTGATTGTTAAAGAAGCCAATTTAATGCATTTCATGAAAATACATCTTTTATAGTAATAAATTTTCAGTGTTTCTAATGTCTGGAATGCATTCAGTATTGTTTCCTACGCAGCTACTTTGCGCTGCAAAAGTTTACACATTTTACACACAATTGTACACATTTTTGACCCAAAACCTACACATAGAATTTCTGAGGGGTAACCAGGTCTGTAAACTGTCATTTGTACTCATAAGTTGTAGGATTTTTAGCCCAGTCTATTCAGATGTAAAATATGCTTGTTCTTGTTAAAACATTTGTAAGGAAACAAAAAAAATTGATCTTTAAGTATGCACAAACATAAATTTACATCCTCTTGTGTGTGTTTATGTGTATGCACATGTGTGCATGTGTGTGTGTGTTCAGATTAAGATTCAATGGATACTATAATCTCCTGTTTATGTGTGCAGTTCAAAACTATCAGGATTTTGCCTGCTGTGCGGCAGTCAAAGGGAATGGGTCCAATGTGGAGTATGCCTTGCATCTGCTGTATCTTGCCAGGGGAGACATCCAGACAGCCATGTTGATGTTGATGGGGACCCACCAGTCTTGCCCGCTGGCCATGGCCTCCTGACATACAAATATCAAGGTACTAACTGTCCTTGCACTGCATATATGTGTGTGTGATTCAGAAACACGTGGTGAAAGTGTATATCTTTAATTTTTCTAGAATCCCTTTTTTACACACGTGTGTGCATGTACGCATACACACACACACACACACACACACACACCCTCGTCCGTCCCTTTGGAAAAAAAATAGTCCATTAAATATATGAATCAAACACAGGAAAAAAGGTTAATATGGGGGGGGGGGGGGGGGGGGGGGGGGGGGGGAGGGGAATTAGGTCCAGAGCCCTAACATTTCATTACTAAATAATCAAGCATATCAGGTGTACTTTTTTTTTTTTTTGGCTGTTTTTTTTTTTTTTCTTTTTTTGACTGATTTCCTTGTTTTTGGCAGTTCAAAGTCTTTGAAATGCTACTTTCTCTTCTTGTTTTTTTTTCTTTCCAGCATTGATTAAAGTCTGAATGTAAACTTCTTGAATGTGAATTTAAAATCAGCAAATCTGTAATTTTTATGATCTGAAAGAAGTGGTCAAGAGCACTGCCTGTTTTTTCCCCCCACTTTCCATTGCACTTTCAAATCATGCCCACTGCTGTCATCTTTTTTTTTTTTTTTTTTTTTAAATTTTCAGGAAGTCTTCATTCCTGAACAATAGAATCCAACAGAAATTGTGTCTGTTTTGGTGCTGAAATTGAACAGTTGATAAAATTGCATGTCGGCATGATTGAAGATTCGTTGTGTTTGTGGCAGATCTGTAAGCAAGTGTCATGTTGGGATATTTTCTGATTCATTGCTCTCTCTTCTTCTGCAGTCTGTTTAATTGAATGGCTGCTAGTGGTCTTTGTTTGAAACAGGATTCTGAAACTCCTTGAATTCTGACAGTGAATTTCAAGACCTTGAAAACCTTTGAAAAGCAATAAAATGTGGTTCTGTTGACCAAACCTCCTTTAAAACCTTTGAAAATCAAGCCATCAGCTCCAAAAAAATTTAATGTGGCAGAAAGAAATGGCAGTTTGATTTTTCTGCGTTGAGGCTAATGAAAAATTATTTAAAAACAAATTTTTACATTGTCGCGATTCTGGAGCGATTCTGGATTGCCGTCTGCTATTACCAAGGGAGTTAATTTGAAACTTCATCAATTTTGATGAAGTTACAAATTATCTCCCTTGGTATTAACGCACGCGACAATGTAAATTTTTTAAACTATTTTTTTCCTCCAACCAGTCTCTTACATACCATGCATAGTCTGTATGTTCTCTTACAAATGGACATATTTTTGCTGATTTTAGTGTTTTGGCATTTAATACAAAGAGTCTGGGTTTGTTAATGTTCTAATGTGTGGTGTACTGGCACACTCGCTCTTGATAAAAACTGGAAAAAGAAATGGCAGTTTGATTTTTCTGTGTTCAGGTTGATGAAAATAATTATTTATAAACAAATTTTTGTTGTTTTTCTTTGTACAAAAAAAGTTTTTAAATATTTTTTTTCATCAACCTTAACACAGAAAAATCAAACTGCCATTCCTTTTTTCAATTTTTACGCAAGCATTGTAGCCTTGAAATAGAAAAAACACTCCTTGAAAACTCCTTGAATTTTGTTCTTGGTAGTTAGTAGGAACACTGTTGAAAGGCTTGGACAAACTGGTGCATTGTATTTCAAAGAGAAGTAAATATCATGGCTGTCAGCTGTTTCTTTCTGTTCTGAATATTTAAGCAGCTGATTATTTGTTTATTGTATTGGAGACAACCTGTGAATATTTTTCTAAAGAATGTTCTTTGTATAGTTTGAATTGTAAGTCTTTAATTTTCATATATTAAGTGGCTATTGCACATTCATTTTATTGTGGACCTGGCTTGTTTCAGAATCTGAATCATGGAGTGGAGCAGAAATTCAAAGTTTCCATGATGCCTTGATTGAGTTTGATAAAGACTTTTTTAGTGTGTCAAGAAAGGTACTGTTGCACATCTCTTTCTCTCTTTTTCACATACACACACACACACACACACAAACACACATGGTGCACATACCCCACCCCATCCCCACTCACAAACTTAACACACGAACAATCATTAACACATGGTTAAATGTGCCTACACACACACACACACACACACACACACACACACACACACACACACACACACTCTCGCATGCGGAGAGGAAGAAGAGGGTAGATTCACAGTTTTCCAAAGTCAATAGTAATAGTTGAGAGTCCTCTTAAGATCAAATATTTATTGACTGAAAAGTTTGAAAGGGGGTTAAGCATTAAAAAGCTGATTAAGAGTGTGCAGATTTAATGGAATGTATGCTGAAATGCTGCATGCTAGTGGTAGTGGATTCTCTCCTTCCTGGATACAGGTGGGAGAACTGTCTCCAGATCCATGGATTTCTGAGAAAATTACTTGATTTTCAGAGGCAGGAAAAGCGAACATCTGAGGATAAAATAAAGTCCACTGAAAATTTTTTAAAAAAAAACACTGGATCACCCCAAGTCTCATACAGCATCCTTTTTGTCCAAACCAGGTTTCTGTGATACTGTATGCAATGCAGTGCCTCCCATGATTGTTATGTTGTTTCGCTGTGCATCTGCAAGCATTAACCCTCTGCCTACCGCATGACTTTGTGCTATATGACTATGAGAATACCATGCCAAGAGAGGTAACTCTGCAACACATACACACTTGCCATAAAGAAACCTCAATAGAAAATTTGTTTTTAACTTATCTATTCTGTAAAAATAATGAAAAAAATTCAAAGACATCACTCCATCCAAAACAGCCATTTCCCCCCACATATAGTGAACTGGTACACGAGGAAAAACAAACAAACGAACAGACTAACTGTACTTCGGTATTCTCAGTGCTAAAACAATTTTCCCTAAATTCACTGTACCCACAGAACATCATGGATTAGGAGCACAGAGTGATTTTCCAAGTCTAAACAAAGTACTGAAACCTTCAGGAACAAAATAAAGTCATTCTGTATGGTATGCACACTAAATAATCAACTTTTATTGTGAAGCAAAAAACAACCCAAACTTCAACAATTTTGTTAAACTGAAGGCATCACATACAAGAAGATTTGTCTTCTAACTACTGAGGGGAAAAAATAACAAGAACAGATTACTGAATACTGGGCTTTAGATTGTGATGGAATTCAACAAAAATGTGCTTTTGCACAAGTGCACTGAGCAACCCCCCCCCCCCCAACACACACACACTGTGGTGATGATGTACCTCTTGTCCGGCTCCTCTTTGCTTTTGATAAACAGGCAGTTTTTATTTCAGGCCAGAGTTTATGTTCATCCTTTTCTGCTTGCTTTTGTGCAGCAAATAAATTTGTTTCTCGTTAAAAGTCTGCCAAAATTCTGATGAAATCAAAAAGCTAAAGGTGATGCTCCTACAGGCAAATCGTGGGACACACCCACTGACTGACCCGGTTTCCTGGCTATCAAAACAAGGGAAACTTTTGGGGGGCTTCACTTCTTGTAGCCAACCACTCCAGTCAAGAATTAAAGAATCTCTAGCAAGTTTTGTTTTTCGAATTTTCTTTTTTGGGGGGTCTGGGCCCAGCAGCAATGGGCTATTCGACATCGTCATTATCATCGCCTGAATCTTTATTGATTCCGGCCTCAAAATCAGTCAGCAGTCGATCTTTATTCATAACTAGGTCAAGATTGACGTCCGAATCGTCTTGCTTCAAATCTCCTTCAAGAGTGTAGCCCGCAAATACGCTCTCTTCATCAATATCACTTCAGAAAATGAATTCTGCAAGTTGCATAGTTACTTGATCCGCCATTTTCCCAGAAAATCTTCGCGAAAAAAAGCCGAACTTTGAAAATTCACAGCAGCGAAACTACTCCACCAAAACTCATGCAACAAAACCAAAATGGCGTCCAGAAACGGAAGTACCGGAAGACTCTTCTCTCGCAATTGCATTCTGGGATATGCGATGGTGAAAGCGAAAGTCGTTGACCGAGTATTCAGCGGCCCGATCCGGTATTCAGAAAGAGGAAATCTCGCGGTCGATCTCGGTCGATCTGGTAGGCATTGGGTTAATCACACCAGTTCAGTGGCAGGCACATAAGATGGGGACGGCTGTTTGTTCAGCCATTTTTTGTTGTTGTTTGGTTGTGCATAGACTTCGGCTTCTGCAGGAAAAAAAAATCTTGTATATCACAAATCGTAAATCAAGGCGAGGCATTTGAGGAAGGCACAATTGTCAACTGTTGGAGATTTGATTGGACTGAAAAAACTACAAAAATGAGCAATTTTGATCAGCAGTTTTCAACTTACTTCCATAAAGTGAACAAGCCAGGAATGAGAGGTGGTTGTTTTTTCACTTAGTAAATAGAGCTGAACCATGCCAGTTATGGTTTTCACAGCACTCTTTGAACATGTGAGCTACAATAAGCATGTCAATTGTTCAAGAGTACTCTACTGATATCAGAGCAGACTGGATTTTTTGATTGATTAATGTTTACCCCCACCCCTCCATCTTCTTTTTGTTGTTGTAAATGAAGATTTATGGGTTTTATTTTGACAGTGTGACAGTCCTGATAAGTGTATTTCATATGTACCCCTGTGGTGGGTTTGGTTATAAACAGCAAGAAATGAGATTGCACACGCGCGAAGTCACAGTGATTGTGTCCACAATAAAAGATATTGTTCTTCCATTACCAGCTTATATGCATGACTGTAGAAACAATTTTTTTTTTAACATAGGCATGCCTCTGTGTGTGTGTGTGTGTGTGTGTGTGTGTGTGTGTGTGTGTGTGCTATCAGTATGTGGATGTGTAGTTTTGTGTGTGTGTGGTTTGGGTTTTTTGTTTTATTTCTCTTGCTTCCTGCATATTAAATTGGTTATCATATGAAACCACGGAAGGGTCTTACAAACTGCACAGATTCCGTTTCTGGAGCCCCCGATCAGGGCATTGACCCTGGTCCCCACCACGGCCTAGGTGGTCCCTGGACCCCAGCCTTTTTCAGACATTTTTCAAGTCTGCTGTTCTTCATCCTGTGGATTCGGCAGTCTGAATATCCCTCTCATGACTGGACAGAAGAATGGAGACTAGGGTTCGCATTCTTCGAAGTACACCATTCTAACCCTAAAGAACATGATATTGGAAGGTGTTGGAGGAGGGGAGGGGGGACACCTCTGAGAAAAAGTTTTCATAATTTGCAGAGTCTTTAGGCACTGTTGCCAGCAGCATATAGTTGAATTGCAGTATGACATAACAAGAACTATATTGCTGCCAACATTGTACTCTTATGGATTCTACATGTCTCCCCTACCATTGTTTGAATGGATTCTTGTTCCAAGAGTACCATTGTTAATATATGCTTCTTTCACTTAACAAGTGGCTGGCTGTTTAACACGTTCACTAGGGCTGGGGGAGAAAGCATTTGGACTTCTCTCTTGGGGAGAACTTTCCCAGAGGACACAAGAGTGGTCCTTCATTGTTCAGCACTAGTTCCAGAACACAGAGGCTTTCAGTATCTTGGGAGATAGCCTTTAGACAGTTCATTCTCCTGTTAAGTCCTCAATATTCAAAGTAATGCCCATTGTTATCTAAATGGATTGGGAGGCACCACTGTCCAACCACATGTTTGTGCCGGTGCTGTCCATCATCAGTTCCACACTCTTAGTACCACCCTTATGGCCAGCATGCATGGAGATTTGATGTTCCACTACATCCAGGCTTAGAGCCCAGAGTCTGAAAACGCTTAAAATTAAGGCCATTGCCACATCAGCAGAATTCCACCATTGGGTGCCTCCATAGTACTTCCAGGGTGCAGATTCAGGTAGTTAGTTGAGAGAGATGTATTTTAGGGACTGTCAGTTGACACAGTTTTACTCTTTGTGGAAGTTGTTTTTTGTGGAGGTTTGTTGTGCATGGGCTGGATATGAGAGAGTATTTTCTTTGCAAAATGCTTTATTCAAACTGGTTATGTAGATACTTCTTTGCAGCATTCTCTCTGTGCCTCTGCAGATGTTTATGGGCTAGAGGCTAAAATAGAATATTTGTTATTGTCTCTCCATTTTCCTGCTTTTTACATTGAATTTTGATTTCAATGATGAGAAAAAGGGATAAAAGCGGTAAAAGAAAAGCTTTGAAGAGATTTATAGCTTTAAAATGTGAACCATGCAACACTGTAAATTTAGGGATAAAATTAGTTCCAAGCAGCTTTGGTGTTTTGTCTGAATGTATAGTAACCGCAATATTGAGATTTTCTTTGTGTAAATAGTCTTGTTATCGGCAAGTTTCAATTTGTGATTTCTGATCTTCAGATTTCCACCAAGTCTGTAAAAGAGTGCATCCAGTTCTATTACCTGTGGAAAAAAGTGTGTCCTGACGATTACAAACGCCTGCGTACCTTGAGGCGTAAGCGCCACCAGAATCCCTTGTACAACCTGCGTTCCCAACAGCCTGTAAGTGCCGGTGGGGAGCCCACCCCTCCCCCCCAGGGAGGCACCCTGACGCCTGGCCAGGATGAATATGAATATGATGGCAGTGACTCCGACTCTGAGCAGAATGGACCTAAAGCCATGGTGAGTGGAGCAGCAAACATGTTCCACTACACTTCTGGTGTGTTGTCTGCCATGCCTGAATTCACAGCCAGTCTTTCTTTTCACAAAATGCAACAGGCTCAAGATCACGTCTGAATATTATTATATGGATTATTACCTTTTAAGATTATTTATTGATTAAGATTGTTTATTGATGTTGATTTTATATGCACTGGGTTAAGTTCTCAAACTGTCTGCCATGTTGCAGTGTTTAGTAGGAGTGTAAGCTGACTAGAAGTTTATGGATTTGAGTTCCAATTGAGGTGTGCATTAGGCTTCTTACAGTCCTTCTGGTTTTTAATAGTGTGGATGTTTGGATATAGGCTTCGTAAAAACCTTACTGGTGCTTACATGAGGCCGGATGATACATATAAATTGAAGCAAAGTATATACATGTGTGGAATGTCATGGGCTTGTTCGTGCTTGCTTCTGATATGGTTGCTCCTCCAACTTAAAGCCATCAGCAAAAAAATCAGGTTCCAAAACCCTTGTAAACATTCAGAAAACATGTAGTCAAAGCAAAAGTAGAGTGTATCAGTTGATGGAAGTGGCTTGTACTGCTAGCGAGATAACTCTTGGTAGATGATCATGTGATTTAGGAGGTAACTCTTGGTAGATGATCATGTGATTTAGTCCATCTTAGACCTGATGCGAGTACACACACACACACACACTCACACTCAGAGTTACGCACACATCTACCTGAAATAAGAAGTCTGGCCTTAAAACTTTTATGTAGCATATTGCATGATAGTGTAGTGTGGTGTAGTTTATGGTGGGTTGCTCCGTGATGACCTAGTTTAGTTGCTTCCTGTGGACTGCTGATGTTGGGGCTAAGAGGGGATGACCACGAGTGCAGCTGGGCAATGGAGAGCCAGAATAAGCTGTGTGAGAGTAATGACATGGAAAGGGCACAAAACATCAAACAGCAGACACTCACAGAAAAATGGTGAAGTGGTCAGCCATGCAGATTATCTCCACCCATGCATTAAGTTTATGAAATCAGAAAAATAACTTTGTCTTTCATCCAGTTTTTGACACTAGTGCTGGGTAGATTTTACTTCAGATTTGAATTCACCAAGCAAGTGAAATGTTGCACATACGCATACAAAAAGAAAAAAAATGACACAAAAGTTCAGCTGTCTTACAGTTTATGATAAATGCTGTTACATGTTCAATGTGATTTCTCATATGACAGGAATTTGAATGCTTAATATGATAGTTATATTTCTTCTCTCTTTTAGTCTTAAAATTTAGTAATTTACTGACTGTGTAATGTATAAAACCTGTACCTTGACAAGTTCTTGTTATTCCTCAGATGTAAGTTGAAGAAAAAAATCATGAGTCATATTAAAGAATGCATGTATATATATGCAGGCAGATATGTATGTGTGTGTGTATGTATGTATGCATATAAAATCCTAGTTTCAACAAAAACTTAATGAAAAAGGTGGGAGGAAACTTCAACACTGGGCGTTTTGCTTTTGCTTAAAGTGTTTTTTTTGATTGGTTTGGTTTGTTTGGGTTGGGTTTTTTCTTTTGTTCCCCCCTCCCTGCTTTGCCCCAACCCAGTTTTTGACTCTGAGTAGCCAGGCATTTGTGTGTGCAGACTGTAACAGAAGCCATGCAGGTAGACCTGGCGATGGAGGCCGACATGTCTTCTGTGGCCTCTTCCCCAGCTGCACCCCCCTCCCACTCCTTAGTGTCAGACCTGAATCCTCTGACTTTGGTGGCGGAAAGCATGGGCAAGGGTGTTGTGTCTACTCCTCCCCACGCTCTACAGCCCAGCCCCTCGCCTGTTATGACCTCGGTGGCAACAGGCCTGTCCAGCGTCCAGCATTGTCCCACTCCCCCTCAGCCACAGACCCAGGCTTTTCCCTGTGACTTTGCTGGCTGCAATGCTGTAAGTGGTTTGGTCACTTGAAGAGTGCTACAAGCTACATGGAATTTGGTGTTTCTTTTCCTTTTCTTCTAGTCTGTTCTTGAATTATAAACAGGTGGACTTCGTGTTTCTTTTGCTTTTCTCCTTGTCTGTTCCTAAACTGTCAACAGGTGAATGTCCCGTCATTGAATTACGTTTCATGTGGATATACTTTTTCTTTTTTTAGTCACTTCACTCACACACGCTCGCTCGCTCGCTCACTCACACTCACTCACTCACTCACACACACACACACACACACACACACACACAGAGGTAATAAGATCCACTCAAACTTATCTGAACACTTAAATTTCTTTTACAAATGAGAGTATGTTGAAACCTTTTTAGAGATGTGTCATTGGCATAGTATGTATCTGTAGACTGCATTTGATGCATTTTTGTTTAGAAAAAAAAGACATGAGACGTTTCCTGTTTTAGCCTGAATTCAGTCTTTTTTAAAGGTGTCCAGAGCCATTCTGGAGATTGGCATGACCCTGCTGTGAAAAGATGGTGTTATGTGTGATATATATCAAGTAAGCTGAGACCGTTTAGGGCTATCTGTCATAGTGGAAGTGTCTATATTTATGCCAGGGCACTCTCCAGTTTGAAATACAGAAAAGCATTTTTATCAAGCTTGCATACCCTTAGGGTTGCCTCCAAGAAAGCTGTATTTCTGTACTTTGCGCAGAAGAGCATATAATGGTACGTAGGGATATTGTCACGTAGGTGGGTGTGGACCCTAAACCTGACAGTAACTAATTAAAAGACCATTGGGTTCAGCTGTCAATCAAATTCATTCCGAAGTGACTCGGCAGCAGTGCAGTGTCTCCTCCGGTAGGTTGCCTCTTGACGGCTTGACATTGACTGCTCCCTGTGGATTGCTGGTGCCGGGGCTGCGGGGCCGAACGGGCTGTGGCTGTGGACTGGGTGTCGGAATGAGCGGTGTGGGTGAATTGCTTCTGAGGTGGTGCAGAGGTTGGGACAGCAAAAAAAAGAAAAAAAGAAATTCATGATCTGGTCTGTTACTTTATTCGGGTTTGATTTGTCGACACTCTCACTTGCTGATCCCTGGAAATCTTCAGACTTTACAGCTTTCTTATGTCTCATATCTTCAAAAATAAAGCTTAGGGGTGCCTGCCTACATAGGCACACATGCACACACACCACACACACACACACTACACCACACAACGCACGCACTCACGCACGCACACACACTCACGCACGCACGCACATGCATGCACGCATGCACGCGCGCGCGCACACACACACACACACACACACACACACACACACACACACACCTGCAGCTAATTTGATTTTACATTTCAGGTTTTAACAAGTAAACAGAGTCTGAATCGACACATGCGTAAACATCTTAAAGAAAAGAAGGGTGACAGTCCTCCATATTCAGCCCCTACTCCACGCAAGCCTCGACCTTCCACACCCAGCAAGTCACCTGTGTATGACCAGAATGGAGAAGAGATCTTTCCATGTAAACTTTGTGACAGGTGAATAAAATCTTCCTGTCTGTCTCTTGTATGGCCTGTCTCTCCTGCCTTGCTTCCTTTTTGACTGTTTGACTAAATATTTTTGCATTGTTTTACTTAATACTTTTGCATTGTTAATTTGAAATGTTGATGTTTCCATGGAAATAATCCTATGGTTGAATCGTCAAAGTAATGTAGCTACTCCAAATTGATTTTCTGTTTCCAGACAGACAAGTAATTGTTGATTTTGAAAGAACTTGGTGAACAGAACATAGTGACCTCGAGTTCTTAAAACTTTGTTTATTAGAAGTTAAATGAAGGATTTGAAAGAACAGATTTTAGTACCATGTTTCATGGACGCTGGAAGCTTTATCAAAGTTTGCTGTTTTGGGATGTTTGTGAAGTCAGAATTGTCTCTTTTGGGTATCTCTTACTTAGTTTAATTTACTCTTCTCTGTGTATGTCACAAATGCTTAAGTGTCAGTTCTTTCTTTTAGAAATAAATTGTATTTGAAAAAAATAGTTACTGAAATTACTTGTTGAGAGAAAAGTTATTTGCGTAAAAGTTTATAGGCATCTTTTTGGTTATCTTCGTTGAAAACAATTACTGCTTGGGAAGTGGGGAAAAAAAAGAAAAGAAAAGAAATTATATTCATGTTGCATAGGAACAGGAACATGAGTTACATAGAGCAGAAACAAGTCTTGATTCTGTCAATACTCTTAAACCACCCCTTTCTCCCACTATCCTCGAGTCATATTTGTTTTAGCCCAGCTGATCTGACAGGCCTATCAGGATTGAAGCCAGTGAAAGCTGTGTCAAAACTATGAAAAGATCTGAAATCGGATTAAGAATTAAAACCGCACACTAACTCATATACTTAGAGCACACACAACTAGCATCACCATTTATTTATAACAGGTCCTTGTGAGGAAAAGCATGGGTGTCTAGTCTCAGTGTGAGGTCTTTTTGTTGTTGTTGTAATAACTCTGTTTTTGTTACTAGTTTTTTTTTCTTCTAATGTTAAGTGAAAAGTAATAAAAGAGAGTTAAAATGATAAAACTTTTAAAACTTCCATCGATTTCTGTTCCTTGCAGTATCAGTTTAACTGATTTACAGCTGGGGAGTTGTGTCTTTTGGTATTCTAGTTTGCCAGAGAAGATGCTCAGCTTCTGTTCAAATCTTCTGCTGCAAGAACAACTCAAAATAAATGAAAAACAAAACAAAAAACTCCCTTGTTTTTGTTCGGTTTTCTTAATTATAAGGGATGAAAACGGGTCTCGTTCAAAGAAAGAAAACAGAACTCTGTGATTGATACTATAGCTGGGAGTTGTGCACTTTGGTATTCTTCTATTCTAGAGTGGAAAAGTCTCATACCAAAAAAAGACAAAACATTCTGTTAATTCAGATTTGTCCATTCTGTGTTATATAATATCTGAAAACAAAGTTTGAATGTGCACAAAAATTAATTGAACAGCTGGATGTGGATGGCTGAATAGTATAGTTTGGAGCACCAAGTTCATGCCAGTGTGACTTAATATGGGTGTAAGATATTTACTCCTACTTACTGCAGGGTGTACATAACAAATGAAAAGTAGAGTTGTAAGATTGTCTTGGCTACTAGTATTTCCTTTTTGTCAAAAACTGTCTTTAGGTAAAAAAACAAAAAAAGAAAGGAGGTTTAGAAATACATCTGCACACTCTTGAGAGATTTGAAATATATGCTATGGTGTAAGCGTTTTCAAACAAAGTAGATGATGTAGATCATTGCTAAATCTGTATTATCTGGTTTACATGACTTTTTGTAGGTTTTGGTTTTACTTCCAGTTCTTTATTGTATTTTGAAAAAAAGACTTGGCATGTATTTTAAATCTTTGTAATGGGTAAACATTGCTGACTGTTTCAGAGTGTTTAACAAAGTCAAGTCTCGAAGTGCACACATGAAGAGTCATCGAGTGGCAGAACCTGACAAGAAAGTATCAGCAGTCTCTGCTGCTCTGTTGTCATCCGCTGTTCCCAGTCCCATGAGTGATTTGTGAAACACAGTGACAGGTGTACGTTAGAGTAGAAACACAGTCCAGAATTTGTCCATGGCGCAGTGTCTAGGTTTGCAAGTTTCCAGCACAGGCTTCTGCAGAGACAGTGGGCGCTTCTGTTGATGGCATCATCTACAGAACAGTCAAGGATATATTTGATCTGTCTTGCTGTGTTTGTGTCAGCAAAATTCTTAGTGTGGATCTCAGTACGTGCTAAAGGAGTTTGGCAGCAAGTAGACATGAGAATCACTGCATACAGTGTCGGGAGAGAAAAGGTTTCATACAGTTAAAGACAATATCCATTCAACTTTACATCATCATGATGAGTACTGAGCTTTAGCCTTCAGTGAGTTGTCCATAAAAATGCAACACCAAAACCAGATTGTGAACAACCATTCTATGCACCCAGTCGGTGCTAGGCCCAACTGTGTGTCGATGTTTGTGGTGTGGTTCATTTTTGTTGTCCTGTATCAGTGAGCCGTGAGTGGGTTCTTCTGCAGCTATTGTTTTTATGTAGTGTTTTTAATTCCATCTCTTGTCCCCATGTGCCATTGATGTTTCTCTCTTCTCAGAGTTAGTCATTACATCAAAAATATCTCTGACTCTAGCTCTCGGCCACTGATGGTACATCTCCCTGCCCATCTCCCATCTCCTCACCCGTCTCCCTTACCATTGTCTGTGTTTCTGTGTTACGAGGCTCTGGATATTGTTATGATGTGATACGTTATTTATGTGCTTTTTGTCATGCCTTGAAGCAGTTGGGTGCAAGTGGAAGAGAATCTGATAGATATGCATGCTTGTGCACTAAATATATGGTCAGTGTCATTCATGTTTTTGGTGCTATAATTGTGGTGAGGTTTTTTTCTTCAGTTGGTGTGTTAGTGTCCGTTACGTTCTGTGGCTTATCTGCTTGAAAAATTTTCCACCGACGCCTTCCCCTGGGTGTGTGTGTGTAGTGGAGAAGTTAACGATAACTAAACTTGATGCATATAAACCTAGAGAACTATTATTTTGTAGTTTAATGGATAGTGATATAAGTTAACCATGATAGTGCTTATTATGTGAACGGAATAATGTCAATAATCCTGCATTTAATAGGTTACTTGCCAGTCTTGAAGTTCCTGTCCTCTGGCATGTGTATTTTCCCCAAAGCCACTTCCTCCCTTGAACGGATCTGTCCTTTCCAGAATGTGTCGGTCTCAAAGTATACCTTTTCCTATGTATTTTTGCTTTCATTATACTTGGTAAAAAGTTGAATGAAACATACAGATCTTGAACAGAAAATGGATTGGTCTGGAACGTGTCTCTCCCCCCACCCCCCCCCCCCCCTCCCTTTTTTTTCTTCTTAAATTGTATGTATGTAGTTAAGTTTTATTTGTTGCCCCTTTGATAAGTTCCAGGATGAATACCTCCAGTTTCTGCCAGCAGGAATGCATTTTCAGCAAGATTTTTTACCCTCAGAATGAGACTTTTCTACATGCAGCATCTGTCTTTTTTAAAAAGATGTTTTCCTCAAAGAACTTTATGAAGCATGCTTCATGCAGGCTCATATATTCTTGAACAGCCCTGGTTTTTCTTGTCCATTATCTGATTGCTAAATAAAGAAGCACTCACGAAATGCATCAGTGATGTTTAGATTTTTGTAGATTGTAGTTGAGACAAAGAGGGGGGGGGGGGGGGGGGGGGGGGATCTGGTCATCAGAACTTGCAATTTCAGTGAAGTGAAAGTTGATAGTTTATGTCTGTGAGTGCAGACTCAGGATTGTAGTGTAGTCCTCTGAGAAATTATGTATGTAACAAGTAGAATTCAGTAACCACAAGCAGTTGAATGCAGTGTTGTACAGTTTTTATGAACTTGATCTTTCACCACCAGCATTACAGAAACATTCTCAGTCTCAGAGCATATTTTTTCTATAGTGTTAATATTAGTTCCTTGTTTGTTCACCACCCCAACCTCCCCTTATTCCATTCTTTCTGGGGTTTGTTTTTCTTCTCTTGTTTGAATGATCTTGAGAAAAGGGGGGACTGTTTCATTGGGAGTGGCTTCTAATCTGGTCTGCGGTCACTACCTTTTTTTTTTTTTTTCCTTTTTTAAACTAAGCGTAGACACTATTGCATAATTTCCAAATCTGATGAAAGATGGTCGATCTGTTTGATTATGAGATATTTATAGAAGTGTGAAAGTAAACTCATAAAACTGATCCGCTGCTGACAAGGACGTTGGCATGTGTCTATGTAAGTTTTTTTTTTCATTTAAAAAACTTGCAGCATTTAAATTCGCTTGGCTTGGTCATTGTCATCTGACTGTATACTTATGGTCTTGCTTCTCAGTAGTCTCCTTATCTAATCAGTTAAATTGATTCACCTCCTTTTTCTAATAAAAAATAATGCTAATTTGAACATCTGTAATGGAAATATATCCTGAGGTAGCTTGCTGCTTTACTTAAGAACATGTGCATGTGGATTGTAAATTGGCAGTCATTGTGATTTGTTATTAGTTGGTTGTTCACATAAGCAAGTAATTGAAGTTACTGTTTATGTAGTGAATTGTAAGCATGGTAATTTTGAGATTGATTGCATTGTTATTTTTTGTTTCTAACATACAGTAGATTTCTCTAGTTGCAGAAGGAAAAAGTATGTTAAGCTTATTGATTTGGTGGCATACATAAAAAATGTTAACAGAGGCAGTTGAAGGAGATGTGAAATACATTTAGAGACTGATTTTTTTTTTAATTGCAGTGTAGGGTTTTTTTTGGTTTTTTTTTTTTTGTAATTGGAGAAAAAATGTTGATGACTTCATCTGTCATCAGATCAAACCAGAATTACAAGCATTTTATAGACAATTCCCTTTAAGTTTTTCAGACCCTTGGATTGATGAATGATCATCATAATTTATAAGAGATTGTTTAGAATTGGTGTAGGGCCATAGTAATGAGCAAGAAACAGCAGAATGTTCACTCCTGTCCTATGTTCATGACCTTTCCTAAGGTCATGTTAAAATTGAAAAATACTTTTTAAAATCCATAGATGAGTAAAAGCCAGAATCTGAATGGTTGACCTGTTTGATATAATAAAAATGGTATGTAGAGTCAGGCGATTTGTCTTCTTGTGGAATAAACAACAGCATTGAATTTGCTTGACCCCTTAGTACCTTGAACTCTATTATGATCATTAGAAAGTACTTTGTATATTTGAAATTCAGTGGATGGATGTAGATCAGTCAAATATCTATATGCTGAAAAATCTTGCTTCTGTGTGGTTTGTTTTTACTAAAATTGATCAATCCACACAGGCAGACCCACTGACTGGTGGCATTGCTTCCCAAAGCATTGTACTTTTAGTTTCAACTGAACCCCCTCTTTTTTCTAAAAAAATTGTACTTTTAAGTTTAAAACAGCTGAAAGAAAACAGACAAACCACATCTGTGTTTTGCTTTTTTGGGTTTAAATTCCATTTTGTTCAGCTATGACATATTTCCATTCATGACCCTAACTGAAGGTCAGTATTACTTGGACAGAGTCACTCATTACTTGAACATGCACTTGCTGTCTTTTGTTTGTCATAGTGTGAATTCATGTCAAATGCCAGTCCAGGAATTCCTTCAGTTTAGACTGCATTAGCACAGTTATTAATTGTACAGAAACTGGTCTCAATATACATGTGATATCAGCAAAAGTTTTAAGGTCACCATGATATGCATGTTGTTTTTTTCCCCCACCGCATTGGGCAGCATAGGGTCTTTATGTAAAGTTGTTCAAAGTCTAGTGGTTTCCCCGAAAATGTTTTTTGCCTTTATCTTTTCTGGGTTTTAGTTTTCTGATCATTTACATGGCTGACCGCTGTCAGTTTGATTTAAACTTCTGCATCCATGTTCAGAATGAAAGTGATTGAAAAATCATCAACCATTCAATTTAGATTAAATTTAGTGAGAAAATGATATTGGAAAACATTTTGTGTTCCACTTACTTTTCATCTTTTAATTAAATGTAGCGATAAAATGTTACATATTTTTGAATGGTATATGGATGAAAATGAAGATGAAAATGATCAGTTGTTTTCAGTAGGTCTGTCAGATTTTTTATCATCCATTGGTACAAACAGTATTGAGACTTCTCTTGATTCAACGCACATAAGTTTGACAGTTCTCACGGCTGTTCAGAGCAAGTTACTTAGTTTTGAGTCGCAGGGGAGTTTACAGCTGCAGAGACCAAGCTGTGAATGCAGGTGAGGGAAAGGAATGTTTTCTGCAGGCCGCTACCCACCAGCCAGCTAACCGCACTGTATTCGGCCAACTGAATGTCATCTGTGCATAGCTGGTCTGGCAGCAATGCGTTCGGCAAGGTTGAGCGGCCATTACAAATGGGGCTGTAGGTTTGATAATTAGTTATTGTCATGAAAAATGTAATATATCTGCACTACTCAGATGACTGAATTGGCGAATTCCCAACAATTCTTTTAATACCAAACTCGACTGGGTTTATTTTCTTGTAGATAACATAGATGCCGCATGAAAGCTTGTACGCAAGTGGTCAGGCAATATTAGAACAATGACAACAAACACAATATTGTGCAAAAATGACATCACTTTCTGGGAAGTTAATTTTCCATAGTTAAGTAGTACACAAGTTTGATACATGCCTCTGCTCAGACTACAGCAACACAAATATTGGATTACAAATGTGTAAAGCCTTGTTTGTTTGCCCTTTCACTAAGTGTCTCAATAAGGACGGAAATATAAAGCTGTGTTCTGAATAGGTTCTGTGTGGTCAACTAGGCTGTTAAATGAAAAAAAAAAAAGAAGTAAGAACCAGGCATGGGAATTGTCAGCGAAAACGCTGATTTCCGCGGCAGTAAAATTTGCTTTCCGCGAAAACGAAATTGCGTCCGCGAAAAAAAAAATCTGGGGTACAAAAAATATAAAGCCACGGTTTTAGCTGTTGCTGAACTAGCCTCGGCTGGCCTAGACCAAGTTATACTAACGCGAGCGTTATCTCGTTCTCTGTTCTCGTTCTCGCGGAAGTTTGGGTATGGACGATCGAGACTATTGCGGAACGCGAGCGTACTGTGTTTGCGTGCTGCGAACGCCTGCCTCAGTTACCCGAATCGCCAGCAACAGCAGCTATTAACTCTCGCGGGCAGCCCAAATTTGTGAATATCGTGACTTTCTGCGCATGCGCAAACTTTGAACAGGGCGAGTTTTCAACATGGCGTGCCTTGGTCGTGTGGTAAACTTCGGCGATCCGTTCGAAGACAAGTGCCCAAATAAATGGAAATGGGAGTGGATATTTGTAGTTGTGGAGGTGGAAATCGGAGATGTAGTAAAGAAGGAGCGCCTTGGGACGCGCTTTCGCAAGATAAATATCAGTGGAGCTGCACGGTGTATTGTCTGCAACAAAGACGTATCTTACGCCAGTCGTGGTGTTTCAACACTGACTGACCATCCCGCTCAAAGAAGCATCTGGATGACATTCTTCTCAGTGACAGCAGTAAACAGGGAGCTGCTTGTGTGACATTCTTCTTAGTGACAGCAGTAAACAGGGGAGCTGCTTGTGTGACAGTCTTCTCAGCAGTAAACTTCAAATACCTTCCTGTTTTCTCTTCAGAGATGCTTGCCTCAGCTCTGGAGGTAATGCCTGGTGCCAGTGTCTGTAACCAGTTTCAAGTGAATGTGTGCAGGCTTAACTTTTCTTTTGTGTGTGTGGGGGTGTTTCTTGTTTGGTTGGTTGACCAGTTGGTTGGTTGGTTGATTGGTGATTGTTTGGATTGGTTGGGTTGGTTGATTGTTGTTTTGTTTTTGTTGTTTGTTTTTTGAGCCTGTGTGATCTTTGTAGTCAGCTGGAGATAAACTCATAGAACTGAATAAAAACATTTTGTGTGAAAATTGTTTTTGTTTGTTGTTTTAATGCTAATTTACTTCATTTTTTTTTACGTTCTTAAATCCATAAAAATGAAGTCAGGATAGCCCAGATTGCACAGATTTTGATCTTGAAAAATTGGTTGATTGTTGTTTTGTTTTTGTTGTTTGTTTTGTTTGTTTTTTGAGCCTGTGTGATCTTTGTAGTCAGCTGGAGATAAACTCATAGAACTGAATAAAAACATTTTGTGTGAAAATTGTTTTTGTTTGTTGTTTTAATGCTAATTTACTTCATTTTTTTTTACGTTCTTAAATCCATAAAAATGAAGTCAGGATAGCCCAGATTGCACAGATTTTGATCTTGAAAAAAAAAAAATTTCCGGGGGGGCATGCCCCGGACCCCCCTAGATTTCAGAGTTTTCCCTTTCAGTCAATTCCCATGCCTGAAGAACACCAAGCTATAAACTTAAATCGCACACGCACTCATGCATGCACATGTGTGTGGCAAGCTTAAGATGATTAGGAGAGCCAGAAAATCAGGACATCAGTGCATTCTTCTAAGTGACTGTTGGTTTGAAATGTATGCTGCTCATTTTGTAAAAGAAACTGGTTATAGAATCTATTTTGTTTGAATTATACTGTTGCTTGAAAGTAAAGTAGAATTCAAGGCCAGAGAAAACTAGTTAATAAATCATCTGTTTAGGAGAGAGGGGAATAGAAATAAACATCGTTTGTTGAGAGAAGAGGGAAAGTGAAATAAAAGAAACGAGGAATGGTTGATAATGCAGATGTAAGGAAAACAGAAAAATGGGAGTATGAGAACAAGAAATGAGAGGAAGAGTTGATGGAAAAGCTGTGTGAATAGTGTTCAGAACTGTTCTTTTTTGTAATTAGTGTTAAAACTATTCTTTTTTCAAATTTTCCAAGTGCTGTGCTAACCATACAATTTCTTTTAATAGATTTGGCTGTTATACTGCATTATTATGAACATGTAACATGTTCTGAGGACCATGCCAGTGTGCTTTGTTTCTTTTAACGAGATATTTTAACACTTCGTGTTCAGCATTTTATATTTAACATACTTGGCTTCGAATAACTGTTCTCTTAGAAGGAAGTGGAGGATGGGGAGGGGGGTATTGTTACTTTAAGTTTTGTTTGATGGTTTATGGTTGTGTTTTCAGTTTCTACAGTAGATGCTGAGAGACCTTGCCAGTTGACAGGACACTGTAGTTGTAGAAAGGATAGTGGCTGGAGGGAGAGGAGGAGAGAAGAACTGAAGCCAAGGCTATGTGTATGTAATTTCTTTTGAAATGTGAGGGGATCAGTGGCACCCTGCAAGGAGCGAAAGCATTGTTAATCATGTGTTTTATCGTGTGGCATGTTTACTTGTGCTGTTTCCTCCCCCTATCACTCCAAGGTGTCAAAATATTACCTGCTGCGGCTATGCAGCATCCTAGGCAGCTTGTGGTTTGAATGATTCCGACATTCAAACCAGAAACTTCTGGTGCATGGAAAACCAGCTTCTCGCTGACTAATTTGCTCATACATGCACACCTCTGTGTGTGTGTGCTTCATGTGATGGAACATGGATTACTGTTGTATATACACATTGTGTTTCCATAGAAAGGTGCACTTTTCTGCTTGTATATTGAAGGCTTTGTAATGTGTTTTTGTTCGCATTTACTTTCAACATGGCTTGGGTTGTGCAGTTAGAAGTGTACAGTGCAGAATTGTCAGGTGGAAGCTCAGAGTGATGAGAAATTGGAGACTAGTTTGCACGTATGTACAGGGAAAGTGTGAGAATGATTCAGAATGCAGAGACTTAAAATTGTAAAGTACACCTTTGAGAGCATGGCTAGAATGATGAGGCAGGTTCTCTCTCCTTTTCTTCTTCCGAAGCATACCTTCGAAAGCATGGCTAGAATGGCGAGATATAATACCATTCTTTTCTTCCTCCTTTCTTGTCTTGTCTGTCTTTCATCTTGCTTGAAAGCGTTTTTTTTTTTTTTTTTTTCCCTATTCGTTACTTTTTTGTTGTTGAGAAAGTGAGCACATGTTCTGATGATCTCCACATAGGATAGTTTTGAATACATAGGATAGATATACAAGGGAGTTAAGTAACAGGGTATTTTTCTACCAGGCTGACAGTTAAAAAAAATAAAAAATAATAATGAAATTTTTTAAAGTAGCCATGGCAGCGTGTTTTTTTTCCTTTTACCCCTGTGCCCATCCAGTAACAGGACCAAAAGTACTGCTTTTTCACTTAGCTGTCAAAGCCCCCGACTGAAATTGCTGCAAAAGAAAGAAAGGTGCAGAGAAGGAATGGGTCGATGTTTAAAGATCAGGTTATTGTTCTATATATTAGAGAGCTGTATGCTGTTTCTTCCATGCTAAGTTGAGAAGATCGTGTAATCATGCATTGATTTGAATTGGGAATTGTACCTGTCCCGTACAGTTTTCTTTTAGATAATTTGTATTTAACCAGATATGTTTGTGTTTTTTGTTTGTTTGTTTTTAACTGATAAACATTTAAGGTTTAATGCAGTAAGAAATCATGTGGGTAAAAAAAAGTACTACATGGCAGCTACCAGGTTTTTCTTTTCAGGTATGTATTCTGTAGTTTGTCAACGCATATTTGTACATACGCTGTTGATGGAATGTCGAAAAAATATCCCCAATGTTAAAGACTGTTGTGTTTCTTAAAAAACCAAAAATAAATCAATCTCAGAATCGTTATTGAATGTAATGCAAACTATTTGCCGTTTTGCACCAGTCGCGTAGAAATCCTATCGCACCAAACTGAAATATGTAGCAACTGCTAAGAACATTGCTTTTGCTCTAATTTGTTTACAGACTGTAAAAATAAGATTCCATATTTTCTCTAGACTTGAATATTAAGCAGATGATGTTTGGATTTATAGGACTTGGTGTTTGTGTTCATTATTTTTTTTTTTTTTTTTACTTTAATTTGACAGTTTATGTAGATGTTGTGGCTGTAGTTTATCCAGTGTTGACAAAATAAACTGGTTGTTGAAGTGTTGGTGTCTATCACAGCAGACAGTCTGTACTGGGTGATGTTAAAGGTGAAGACTTGTGCTGTATATAAGCGTGCCTTCTAGTGAAGCATTGACACACTGTCATTGTTGGGCTCTGTTAGCATAATTCTACTCAGATTCAGATTCTAGCGTGCAATTTGGTAGGAAAGTCACATTGACGTTCCGCTTTGTTTTATTTCTGATGATAAATAAAAAGTGTGGATGTTCAGTCTAGCTGTGAATGTACAGATCTGGGTCTTAGATATGGATATTTTCATTGTGCCATTATGTGTCTTCATCGGTCTTCATTTCTCATATTTGTATGAAAGTGACTCGTGTAAGTATGAAGCAAAGCATTTATATCATCCATGCATTGTGTTAATGTGTGTTTATGTGTTCATCAATTAAATGTTAAGATCATCAGTTCTGTTGTAATGTGGGTGGGTGTCTTGATTCTGTGTGTGTTTTTTTAAAAAATGAAACGGTGGGGTTTAGGTAATATAAAACCAGAATCACTAACAGCTAGTTGAACACCATTTACATGCATTTTGTTTCAGATACAAAATGCTACGGAATTCTTATCTAATTATTTTAAAAGTTAGTTTTTCTTCATTTAATGAAAACAAAATTCAGATTTCTAAAAAAAACAAAACAACAACATGAAAATAGAAATAAGTCAGCTTCAAAAACATGTGTATCAACCTTTAGAATACAAAACACTGGAGTCTAAACCATGTACACATATTTACATGAATAGTAAAACGTAAGGGGGGAAAATATATATACTGACTTCCATAAAAAACGCGAAAACAAAACAAGCTGAAGGTTGGGGGTGAATTTTATTGGTCACAATTGTACAGAGTGGAAGCGAGAATTCAACGTGATTTGATTCATTACACCGGTAATGTGTGAAAATGTCATCAGCAATATGTCTTTTGTGTGGAAAATCCAAGGTCACGTGACAAACCAGCTTGAAGTCCTAATACCGTGTGTGGCCACCATTTGCATTGACAACTGCTTGACACCTGCGGCTCATTGAGTGGACCAGGTGGTTGATGCGTCCCCTTGGCACACCAGCCCACACATGGACGATGGCCTGGTGAAGTTGAGCCGCTGTTGCTGGTCGTGGACGCAGGAGGTCCAACCGTCTGCCAAGATCATCCCAAAAATGTTCTATTGGGTTTAAATCGGGACTGAGGGCTGGCCAGGGCAGCACATTCACGTTGTTATGCTGAAGAAATTGCTGGGTGGCCCTGGCGGTGTGTGGTCTTGCATTGTCCTGTTGGAATGTCCAGTTTGGGTGTTGCGCAAAAAAAGGATCGACATGGGGTCTGAGCACCTGGTTGATGTAGCGCTGTGCATTGACACCCTGTCCGCGACCAGGACCAATGTTCTGAAAGATGACTGGTCCTATGGCGTGGTTAATGCCAATTGCACCCCATATCATAACGTTCGGGCCTCCCCAGGGGTTCCGCTCTACCACACAGGAGTCAGCATAGCGTTCACCAGGTCGACGCCATATTCTGACACGACCGTCAGCCATGTCAATACAAAAACGGCTCTCATCTGAGAACAGTATGCGTCCCCACTGCTGCCTGCGCCAGTTGATTCGGGCTTGTGCCCACTGCAGCCTGTCCTGCCGGTGTCTTGGTGTCAGTACCGGACCTCTGTGAGGACGCCTACATGCCAGCCCGTTCTCCTGAAGATGCCGCCGCATAGTGTTGAGGCTGATTCGTTGCTGGAGATTCCCAGGCACCTGTCGAGCAGTGTTAGCGGCTGTTTGCCGCCTGTCCCGCAGATGGGTTCGAACAAGATGGCGATCCTCTCTTTGTGTGGTGACCCAAGGACGGCCTGGCCGGGGACGATCATCAGTGGTACCAGTGACTCGCATGCGGTGCTGCAGACGATAGATGGTTGAGATGTGGACGTTAAAGATGTTGGTGACCTGCCTGGCATCCACACCAGCCTCCAGATGGCCTAGGGCACGATTGCGTTCCTCTGCTCGTAGTCTTGGCATCTCTGTAGCGCTCAGACGGCAAGTCGTTACCTGAACCTTGTAGCGCGGCTTTATAAAGGCTGCATGCCTGCGTACTTGTCGCTGGTTAACTTTGCTCTGCATGGTGTGCACGTGCCTCACATGCAGCAACCAGTTTGCCATTTTTGTTGACCCTCCAATGCCGGGAATTGCTCACACAATTTTTTCACTGCACACGAGAGTCTTGGACCCAAACAACTTGCCACAATGGTTCAATATTGTATATTCACCCTTTTCACCCGAAAAATAGCCTTTCAAATTTTCGCGTTTTTTATGGAAGTCAGTATATATATATATATAATCAATGAAATGTGGGGAAAAAAATCCATTATTGAACGCTTTCAATGCAGTGCAGCAGTAGTGCCTCTGTGGGTTGAGTGCAGATGTCGCTTGTATGTGCCAGCCTAAGGGGGGCACTACTAAAGACATGGTAGTGGGGAAAAAATAGAACACATATGAATTTTAAAACAACAGTATGAACAAATTCTTTACAAAGAGTAGTGAAAGGATGGCTTGTGGAGTCATCTTGCGAATCATCTGGCTGTTGGAAATGTTGCATTTCAGAGCAGCGAGTGCCAAGAGATTGAAACAAAGTGATGTTGATGTATGCATTAGCTAGTCATTCAGATAGGCCCTGATTTTCTTTCGGTGTAAGAAGTCTTTGTCAGTTACTTTTACTATTCTCATTTTCTCCATACAAGTGCATGTTTCTGTTTTTGCTCACACTTTGACACAAGTATGTTTGCATACACAAGTCTATACTCGTACGCAATTGAGTATACTGATTTCTTCTGCATGTAAGCAGCAAGCATGAAATGAAGGAGTATGTTGGAAAAGGAAGTTCTACAGGTAACGAAAAACACAGATTACCTCACAGTCTATTGCAGCTTTTCCAGCTGCATGGTTTCAGCTGTTAAGCAGTGCCTTGTAAATTGACACACAATTATACAAACAATACATGCACTTATGCAGACATGCACACACTCACAAACACACACACACACACACACACACACCACACACACACACACGTATACACATATATCATGTCATCTGGAGACATCTATTATTTCTATCATATTTTCCATTTTTGTCGTTCACTGAAGTTTGGTTTCCATGACTTAACTATAGCAGATCTTCCGAGTGTACATTTGCATTATTTTATGACTGTGATTTTAGTGATGATTGTCTTATCTAGTCCACTGCTTTTGTGCAGTATATTTTGAGGTGGTTGTTGCATTCCAAGTTCCCTTTAATAGCAGAAACTGAAACAGAAAGTATTTGAAAGAATTCTCATGTCTCACACTTATTTCCTTCTCTCTCTTCCTTTTTTTTTTCCTTATGTCTGACAGACCTCTTTTCCTGAGACCTGCAGTTTATCAGATTGGTCAGCAATTTTCCCTTCATGTTTAGCTGACTTAAGCTGTATGACTGCTATTATTTATGCAAAAATAACACCCCGAAATAATGCCTTTCCCAGAATCAGTGAATGTTTTGAATAGAAACTAGCTGACATCGGAAAGTTTAAAGGTGTACGAGTCTTAAAAACTAACCAAACTGTTGTCTTTTTTTTTTTTTTTTTTTTAATAGCGAATAGATGGGTAATTGACATGTAAGAAAGCATGAAAGTTGTTAATCTTGATAGACATAATCCATCTGTTTTGGAAAAAACATACAAAGAGTATTTGACATTTGGACTTCATAAAGGCTAGAATGAGGACATTGACTTGGGCTGTTTGTGGAGTTAATGCTAATTGTAGGATACCCATCTGTGCCTGTTCATGTTTTTGCTGATCTTCATTCCGTAGACAGGTTGAAGCAGTTGACATCTCCAGGCATACTTCATTCAGCCATAGGTGTTTTATCGGTTCAATTTCTGTAGCCTGTATTTCTTTATCTTGCTCATGACGGACATCTCTTCTGTCCATATGTGATCACTAGAGCCTGTTGTCTGCTGGGCTAAAATGGAACTGATGCTGATCACAACTTGTAAGAAGTATTCGTGTTTCATCAGCAGTGCGGGGTTCCTGTGATGAGTAACCTCATGATGACCTGATATTATGTCCCTGACAGGACAAGCCTGATGTGTCCAGTTATGAATGGTGTGGGGGAGAAAGGCACATAAGTATTTTTTTTTCTGTCCTCCAGTCTGCCCTCTTTCTGTTAGGTATTTCAATGCTTTATTTTCTCAATGACGGTTGCTTGTTCTGTGCTTTTCATACTTGTGTGTAGACTTATAATTTGCTTGGAAAAGTACTCTGGCACAGTATCAGTTGTATGTTACATTGTTCTTCATTTGATAAACTAATCTTTTGTATCCTCCATCATATGCAAAAGGCGCCTGAACTGGCTGGATTAATAGCTCATCTTACCCCTGTATGTCTTGCAGTCCTTGGGAAGAAGATGAACAGTAGTGCCAAAAGTGAACTGGCAACTGACCATTTAGCGTGACTTTCAAATCATGCATAAGAGCTTGAGCTATATCCAAAATCCAACCACTGACCCATCCTGCTGGAGAGTGACGACCGCCTCATGCATCAAACGAAGCGGAATCTTCAAAGTCTTTTGTTGATTCTGCATGTGTACTGCTCACATTAGTTTTTCTCACACTAATGTTTTGGAATTACTCAGCATGCAATCTTCAAAGATATGATATACTTTGAACAGTTAGCGCAGGTCTTTAATAAATCTTATTTGGTTTCTGCTGATTTCTCTGTCTGTGTGTGTGTGTTTGTGTGTCTCTTTCTCTCTCTCTCTCACTCTCGTCTGTTAATGTTTAAATTCATGCAGCAGATTTAGTGATCACAGTTCAGATCTTGATCCTATATGCTTTGATTTCTTTGTTTTGTGCAGAATGTTTGAGAAGGACAGCTTGAGCCTTTTTGGACAACTGTGCCTAACATCTATTATCAAATGCTGCACTAGACTGGCTATGCCCAGAAAGTATGTTGGATGCAATTCCCACTGGGGCTGAGCTGTCTACCACTTTTCTGTTGCCCGAGCTAACTTCACCCCCCAAATGAGTTTTGATGAGGGAGAATACTATTGCCTTTATTTCAAGAGAATGCATGTTTCCTTTCAAAGGAGTAAAATCAGTATACATGTATGTGGTAGAACACTTGCCATTGTCATGAAAATGAAATGGGAATTTCCAGCGTGAGAAGATTGTCAAAGGCAGAAGAGGAATGGATCTCTATGGATGGACTGTGCTAATTTTCTTTAGAAAAATTTCATAAACAGTACGGTTGTTTGTAAATGCAAGGGTAAGAGTTCTACTGTGTTTCAGAGACTTCTAATCATTCAGTTTTATATTGTGGTGGTTGGAACCCACTGTTTCCTATTCAAGTGATCTGTGCTCATATGTTTAGCAGTTGATCATCGTGTTTGTCAACATTCCATGCATTGTTACAGTTAAGAACAAGTAGCAAGAACCAAAGTTGGTAATCTGACCACATTTCCTGGAAAGAAAGCAGCCAGTGGATGCACCTTCGTTCCTGTTGAGCTTTGAACCTCAGGTTGTGACATCTGCCAGGGGCATGATTTGTCTGTATTACAATCAAAAAGTATTGAAGTTTGAAATGACATTTTTAGAATATGTAAAGGTGTATAAGAAAAAACAAAAAAAACCCGGCATTGTCTTCCTCTTGCCCTGACAACCCTGGGTAAAGTTGTTGAGTCCCAAAGTCTTGAGCATCTGTATGATAATAGTGTTTGAATAATGCTACATGTAGAAAACTGCCTGGACTGGACTGCTGCTGTTTTGTCTGTGTCAATACCTACTTGTATCCAGGAAGACCTGTTGGGTCAGAATAAATCATGTTTGAAGATACAAGGCTGCACCTGTCCTGATACTGAATCTACGTAATGTAAAGAGTATGGCAAACACTAACTCAGTAGTGACTGAAAATAGACTTTTTGCATCTCTCGACGTAACATGTTGGCTGTATTGGCCATATTGAGAGCTCCGTAGACTTGCACTTAATGACCAAAACATATAATTCATCCGTACTCCAAAAGTTTATGGCATAAGTTTAAAAATTTACAGTTATTATACAAGTGCATGTTTTAAGTGTGCCGTTTGTAAATTTCTGATTTTAGAAAAATAAGTCGCTAAATTCTAAGAAAAGAAAAAAAAAAGAAAGTGAAAAAAAGGTGAAAGATGCATGCTGTAGAATATTACTCCTGTCCATTGGTACTAGGATGATTTTACCATCAAAGGAATGTTCTTTTTGTCATGTAAACACACTTGTTTACAGACTATTCACCCATAGGTTCAGTTGCCTCTCGAAATGAGAATTGGCCTAATTCCACCTGCTCGTTTTGTGCAAAAGAGACTTGACCTGTCTCAAATCGCCATGATCAGAGAAAAATACACTGGTTTTCGTTTATGTGAAAGAGGTGCATGTAGTTACATGATCAGTCTCATGACCTGTGAGGTTTCTGTCAATGGAAGAT
This sequence comes from Conus ventricosus, assembly GCA_018398815.1. Classification (NCBI taxonomy): domain Eukaryota; kingdom Metazoa; phylum Mollusca; class Gastropoda; order Neogastropoda; family Conidae; genus Conus; species Conus ventricosus. The sequence goes on along the minus strand of CM031598.1, from coordinate 46,698,186 downwards.
CAAGTGTGCATGGAAAAGTTTGTGTCCTACCCATATTATGGTTTGTCATGAGGGTGCTGAAGTTTAAACTTTGACACATGTCAACTGAATTAAGCTTGAGTTGGGTAAACTTGGTCTGTGCTAATACACTGTCCTTAAATGATTGCATGTGACCTACATTGAGCAGTTGGTTGCTGATCTTATTTTCCCATAACTTCAGAATTTCTGAATCCTGGGAGGACCTGGATTCTGCCAACATAATGTCTGCTTTTTTTCAGTATATATTGGTCTCATGCTATACAGGTTTAACTCATGCTAAATCAAACAGAAAAAAGGCAAAACTGTTGAAAACAGTTAGTGCAGACACTTTGAAAGTGCCTTGATTCTGTGAAAGATGTTAGCAGGTGTTGCTGTAGGTGTGCATCTTTGTTCTCTTTCTGTTCATGCACTCATTTATTAATGCATCTGAAGAAAGAGTGGCATACATGCATAATACACACACACACACACCACACACACACACACAACACACACACACACACACACACACAATCAATTACATTCTGTACCTTGTTGATGGGTTGTGCGTAAACTTTGTTAGGGGCATCTTCAAAAAGGCACCATGCACCTGTAGGTTGAGTTGGAATCTTTGCTTATTTCAGACTCCATGAATGGATAAATGTTATTGTTGAATTTGGAAGGTTTTGTGGACGGGTCAGTGTTTTGATGTTTCGATTCATACATGTCAATTGGAGTCAATCTTTGTGTGATTTGGTGCTTCATAACTTACTTGAAGTGGCAACATGTGCTCAGAAATGCATGTAGCATGCTTCTCTGAAGTTGTTGTAACGTTTTTCTTAAGTGTATGAAAAAAAAAGTGTGTTGTCACCATGTTTGTTTGTTCCTGTTGTTCAGAATCCACTGGATTTATCTTTGAGCATGATATGCTCTTACAGAACCTCTCTCTTTCTCATTTCTGCCTCCATCATATAACTACCCTGGATATTCATCTATGCAGGTTTTATTCTTCCTCTTCTCTTTAACTAGTTTTACAGCTTTATCTGATGCCATCAATTGATTACCAATATGATGGTCATTCATGGAGGGGGGCAATGGTTTTCAAGAGTATTGAGACAGCAGTATAAAGCTGATAGAAAAAAATTAAACTGTAACTAGACAGAAGATTCTGAACTGCTAGACTGATGTGATCTGTTCAAACCAGCTTTTTTTCGCTGCAATTCTATTAGCAAGTGAGTAATCATGGTTTGAGTTCTTGCTGTCCATTCTGCGTGTCCATTTGGATGTGTGAATTGTTAATATAATTTTTTTTTAGCATCAGTGTCTTTTCCATTTGTTTCAGTTTGGAAACTGGATATGGCATATTGAAGGGGAATGCATAGTTTCCTCAGCAGAACCAAGTTTGTTAAACTTCAAGAATATCGATAGTTCAGTGATTAGGTGTTGAATTGTGTAACTAGTGTAGATTGTTGCTTTTGTTTTTCAGTAGGGGACTCATGTTGTCACCGAGTGCTAACAGATATGAAAGGGTTGCGTGTGGCGAGCTGGTCTCTAGTAAACTGATTCTGAAAAGAAAATTATCCTGGTTTGACACTCATTCAAATCGGGTAAATTGTGCAGATTCTCTCTCTCTCTGTCTCTCTCTCTCTCTCTCTCTCTCCTCTCTCTCTCTCTCTCTCTCTTCTGCAGGACTGTATTTGGTAACCAAAACTATTGTTAGAATCGAGGAAAAGTATACCAAAGTTAATGAAATCGAGAATCACAGTTTGAAAGAAACCAAGATATCTTTCAAGGTCAGGATTTAAAAAAGGTGTATTTCTGATGTCTCCTGTAAACCGCTGTATTGTCATGCTAATGACAAGCTTGGAAATGTATGTTTGCTGTTTTCTCTTATTGCTGAGCTATTACTCAATTTATTGATTCCTTCTTCAGTCTCTTGTGTGCACTGTCCGATAATGACGTTACTGATTCTGGCAGTTTGGCGTTAGCTTTAGGTAACGACACAGTGTTCATGTACAGGAGGAATATAAAGGCTTTGTACCATACATTTTTTATGCATTTTCTTTAAATGTGAGTTTGTTCTGTGCGTGTTAACATTAAGAGTAAAATTGTTTGACATGTTGAATATTAAGACATCATCATACTTGTTCAGTTTCTTCTTTCTTTTTTCAAGGAGAAATTTTCTAATGGTGTTTAAAAAATAACACCCTTTTTTATTCGGCAAAAGTTGACATTGTACTAATGTTATTATTCTGTTCATTTTAATTTGTATGATGTGGGAAATTTTTTTTATTTTTAAAGTATGATAATTAGTATTGTCTCTGTGTCTTTGAAACATCTTTCAAGCATCCGTCTTTCACGCATCTATCTTGTAATTCTTACAAGGCATGTACCAGCAACAAGCAAGTTAAGTATTGACCAAAGTTCAGGAGAACATTACCCTCTGTTTATTAATTAAGCCACTTTTATGATTTTGTTTTTCAAATGTGTATGGGTAGTTTAGTGCCAGTTAAAAGTTAATGGCATTCATACATGTTTAAATACATAAAAATGGCTTTTACATTTCAGTCATGTTACATGATGATATGAGTGTAGAGTATCACTGTAGAACCATTTCATTCATTCATCAACTACATTTGCAGGAATTTCATAGTATATAATCAGCTAAGAGCTTTTGAGCTTGGGATTTTCATGTGATACCATTCATTGATTCGTGAGCTTTGTCAGAGAATGGGATTGACAGTCATAATTTTATCGCATTGTTAAACTTATTTTTTGGCATTATCATTATAGCTGTATGGGTAAAGTTGACATTAATTTTGTATTTGAAAACATCTCTCATATTTTTGTCTGGTTACGTAAAACCATAAGGCATGTTTTGTTTTAGTATAAATTACTTACTTGGGTGAAAAGTAGGATCAATAATGCATTTGTGACGGTTGCCCTTTTTTTCTGAGGGATGTATTTAGAATTTTTTGTCTGTTTCTTTCTTTGGTCTGATTAAATCAACAACATTCCCCTTGAACAATAATTTATCTCCATTCAGTAATGAGGGAAAACTGTGATTGTGGTGAGAAAGAAAATGAACATTGCAAAAATTAATTGATAAAGAAGTCATGTTAAGTCAGATTATGTCCAGCTTACTATTTGCATGCTTTCGAACTTCGCTATAATGATTCAGAGGTGTACAACAAATAATCTAGAACCTGGATTGAAAAAGATTAGGAGCATGAGCATGCGCTTGAACTTCCCACTGAATTTGTTTTGATGAACTTTCGACTGTGTAAAGTTTCTTAATTCCCAAAATATAGTTTTCTTTTTTAATGAAGGGAAAATACATTATAAAACTGGTTCTACACGGGGCATCTCTCTCTCTCTTCTAGATCTGTCTGTCTGGCTGTCACAGATATGATTTGTTCATATGTCCACTCAGATGATAGATTATTTGCCCATGCTTCTGTTGTCTTTGTTTCATTGTGAACATGAGTGTGTGAAAAAAATTAGTGTAGCTTACCGCTTGGGTAGTGTTCGAGTTAGGAAGGTGACATGTTTCAACACATCAGTTTGCATGTACTCACAGGTCAATATCAAATCACTCTTAGCATCATATCTACCATCTCGATTTTGCTTCCAGTTCATTTCTAATAAAACTTGAGGCTTTATATTTTACTTTTGTTATTGCATCACTTATTCAGGAGAAGTGTGTTTTGTGATTTGTACTGTAGTGATGATCCTTTTCTGCTTTCCTTTCTTTGGTATGAAGAAACGAAGAAAAAAAATGCAAGATAACATTTTTGTACATGTCAAATATGTAGAAAATATACAATTATATTGTTGTTCAAGTCGTGGCTTTTTTCAGTCTTAAAACTGATGCACTTCAGAAAACTTTGATAATGAATGTTTAATGTACTGCTCTTTTGTGTGATTAAAGCTTAAAAAATGCTCCACTCTTTTCCTTTTTATTTGTATGTCTGTGCGCCCATTTCAGTGTATGTGTATTTCATGGTCATGTATGGTGTGCAGGAAGTGTGGGTGTATGCATGATCGTGTCACATTAATAATGACAGACTTTTAGCAACTTTCAAAGTCATTGTTTAAATTGTATACAAAGACAGCTTCTCCCAGTTTTGACAGCATTGGCGTTAGCTGGAAGCTTTTTGGTCTCATCTTTTAAATGGGAGTGAGAGTGACTGATCCTGCTAATTGTTTTAGCATTTGAGGTACCAGGGTTCATTTGGATTTTGTATATGTGTGTGCTATTACCCCCGCTCGTCCTCTCCTCCCTCCTCTCCTCACATTTTTTAGCTTTCAAGATCTGCACAACCTTTACATCTTAGCAGGTTAATCAACAGTCAAGATTATTTTATATTGATGTTCATTATGTCACGCTGAAAATTAGGCATTATGAAACAGACAGAACCTCAAATGTTTTAGTTGTATAAATGATGTAAATTGGCCATTCAGAGAGATGATGACACGTCATTCTTGTTCGGAGTATCTATTGTTAAGGCGCATTGACGCAGATAGGAGGAAATATGTTCTTCATTGGTTGAAAATTGTGAAGATCAGAGAATCAAGATGGCGTATTTTTTCACACCATTTAGGGCAGTGTGTTCATGCGTTAGGGGTGGGGACTTGGGGAAATAAGGTTCTCCAGCTAGGCGAGTCCATGACCCTCATCTGACCCAGACCCTAAATATAACCCATCTACGAACATGAACTTGAATCCTTGCCAAACCTTTCGTAAAATATGATTTATAAAACGCGCGCACACACACACACACACATACATGCACTTCTTTGATATATTGTGGGGCTGTGGCATTGTCTTCTATTGTTCTCCACTGATAAAGTAAAGAACGTCAGCCCGTCTTTGAGAGTAAGAATGCTGATCAACTCGTCCACCAATCGGAAAACGTTAACATTTCTTGTGCATGGGAAAAAAAACAACAGAATTGGAACAGATTTCCTTTCAGACTCCTGGTCCTGAAAGAAATTCATTTTGTTTATGTTGAAGACTAGTGACGAATTAGTGACAACTTGAGAGATAGAAACTGAAGATAAAATGTGCACTTGGGAGTTCCTCAAGGATCAGTCATTGAACCCATACGTTTTCCTGGTTTACATCAATGATCTTCCGTTAACGTTCTCTTCAACAATGTGAGTATTCACGGATGAGACTGCCGTCTATCGCCTCGCAGCCACAAGCCACAACTATGCCCAGCAGCCGAAAGATCCCCAATGCTTCAAAGATCAGGAAGTGAGCTGGGACATGGCACTACATTCCTGCAAATTCACCATCCTCCCTGTCTTTTACTGCATAAACGGCCACAATCATCAAATTGATTTTTACGCCGTTTTGTGGGGGTTGCAATGAAAGAAAAACAGTTATAGAAAGCGATAGACCTAAAAGTGAGGATAAAAACCTAGTCCTGCTCTAAGTGGGTTCTCCGGCAGGCTACTGTTACTTCACTTTTCGCCCTTCCGAGCTAGCCGGTCCCTTGCTGAGCTAAGACAGCAGGGCCCCAAAATATATTTTTTAAAAAAAAGCTATTGGGGTAAGAGTGGGGAGGGGGGAAGGGACCTATTATCTAACTAACTACTGACTGGGGGGCACCCTAGACTTAAAGGTGTCCAAGGTGTCCGCTGCCACAGCTGTTTCAGGCAGGTTGTTACAGTCACGTATCGTTCTGGGGAAGAGGGAAGCTTGTCGATATTGGGTTTTACACTGGATCTTGTTGAGCTGGCGGGAGTGCTTCCTTCTTTGTCTGGGAGGGGCTGGCACGATGCAGCTTTTGTCGACAATCGCCTCTCCATCCATTATTTTCCGTAGCATGGCAAGCCTAGCTACCTTGCGTCTGTGCTGCAGAGTCGGCCATTGCAGTTTGTCGATCATCGCGGTGACACTAGATGTGTTGTGGTACCGGTTGACAGCTTCAATCTTATTGATGTTGACTTGGGTATGCGGGTCCCATACGGTGCACGCGTACTCCAAGATCGGTCTGACAAAAGTCTTATAGGCTGTTTCTTTGAGGCGCACTGCTGGGATATTCAGATTTCTTCTAAGGAAGCCGACGGTCTTGTTGGCTTTAGCACAGATGGCTTTGATGTGCCGGTCCCAGGTCACTTGTGATGGTAACGCCTAGATACTTGGAGGTAGAGACAGTTTCTAGAATATGGTTGTGGAGGGTGTAGTCGGATTTTGCAGGAGATGATGATTTTGTAACTGGGAGAATAGTACATTTTCCAGGATGGAATGCCATGTCCCATCTGTGCTCCCATGCTTCTATCTTCTTAAGGTCTTCCTGAAGTAGGCTTTGGTCGGTTTTGGAGGCCTTCAAACGGTCGACAGCTGTATCATCAGCAAACAGGCGTGTCAGTGAGGAGAGTTCTTCTGGCAAGTCATTAATGTATGCCAAGAAAAGCGCCGGCCCTAAAACAGAGCCTTGTGGGACCCCAGACTGCACACTGACCCGGCCGGAAGCTGTGCCATCCACTACCACCGATTGTTGCCGATCTTTCAAGAATGCTCCTATCCATTTGTTGATCTTTCCCAGGACGCCGTAATGTTTCAGTTTGTGGATAAGGAGGTTGTCGTTCACTTTATCGAAGGCCTGTCACCAGCATAGAAGGCTGTAACAGAGCACCCATACCAGCTTCATAGCCACACCTTCGCAATCGTCACCTCTATCAAATAGGTGATTCACCATCGTTCAAGAATTCGGCTGGGAACAGCTTATCAACACCACACGCTGTAAAGCCAGTAAGACCCTGTGCTTTAAGATTATGTGCTAGCCACCCGAAGGAGGTTGCTTATAGTCGCTTGTCCGATGAACATTGGAGAACGTTGAGTGCCAGAGGAAGTGGATTCTCTTTCATCGTAGCTCAGTCAAGCTATTGATTCCTTTTCCTCTGTACCATCTGAGACCATCGAAGGGAACAAGAGCTCCCTCGCAACCTTCACAATTTTCTCTGTCGGAGCAGGAAGGAAGAGACAGCGCCACAAGACATACGAGATGCCAACACCAGTACCTTCAGGAAAAACAAAAGTGTCCACGGAAATTGCTGTGACTTCCTCGACAATTTTGAAAAGGCTTTCACTTGAATGAGCCTCAGCAGATTACTTTTTTTTTGCTGCCTGCACCTGCCCGCAGTCTCGAAGCAGGTTTAGACCTGATAGATTCAATTTTGATGGTGTCTCCCTCTGTCAGCTGCAGAATTGCCAAGAGCAGAGGCAGCCATGCCACGTTGCCTTCATCAACCTGACAAATGCTTGGTCAACACGCGGGAATTTTTTCATGTTTCTCAAGAGAACTAGATGTCCATCAAAGCTTCTCGGGTTAACACCACCCAGAATCGGACTCCTTTCCAATCAGCAGCGAAGTGAAGCAAAGTTGTATGTACACATCTATACTTTCTTTGGCATCTTGTAATTATTGTCCCATGCCTTCGGTAGCTCTAATAGTGTCAGCTTCACGAAGCAATGAGAAGCTGTTTCATTGTTGCCAAGACCAAAGTTCAGCAAATGCCTCTCACAGGTAGGTTGTTCACGACATACAGAATTCTTCCAAGACTCATCATCAGCAGTTTCATACTTTCATGCAGAGCCTTTGATCTGACTGTCAGTATCAAGAAGATGGAGATCATAGTTCAGGACATTGGCTCTATTTCAACGATTTGCCTTCGGTGAACACATTCTTGAGGAAGGGGGAAAGGAGGGGGGGGGGGGGGGGGGGTTAGATCAGTTTACATGTTTTGGCTCCACTATGTCCAGCAATTCTTCTCTCAAACCCGAACTGAACAGGTCACCTATCCGTAAAGCAGCATGTAAGAGTGACATGACTTACTACGATGATCATCAACAAGATGAAGGTATACGAATCTTGTAGAAGGTAAGATTAGCGTCCCTTAAGGACTCGTTCCCAAACGAAATTTGCAGGGAGTCGGGTTGCAGATTTGTAGGCTATGCTCAGCACATTATTCTATGACTGATTCAAGGGGGACATAATCCAAGTCATACGCATTGGCTCAGCACGTTCCTTTGCTGCTGTCGCGGGATATTGGGCATCCTATGGAAAGTCGAGATCCAGTCCTGAACAAAGACGCTCTGGAACAATGTAGACTTGAGCTACTGTTAGCTGAAACGGCTCTTGTATGAATGCCGTCTTTGTTCCAACAAATCTGTTCTCATTTTCTCTTGTACAATTTATAGCATACCAGCTTTTTGTGTTGTTTTGTGGCGAATAAAGTGTGTCAGGACCACTTTCTACATTCCTCCCTTTGTGTTTCCCTCCCTTCTCCCTGTTGACTCTCTCTAATTGAATGAGCGCTTGCCACTCTCTCTGTGTGAAAGGCGGGAGGAGGGCAATAGGTTTGATAAGGAAAAGGGTGAGGAAAGGAAAGAGATCCAGGCAGGCATGGCACGTGCGTATGTAAATATATCTCTTCAGGTGCTTCCACAATCTCTGCAGCTTCGTAGCCGAGAACCAAGTCAAGCGTTCACAGACGTGGAAACGACGTATTGGGCTGGTAAAAGTAACGTTCTCTACAGTGACATTGATAAGATTATGCAGCATCTCCGAAAAAACATATAGGGCCAAAATGTGGGTACATATATCAGTTCTGTTGCAAATATATAAATGTAGTAATTTTTCGACGCCCCGCCCCCCCCCCCTCCCTCTCTCTCTCTCTCTCTCTCTCTCTCTCTTCTCTTCTCCATAGTGCATATCTAATGAAAAGTCTATCTTACAACATAGTGATTAATGCACGCACTGCACTCAGTTAATATCAGTTGTTAACATATCTCTCGCACTCGCCCTCCCCCCCCCCTCTCTCCTCTCTCTCCTCTCTCTCTCTCTCTCTCTCTCTCTCTGTCTGTCTTAGTTGTTCAACCCGTTATTGTTGTGTATCAGTCTTCAATAATTATGCTCATATGCCCCACCTGACTTTTGGTGGACACGTAGGTGAAAAAAACATGCATTTAGAAAATGGTTGTTCTATGAAAATTTTGTCACACAATCTTTCTATCTATCCGCGCGCGCGCGCGCTGGGCGGTGTGTGTGTGTGTGTGTGTGTGTGTGTGTGTGTGTGTGTGTGTGTGTGTGTGATTGAGCAGCGACACGGGCGCATATGCGTAAGAGAGAGATATTTTATCTCTACACGAAGTGCTGCTGGGAACATTACCTCTGATGCTTAAAAAAAGGTCACATAATATATAGGGATGGACGTCAATAGACGTTGCGGTGTCGGACAACAGAAAGACGTAACAGATGCCTATGTCCAGGCGTCAGGCCGTTAAGATTGTCGAATAAACTGACTGTTGCGACAGTTTTTCAAGCTGTCGGGCTGTTGAGATGTCAGTTTTTGTTGGTCAGATGAGACTTCAGTTTTCTGTTTAGCCTATTATCGGGACTGTTAACGTGTCAAACTGTTTTGTCTTGTTTTTGTTTTTTTCGATTGTTGATGCACCAGAAGCATTTGTTATACTGTTGAAGCATCAGACTTTTTATTTGATTGTTTAGGGATTAGATTGTTTTTATTTGACTGTTTAGGCATTAGACTGTATTCATGTGACTGTTTTGGCGTTAGACTGTTTTTGTCGGACGGTTGAGGCATTAGATTATTTTTGTTAGACTGTTGAATTGTCGGATCGCTTTTTTTTACGGCTTGTTATGTTTAACGGCTTGATATGTTTTTGTAGGATCGTTAATGTGTCAGATGTTTTTGTCAAGAACTTTTGAGAAGCTGGACTGATGAGCTACTGGATTGCCCACCTGGAATCGAAGATGCCAGCCAGCTCCGTACGTAATGCCCCTTGTTTGCTCAAGCCATCAAAAAACAAGATGCGAAGCATATAAACGTACTCCCAGTTTTCCAAACCGCTTATAAATCGGCCAAGTGCTTTGTGAGATAAGAAATAAAGGCAAAATAACGGTTTTAAACGGTTATTTAACCGATGTACACTTTTGAAACCGGTATTTTAGTCCTCACTGGGCTAAAGCCTGTGTACATACCAAATTTCATCCAAACTGGACAATATGTCAAGAATAACGGTTTTTAACGGTCAGATTTTGAAACACTACATGGAAGTGTCATTTGTGTGTGATGACCTTTCTATAGACAAAATTTCATTAAAACCCACCAATATATAAAAAATAACGGCAAAATAACGGTTTAACGGTTATATAACCGATGTACACTTTTGAAACCGGTATTTTAGTCCTTACTGGGCTAAAGCCTGTGTACATATCAAATTTCATCCAAACTGGACAATATGTCAAGAATAACGGTTTTTAACGGTCAAGTTTTAAAACACTATATAGAAGTGTCATTTGTGTGTGATAGCCTTTCTATATACCAAATTTAATTAAAATCCACCTATATATAAGAAATAACGGCAGAATAACGGTTTTTAACGGTTGTTTAATCCATTTTCAGCATTACATCACTTACATATGGACAGAGGCTCCGATTTGTCACAAGATCATCCAAACCGCTTATAAATTGGCCAAGTACTTTCTGAGATATTCCATAAAGAAGAAAAACCGTTACAGGCCGTTACAAATGTTAGTATCGGCTAAACGGGGCAAACTAAAACATGAGGCATCATTCGTGACCCATAATGAACATACCTGCTAATTTTCATAAAGGTCGGCCAAGTACTTTGTGAGATATTCCATAAAGAAGAATAACCGTTTCAGGCCGTTACAGCCGTTAGTAACGGTTATAACGGTAAACTAAAACATCGGGCATTATTCGTGACCCATAATGAACGTACGTGCTCATTTTTACAAAGATCGGCCAAGTACTTTCTGAGATATTCCGTAAAGAAGAAAAACCGTTACAGGCCGTTACAACCGTTAGTAACGACTATAGCGGTAAACTAAAACAACGGGCATCATCCATGACCCATAATGAACATACCTACAAATTTTCAGAAAGATCGGCCAAGTACTTTCTGAGATATTCCATAAAGAAGAAAAACCGCTACAGGCCGTTACAGCCGTTAGTAACGGCTATAACGAGGTAAACTAAAACATCAGGCATCACACCGTGACCCACAATGAACGTAATTGCTCATTTTTACAAAGATCGGCCAAGTACTTTCTGAGATATTTCGAAAAGAAAAAAAACCGTTACGGGCCGTAACAGCCGTTGTAAGGGCTATAGCGGAAACTAAAACATCGGGCATCATCCGTGCCCAAATGAACATACCTAAAAATTTTTTCAGAAAGATCGGCCCCAGTTTTTTGTCTGGAGCGGGGGAAACACATTTTGACCACGGACACACAGATACAAGACACAACACACACAGACAGCATTTTCTTTCCCATTCTAAAGTACTCCCTGTTTAAAGAACGGGCGTCAAAAATAAATTTGGGGGGGGACAGAAGTTTACTTCGAAAATGTTTAATCTTCATGCCTGAAGGGCAATTTTCGTTATTGTGGTATTTTATTCTTTTGTATTAGTTGACTGAAAGGGTATGTAATCATGGGGATTTAGTGAATTCTGAGCCTTTTGTCAAAAGATTATCCCCCTTTGGTGCCAAATTAAGCTTGGTTCCAAAATTATCTTTAAAATGCCAGGGGACGAGTAGGAATCAAAGGGGTTTGTGGATAAATCAGTCTACTTTGGGCAAAATTTTGTTTAGAATTGCACAAATTACCGGGCATTAATGGATTTTTATTATGGAAATGACAAAGCATTGTTAATACTGTTTTTTTCTGAAGCTCAGGGCCTATATTCCTGCGTATTAGTGTTGGTGTAAATGGGGGAATAATACCAGCCCCCCCCAAAAATGCGATCTCTTCCCCACGCTTGTCACACTAACAGAGGTTTTGCCTGTTCGTTTGGAAAGGAAACCGGTTTCAGGGGAGGTTACCACAGGGCCAAGGCAAAGAGGCGCCTTTCCAAACCAGAGAGGTGGCCGGGACAGATGAACGGGTGGTGAAAACACCCTGTCCGGGTTTTGGTTGGTGGGTTGGTTTTTTTGATTGCTGGGGAAACTGAAATAAAAAAAGTCAAACACAACACGGTTTTGGGGGTGAGGGATGGATGACTCGCCCTTGACTGCTTCAAAAGGCGTCGCCGCGGGATCGAACATGCCGACCTCGGACGCGGGAGCCCCTATGACGACAAGGACTTCTCGCAGGTATTTTTGGTTATTGTTAAAAACTGCCCGTGGGGTCCAGTGCGTTTGCTGAAGAGCAACCCGGGCCCAAGCGGGAGAGGGGCCAGTTGTGCTGGGTGCCCAAACCCAACCGTTTTGAAAGGATGAGTGCCTATGGGAGGTGAAGGACTCATAGTAGGGGGGGGGAAGTGTTTCCCTTCGGGTCGAGTGAAAGGAGACTTGCGCTGTGCAGGATTTTGCCAGATGTGTTGGACTTAGCACTGACTGTTGTAATTAGTTGAATAAGGCCTGCTGGTTGCTTTTTGTTGGGGTTTTTTTTGATCATTAACCCGGGGGCGTTAAATGCCCAAGCTACTATGAATGTATGAATGAAAATTGAGAAAATTATGACAAACTAAAAACCCAAAAGAGAAAATGATGGTAACGGTTCAAAGGGAAGCTTTTGCCTTATTTTGGAGGGGAAGAAGACAACCCCGGGAATTTAAAGAATGTTGGAATGTGGGGGTCGGAAAGTTACACCTTGGAAAAGGGCTGGAAGACAAGTAAACGTTCAGATGGCTCTTGAAAAAGGGGGAGCATTCCCAGGAAGCTCCCTTTATAAAAGACGGGGCATAAACAGCCACTGTGGATTTCCGGGGGGGAGATAAAGGGTGAAAAGGAACCGGGGTACTGGGTGCTGATTTAAGGCTCAAAAACCTTTGATTTTGGAAAAGGGGGTGAATAAGTGTGGCCAGGTGGCCCCTTCGCCATAAACCATGGGATGGTTTGGTGGGGTTTAAAGGGGAGATAGGGGAGAAACAGGGAAATTTCTTTTTTCTCCCCTTTTCCCCCCCCGCCCCCGAAACCCCCTTAGGTCGGGAAGGGGGACCAAAGGTGTGGAACGTTTCTAACAGAAATAAGAGTCCGGGATGATCGCTCCATTTTGTCGCCAGTGACTGCCGCTCCTCCCCCCATCTGTTCCTACTTTCCCTTTTCTTCCCATATGGACGGTCCCCCCCCCCCCCCCCCCCCCCCCCCCCGGATGAAACAAAGTAAATCGGTAGTTTCCTGTTTTGGGCAGGCCCTGATGCCCTGCCTCATGCTACTTTTAATTTTAAAAAAATTCAAAAGTGTGCTGTCTAAAAGGGATTTTTTGAAACACTGTTTCCTTCACTTCATTGGTTAGGCAGCGGGTTAATTTTTTTTTCCCCGTGATTGAAGTCTGCAATGTGAGAGTAATTTTATGCCGCACTTGAATAAAAAAGTATTTTTTTTTAGTCATGTACATTTTTTTTTTTTTTTTGTACTTGGCCCTTTTTGCCAACAATGGCGAACTTTTTGTTGTTGTAACGTAGTTTGCCAGACTAGTGGTCGTTTTTTAAGTGGCTCAAAAGTCAGATGGTTTTTTTTCTGAAATTGGGTTAAGAGATAGCCAACGGCTGACACAGTAGACTGTGTGGGCTTGTCTCAGTCAGAGAGTGTTTGCTGTTGCGGCGAAGCATCCAACCACCTCCCCACAAGGGATGGAAGGCAGCATGCCAACCCAGTGGTGGGGGGGCATACGGGGGCGCGAGAGTGGCCACAGAAAGCGGGGAGCAACTCCACATCCATGCTTCCAAAAGGGGAAAGGGCCCGGCAAGACCAGGGGAAATCCCCCCCCAGCCTCCAACCGGGGGGATCTGTCCTGATCACAAAGATAGGCCAGGGCGGAATAAAATCCAGGAAACTGGGGGGGGCGGATTTTTGTGGTTTAGGGCCTGGGCGTGGAGGGGGCCTTCATCATTGCCCCACTGGGGGTATTGGCACTATGGTGAAAGGTGAACGCATGAAATTTGTCAGTTTCCCCCTCTGTTGTGGACCTTGGAAAAATGGGTCCGAGAGTCGCTCTGAGCCCCTCCACATGACCACACATCTAGGTGGACATTGCCCCATGGCCCACTGCAAAGGGGGTAGGGAACCTCCCCTGAAACCCCTCCTTCCCACCTCTGCCCCACAGTCCCCTGATCCAGCCCCTGACGAAGGAGCGGAATGACTATCCGCAGATCTGCCCCCTCCAACAAGGGGGTTCCCCCACGCGGAATGGGAAAAAAGAATGTTTGGGGTGGATAGCATGTTAGATGCATGCACCTCCTCCATCTTTTTTGGAATCTTTTGTTTTTTTTGGGTTTTTTTTTTTGACATGGGCATTAATTTTCAGCCAAGTGGACACTTTTTTTTGTTGGGAAAGGTTTTTTTGTTGGGTTGTTTGATAATGCTTCCAACTTGGCTGAAGGCAGTTCATTTGCGTGTATTGCTGCAGATGTTTGTTGAACATTGAATTTCGTTTTTGAAGGTTTTGTGAAGAAATGTTGGTTGCATCTGTGTATTCAATGTGGACATTTAATGGGGTATGAAGCACTACCTTTTAAAAAAAAAAGTTGTCTTGCATCCCGGTATGTAAAATGAAGATTGACAGATGCTGAGTCAAGACAGTATAGGCAATAAATGGCCATACGCCCCTGAATGCTTTGTTGGGAAAGATGCATTTTCAAGATTTACTTTAAAAAGGAAGATCTGAAAAATGCAGACTTGATGGCTACAAGTGAAACATGGACTCTTGTTGGGAAAAGGTGAAATCGATGTCCTACTGAATGTGATGCTCAGTTTAGGAGGCGACAGAAAAGCGCGAGATTGGCACTTTTAAGTCCCAGGGAGGTGTTTTGGTGTTGTAAGCCCAGGCCCGATTGGTTTTGTAAACTGCTGTCCCTCCATTCTCTGATCTGTATGACTGCGATTTGTTTTTTGTCGTACTATATTGATCTTTTGATGAACCATTCGGCATTTTGATTTTGCTATGTGGCTGATATGTTTTTGTTTTGAATTCTAACGGAATCTGCCTTGTCAGTTTAAGTGCTGTCACACTGTTGGTTGTAATTTTTGCTTGACAATTTACCTGTTGAGGGTTATATTGTCGCCAAGGATTTTTTTAATGTATTTTTGTGTGCAAATGGCATGCTATACTATAGGCAAAGTTATGGGGACCATAACTGTCAGCAGGGGAGATTTGTGGCTGGACAGAAGTTTACTTCTGCAAATGTTTAATCTTCATGCTCTTGAAGAGCATGTTTCGTTTTATTGTGGCTATTTTTATTCTTTTGTATGTAGTTGAGCTGATAAGGTAGTGTAAGTGCATAGGGATTTCAGTGAATTCTGAGCCTTTTGTCAGAAGAGTTATCCCGCCTTGGTGCCAAATAGCTTGGTTTCCAGAATTATCTTTAGAATGCCAGTGGACGAGTAGGAATACAATAGTTGGTTTGTGGATATAATCAGTCTACTTGGCATAATCTTTGTTTAGGAATGTGCACAAATTACCAGGCATTAATGATATTTATTCATGGTAATGACAAAGCATTGATTAATACTGTTATTTACTGAAGCTCAGGGCCTATATTCTGCTGCGTATTAGCTGTTGGTGTAAACTGGAGGCAATAATACCAGCCTCCCGCCAAAATGCGATCTCTTCCCCACTGCTTGTCACAGCTAACAGAGGTTTTGCCTGTTCGTTTGGGAAAGGAAGACCGGTTTCATGCTGGTTAGCCACAGCGCCAAGGCAAAGAGGACGCCTGTTCCAAACCAGAGAGGTGGCCGGGACAGATGAACGGGTGTGTGTCAACACCCTGTCCTGAGGTTGGTTGGTAGGTTGGTTTGGTTTTGATTGACTGAGGAACTGAAATAAACAAAAAATCAAACATCAACACGGTCTTGGGTGATGGATGGATGACTCTGCCCTTGACTGCTTACATACACACACACGCGCGCGCGTGCACGCACACACACACACACACACACACACAACACCCCACACACACACACACACACACACACACAGATTCCGATTAAGATATTTTATAAATATTTAGGCCTTGGTCCCTTATGAAGGGATCCATGGTAACAACAACAGAAAACAAAAATGTAAGTTACAGCTAGGTTCGAATGCACAGTATTGTTTCTTCTATGACATGACTGTTTCCTTAGTCTTGCAAGATTAAAAAAAAAAAAAATGGTAGTAGGGGTAAAGTGTTTAGATGTGTCAGAAGTATGTATAAACAGAACTGGTCAAAGATTTTAGTTGATAGAATCAAAGGCTTTCTCAAGTGAGAGAGAGAGAGAGAGAGAGAGAGAGAGGAGAGAGAGAGAGAGAGAGAGAGAGAGAGAGAGAGACAGACAGAAGACAGACAGACAGACAGACAGATAGACAGAGACAGAGAGAGAACTACGATCTGACAGCCAATGAACGTTCTTTTGGTAACTTTATTTGTGCCCAGGGTATCAATGTTTTTCACAGGCTTGCCATCCAAGGCCAATGTCGTTGATTCAACAATAGAACGACTCCAGAGACAAGACATACGTTTTCATTGATAGGAATTACTGGTTTCAGATCGGTTTTCATGCCTGAGTTTGGACCTTAGAATTTGCTTTGTACATAGTTTTGTATCTAACATCTTTTCAACCCTGAAGTAGTGTTCGAGTTAGGCATGTGTTCGGGTCATCAACAACATGACATAAATGGGTGTGAGTGGGTGCTTTGATGTTGCCTTTTCCCCATAAATGCTGCATGTAGCCATCGATTCCAGGTTATTTCATGTTGTTTATACTCCAACATGACGCCACCAACTCCATATTTGATGGTTTCATCCAAATTTCAAGAAATTTCAAGAATGGAGTCTCTTGAGATCATGTTACATCTGTCATATCCTTATTAGATGCGCCGCATAAACGGATAGATCGCGATTGTTGCTGTAGTTGTTGTTGTTGTTGTTGTTGTTGTTGTTGTTGTTGTTATTGTTGTGTGTCTCTATTCAGGGTACGAGATAATGTCACTGAACTAAAGATTGCACAGTGGCCTATTATCAGCACTTTCACTCTCTTTGGGACTGGGTACCCCAGTAAAACTGTCATGAACGTCATCACCTGTGATGAGAGTTGGGGTGGGTCAGTGTGCCCTCTAGGGGAAGGACTTTAAAAAATATTTTCTCTTTGAGAATTATACTAAAATTTCACCTCCACCCTGTCTTTAACTAGTGGTGGAAGGAGCAACTTTCTGGTGCTAGTCATCGAAAGAAAATTTTATTTTTCTTGGGACTGTTGAAATAATAGTGGCTCAGGATAGGTTTCCTTAGGCTTGTACTTTAAAAAGTACTTGTAGCTCAGAGAGACAGAATTAGGGAGAAGTCCAAACATTCAATACTGATTGAACAACAAAGAACTGACACAAGTTAAGTGCAATTTCACACGTCTACTTTACTTGCTTACACACGGGTAAGTACTTAAAGTTAGTTTACATTAGACATGTCAATTTTTTTTGCACTTTAACACATCAGCTTCACTTGTTTACACCCAGGAAAGTAGTTGAAGTTAGTCACAATGGACCGGTCTGTCCTATAGGCTGAATTTTGGTTCTCACTATTTCATCATTAAGTGAGGGAAAGTTCTGAAGGAGTTGAGTTGAATTGAAGTCCACTTGAAATAACGGGACTTAACTAAAGTCGGAGAGGATAGTTGATCTCTCTCTCTTGTGGCTGTTGACTGATCCTGCTGTGTAGACCTGTTGCTGTAGTGCTGGGCTGTGGTGTGTCTTCACAAACTGTCTTGCCCAGGGTATGTAGCATAGCCATGGTATGTAGCGTAGCCACGGTATGTAGCATAGCCACGGTATGTAGCATAGCCACGGTCCCAGGTCTGTGATAAGAGAACCTGGTCTATAGTTAAGTAGCTGAGAGTCTGGCTTGTCAAGTTCACACATTTGCCCTCTACCTCTCAGAAGAGGTGTGAGAACTCAGTCAACAAAGGATTACTCCAGTGTAGAGTTTCTACTAAAATTATCAATCTCCACTTTTGTTTAGAGGTTGAGTGGAGTTTACAAAAGGGTAGGAGACAGCAATACAATGCTAAACAATTTTAGTCAAATAGCTCTCCAATGTTTCCTAGGAATTAAGTTACATTAACTTGGAATACACGTAGCCCAAGTTCACATGTGGTGAATACTTAAAGTCACACACTACCAAGCACTCCAACAATCACCAGTATTCATAAATCAACTTAGCGGTTTTCACTTAGTACAGGCATACTGTTTTTATTATCAAAGTAATAATCATTCATCATTTTGATAAATGTCACCAAGTATTAGTATAAAGTTACACTGTTAAACCATATGGCATACATACAATCAATGTATAGATTCAAAATGTAAAAACATATTTCAACTTACATTTCTGGGAGGATAGTGAAACTCAGACTTGGAGGATAGAGTAGAGCAAGATAAGCATTCACTCTCTCTGGGTTCCCCTTCTGTCTTTTGTGCTTCACATACAGCTGGTCTGAGGAACAGTGAAGGTGTGACAGTTGAGTTGAGCTGAGAGTGAGTTTAACATCCTGTCAGCCTGAGGCCCTTAAGGACAAGGTTTCTCAGACTTAAATCTGTGTAGATTTTGGTGCTGCTGTCCCCGTGGTGGATTGTTACTGTTCGTTATTGTTGGTCGTCTACTCCTTGTAGTAGTAACCTTTCCATTCCTTTTCCTCAGTTCCTTCTCAGGACCATTTGATAATGGATCCACATGATCCAGTTGTGGCCAGCTCGAGTAGGATACCCTAACTGGTCGCCCCCCGGCTGTGAAGCCAGAGGATGGGGGTGCGAGTCTCAGAGGTTCAACCCAAACCCAGGTCTTTGGGGATCCTCTTTTTTCTCTTTACCATCCACACCTCTTTCTTGCACAGTGGTTAAAACCAGCCATCTGTATGGAGGATAAAGCTGCGACATATGTGTCTTCTATTTGTATGCTAAACAGTAAAATCAGGTTTTGATCTGGCTGACAGGGTGTCACTCAAGATGAGGAAAAAAAAGGGGGAGAAGGGGGGGGGGGGGGTTGTTGCTCCCACCACTCATGAGGAGGGGGCAACATTTTGGGACCAGACGAAGAAAAAATGCTAATTCACAAAGCATGGGGGAAGAACGCATTCCATGTAGCCAAGCATGGTGAACACAATTTCTCACCCCAGCCTGGCACAGAGTGTCAGGTGCAGGTGGTGGATATGGAGGGGAGGGAAGTGAGCAAAGAGGGAGAGAGAGAGAGAGAGAGGGAGGATGGGAAGGAGACGGGGAGAGAGAGAGAGAGAGAGAGAGAGAGAGGAGGGGAGATGGGGAAGGGTAAAAGACGGTTGACATCTTCACAACGTGACATAAACTTTCTTGTAACATATGGTTTTAAAGTTTGGGCGCTCACACTGTTCTATAGAGGAGTGGGGGAGAGACAGGAACATTGTTACGATGGGATGTAAATTTTTCGCCGTGTCATGCCACCACATTAGGAAGTGAGTGGGGAGGGGAGTGGGGGGGGGGGGGGGGGGGGGGAAGGTTTGAGGGGGGAGAGTGGGCATAGATTTGAATAGATTGTTCCCATGGGTGAGACACATGGGAGAGAGAAAATGGGTGGATGGCACCGGGTTTTTGTACAATTTGTACAAGAGGGTGGCTGCTTGGGCCCTATCGGATGGAGTAGTCAAGTGACTCATCACACCTTCACACACACACACACAACACAACACACACACCAAACACACCACACACACACACTCCATGAAAAAAAATGAATGCAAGACCCTATGACATTAAATGGAAGATTTTTATTGTCCATTTCAATGTTATCGAATGTACAGTCATATTTTTTTATATGCTTTTCCCTTTTCCCACATTTTCCCACTCCATTTTCATTGTGCAAAAGCATGTAAATGGATTTCCCATGAAGAAAAGAAAGGGAAGAGAATCTCACAGAACCTTCACCGATGACTGTGGGTGTAAAAACACCCTGGCTGCCATTAAATTGTCAATAACTTTTAATCTAATCAAGATATTTACCTAAAATTTTCAATAGCTATCAATTTTTCATTTACACCAAAATACTCCAAACAGAACCGTAAACCTTTAAAAATAAACAAACAAAACAAACAATGAAGCTGAAATACCCTTATTTGTTGAGTGGGGGTGGTTTAGCACCCATACTTATCAGAATGAAAATTCTGTATATTCCTATTAGTTGATGTGGGTGTTTTAGACACCCTTACACTCATAGACTGAAAAAGCCAACTTATCCCTACCACTGACTGTGGGTGTTTTAGACACCTTCCCTTTCAACTAACATCGTGCTGCTGTTGCCATGGCAACAGACTGGAACATTGGTAGCAGTCTCAGACAGTGAGGTGCTGAGTCCAGAAAGGCACATTCCTTATCAGTAATATGATACCACTGCAGGCTTCACTTCAGTTCTGGAATGTGAAGGAATGGCAAGGGCCAGTTTGCTTCCTGTGCTCCACTCCTTTCTTTGATTGGCTGTGAGGAATCAGGATCACTGTTGCTGCCCCCAGTGATGAGAAGGGGGACCGCCTCTTGACTGAACTTAACCCATGCAAGTCAAACATTTCATCGGCCAGCACTACCAGCCGACCGAAGTGAAGAACAAGACTTTCAAGCAGGGCCAAGTAATGAGGAAGAAGACACTTTTGATAAAACCTATGTCACAAAAGGGGCCCGACATAACTTGGAGTAAAATGCCGTCCAAAAAACAAACTCGCATGGAAAAGAAAATGTTTTCAAGCCACCAAACACACAAACACCTAACACCTCTGGCTTTGGGAAAATCCATGGATGCATTCTGTCTGTTCATTTCAGACAAAGGGATCATTGACGGGAAATTGGTGGAAAACACAACCAAAGAGCTCAACGGGTCCACAAAAAGCAGTGGAAGATGACAGACAGCTGTGAAAATCACAGCACTCACGGCTGCTTGTTGCTTCTCGGTGTGAGAAACAGAACATGCTGGGCACTGAAAGAATCTGGGATTCCTTCTATGGAAACCCAAGGGTAAAAGCAACAATGGGTCGTCAGCGCTTCATAGACCTGCTGACTTAATGAGGTTTGACGACAAGGAGCCCCGCTCACACAGGCGAGCCAGAGACATCTTTTCCCTATTCAGGGACGTCTGGGGCTCTTTTCAGAACAATTTGCACAAGTACTATGTGCTGGTCCCTTTTAAAGTTGATGAACAACTGGTTCCATTTAGGGGCGTTGTTCTTTTTCTTCAGTATTTCCCTTTCCAAGCCAGATCGTTACAGCATAAAGTTTTTTGGACTGGCAGTGCTGAGAACAATTTCCCAGTGTACGGAATTCCTTACCTGGGTAAACAAGGCACAGAGAGACAACAACATCTGGGCGTAAAACTGCTCGGATCTTGCAGAGCCCTTTTTGAACACGGTCGCAACATAAACCTGTGACAATTATTTCACAGATCTAGAGCTGGCTCAGACACTGAAAACAAAGGGCTGACTTTGTGTTGGAACTGTTCGACAGAACAAACGATTTCTGCCAGAGGAGTTCAAAGCAAAGTCACGTCCCCAACTGCATGAGTCAGAATTTGCCTACCGTTGATGGCACGCTTGTGTTCTACCAGACCAAGAGGTTGAAAAGTGTGGTTGTCCTCAGTACAATGCACAAGGGGGGAAAATTTATCTGAATGCAACAAAAACCCAAACCCGAAATGATCACATTCACAATTCCACAAAGGGAGCTGTCGATGCAATGGACAAACTTGCCATGCATGCACAACCAAGCGGAAAACCCAACGATGGCCAATGGTAATGTTTTTCAATCTGCTTGACCTTGCAACCGCTGCATTGGATGCTGAAAATTTCCCGAGGACCCAGTCTCTCTCAGAGATGCCAGGTGGAAATTTATCCTTACAGTGGCGGAACAACTCTGTGCTAGACACCTCCCTTATCGCTTGGCAATCCATTTCACTCCAGAGCACTGAAAGTGACCATCCAACTGCCCCTAGGTCATTTTGGGGGGGGTCATGAGGCACAGCTTTTGACAGACGACAATCCAACAAACCGGAAGAGAAAAAGTGCAGGTGCTGAAGAGGGGTCCAAAGAAAAAAGTTCAAACAAACCATCAGACTCCCAAAAAAGGAAAGGCTCCCAAGACAGCCCTTTAAAGAAGACAAGAATAAATCAAAAGATGGAAGAAAGGGAAAAAAAGGAACGGAACAGAAGCCCACAGGACGCAAAAAGCAAGGGCGTTGCGGAAAGTGTCCATACAAGAAAGATGTGAAAACAACTTCTGCCTGTTCAATTTTGTAAGAACTGGTTGTGTAAGAAACATCTCCACTCACTCTGCGAAACATGTGCATTCTCATGAAACAACGAACACAAGCATGAGATGACAGGTCCGTTTTTGTTGATTTGATGAGAACATTTGAAATGTGTTTCACTCGCAAAAGTTCATGACTTTAGTTTGGGGGCGTAACTCTTATTTTTTTTTGTAGAAGTTCTTGATCAGCTGATGTTGACAAGTTTCACATATTATATATATATATATATATATATTTTTATTCTATATATATTTATATTTATATATATATATATATATATAGAGAGAGAGAGAGGAGAGAGAGAGAGAGAGAGAGAGAGGTCTGTGTTTGTGACTTGACTTATTCCCGTTGGCTCCTAGTGAGCAAGGTCATCCACGAGCCTTTTCCATCTCTGCTGTCCCCGGGGGGCGACTTCCAGCTGGCCCCAGGAAAAAGCCCAGTCGAGTTGTCTCCCCCTCCGTTTATCTTCTCCAGGTGGTGCGTGGTCGGCCTCTTTGCGTCTTCCCTGTGGGTTCCATCGCAAGGCATGGCGGACAACGCTGGATGCTGGTTTTCTGGGGTATGGCCAAGCCAGCCCCACTTCCTGCGCTTTAAATTTTATCTTCAATGGGCTCTTTTCCGGGTCTTCTCCACAAGTCTTCATTTGTGACCTGTGTTTGTGCATAAGATTTTTTCTTTTTTTTTCGGTACATATGCCGAAACTTGTGCAAAAAAGCTTCTTGGTTCTCTGGCTTAAAAAAAAAAATCAAAAAAAAAAAAAAAATCTGCATGCTGACACTAATTTTCGTTACCCATGTAAATTTATGTGTTTATTGTAGGTTCCTGCTTCTGATCACCAATTACTGAAAAATTCTTGGAATGGTAATTAAGGGTTCGTAGCCCTTGTGTGTTCAGCTGCTGGGATTATGCATGAAATTTGACAATTATAAATGACCTGATGGCACAGTGGTGTGTGTGTTTTGTGTGGGTGTGTGTGGTGTGTGTGTGTGTGTGTGTGTGTGTGTGTGTGTGTGCTTTCACAAGTGGGGAATGTTACTACCTGCATACAGGTTGACATGTATCTCTCTTCTGTGCTCTCTCCTCTTTGTGGTGTTCATTCTCTCTCTCTCTCTCTCTCTCTCTCTCTCTCTCTCTCTCTCTCTCCCCTTCCTGTGTGTGCATTCTCTCTTTTCTCTCTTCTTTGTGCGTGTGTGTGAGTGTGTGTGCATAGACCCGCATGCTGTCTGCCAAAATGTGGATTGTTCAACCTCCTTAAGTCCCGAAATATTGTAACAGGAAGTTTGTTCAGAGAGAAAGAGTGCTTCAACCATCCACACTGGCAAAGTATGGATTTTATATAATTTCCCTACAGAGAGGAAGGGTGTTTTAACACCCACAGTCGCCGAAAGAGGATAAGTGGGTATAGTCCTCTACAGAGAGAAGGGTGTTTTAAAACCCCCCACAGTCACGGAATGAGGATAAGTTTGGGGTATTTGTCCTTACAGAGAGGAAGGGGTTTTAACCACCCACAGTCGCGAATGGGATAAGTGGCGTATAGTCCTCTACAGAGAGGAAGGGTGTTTTAAACCACCCACAGCTGGTGATTGAGTGTATGTAACAAAATGCCTCTATGGAAACGATGGGTGTCTGAAAAAACCCACAGTCAACAAATGTGAAAAGTTTTAGCAGTCGTCGGGGAAGGTTAAGGTCCCGACCATGCAACGCTGTGACGATTTCACCAAATCCACAGATCTCTTTCCCGGAAGTTTTGTTTAATTTGTTTGACATCAATTCACTTTTGCACATTTTTTCCTGTCTGCACCCGACGATTCGCCAGAGGTACTTATTTCAAATGTCACAGATAGAATGTTGTGACCTGCTTAGTCTAGAGAATACTCATACATTAGTGGAGAACACACCGGATTGAGTGGTGGGTTGTTTTTAGCTTGTGGTGTAGACAGTAAGCCTATTATGTGTGGGCATATTTTGTGCTCTGGCTTGATCTTCGGTGTGACAATGACGCAAGATTGCAAATTGTTACACACGTTGGTCCAAAGCGTACTCTAAGTTCTGTGGGTATGGTGTTCTCCTCTCGGTCTGTTCGGTATAACGTCGATCTAAATATAGGTTCTGTGGTTGTTAACGTCCATACAATTTCGAGGATGGTCTTGTGATCTGAGGACAGACGATTCGAATTTCTGTTTTACTGATAGCACAGAAACTAGGTGAATATTTTAATCATTATCTCTGCGTCAGTTGAAACTTTGTGGACCCTTTAAAAAAAACAAAACAAAAAGTTCGACTTGGACATTCAGACTGCGCTTCATACCAACTTCATCTACAACCAGTTTGGGGAAGGCTGAATTCTAATTTTTAAGTGTTTTCTTGTGGAGTGAAGGTTGTAAATTTGAACCACCCAAGGGTCGTTTCTACATGGCTTGAGACTCTATCTGTCCACCCAGCAGTAAAACGGGTAACTGATTCAGATCTGATGGTAAAAGGTGCACAAGGGGAGTGCAGGGTCGACCTTCTTTTATTGCCCATGCCTCGGAACACTCTGAACCTTACATAGTTCACTTCTACAGCATTAGATGCAGAACCTTCACCGTGTATCCGGTTGCTGATGGGACTTTCACCCTGATTGAACTTCACATTGACCTAAAAAACTTCGATCTGTGGAAAAAAGAGAGATTGTACTGAACATTTCTTGGAATGTGAATCCACTCAAACTAATCTAGTCAGATCAGGAAAAATAGTTCTTGAAAATAGCCTTAGTCTTGTGACATGAAATTTGAATGAAAAAATTTGTTAAATCTGGTGTTGCTAACAGACGCATTACTCTGTTTGCGACACAATTAGATTTAAACTGAACGAATGAAACATGTCCCACATGATTTTTTTTTTCTTTCTTGTTTTCTTCCCCCACAAGAGCATTGAAATAGGGGTACAAAATTTTTTTTCCACACAGAAGCATGAAATAGGGTACAAAATTTGTTTTTCCACACAGAAGCATTGGAATACGGGTACAAAATTTTTTCCACAAGAAAATTTGAAATACGGGTCCAAATTTTTCCCCCACACAGAAGCTTTGGAAATATGGGCATTGAATTATGGGTACAAATTTTTGTTCCAACAGAAGCATTGAAATAACGGGTACATTTTTTTTCCACACAGAAGCATTGAAATACGGGTACAAAATTTTTTTTCCACACAAAAAAATTTGAAATACGAGTAAAAATTTTCTTTCCCACACAGAAGCATTGAATACGGGTACAAAATTTTTTCCCCATTTATAAGCATTGAAAGGGGTACAAATTTTTTTTCCCACACAGAAGCATGAAATACTGGTACAAGATTTTTTTCCCCCAACACAGAAGCATTGAAATACGGGTACAAAATCGAAGAACACGAATCGTGGTGATTATTGTAAAACCTACAAATATTAGTATTTTCATTTTGTACGATTGAAATACGCAGGGGGAAAACCCTTATTAGACTGAAACTTATTTCTTTGTTTATGAATGTTTCGCCGGCATAGATGTATTATGATGAAAGTTACGAGGGATAAAAGTGACATAAGATAATTTCCACATATCCGACGTCGTTAAACTCCCCAGCCGTGTTTTTAGCAGGTCGCCTTGGAGCATCATGTGAGATTAGGGGATGCGAAATCAATAACTACGTCTGTTCACTTTGAAAATGGAACAATCAGGAAATAAACTTATGATATCGGCCTAGCGCCCCCCTGCAAGAAGAGCTTTGGCTCAAGAACGAAGGTGAAAATTATCTATCTGTCTTATCTAATGTTGTCTTATGTTATGTTATAATATCTTATCTTATCCGTCTCGAAATTGAACATGAAATGAGGCCAGGAAACAGTAAACACTAAACAATAAACAAGTAGGGTAACTCTTGCTCCCATAAGAAAACCTGACTCAGAGTAACTTTTATTCAAGACTGGTACAGCCTTTTAAACTTGAATAAAGTCAGACAAATACAAAGACGAACAATCTAATAGTGGGGAAAAACACGCGCAGGCAACAACCCCTCTGTCATCACAGTAATGACGTGGCAAAGATTTGAACTTTGTGGGGGTGGGTGGGGTTTGAAGATGAAGAGAAATGGGAACATAAAATTAAGAAAAAATATTATAAATAAGAAAATCTCTTCACTAGCTGCATGAGGGAACCATCGCAATCCCTCTCGAAGGCAGATCTATTTGTTTTGCCTCAATTAAATCGAGGTGTGTTTGTTTTGTCCGTTCTTAGTGTTTGTCTGTTGTTTCTCCCTTGCATCCTTGGGTGGATCCTCAGGCGTAGGCTCAAAGATTGTCCCCTACATTTTGTACTGTTTGCATAATGTCTTTAGTTTTTTCAGCAGCTTTTTTCCTCCCCCCACTTTCGTTTTGTTTCATTTACTACCCTTCGCTGGCTGCTTTGGGGGTGCTGTTGGATTCTTTTTTGAACCCTTGGTGGTGAGAACACCACGGTATTGTGGACTGTGGTATGTCTCTATTTGACGCCAGGAGCACAGATACAATCAGCTGCGTCTCCCTGATGAGTCTGATCCAGCGGACGAAAGGCCTAGGAGCAGACAAAACAAAAAGATCTGCCTTCGAGATGGATTGCGATGGTTCCCTCATGCAGCTAGTGAAGAGTTTTCATATTTACACTGTATTTTCTTGATTTTATGTTCCCAATTCTTCATCTTCACCCCCCCCCCCCCCCCCCCACACACACACACACACAAGTTCAAATCTTTGCCAAGTCATTACTGTGATGACAGAGGGGTTGTTGGCCTGCGCTTACTTTTTTCCCCCACTATTAGATTGTTTGTCTTTGTATTTGTCTGACTTTATTCAAGTTTAAAAGGCTGTGCTGGTCTTGAATAAAAGTTACTCCGAGTTAGGTTTTCTTATGGGAGCAAGAGTTACCCTACTTGTTTATCTCGTCTCGTCTAATCCAGTCTGACTGTCTTTCAGTCTGTCTCTCTCTCTCTCTCTCTCTCTTTGTGGTGAACCTGTTGATTTCGTGTCAGCCCTGAATCTGAAATAATCGCGAAAAATGAAGCAGAACGAGGGTGAATGAAAATGAAAGAAACGTGCAAATCAAAACAAGATGTGGAAGGTAAAACTGCAAATTTGGTGATTTCAAATCATTGAGAACATCAATTGTTCAATTAAAAAACACACAGGAATAATCAAGCAGAACAATGGACAATTAAAATCGAAGAAAGTTTTATGACAATGCATTAGTGCTATGCAATTTTTTTTTTCTGACCCATCTTCTGTGCTATTTCCATGATACTGCACCCACATTGTTCATTCATTCCCGACCTGTCGGCCTCATCCACGCCTGTCCCGCCCCGCTGCAACCCCGGCACTGGCAATCCACAGGGAGCAGTCAGTGTCAAGTCGTCATGAGGCAATCCATCATTTCGCCATGGCGGTAGGTGTTGCTGTGCAACTTGATAACAGACGATATTCGGAAATCTGTAAGGTAGGGTAGGTAATCCGTGTTAGAGGTCGTGCGAGAGTGACCCCCGCCGATTTCACAGGACAGATGGCATCGGTGGGCACCTCAAAAGCAGTTTAGTCCCGTTACAGTTCAATCTGAGACGGAAAATGATCAAACATGGGTTGTGAAACAAATGCATATCTGGCGTGAGCTAAAAAGAGTCCGACTCTGGATATATTTGTTCGACCCACAAACTGACTAAAGGTAACTAGGCCTAACCCTACTTGCATTATTTTCCCCGGATTGACGCACGCACACATTGTGTAATGATCTTGCTCCCTGAATTGAGAAAACGTAACTCTAAATTTGCAACGGACACAGGCGTTATCTTCCCTTGATTTTTTCTTCCCCGGAACAGGTTTACTTTATGGCATCCCTGAATAGAAAAACAAATTGAAAGAGAATAAACAGAAGAACAATGAAGTGGAACAAAACAAAGGGACTATGACACAATGTACTGTGTAAAAGTCCTAGTGGTTCATAACTTGATGATTTCATTACACCCACGCACTAGAAAACTAGACTGAAAATTATGCTCCGCTATGGATAATAAGCCGTGTTATGTCGTTTAGAGTCAAACGTACTGCAGAAGCCATACCTGCTAAAGGATCAAGTTAAATTGAAATCAAATAACTGCACCTGATGATTAAAACAATAAATATTTTACATTAGAATTGTACACCTACTAATCCAGAGCCCACGGCCGCCCAGTAGGCTAATTTCATGAAAGCATGGTATCTAAGATGTTAAATTAACGAAGCTGCTGTTTTAGCAGCACGCTGAGCAGCGTGATGGGAATGTCAAGATCTGTAGATGAGAAAGAACAGCACGGCAGCCAATCCAGCGGAGGCGGCACTGAGGAGGAGGGAAGCACCTTCGTACTGGGTGAGGGCGATGAGGGGTCCGCTGATGAGGAAGACCGTGCAGTAGTTCAGTGGAATCATGCAGGCTAACAAAGACATCGTCTTCCCCGTCACCGACTGCCCGGAACGTTCCTGAAATGAGCGGCATGTGCAGTCCGTCACTACAGGTTTCATGACCTCCACCCTTCATCCCTTTTCTCGCAATCGCACACACACGCGCGCGCGCAAGCGCGCACACATACACACACACACAAGCATGCACACACTCACACAAACATACACACACACACACACGCATGCACTCAACAAGCAAGAATACACTCAAGCATT
Source organism: Conus ventricosus (assembly GCA_018398815.1). Classification (NCBI taxonomy): domain Eukaryota; kingdom Metazoa; phylum Mollusca; class Gastropoda; order Neogastropoda; family Conidae; genus Conus; species Conus ventricosus. Next base: position 46,669,213 of record CM031598.1, on the reverse strand, counting down.
CACGCACACACATACGCGCCCGCGCCCCCCCGCGCGCGCGCCACACACACACACACACACACACACAAAGCACGCACGCATGCACTCACACACGCACGCACCTAGCATGCACGCAGGCACGTGCGCGCGCGCGCGCGCACACACACACACACACACACACACACACACACCATAATATTCGAAATGAGATCAGTAATCAAATACGTAGAAATTGAGATCATGGGTATCTCATTATTTGAAAATTCATACTTTCCACATTAGCATATTTTTCCTGTGTGTTATTTCCTGTTATACTACATAAGCCCACAAATCTGAAAGCAACAGCCACAGTTGACCTGATCCCCATGATTTCCCTTTCACTCAGAGGTGGTAACGATGAGACAATATTAGTAGGGTGTATATACAGAAGCCCAAACTCAAATGATGAAAACAATTATGAGTTATTTAACTTGCTAAAAGCAGAAAAAATGAGTAGATATAGTAAAATATGTATATTTGGTGATTTTAATTTTCCTGATGTAAAATGGGATGGAACTTGGAATGGTGATAAAAGTAATGATGTTATTGAAAACTTTAGAGATGCCTTTTTAATACAGAAAGTGACTAGCCCAACTCGTGTTCGGGAAGGACAGAAGCCAACAATTGATGACTTAGTTTTAGTTAATGAAGAATCCTTGATCTCTGATATTGAATATAGTGACCCTTTGGGTAAAAGTGATCACTTGATTTTAACATTTGAACTGTATGTTCCCAAAGAAAAGACTAAAGAAAACCCTAAGTACAAATTTGATTTACAGAAAGGAGACTATAATAAAATGAGGAAAATGCTTTTAGAGAGTGTCAACTCCTTGCTTACAAATGATCAGGATGTCGAGGAAATGTGGAATGTCTTAAAATGCGAAGTTTTAAGAAGTATGGACGAATGTATTCCAAAGACTATTTGTAGCCAAAATAAAATGCTTAAAGTTAAACCACTTTGGATGAATGATAAAGTACTTAAAATGATTAAGAAAAAATATAATCTTTTTCAAAGGTATTTATTGACGAAAGATGGGAAAGAATACAGTAAATATGCAAGAATGCGAAATAAGAGCAAAAATGAAATCAAATCAACAAGAAAAGCTTATGAACGTAAAATAGCAGAACAATGTAAAAAAAAATCCCAAATGTTTTTGGAAATACGTGCAAGAACGTACAAAAGTAAACACAGGGGTAAATACTCTAAATGATGGTAAAGGAGGGTTGGCCGAGTTAGATATGGAGAAAGCTGAAGTTTTAAATGAGTTCTTCGCAAGTGTCTTTGCTAATGAAGATACAAATAACATACCTGATCTTATTGAATGTAGTAAATCTAATGGAATTTCAGTTACAGATATAATAATTACTTCAGCTGCAGTAGAGAAGAAGTTGTTTGAATTGAATCAGTCTAAAGCGCAGGGACCTGATTTAATACCACCTAAAGTTCTAAAAGAATTAAGTAAGGAGTTAGCTGTACGCTCAGTAAGATTTATAATAAATCATTAGAGACAGGAAAATTACCCTCGACTGGAAATCGGCAGAAGTTACTGCTATTTTTAAAAAAGGGTCAAAATCTGAGCCAGGCAACTATCGTCCGGTAAGCTTAACCTGCATTGCATGCAAAGTGCTAGAATCCATTATAAGAGATGTCATAGTATCTCACTTCACTGATAATAATTTGTTTGCAGTATGCCAGCATGGATTTCGTAAAAAAAGGTCTTGCATATCACAACTACTTGAAGTTATGGAAGATTTAGTTAACATGCTAGAGAATAAGTACTCTGTTGATATAATTTACCTTGATTTCCGTAAAGCTTTTGATACGGTTCCGCATGAGAGATTATTGAAAAAAATGGAAGCATACGGTATAGTAGGTAAGTTGCTAAACTGGATTAGAGATTTTTTGTCAAATAGAAAAAAAGAGTAAGAGTGGGTAACTGTATGTCGACAGAGAAAGATGTTATGAGTGGTATTCCCCAAGGGAGCATTTTAGGACCTGTACTGTTTACTATTTTTATAAATGACCTTCCAGATGAGGTAAATAGTTTTTGTAAAATTTTTGCTGATGACACAAAAATATATGACAAATCAGATAACTATAATAGTCTGCAAGAAAATTTAAATTGCCTCCAAAACTGGTCAGACAAGTGGAATCTATATTTTAATGTTGAAAAAATGTAAAGTTTTGCATGTTGGCAAAAACAATCCAGAACATGAATACAACATGAAAATAGATGGTGGAAATAGGCTGGTACAGAAATGCGAGGAAGAAAAGGATCTGGGTGTAATCTTTGATAAAGATTTACTTTTTGATACTCACATTCAAAAGTGTATAAATAAAGCAAACCAAATGATTGGATTAATAAAAAGAACTTTTATTTACCTTAATAAAGAAACGTTTTTAAAGTTATATAAAGCTATGGTTAGACCGCATCTTGAATATGGCAATATAATCTGGTACCACACTTGAAAAGACAGTCAATAGCAATCGAAAGAGTACAGAGAAGAGCTACTAAAATCTTGCAAGAATGTACAAACATGTCTTATACAGATAGATTAAATTACTTAAATTTGCACTCTTTAAAAGGTAGACGTATTAGAGGGGATTTGATTGAAGTGTTCAAAATATTTCACCAGCAAACGGACATACAGTGGGACTATTTTTTTGAGGCTGTTAAAACAGATAGAACAAGAAATTCGGAAGGCAAAATATTTGTTAAGCAGTTTCATACTAATATGGGGAGATTCAAGTTCAGTAACAGAGTTATTGCTAACTGGAACAGTTTGCCAACTGCACTTAAATTTGCTAAAAATACTAATGTTTTTAAGAATTTGCTGGATGAAGACTTGAAATTTAAAGTACAGTTTAGAAGCTTTGATGAATAAGAAGGAAAATTTATATTGCATGCATTTTCAACCCTGTCATAAAAGTATAATAACAAGAGGGGACATTGAAAGGCTTAACGGCCTATGTATTGATTACGTCCCTACACTATACTACTACTACTACTACTACTACTACTATACTACTACTACACTCTCAGTTCTTGAGGTAGGAAAGATATACGAGACAACCAACGTATCTTCTTTAACTTTTTCCTTTCGACTGTTTTTTTTTCCCCTCCTCTCTCTCTCTAAGAATAATATTCTGACGGCGCATTTCAGTTTTTATTTTTTCAGAACATGGCAGATGACAGTTTAGTATATAGAACAATCAGAAGCAAGAATGATACACGCATTCTACAAGAAGATCTAAACGCTTTACAAGAGTGGGAAAGAACTTGGAAAATGGAATTTCATCCTCAAAAGTGCCAAGTGTTGCGTATATGTAACAAACGCTCACTAATTAGATCAGATTATTCTATCCATAATACTATTCTTAAAGAAACTAATGCTGCAAAATATTTAGGCGTGATTATAGATAGTCGTCTCAAATGGAAAGAACATTACAATTTAGTATGTAAGAAAGCAAATAACATCTTAGCTTTCTTACACAGGAATATCAATGACTGCCCCCAAAAGGTTAAAGACGACTGCTACAAACACTGGTTAGACCAGTACTGGAATATGGTTGCTCAGTTTGGGATCCTTACCATCTAAAGGACATTGATAACCTTGAAAAGATTCAGAAGAGAGCAGCACGGTTCGTAACAGGGAACCACATCAGAGAAAAGGGGAATACTAGGAAGAACATGAGGAAATTAGAATGGAAACCCTTAGAAGAGAGAAGAGCTTTTATTAAACTTAACACCTTTTTCAAAGGCAGAGCTAAAGTAATTGATATTCCAATGGAACAACTAGTATTGAATAAAAGTAGCACCAGGAGTGGCGGTCAGTGTTATACCATACCTGCATCAAATATTGACAGCCACTAACATTCTTTTTATCCCAGTTCTGTACGGCTGTGGAACTCACTGCCGGGTGCCATCAAGATTGCCACAAATGCAGTCTCTTTTAAAAAACAAATTGATACAACAGTTTTGAGATCTGCATATTGATGTTTTTCTATTTTTTACTTCCCCAGATATTTTACTGTTAACTGGGCCTGAATTTGGCCATTGCTTTTAACTTCTTGAATATCGAGTGCGACCCCTTGTTGCCAAATTTGCTCCAGGGGCCAACAGTCTGAGTCGCACTATTTTATGTTATTTTATTTTACTTTTTAACATGCGCGCTGGTGACCTACTCGTTTTTGAGTGAACCAGTATTTTAGGAAGAAGAAGAAGAAGAAGGAGAGTGATCTCCCCTCATCGTTTCTTAATCGGCCTTATCTGCCTTTGTCACACATCTACTGAGGCTTACTCATAAGGTCATTCCCCCACCTTTAACCCCATGGTTTTAAACAGGTATGGTGTAGCATACATTGGCTCATCTGCGTACTCTGGTACCCCTTTTCCGTATGAAAACAAACCGGAAGTATGAACTGCAATTCCAATCAACATCTCGTGAAATCACGAACGAGCGACTGCCATACTGTGAGAGCGTCATTCTGTGGACAGGAACAGTTCTTTGAGGCTATTTGTTTGATTTTACATCCCTTCTTTTGCCAGCTGGGATTCCGATCAACATTTTGTTACGTCTCGTCCGCCCGACTGCTATACCATGAGAGCGTCATTCTGTGGTCACAAACAGTTCTGCAAGGCTAATTGTTTGATTCTAATCTTTTCTTTTACGGAAAACATGCAGTGATTGCGCAGCTTCACTGCATTTGCGCATTTTGTCCGGCAGAACTGACAGGCTGTATACGGGCAACTCTACACATCTGGCAGGAAAAAAGCGTTTGGGAATTTTATGGATAAGCGCGACAGGTGCTTTTGGATGGGGGAGGGGGGGGGGGGGGGGGGGGAATGGAAGGGAGCGAGGTGGGTTCCAGTGCTGTTTGTTGGGGGTGGGGGAGGGGATGAGATTGAAAGAGGAGTATATAAAACAGTGACCGGTTTTAAAACAGTGAGCAAAGTTAGGAGCTTGATTTTACTTGATTAAACTCACATGTACACGCACGTATGCACGCACGCACGCACGTACACACACACACACACACACACACACACACACACACACACACACACACAACACACACATGTGAACACACACGTACACATGTGAGAAACACACAAATACACACACACACACACACCACACACACACACACACACACACACACAGACTACATGCACATATGGCACACTTTAAATTGACTTTCTTGTCACTTTCATCGTGAGCTTTAATTCGTTTGCGTGAAACAAAACAAAACAAATGAACAAACAACACAATCACCAACCAACAAACCAACATTAACCCTGACCTATACAGTAAGCGCTATGAGATCGTCTCTCTCATAGAACAACTGTACCTGGCTCTGAGCGTAGTTGTTGGCGACGATGAAAGGAACAGAGAACAGGGCGCAGCGCTGAAAGCCGTACACCACACAGCACACGTAGTACAGGGCCACCTGTTTGGACAACGTCAGGCTCAGAATGGCCGCCGCCATCAGCGCGTGAGACAGGCTAAAGTCCACCCTCAGACCTGTGATCACATGGGAGTAACCATTTTTCAGTTAAAACACACACACACACACAACACACACCACAACAGAGAGAGAGAGAGAGAGAGAGAGAGAGAGAGAGAGAGAGAGAGAGAGAGAGAGAGAACAAAGAAAAAAATAATCAGTTGCTATATGGTGGCGTCTGGACTGGTCCGAAAGTTTGAGAAACGAAACAACATCCATCTGTAACAGTCAGATCGATGCATTTTACGTGCAATTAATGCTCAAAGATGGGATAAAGTAGTACAACCTACTGGGAATATAGCCAGTCTGTTGACACTGAACAAATCCAGTTGAAAAGTGACGTTTATTAATACATAAAATCAGCGCCTTTACAAACTTCGCGCTTTATTGTCATTTTAGAGTTATCGCATTTTTGTTAAAACCCGTTTAAAACACTATTTTGCGCGAAATTCTTTTCAAATATGCGCCATATTTCAGTACATGAAATCTCCTGGGAGGGAAGGGGGGCCTCTGAGTGGCTTTGATGTTGGAATTTGGTGTGAGATCGATAATGTGCGTATACCACAGGATTGTGAATAATTTGCCTGCAATGAAGATCTGCATTTCAGGATTCCATGATACCTTCAAGCGTCTTACCCTCTGAATAAATCCGTCCACACGCTTATATCTGCGTATATGAGTGTACGAGTGTGCCCATAGCCTACATGTGTGTATGGATGTGCGTGCTTGCATATGCATGCGTGAGTGCGTGCAGACAAGCTGTGTATATGCCTGAGTTCATATGTGTGATCGTGTGTGTGTGTGTGTGTGTGTGTGTGTGTGTGTGTGTGTGTGTGTGCGTTTCTGCCCATCCCTCTCCAGCCATGATATGCTCCTTCCCCCTCCCCACTCCCCTTGTGGTCGGCTAGGCTTTCAGTAATATGAAATAAAAGACCCCCCCTCCCCTCTCTCTGTGTCTCTCTGTCTGTCTGTCTGTCTGCGTGTCTGTCACAGTGACAGTCTGTTATCTACTTGTCTGCCTCGCTGACACACACACTCTCTCTCTCTCTCTCTCTCTCTCTCCTCTCTTCTGGATGTGCGTTCGCGCTTGCTTGTGCACCAGAGTGTGTCTGTTTGTAATATGATGTGGTGTACCAGCCCAATACGTCGTTCCCAGATCTATAAACGGTTATCTCCCGGCATCAAAGCTGGGTAATTGTTATCGGGCAGAACGTGATTGGCAAAAAGGGATTGGGCGAAAAGTAGTTGGGCAAATCGTGATTGGGCAAAAAATGATTGGACGAAACGTGATTGGGCAAAATGTAATGGGGCAAATCGTGATTGTGCGAAACGTGACTGGGCGACACGTGCAAGACGTGATTGGGTGAAACATGTCGCAGCGGAAGCCAACAGTCTGCTGACAACTGCAAAACATCTTCAGCCTGCAGGAGCGCACTGTATAAGGGGCAGGGTGGGGTATAAGGGGTAGGGGTGTGGGGATTGGGGTGGTGGTGGTGCTGCAGTTCTAGAATGATATGAATGAACATGTTTAAAAAGAAACGTTTAAAAGAAGAGTATAACTACCTTCTGAAAAAGTATTAAAGCAACAACAAAAACGATAGTGTCATGTGTTTTCAGTGAAAAAATAAACTTCACTGGCAGCCAGTTTGCCAGTTTAATTTGCGACTTCCAGCTGCAATCCCTTCCCCCAACCTACTCCACTCACTTGGCACCAGTGTAACACAACACAACACACACACACGAAAAATGTCCTCCTCCCCCTCGCACCCCCCCCCCTCTCCCCTTCCACCCTGGATGAGCTGACCTCGTGCGTCAACTGGCCACCCCACTTACCCCAAACATTCAACAGCTTGCCGTGCACACAGCTGATGAGGAGGTAACAACAGAAGAACGTCAGCAGACCTGCGGCCCCCAGGCGCACGCCTTCTTCGTACGCCTCGGATTCCGCGCTCCCTTGAGGCGCGGTTGAATCTCCTCCCATGACCTCCTTCCCCAGGAAATCGGACACGAACAGATTGTAGGCGAAGATGACCGACGTTCCCAGGTAAGCCGCTATACAGGCAGCGATGAAGTTGACCTTAGGTCTGCTCAGTCCGCAGCAGATGTATTCATGGTGGGCGTCTGACACACTCTCTGATGACATAACACGAGCCGGACTGGGTGATGATCTGATAGCACTGTCAAACAGGTCCCTGTACCGTTCGGATGACATGTACATGCTGCTGAGCGATTCATTCTCCCCTGACAAGACTGATGTCCTCCTGTCTTCGAACTTGCCTGAAGGATCGAGACTCCTGTCGTGTTGTTTGTCTTCTTCTTCCTGACAGAGGCTTGTTTCGTGGTGCGTGTAGTCGCCCGTTTGAGCCAGGGTTTGTTCTGACGTTTGGAACATCCCGTAATTGGGCACTTTCTCCGGGGCAGGCTTATTCTCCTCAAGGAGAGGCGTGTAGCCGCCAGAACCCCCAGAGGTGCCGCAGAGGCTGCTGGCGACGGTGGATGCCATGGTGACGACGAGAACCAGGCCACACACCACAAGTTGTACTGTTGTCTGAGCCGCCAGTGACCTTGCAAGAGAAGGCAATTTTTGGAAAAGTTTGATAGTCATTTTGGAGGGAGAAGGTATAGTCTGTGGCGTATGCAGGCAAAGAATGTGTTGTGTTGTTGTGGTGTGTGTGTATATATTATTATATATATATATATATATATATATATATATATGTGTGTTGTGTGTGTGTGTGTGTGTGTGTGTGTGTGGTGTGTGTGTGTGTGTTGGATACACCATATGGACGTAAATCCGAAAGCTTCCGTGTTTTAAACTCATGTACAGTTTCATCTTCAGTATAATCAAAGACAGTTTTATTCTTATCAAACCTGTATCTAAATACATTCACCGTACTTAGTTTTTTTTTTTTTTACCGATGTGATATAAATTTAACGTACGGAATCAACTTATTCTTAAACAGACTTGCAAGTTAACCATTCGTTGGTTTTTTTTTTTTTTTTTTTTTTTTTTCGTTGTTGTCAGTGCAAAAAGGTGAGCACGTTCGGCAATGCGACAGAATCAAAATGTATATTCCACGCAACAGATTGGACTTCCCATTCATTATCATAAATATATCTAACATCCTCATCCCTAAACCACCACAGTTTTAAGACGCCATTATCACTGTGCCGGAGATGTTAAAAAAAAAAAAACAGTAGAAGGAAAGGTTAGTAAAGTGATTTATGCTCACGCAAGGGAAAAGAGAACTGCTATGTTTTTGGTCCACAAAACCATGTCTTATTTACGGCTTTGAATACGAGAGAGAGAGAGAGAGAGAGAGAGAGAGAGAGAGAGAGAGCGAGCTCCTACGTACTTTTTTGATGGCATCGACTTCAAACTTCATCAGTCTGTAAGTGTCAAGCAATACTTTGTCAAGCTTTGGTAATATCCTAACACACCAAAGTTAAATCTACTCAGAAAGAGTCAAATCCTCGGAAAAAGGAGAGTGGATGCCAGCGTGGTGAAATGGTAAAAGTGGCCTCACAGTCTTTCAACCCTATGAAATAAACTCAATTGTCTGGAAGTTGTGTATTTGGGTGCACAGACATTGTGCGTGAAGCCTGAACTGTTCAGCTGGGGACACAAACACCAAACACATGCAGCCTTGAACTGGAAAAGTGTTAGCGTCAACGGCTGCGTACTGGTAAGTCGCATGATCGAATCCCATCATAGACTTGATTTTTGTGAGATTTTTGTTTTGTTTTTTTGTTCTTGGCCAGATTTTGACACAGTTAGTGTGCTCTGGGGTCAAATGGAGAGACTGGTATCACGTGCCCGAGCTTTATCCACTTAATGGATGGCTCCCTGAGAATGTAGCTCCAAATTGTCGACCAACACAGCAGGTGTCTATAATACTCTGTCCGAACGACAACTCCGTCACGTAATATCGGACTAAACAGGAACACCATGGTATCGTCTAAATTATCGTTTTCTGCACTGATGATCAGAAAGTCTCAAAATTCTCTAGCCCTCTATGCCTACCTCTTGTGATGACCTCAATTTTGATGGACTATGAGTGGTCTGCCCATGACGATCTGCATGGAAGTGACCATTTTCCCATTATGTTAAAATCCATAACAACTGAAGACGCCTCAGTACCAGAACACCTTAATAACGAAAAGGCTAATTGGAATCATTTTGCTGCAGGAAAGTGACATTCTTTAAAGTCAAGACCCAGCAGAATCTCTAACTAATACTTTGATTAAGCCTGCAAAAACCTGTATTCTAACGTCTTCCAATAAAGTCCAGCTGCCTAAAACATCTTGGTTTAATTCTGCCAGCAAATTCTGCAAGACAACACAAACAAGCTCAGCTCAGCGTCAGGTATTCCAAAGACCTTCGGCTCCCAACGCTCGAGCCCATCAAAAACTCCGAGCCAAAACGAGACACACCTTGAAAGTCAGTAATTCTCAGTCTTGGAAAAACTCTGCTCCACGCTCACATCTAAAACATCCAAGAAAAAAGTCTGGAACATCATCAAGAAAAACAAAGGGACGAACACCAACCCGTCATCACCTGAAATTTGCCGATGCCCTGATAACTGTCAAACATGCTGTTGCCAATCTGATGGCCTCCACCATTCAACAGAATTCATCATTCTGAAGTAAATCTGCTTAAAAAAAAACTCAGAGAAAAATCTTCATACAACTTCACTTCAGACAACTCTGAAGTGAACAATCTACCATTTCCAATTGAACTGAAATCAGCTCTGCAAACCTGCAACGATTATACTCCTGGCCTGGATGATATTCATTATCAGCTTTTGAAACATATCTCAGAAAGCTGTCTCCAGACCCTTCTAAAAGTCTGCAATCAAATCTGGACCACAGGGTGCCTTCCGCCCTTCTGGCGAAAAGCCCTGATCATTTTGATTCCTAAGCCTGGAAAAGACCTTACCAAGCCTCCAAACTATCGTCCAATAGCTCTGACAAGCTGCCTCTGAAAGCTGATGGGAAAGATGGTCAACTTCCTGTGACGGGAGTCGGGAGTGGGTCGGCGTGTCTTCTAGGGGAAGGACTTGGAATGTTTTCTCTATTAGAGTTATATTGATATTTCACCTCCACCCTCTCTCTTACTAGTGATGGAAGGAGCAACTTTCTGGTGCTAGTCAACGAAAGAAATTTTTATTTTTCTCGGGACTGTTAGAAAACTCAATAGTGGCTCAGGGATAAATTTCATTGGGCTTTTACTCTTAAAAGTACTTACTTGTAGCCCAGAGAAACAGAAGTAGAGAGAAGTTCAAATATTCAATACTGATTGAACAACAAAAAACTGACACAAATTAAGTGCACTTTCGCACATCAACTTTACTTGTTTATACAATATTCAGTCAGTTCAAGCTGATTTTTGGTTCCCACTGTTTCATCATTAAGAGAGGGAAAGTCCTGGATTAGTTGAGTTGGAGTCCACTTGGATTATCAGAACTTATCTGATGTCGGAGAGGATAGTTGATCTCTCTCTTGTTGCTGGTGACTGATCCACTCCTATAGACTGGCTGCTCAACTGCTGGGCTGTGGTGTTTCTTCACTACCAGGCTTGCCCATGGTAAATAGGGTCCTAGATGCTAAAACAAATAGAACCTGTCTGTAGTTAAGTAGCTGAGAGTTTGGCTTGTTGAGTTCACACACTTGCCCTCTGGCTTTCAGAAAATGTGTGAGATCTCAGCCAACAAAGGATTAGACTACCATAAATATATCTGCCATAATCATCCATCTCCACCTTTGTTCAGATTTTGAGTTGAGTTTACAAAAGGGTAGGAGGCAGTAATACAATGCTAAACAATTTTGGTCAATTAACTCTTCAATGTTTCTTATTAATTAAGTTGCAGTAACTTGGAATACACTAAGCCCAAGTACACATGTGATGTAGACTTAAAGTCACACACTACAAAGCATTCCAATAATCACCAGTATTCATAAAGCAGCTGAACAGTTTTCACCTAGTACAGGCATACTGTTTTCCTGATAAGAATTCATCATTCAATTATCATCTTAACAGATTAAATTGCATACCGGCAAAGTCAGATTGTACACAAAGAATAGTGGTTATATGGTTAACAAAGGATCTTAACCAAGCATGGTAACAGCTTTTACCACGTGGTGGCAAACAAACTATTACAACAGAATACTCATTCATCATCTTGATAGATGTCGCCAAGTTTTGGCATAAAGTTGTACTGCTAAACCACATGGCATACATAGAACCAATACATAGTCTCGAATTTTAGAAACATTGTTTCAACTTACATACCTGGGAAATCAGTGAATCCTAGAGGAGGAGATTTAGAGTAGAGTGAGAAAACCGTGCACTCTCTCTGGTTTACCCCTGTTGTCTTTTGTGGCTGCACTGTATTGTTCTACAGCTGGTCTGTGCAAGGGAGGAGTGACGTGAATGGTTGAGTTTTACGTCCTCATAGCGAAAGCTTTTAGGGACATGCTGAGTTTCTCCTTTTTATAGGCTAAACTGTCTATTCCGGTTCCTGTTCCGGTTGGTTTGTGTCACTAAAGACAAAGAAAAGGGAGGGAACAATTTCGAACGTTCGAAAATCTGCTTGTGCTTGTTTTTCAGCGCCTGTATCAGCACATGTCAAGTGACAAAGCGCTGTTTACATAGTTGCGTCATTTGTGAGCCTCATGCACGACCATCAGTGTGCGGGTGGTGAATAGGGGGGGGGGGGGGGGGGGGGGGGGGGGGGGGAGGCGACGGGCCTGGTGTCTTTGTGTTAAGTGGGAACTTTTCCCTTTCCATTGTAGTGCTATCAGCTAGGGGGGGGGGGGGGGGGGGGGGGGGGGGGGGGGGGGAGGGGAGAGAGAGAGAGAGAGAGGAGAGGGGGGGGGGGGGGGAGACGGGCAACTTAGTCACGAAGTGACGTCAACTTTTCTTGTAACACTTTTGCTACAGCAGGGAGGGGGGGGGGGGTGTTGAGAGGGGAGAGTTGGCATAGATTTGAAGTCTATACTGCCATTTCTGAGACAGAAGGGAGAGAGAAAGGCGGGTGGGGGTGGCGTGTGTGTTTGTATAATGTGTACAAGACGGTGGGTGAAGGAGTGGATGGAGGGTTGGTTGTCAAGTTCGAAATGTCACACTCCCGTCTGATGTGGAAGTTGGAAACCGATGGTCTTTTGGCTGATGAATAGTGTGGGATCCAGAAGTACCATTCAACTGTTGACCATTTAGTCTGTCTGGAAATCACCATCTGCAACGCCTTCATTAATAAACAACATGTGGTTGCTATCTTCTTTTGATCTGGAAAAAAAGCGTATGCTACCACTTGGAAATCTGGATTTATTATGGATGTTTAAAATTTTTTTAAAGGTGAAGAAGCTCCGTGGTGCATTCCATGTCATGTACCACTCACAGTGAAACATTCTTTTAGGGTGCTGGGGCTTGCATGATATGAGACATACACACATTACAGCAGACTCCATGAAAACCTTGTTCAGAGATGTCCCGCCTGATGTAATCTTTTAATTTCTAAACAAAGATTAACATTTTTCATCTGATGTAAGATTTCACGGAAGAAAGATTTTTAACGAAGTTTCTGATGAGTTTTTAGAAGGTGTATTTTTCGCTTTTTGTAATGACTTAACTTGCGAGTTGACTTCAACGAGGTGGCAGCCCTGATATGGCCCTTTGCGGTAGGCTGGGCTATAAACAACATTACCTTACCTTTCTCCCCCACAGCTATGCCCGTTGAGCGTCTGGTAAAGGCTTCGGTGTCGGCAAGATCATGGACATGTCATTACATGGATGTGAGGGGGTGGGAAGGGAGTGAGGGCGAGTGTCCCTCTAGAGTGGGTGGGAGGGGCAATAACGGAGTAAGGGGTGGGGCTAAGAAGGGAACCGGGAAAGAGGGTGGAGGGGGAAGGATGTTGGGCTCACACATGGTGGCTTGTTGATTCAACATTTGTCATCAGCAGGGGGCTCATTCCGCTCATGTAGTATCATAACAGGTACTTCTGAATGCCACAGAAGGGACCCCGTTGTTGCGTAGTGTCTGAGCAGTGGCATTGCTTCAAAACGACCTGATCTTGATAGTTCCCTGTGGACTGCTAGCGCCAGAAACTGCGAAAGAACCAGTATGGGTGTGGCTGTGCGTGTTGGTGACTGGGAATAAGCGATGAGGAAATGACATCTCTCGCGTGCCACCCCCCATTCCCCAACGATTTCATCCTTACTGTGTATGTCATTCCCCCCCCCCCTCCCCCCTCATTTTTCTTTTTCCTTATTTTGTCTTTTGTTGTTGTTGTTGTAACTGGGAGGTGGTAAATTATACATCTGAAGCGCACAGCTTCTCCGATGCCTTGTACCTTGTGAATTTGATGGTATGGATGCATGAGCGATTGTGTTTGGGAATTCTCTCTCTCTCTCTCTCTCTCTCTTCTCTCTCTCTCTTTCCGTTTTATTTTCTTAAGTCCCTTAAAACGCTTTTTATTTGTTGCTCAGTTCATATTCGCGGGAAAGGAACTAGAGGGTTTTTTTTCCTCATATTTTTTTCTTTTCTTTTGCCTCATCTTCGCCTCTTTTGGTACCCCCCCCCCCCCCCCCCTTGCACAAACAAGCCTGTCTTGTTGCATTCCAGTGCCACAATATACAGGGAGCAGTCAACATCAAGTTGCCATCAGGCAGCCCCACTAGAGGAGTCGCGGCGCCAGCGTGAGTGCGCATTTCTCTTTGGATGACACCGGTGTAACGAAAAGTTTTAACTCCCCGAATGGTTTAACTCCCAGGGAGTTAAACCGTTCATATGTAAATTTTAACTCCCTGGGAGTTAGACTAGAATGACTCCCACCCTGTGCCAAAATAACTCCACTCAGTAAAACTTCAAATGTTCTAAAATTTTTTTGTACAAGTCTCAAAAAATTTGAACCTTTAAAGGGGGGGAGTCATTTTGTACATACATCAGACTTAACTCCCACCCTGTAACAGAATGACCCCCCCTGGGAGTTAGTACAGATTAACTCCCGGGAGTAATCCAGGCGTGTAAAAGTTTAACTCCTGCCCACTAAGGGGCTAAGGGAGTCAGTTTTTCACAGTTTAGAAAAACCCCCCTGGGAGTTAATGTGTACCTATGTTTTCGACTCCCAGGAAGTTACTTTGTAAAAAGGGGGGGGGGGGGGGGGTGTTAATCTGATCATGACTAAGATGACTCCCCCCCCACCTATTCCCAGGTGTCTTTCGGTAAAGAAATGGAGAAGGGATTTAATGTTCATGATCATCATCATCATATGGAAAGGAAATGTCCGTGTAATATTCATGTGCTCATCTATGCATGTCCTTGATATTTTATTATGCATTTTGTATATAATCTGTATGTAAAGTCTGTATAACAGAATTAATGACTTGATGCCTTTGGTAGAAATACTGTACCTTCAGTCTTTGGCGTTCTCTCTCTCTCTCTCTCTCTCTCTCTTCTCTCTCTCTCTCTCTCTCTCTCTCATGGAATCTATGCGACTATCAGTCACCCATAAGTGTAGGCCATTACACTCAAATGGTGGTAGAAATGGAAAATTTTCAAAATTTTTTATTGTGTCATGCCGCCAAATTAGGGAGTGATGGGGGTGGGGGGGGGGGTTGAGAGGGTAAGGAAGGTGGGAGAGAATGACGAGTAGTCGCGACGTGACGTAAAATTGTTTGTATCGACTCGTTAATCTGGGAGAGAAGGAAGGAGAAAAAGGGTTGGCATAGATTTAGAAATTTGTGTGTGAGACACATAGGGTAGAAAAAGGGGGGGGGGGGGGCTGTTTTTGTACAATTTGTACAAGAGGCTGGCTGCTTGGGACCGATCTGATGAAGTTGTCAAGTGACTAGTCACAGGTGTGGTGGTGTGCGTGTGCCAAGCTAAAAATGAAAGTCGGCCAGCCAATCAGAAAACCACACATTTTTCAATAAAATTCAGAACACGTGACTAATTCACAGAAACCACACACACACACACACACACACACACACATTTCAACACACACCACACACACACACACACCACACACACAAATATATATATATATATATATATATATATATATATATATATATATATATATATATATATATATAGATGCACGGGTGGTAGCGAGGTGCGGGGAGTGGGTGGTGGGTGGGAGTCATTCTGGTGGTATGTCAGAAATAACTCCCCTGGAGTCAAAACTGAAACACAGAGGGAGAGTTAGTGTTTTAATATTCTAGTTTAACTCCCAGGGAGTTAAAATTTACAAATGAACAGTTTAACTCACTGGTAGTTTAACAATTCGGGGAGTTAAAACTTTTCGTTACACCGGGCCACCATTTCCATCCAGCGACAGTTGTCCATTCTGCCAAGTTTAACTCAAATTCGCCACGGGATGGTCGTGGGGAAGAATTCTAATCTGATGCCGCAACGAAAATAGGTCAAAAAAGGCCACAAAATTTGAGACTTTAGATATAATTAAAAAAAAAAAAAATTATCAGCGAGGCTGGGAAGATGATGGGAGAGCCGTTCTGGTCTTGAATTGTGTGACAGTGCCTTACTCTCGCCGCCTTTCTTTATGATCTATCATGCCCTTAACTACGCCGAGGGATGCAAAACACTGCTGTGTTAATCATGAAACTGGGAATCTTTCAATCTTTCTTTCGTTTTCGTCTTGAGTTGGGGTTTGTGCATGGTGTGTGTGTGTGTGTGTGTGTGTGTGTGTGTGTGGGGTGTGTGTGTGTGTGTGAGCGCGTGGGTGCGTGCGTGCGTGCGTGCGCGCGCGCGCCGTGTGTGTGATGCTTTCGTCCCTTGTTAGTCAGCCAAGTCAGTTGTTTAAACTTAGACTGTAATCTCAGTTCCCATCGTTCATACATTGGTCCATGACAGAGCCCTTTCAGAGCTAGACCGGACTAAAAACTAAAAGAAAAGAAAAAAAAAAGGGAGAAAAAAAAAAATCAGTAGATTAAAAGAAATATAACAAAATTCACGTTGTCAACAGAATAGAGTATACGGTAAGTAACGTGTGCAGCAATCTCAAAAGATTATCTTACAGTACTGGTTTAATAGATGCCCGATGTGGTATATTTCACAGTGTATTGGACGCTGATATCAAGGGAAGAAAGTGGATGGTAACTCGATGTTAAGAGAGAATTGATATTCCTCGCGCGATCAGAAATGCTAGCGAACGTGCATGAAATTTGGTGTTTTTGAATAAAAACATTGGAACAGTTGTTAACTAATTCAGCCCTAAGTTAGTCGGGCGCCATATCACACCATTTATAGCACTGGACCGAAGGTATTCAAGTCAAATGATATGTGCACTCAAACCTGTTCATCAGCTCATAATCATTATCAAACTGCTAGAAAGGGAAATAACTTGGCCATAACTTCCTTCCTCATATGCACGCCGAGCTCTAGTGAGGTGTTCACATGATTCATTTTTTATGTGACGTTCAAACCCCCCACCCCCACCCCCCACCCCAACAAACAAACAAACAAACAAAAACACCACCACTACCAACAACAACAACGAAAAAAAAGTTACGCATCCAAAAAAAAAAAAAAAAAAAAAAAGAAAAGAAGTGTAATAGTAATGTTTCAGTTTGTCAAAGCATCAACACTCCTGCGGGGCATCGTTATAACATCATAAACATGAAATGTGACTATCAATTATTTGGCAATTCTAGTTTAAAAGTGCCAACCATTCGCGCTGAGGTAGATTTGAGGTTTAAGAGCTGAAGTGAAGTATCGATCTGTTCACGCAGATCAGCCCTTACTCGCCACGTAGGAGAGGCCGCCCTTGCTGTAAACTCGGAACTTACGAGCTTTTTAAAAATTATTTAATTAATGACAAATCGGGCTTTACTGAGAGAGAGAGAGAGAGAGAGAGGGGAGAGAGAGAGAGAGAGAGAGAGAGAGAGCACAAACAACAGAACAGAACAGGATTTTATGCTGCTGGGCCAAAGCCCCATTTAAAGGGGTGTAAATTAGATGATGATGTCAAACTATCATCTGCTTGAAAACTAAACCAAAAAACAAGCTGTAAACGTTTCACCACCTTATAGAGGAAACGGAGAGCAATGTGAAAAGAACATTACACCAGTTCACACACGGCATCATGCACTAAACCGCCTTCAAGAGGCAAGTAAATTTGGTAATTCAAGATAAATCAATTTCTCTTCTTTTAAAGGTTTTTATGAATATATAAAATATATACTGTTCTAATAAAGGACACACACACACACACACACACACACCACACACACAATATATATATATATATATATATCTATATATATATATAATATATATATATATATTATATATATATATATATATATATATATAAAATTAGAGTTAAAACGCCACTCAGAACGCTAAAAGTGCTCAACCAAGTAGGGAGCGACATACCAGTTTAAACAAGGTTTTTATCTTTTTCATTTTAAAACCTTGTTTTAAACTATTATATATATATTATATATATATATATTTTATATATATATATTTATATATATATATATATATATTATATAATATATATATTACAGAGAGAGCTAGCTCATACACGCACACTCCCTCACCCATCCTGGGTTCCCACATCCAAGACATGAGAGAGGTCCACCAGGCCCAGAAGGTTGTTGACACAGCCCCCCAAAGCCCCCATGGCCAGGGACAAAATCAGCAGCACGGTGTGATCACTTGGACGCTGCTGGCCAGCACACAGGCCCGGATGGCCGCCTGGTTGACGTCCATAACCAATGTCCATCAGACCAAACCCCCACAGACCGAGAGCGGCAGTGACCGACAGAGAAAACGCCTGTTTTTCGGGCAGTGAGCTCTCTCCTTCTGCAGAGTGGTTGGAGTTCGTCTCCTCACAGCTCTTGACGATCGCTCCAAAGTGTCACTGAGTGGGCTCGTTGATCAGTCTGACACGGCTTTGGTTGTCACCGCCCAGCGTGGTGCCCGCTTCAGGGCGCTCATCAAGACAGGAACTCTGGTTGGTAGTTGAGTTGGACCCGCAGGGACGCTGTCCCCAGAAAGCACCATGAAGTTGGCCACGATCACCAGAACCATGCCCAGCATGGTCACGGCGGAGATGAGAAGCATCGCCACGGCCTTTCTCGCTCGGGGATTGGACCCTTTGTCCACGAAATAGCCGGAGAGGGTCAGCAGAAGCAAGGCGACCGGCCCCCGCGCCGATGGGGGAACAGAGTGACGTAGGCCACGGGGACTCCCCGAGCCTGCAGCAGAGGCACCTCGTAGAGCTGCTGGAAAGACACACAGATCTCGTTGCCCATCATGGCAGCCATAGGAATAACTTGCGGGGTAAAGGCAAGGACTGGGTGGGGCTGCCCGAGTCCGACTGCTGCTGCTGCGCCATGTCTCTGCTGATGGGAGCGAGCCTTTCCACGTTTGCGCACTCCTTTAGTGTTTGGGACTATTACGTTTTGTGTAGCTCGTTATCTAGCCTTCTGATCACTGTGACAAAGAGATGAATGGAGACAGGTACATGAAGAGTCCCAGTTTACTTATGAATTGAAAGAGTAGAATTCAGTGCGGTTGACTGCAATACGATGAACAGAGCGTTTCACCATCGACACCTCTCCAAGTGGAATGTCAAATGAATGTCTTTGTAAACTCAATTACGATGACAGCTCACGCATTAACTCGCCACGATGGGCACATGATCTCGCGATACAATTAACTCCGTATCGTGAGAAAATTTGGCTTACGGGCATTAGTCACTGCAAGCATGTGACTCGCTTATCGACTGTAAAAATTGTTTTGCGGTTGTTGTTGTTGTTGTTGTTTTTTTTTTTAAAGGACATGTCTGAATTCGGGTCGGGATGTGTGAAAAATCGTTGTTTCAAGGTGACGGGTCAGTCTGTCTCTTCCATTCTGTTTATGCCCGTATTTCATTTTGTTTTGTTTTCTTCTAACTTCGCGATGCGACGGCTTAATGATGGTTTCCAGTCTTGACAACAAACTGATGCGAGAGACAGTTTATTTATTACCTTGTATTGTTGCTTTCCAAGGTCTATCCGATGGGTCACATGATAAACACGTGACTATTTCTTATCGTACACATTCTAAATTCAAGTAAGCCCATCCAGTGTAGTCTTGAGGACGATGGAGTCTCAGAAGTGGGCGACACACATCCTCGGTGGTTAGGTCTAGTACTTTGGACGAACACCCACGTGCACGAACGCATACACGTATGCACGCACCCACGCAAACATAGACAGCCAAACAGACACATATATATATATATATATATATATATATATAGATGAACAATTAAGTAGTGGGGGAAAACAAGCACAGGCTAACAATTCTTCAGTCGTTATAGTAATGACTTGGCAAAGATTTAAACTTTTAGGGAAAAAAAAAAAAATAGAAGATGAAAATGTGGAATATATTATAAATATGAGAAAACCCTTCACTAGCTGCCTGAGGGAACCGTCGTAATCCTTCTCGAAGGCACATCTATTTGTATTGCCTGCTCCGAGGCCTTTGTCCGCTGGATCGGACTCATCAGGGAGACACGGCTGGTTGTGTCTGTGCGCTTGGTGTCAAATAGAGACACACCACAGTCCATAATTCTGTGGTGTTCTCACCACCAAGGGTTCAAAAAAGAATCCAACAGCACCCTCAAAGCAGCCAGTGAAGGGTAGTAAATGGAACCAATCGAAAGTGCAGAGAAGAATAAAGTTGCTGAAAAACTAAAAGCATTATTCAAACAGTATAAAATATAGGGGGCAATCTTTGAGCCTATGCTTGAGGATCCATTCAAGGATGCAAGGGAGATCAAAAGATACGGAACAGTGTGAGTGGTCAGCTCTGCTGTTCAATAACCAAGCATTGTGAGTGGCTAAGAATTGTACAGAACAACCTTTACTTGGATCTCCTAAGAGATGCAATCTCCACCAATTGACCAAACAATATAATGATGAACAATTAAGTAGTGGGGGAAAACAAGCACAGGCTAACAATTCTTCAGTCGTTATAATAATGACTTGGCAAAGATTTAAACTTTTAGGAAAAAAAAAAAATAAATAAAATAAAATTGAAGATGAAAATGTGGAATATATTATAAATATGAGAAATATATATATATATATATAATATATACTGCTGAAACAATTAAATAGTGGGAGAAAACAAGTGCAGGTTAACAATTCTTCAGTCATTATAGTAACGACTTGGCAAAGATTTGATTTATTAAAAAAAAAAAAAAAAAAAAAAAAAAAAAAAAAAATTAAAGATGAAGAAAATGGGGGAAATATATTATAAATATGACAAACCCTTCACTAGCTGCCTGAGGGAACCATCGTACTCCCCTTCGAAGACAGATCTATTTGTATTGCCTGCTCCTAGGCCTTTCGTCCGCTGGATCGGACTCATCAGGGAGACACGGCTGATTGTGTCTGTCCCTTGGTGTCAAATAGAGACACACCAAAGTCCATAATACTGTGGTGTTCTCATCACCAAGGGTTCAAAAAAGAATCCAACAGCACCCCCAAAGCAGCCAGCGAAGGGTAGTAAAATGGAACAAAAGGAAAGTGTGGAGAAGAAAAAGGTTGCTAAAAAGCTAAAAGCATTATGCAAACAGTATGAAATATAGGGGACAATCTTTGAGCTATGCTTGAGGATCCATTCAAGGATGCAAGGGAGATCAAAAGATATGGAACAGTCTGAGTGGCCAGCTCTGCTGTTCAATAACCCAAGCATTGTGAGTGGCTAAGAATTGTACAGAACCACCTTTACTTGGATCTCCTAAGAGATGCAATCTCCCACTGATTGACCAAACATTATACTGCTGAACAATTAAATAGTGGGAGAAAACAAGTGCAGGTTAACAATTCTTCAGTCATTATAGTAACGACTTGGCAAAGATTTGATTTATTTAAAAAAAAAAAAAAAAAAATTTAAAGATGAAGAAAATGGGGGGAATATATTATAAATATGACAAACCCTTCACTAGCTGCCTGAGGGAACCATCGTACTCCCCTTCGAAGCAGATCTATTTGTATTGCTGCTCTAGGCCTTTCGTCCGCTGGATCGGACTCATCAGGGAGAACGGCGATTGTGTCTGTGCCCTTGGTGTCAAATAGAGAACACAAAGTCTTTAATACGTGGTGTTCTCATCACCAAGGGTTCAAAAATAATCAACAGCACCCCCAAAGCAGCCAGCGAAGGGTAGTAAAATGGAACAAAGGAAAGTGTGGAGAAGAAAAAGGTTGCTAAAAAGCTAAAAGCATTATGCAAACAGTATGAAATATAGGGGACAATCTTTGAGCCTATGCTTGAGGATCCATTCAAGGATGCAAGGGAGATCAAAAGATATGGAACAGTCTGAGTGGCCAGCTCTGCTGTTCAATAACCCAAGCATTGTGAGTGGCTAAGAATTGTACAGAACCACCTTTACTTGGATTCCTAAGAGATGCAATCTCCCACTGATTGACCAAACATTATACTGCTGAACAATTAAATAGTGGGAGAAAAACAGTGCAGGATAACAATTCTTCAGTCATTATAGTAACGACTTGACAAAGATTTGATTATTTAATAAAAAAAAAAAAAAAAAATTAAAGATGAAGAAAATGGGGGGAATATATTATAAATATGACAAACCCTTCACTAGCTGCCTGAGGGAACCATCGTACTCCCCTTCGAAGACAGATCTATTTGTATTGCTGCTCCTAGGCCTTTCGTCCGCTGGATCGGACTCATCAGGGAGACACGGCTGATTGTGTCTGTGCCTTGTGTCAAATAGAGACACACCAAAGTCCATAATACTGTGGTGTTCTCATCACCAAGGGTTCAAAAAAGAATCCAACAGCACCCCCAAAGCAGCCAGCGAAGGGTAGTAAAATGGAACAAAAGGAAAGTGTGGAGAAGAAAAAGGTTGCTAAAAAGCTAAAAGCATTATGCAAACAGTATGAAATATAGGGGACAATCTTTGAGCCTATGCTTGAGGATCCATTCAAGGATGCAAGGGAGATCAAAAGATATGGAACAGTCTGAGCGGCCAGCTCTGCTGTTCAAATATATATTTATATATATAATATATATATATATATATATATATATATTATATATATATATATTATATATATAATATATACCAGTTTAAAATAGGATTTTAAAATGGAAAAATTAAAAACCTACAAGCTTGTTTCAAGCTAAATAAAACGCTCTCCTCAGGTATATAATAACCCACCCATCCCCATCTCATGTCTCTTGACTTGAAGGGGGAAAACATGGTATAACCCTAAGCGCCCAACATGAATAAAAAAAAACAACAAAAAAGAAAAAACGTGGCGATTGTTCACCTCTAGGAAAACGATAATGAACAAAAACAAGACCAATAAAACAAATTACACGCCGTGCTTTGTGGGTCGAAAAACAAAGACATATAATTTCTGCAGTGTACAAACCACTACGCCTTGTTATAGTAATGATCTTATTGCTTTTGTAACCCCGCTACAAAAGCAATCAGATCATTACTATAACTTTTTGTATGGTCTTAGTCTAAGCAGTTGTTAAACGTGTCAAAAGCTGTAACTACGTCTTTCCAGAACAGGTGGCATCTCCTTTTTCTTTACTTTAAAAAAAAAATCTACAATTGTTTATACTATGAACATAAAGTTTCAAGAAGGCCTATTGTTTTCCAATGGGGGGTGGGGTGGGGTGGAGGGTGGTTGTGGTGTTCATCACACATACAGATATCCCACAGACACAGCTCACACACACGGACAACATGCACACATACACACACGCCTATTGTTTTCCAATTGGGGGGGGGGGGGGGGTTGTGGTGTTCAACACACATACAGATATCCTACATACACAGCTCACACACATGGACAACACACACACACACACACACACAACACACACACACACACACACACTGTCACCGATCTGATCAGCGTGGAAATCGTACAGACGCGCCGACGGCTCTGTATCGATCCGTAGCTCATTCCACGATGGGGGTGTAGGCTAACCGGGCCATATATGGAAGTTGTTGAGTTCAGGAAGGATGGTGGTGGTGTTGGATACCTGTACGTTCCATTCATATATTGGGTGTGCGTGTGCTACCATGCACAGGCAGGGGAAGGGTAAGTGTGGGGAGAGGGGGTTAGCCTCCCGTCTCCTGGTTTGTTTCGTGTGGTCGTGTGGAGTCCCGTTTCACGTGCAGTCTGTGTAGAGTTCAAAACTCAGCAAGGAGTGAGTGCTGAGTCATCAAAGCATTAAAGTTTGGTGGGGCCGGGTGGCTAGCCTTCGGGTGGCTAGCCGCAGTTGTCATCGTTTTATGTTGTAGCAGGTATGTGGAGTTAATTAAGGTGTTAGTAGTGTAGTTAAGGGTGGCGTTGTCTTGTGCACATTTCTGTCAACTTGTACAAAGGTGCAAATAATATGAGCTCATGTTTTGAATAAGTTTCAGTTTTTCTTAGGGAAAGGGAAGAGAGAGGAAATGGGGGAAAATAAAGACTAAAACGAAAGCAGGCTGAGAAAAGTATGTTGATGGTGAGTTTTGACCAGTAGGTTGTATTGAGAGGTGAAACAAGGAAAAGGAAAAAGAAAAGAAGGAAACTGATTATGAGTTTTGATTGGAAATGTAAATAGTTGTCGTTGGTTCGATCCAAGCGTTAGGATTGAATTGGTATTATTCGTGCCAGGGGGTTCGTACGGAAATGCTTTCGGGAAGCATAGACAGACCGGGTGCTGTAGAGGTTATGATTGTGCCGTGTCATGGAAGTTATTGGAAAGGACAAGTGTTGTGTAGTTGTATGAAGAGGTACTAGTGTCAAGCAGCGCGGTTTTGTATAGTGTGGGTACCCTAATTCAATAATATAGATTTAAGATTGTTCTACATTGCGGGAGATTTGTGGGAGTGTGCTTATGTTTTGGGTGTTGGCGCGGAGATTAGCTGTCTGTCCCATTGGTCTTCTTTGGAATCCAGACTAGTATCTTTGGGGGACGTTCAATATTATGAGAATGGGGTTTTTTGGGAAAGGGTGTATTATAAAAATAGTTTTTGTTCCCGTAGTGCAAAGAGGGTGTATTTGGTGATTAAACAAAGTGGGATGGTGATAGATGTAAGCGCTTATGGGGGTTAATAGGCTTGGGGTGTGTAAAAAAAAACCCTGGGGGGGTTTGAACAAAGGGGTTCCCTTTGTTGGATGTATGTAGTTTTTTTGTCTACGGTTTTGGGGGTTAAAAAGCTAGTCAAGTGCAGGTGAGGGCGCACTCCCCCCATCCCGTGGCCCGGTAACCAGGGGGTCAGGGCCCTTTTATCGGGGAGCCGTGGCAGCCCGTTTTCTGGCATTTTGTCCTGACTGACCGGCGTTCGTGGCAGGTGCCCGGGTTCCCCCCCTGCATCCCCCTCCGCTGTCCCGGGTGTTGTCCCGTCCTTCCCCCCCCGAGCACATCCCCTTTTCCCCCTCTCCCCCTCCTGCTGTGGTTTGCCGTTGCGGTGGTTGTGTGGGGCGCCCTTTTCCCGTTGCGTGGGGGCGTTTTGGGCCCGTTGCTGGTGGTCGTGTGTGCTGGCGCCCTTGCTGGGTCGCTGTTGGCTGGCGCCGTTTCTGGTGTCGCTGTTGCTGTTGGGCCGTTGCTGCGTCGCCTTGTGTTTTCGCCCTTTGTTGGCGCGTCGTTGCGTCGCGCCCCTGCTGATCCCCGAAAAACCCATTCACTTGACGCCGCATTTGGGGGTGTCGTCGCGCGTGGGTGGAGTTTTAAAACCTGAAGACATTGGGTTTGGGTGTGCATGCATGAAACATGGTGTTAATTAAAAAGGGTATGACTGGAGGGATGAATGTGCGCAGTGAAGTATATGTCGAAATGAATAGTAATATGAAGTTAGTATAGTTTGGTTGTTGTTGTTGCTGTTTTTTTTATTTTGGGGGGAGAAAGTTTTGGTCAAGAAAAGGATTGACTTGTATCATGCTATGTGTAATATACTGCTGGCCTGAGGAACTCTGCACACTGTAGCTAGGTAAGGGGTTAAAATAACTTATTGTGGCTGCCTTGGCCATAAGAACTGTGCTTTCAGGCTTGGGTCGGTGACTTGTTATTCCAGAAGATTCGCTCATTGATTGTTTTGTTGGGACTAAAAACTTTGTTTTGCTGTCAGTTCTTGTGTGGCGTGTTGACACACACACACACACACCGACAACACACGCACACCACACACACACACACACCACAACACACACACACACACACACACACAGAGCCAAAGATGATTGTAAAAGGTCAATGCTTCAAGTTATCTAGAGAAGAGAAAGCAACACGAGGAGCGGGGGGGGGGGGGGGGGGGGGGGGGGGGGATGGAAGAGAATGGTGAGGTTATCACGTGGTCATTCAGAGGGACGGTGTAGACACCCCTCCTTTCCCCCGATCCTTTGCTCCCACAGACATTCACACGTTTTAAAGTCAATTGAAAAACTAGCATATGACCGTCACATCCATGTCACTACGTTGTCTTTTCAGATGACAATCAAATTAACACATCCAGCGATATTTCTCTGCTGCCTTCTTCAGTCCAACTCGCACAGTCGTGTATCATGGACATGAAATCTTGGATAACAGTTGACGAACTCCAGCTCAACAATGAAAAGCTGAAACGATCTTCTTTGCACCCGAAAGATTTCTTTTATCTGATTGTATCCCAAACTCTATCAAACTGGAAAATTGCCTTATTCAGACATCATCTGCACGGAATTTAGGTGCTACCCATGACTCAGCATTTCCTTCCAGCAACATGAATCCACAATCTGCCGTGTCTGTTACTTTGAGCTTCGCCGCATTGTTCTGTGTGACATTTCCCCTCTGCTGATGCTACGAAAATCCTTGTTTCTGCCTTCATTCTATCAAGACTTGATTACTGTAGTTCTCTCCTTGCTGGATGTCCGCAGAATCGTCTCAGTCACCTCCAGAAAGTACAAAACAATGCTGCTCGTTTGATTCTTAGAAGGTTAGATCTTCTCATGTCACTCCCTTAGTTCTTTCTCTTCACTGGCTGCCGGCCAAAAAACGAATAGACTACAAACTGTCCTTACTCTGCTTTAAATCTTTGAATGGCTTAGCTCCTTCCTACCTTTCTGATCTCTTCATGTCTATGTTCCTTCTAGGCAGTTGCGTTCTTCTACCGACAACGCTTTGCTCAAAATCCCTCGATTTTGAACTAAAACCAATGGCGATCACTCTTTTTCTTTTCAGGGTCCGGTTTCTTGGAATATAAACTCCCAATATCTTTGCGTAGTTTCTGTCTTCCTCGAGGTATCTCTTAAAGCAACCCTCTTCACCAATCAATAGCACTTCTTTCTTCCCCTTCCCCATCAAATTAATTCTGCGACTTTTGTGTGTGTGTGTGTGTGTGTGTGTGTGTGTGTGTGTGTGTGTGTGTGTGTGTGTGTGTGTGTCGTCGGTTTAATGTCCTTCCACTACAGTGATTCAGACAGTTTTATGTGGGGGTGAATGAAGTATGTAAGTGATTGAGTGTATTAATACGTTAATGATAGAATATGACACCCCCCTCCCCCGTCCCCTTTATCCCTCTTCCATTTAAATAAAACAAATGTAACTGAGTAGAGATAAGATCTAAAGGTAAAGGCCAATTGAACTACTTAACAAACATTTGCAAACTGACTCAAGAACACAAGAACTGTTTAAAATACTTGGTAGAGGTAAGGAAGTCGATCCATCAGTGTAACCATCAATACCCGAATTTGTAAAGAGTTCTCTTGCTCTTGGGCATTGAATTAGTAAATGACTGATACTTAAGGTTTCCCCACCATAACGTTATGACAATATTTTGTTTTCAATGCGTTCAAACGAAATCTATGGATTAAGCTTCCAATCTCCCTAGACGAGAAAGAGACTTCTTTGTACGTTTTCCCCATGTACCCATCACTAAACTTTACACAGTTGTGATAATATTGGACGTTTGAGTTCATCAGTAATGTTTTAACTTTTTCTCTTGACGTTGAATTTATAATCGAAAAACATTCTTTCAAATCTAATGGAATGTTAAGTGGTATTGCGTAATTGACATTTTGAGCTGCTTTTCTGCTAGTTGATCTACGCGCTCGTTGGGTACAATACCACAATGAGAGGGGATCAAACAAAAGTAACAGTAATGCCTTTCATAGATAAAAGATGAATGAAATGACGAATTTCCAATACCATATCAAGTCGCATTGAAGGACATGCAGACTTAATCGAGTGGATTGCTGCTTTAGAATCAACACCTATCATAATTTGTGAATTATGTATTGGAAAATTTAGGATGAAATCTAACGACTTGAGTATAGCAATTAATTCGGCACTAAATATCGATAACTGTTTACCAAGATAGAAGAGCTTTTCTATTTTGAAACTAGGGATTATGAAGGCTGCTCCCGTGTTATCATTATCTAGCACTGAGCCATCTGTAAAAATTTTCAAATGGTGATTGTAGTTACTTTCTAAATGAGTGTAAACAGATGTTCTTAAGGTATGTGGACAATTCTTTTTTGATACATCTGTATAATCTATATCAAAGGAGGCTTTACTTTGTTCCCATTTTGGAATAGGTGAATACGTGGGCTTTTGCGCAATGTTGTTTTTATCTATTTTGGTATCCTTTAGAAGATCGGGGGGGGAAAACGAGTAAATAGACCTTGTTGACAGTATATTTTGGGCACGTTTTCCCAAATCCTCCTCTGATTTTAAACATACTTCTTCGGAGGTAAAATTGTTTTGTGAAAAAGCTCTTTAAGATAAATTTTGAAGTAGAAGCTTTTGAAATTCTGCAAGAGGTAAGATTCCTGCTTCACTATACGTCCCTAAGTTAGATGTATGTGGGGAACCCCAAGGGCAATTTTATAAGCTTTGCAATCAGTACTCTGAAGTTTATTTAACAGGTATTGAGGAGCATTAAAAATACTTCTTGAGCATAAGTTAGTCTTGAGCGTATAAGGGCAGTTGCTAGGATGGTTAATGATTTAGAATTCTGTCCCCAAGGTTGTTTGGTAATTATTTTTAGGAAATTCAAGCTCTTTCTTGCTTTGTTTAAAATATATTCCATATGAGCGTTCCAAGATAACTTACTGCTTAAGATAACACCCAAAAATTTGACACTTTTTGCATAGTTTAAAACAATGCCATCCAACGTGAAAGTAGGAAGTTGTCCTGGATCGTAACCAGCATTAATGAGAATCATATTTGTTTTTTTCTGGGGAAAGAGAAAGACCATTTACATTTAAAAAATCATTGATCTTGTTTAATACAAGTTGATACTTTATTTTGATGTAATTTAGTGATCTTGATGGTGTTTTTCTTTTCATTGTCACTTTTGTCCGTAGGCATATATCATCAGCAAATTGAGCCACTTTAGTGTCTTTAGAAAGACCTTTAGGGAGGTCAGAGATTAGAATATTAAATAATATTGGGGAAATTACTGAACCTTGGGGTAAACCCATTTGTAAAGGTCTTGGGTTGGAATACGTATTTCCTATTTTTGCTTGAATGTGCCTACCTTGTAGAAAATCTTGAACAAAATTGTACATGTTCCACTGATTCCAATATTCTTTAATTTGTACATTAGTCGTTTGTGCCACACTTGTTCATAGGCTTCACGAATGTCAAAAAAAGTAGCGAGGATGTTCTTACGACGTGCAAATTGATGTTTTACGTGTGTTGTAAGTTTTACTAAGTGTTCAATTGTAGATCTGCCTGCTTGGAATGCAGTTTGGTTGACAGGAATGATGCAGTTTTTATTGCAATGATGAATTAGTCTTTTTAACACCATCTTTTCCATCAATTTACATGTGTTAGATGTTAATGATATTGGTCGATAGCTGTTTATATCACTGAGTGGTTTTCCTTTTTTATGAATAGGAATTATAATTGAGTGTTTCCAAATTAGGGGTATTTTGCCACTGTCCCAACATTTTTGGAAAAACAAATGTAGAAATTGTATGACATTTTGAGGGAACTGACTTAATATTTCATTTGAAATGCCATCTAATCCCATGATGTCTTTTTATTTAGATTAATGATACACTCATTGACTTCCTGCAATTTATAGCAGAATTTAGATAGTGATTTTCTGTTGGTTTTGGGCTATCATAGATGTTTTTCTTTTCGTCACATTCGCGGTGTTTTTTCTTGTCCAAGGATAAGCTGTTAATGCTACTGTTGTATGCAAATAAGTCATCAAATGCTTCAGATTTATCAAAACTTGACGGAAATTGATATGTTTTAGTTTAATCGGACATTGTGGAAAGCTAACTCCATTTTTCATTGTTTTTAATTGTGTCCAAACGTTTTGAATGTCTTTATAGTTTGATACCTCATTTTGACATACAGACGACCAATACTGCCGTTTTGCTTGTGCAATTATTCTATTTTGGTGATTTTTCGCTCTTTTTTTCTCAAGAAGTTTTTCAGCTTTTTCCGTAGGATTTTTTTACTTTTGTATTCCTTGTTGTGTGTGTGTGTGTGTGTGTGTGTGTGTGTGTTGTGTCGTGGTGTGTGTGGTGGCGTGCGTGCGTGCGTGCGTGCGTGCGTGCGTGCGTGCGTGCGCGCGCGCGCGCGCGCTCGCGCATGTTGTGTGCGTTGTTGTGAGACAGTGTGTGTTGTGTGTGTGTGTGTGTGTGTGTGTGTGTGTGTGTGTGTGTGTGTGTGTGTGTGTGAATATGCACTCTTGTTTGTAAGTGCATGGTACTTATTGCAATATTCATCTTCTTCTTGGTTTCATGTATGTTTTCTTTAATATTTTCTGTCTTTGTAAGCGCTTAGGGTTTATTTAAGATTAAGCACCATAAATAATCATTACCACTATTATCCACTGGTCATACTGTAGATCCCATCGTCATCCTCTGTGTCGTCACTGCCACACATGATGTCACTGTGTTGCTTCTCCACCGTCACACTATCCCCCCACCGTCATCCTCTGTATCGTCACTGCCACACATGATGTCACCGTGTTGTTCATCCACTGTCATACTGCCCACCCCACCGTCATCCTCTGTGTCGTCACTGCCATACGTGACGTCACTATTGTTCGTCCACCGTCATACTGTCCACCCCTCCGTCATCCTCTGTGTCATCACTGCCATACGTGATCTCACTGTGTTGTTCGTCCACCGTCGTACTGTCCACCCCACCGTCATCCTCTGTGTCGTCACTACCATACGTGACGTCACTGTGTTGTTCATCCACCGTCATACTGTCCACCCCATCGTCATCCACTGTGTCGTCACTGCCACACGTGACGTCACTGTGTTGTTCATCCACCGTCATACTGTCCACCCCATCGTCATCCACTGTGTCGTCACTGCCACACGTGACGTCACTGTGTTGTTCATCCACCGTCATACTGTCCACCCCACCGTCATCCTCTGTGTCTTCACTGCCACACGTAATGTCACTGTGTTGTTTCTCCACCGTCATACTGTTCACCCTCTGTCATCATCTGTGTTGTCACTGTCTAACACCGCATTTGCAACACTCAATCACAAACACGACATATTTACTCCATACGCGCGCATCTACTCCATTCATCCGAAGGAGAGACTGAGGAAACAAGAATTCACTTTTTTGTAGCTCCCTTTACCAAAATTATCAACAGATCAAACACATTTCACAATGCATCACTTCTACATTTACTTCATTAGTAGTTGCATGACACGATAGACGCAGCTCGTTTTCTTTCTTGTAAGTAAACACAAATACTACATTTTCTCGTCGTTCCTTTAAGATACTAGGCATATGGAATATGAATGAATGGAGTAGATGCGCGCGTATGGAGTAAATATGTCGTGTTTGTGATTGAGTGTTGCAATAAAGTCTAGCCAACTAAACATCTTTTCCCACATACACTCATCTCCAAGGACCAGGAGACACCCAGGGTACACTGCCAGTGTCCAATCCACACTTGCATAGTTTTTTGGGTTTTTTTTTTAACCCAGCTAACGAGCGAGTCCACGTCAGCACCATTTGTCCATTCTCAAGGCTGATACAGCAAGAAAATGACAGCCGCCAGAAAAGTCGACACAGAAGCCAGGATGAGGGGCGCCCCACCATACTGGGTGAGGGTGATGAGGGGTCCACTGACGAAGTAGAGGGTGCAGTAGTTCAACGGGATCATTGACGTCACCACGGCCATGGCCTTGCCTACCGCCGATCCGTGGACTTCGCCCTGCGCTGTCTGAACACGCAAGCAGGGGGTAATGGCAAACACGTGGCTTTGATAACAGTGTTTTAAAATAAAACCCAACTTGAGTTTCTGAACCACAGCTAAATTTGCTTGACAGATTTAAATGAAACTGGTGACAGGGAACGGTAAACTCGCTTTAATCAGGATTTCAATTCTGACCTGTTTTCCTCCGAGTGTTTAGTGACATGATGAGAATGGACAATGATGTGTGCGAACGTTTTCCATATGCTTTAAATCGAGGCCCTGAGGCCAGCAGGTATGTGGCATATAGAAAAGGGGAAACAAGAGATTTGCCCACCTGACAGAGACATCTGGGGAAAAACGCAGTAAAGAAAAAAGGTGTTTTACATATTGGGATAACTTCTCATCAAGCCAGGAGAACAGTTTGTGTACCAGAAAGAGAAATTTTTTCACAGTGAAGTTCTACAACACAGTACAATACAGTACAGTGCATTACAACAGAACACAATAAACGTACTGCAATGTATATACAATGGAAGCCAAAAACACATACACTGATTACAATACAATACAATACAATACAATACAATACCAAAAACAATACCATCAACAAACACAGCATATTCAACACACACACACATCACACCACACCACACACACACACACACACACACAACACACACACACACACACACACACACAAGCAAAGATACACGCACACACATACATATACACACACCCCACACACGCACACAAGCAAATATACACGCATGCATGCATGGACACACATACACACGCGCGCGCACACACACACACACACACACACTACACACAAGCAAAACATACACGCATGTATGCATGGGCACACCACACACACACACACACACACACACACACACACACACACACACACACACACACACACACACACACACACGCATGTATTGTATGAAGAGGCCTACCAGTCGACATGCTTAACCCAAAAGACTTTAACAACTGAATGTCTTGGGTTCAAATCCCATCAGAGCCAGCTCCTTTGCGCAACTTCTGCAAGTTACTGCCGTGCGTTGAGTGAGTTGAGGAATGAAAAAAAGGGTCAACATAGGGAAACAGGTCTTACACATGACGTGTGTGTGTGTGTGTGTGTGTGTGTGTGTGTGTGTGTGTGTGTGTGTGTGTGTGTGAGTGTGTGTGTGGTGTGTGTGTGTGTGTGATGTGTAGTGGGTGTTGGTGAGAGAGAGAGAGAGAGAGAGAGAGAGAGAGAGAGAGAGAGGTGTGTGTGTGTGTGTGTGTGTGTGTGTGTGTGTGGCGTGCGCGTGCGTGTGCTCTACTGCCCCCCCCCCCCCCCCTAAAAACAACAACAAAACAACAGACTCAGCGATATAGGGCTTCCTTAAGGTTGTCAAATACTGGAGTTCTTCTCTGGACTGTTGACATTGGAACAAGGCAGGCTATTTTGATGAGTGCTGTAACAGTAACAATAAATAAACATGTACATATACATCAGTAAACCCACAGGCCGGAGAGCACTGAGTGCCAGGGCAAAATGGAACCCATTACACGCAATCGGACTGAACGTCAAGTCCATCGGATGGGGACTATAAGCGAGTCAGACCCGTGTGCCTTCCTGGCCCCTTGCACACGTTAAAGAACCCACGGCAGTTGAAAATCGAAAGAGGCAGGGGGGTTCCCGCTGCCCTGGCAAAACTGATGTAGATTGAAGATAGCCGCCTGGTATTTCTACCAAGCCACAAAAACTGTCACTTACTGTTATCGTGTGCCATCGTTGTACCGGTGGAAATGGAGGACACGTATAACATCGCATGCATCCTATGTGAGAAACTGGAGGAATAAATGAGATAAATGAAAATGAGTGACTAATATTTGAATGGTACGGGAAACGACTGAATGAGCGCCAGTAGGCTGCTCTTCGGCCGGCTCTACCTGGGTAGGCAGCCCGTTGAGTGAGTGAGGTAGTGTGTTTATTGTAAAGCGCTTAGAGCTTGGTCTGTGACCGAGGATAGGCGCTATATAATACCCAAATATAATAATAATAATTACATTTTCGTTTGTTTTTTTATATCCGCAAATATGTCTAGTATAAGATCGGTGACAGTCAGTGGCCAAGGCTCGGGACAGTGGAAACAGTACTGCACCTGCTCGTGAACGTAGTTGTCAGCGATGATGAAGGGCACAGACAACAGGGAAGAGCGCTGAAAGCTGTACATACACAGCACACGTAGTACAGGGCCACCTGTTTAGACAATGTCAGGCTCAGAATGGCCGCTGACATCAGCGCGTGAGACAGGCTAAAGTCCCCTTCAGACCTGCGATCAGTGTCCACACACCACAAAAACAACCCCCCACAACACACACATCACACACACACCACCACACACACACACACACAAACCACACACCCCACACGCACGCACGCACGCCGCACGCGCAAGCTCACGCACGCACGCACGCACACACACAGACGCCACACACATACACACACTTACACTTACACACACACACACAACACACACACACACACACACACACCACACACCCACACACACACATTCGCGTGCACGCGCACCCATACATATACACATACACACATTATGTGCACGCCCGCAATTACTTCGTACACATTCACTTTTTTTTTTGGGGGGGGGGTTCTAATATCACGAAATAGGGGGACAGACTTTTAATGAAGGACACACACACACCACCCCCACCCCACACACACACACGCAACCATACACACACACACACACACACCACACACAACACACACCCCCACACACACACACACACATACACACCTCCGTACTTTAGCAGGAAGTCCATATGTGCTACTCCGTATCTTCTGCGAGTAGGATTATAACAAGAATAAGATCACTTTGGAGAAAATCTCTCTTTCCCTGAAGAGACACATGGCACAATTTCAAAAGGTGTTATATATTCCCACCCATGAAATCAGCAGGGGGTTTCCCATCCTGAGGCCCTCACTTCACATTAGTGGCTTCGGTTCCTTGCTGAAGTCTTCTTCAACAGGAGAAAACAAGCTCCCGCTGCACTGGGGGATGCAAAATCATAACATCACATTTTCTGAGAGAGGTGTCAGGTTTCTCATTTTGAAAATATTGCTGCTATGGTTTATCGAAGATGAATTCTTCTTCTTCTTCTTTTCTTCTTTTCTTCTTCTTCGCGGGATGCAGGCTGATACTCCCGCGGACACTCCCTGTATAGACAGGCGAGGATTAATCCAACCTACCCAACAAAGGGGGTGGAGTTTTGTGTGTGTGACCGTTTTTTTTTTTAATCCGCCATTAAGGTGGCCATATTCCAGCTTCGGGAAGGTGCATGCTATGTGTAACGCGTCATCCAGACTCGGCCAACTGGCCTTCTCTTCCGTAAGTTGCTGATGGGATTTTACGTGTGTGCAAGATGTCATGCGTGCATTCACCACACGGAACCCCGGTTTTTAGTCTCATTCGAAGGACTGTAGGTGAAATGGAGTCAGAACCACTGTTAACTCCAAGGAAAAAATCCCCCTATACCGAAACGGCTCGGCGGAGATTCGAACCCGAAACCCCCAGTATCACCAAGATTACGAGTCCGGCGCTCTACCCACTGAGCTATTCCGGCCCCCTCAAGAGGAATAAGTCATTTAAATCTTCGTGCTGGGCGTAGCCGATCACTTCTTTTCAATTCTTTTTATCACCCTGATTGTGCTCGAAATTTATAATGCTAAGAAAGAGAGAGAGAGAGAGGACAGAGAGAGAGAGAGAGAGAGAGAGAGGAGAGAGAGAGAGAGAGAAAACCAATGGTGAAATTTTTTACACACACACACACACACACACACACACACACACACACACAAACCCCCCGCTGAAATATTTTACATACAAACATTCACCTTATTAACGGGTCAGTTGATACTTTACATTTCTTCGTGCTGTGCAGAAATATGGAGTTATGCCACTATGTTACACCCTTAAGTGTAAACACACAGAGGTGTGTATGAATGAGATAAAACGTTTGGTTAAACAAACTGATGAAGAATAACAAAATTTATTATATATTTCTATGACATGTCCGCTGTACCAGTAACTACAACGCTTTCAGAGCTTGATATTGTTGCTGCCGCAGTGGCTTTATTTTAGTTTGGCTGGCGCCTGTGCCGCTTCACCTTAAAACATTTGCTGTTTAGTCATCCGCCATATTGTTAAGTTCCCAATTTCTTTTACGTTTATTAGCGTTTCCAATAACTGTTTATTTTCTTACAATGTTTGTGGTATTTTTGCTTAATCTTGTATTACATCATGTCTAAATCAAGTTTCCATTATATGTTTTAAGAGTATAAACAGCGATTCTTCGTATCTTCACTCGTTAGATCTGAGTGAGCATGAAGCAAAGGACTGGAAAACCGTTTTGGGTGCCGCAGACATTTGTCTAGGATCCATCATATCTGATGAAGGCTCAAAGCCTGAGATCGTGGCAAGGATTGTTTAAACAGCAGCTGTGTGGCAAAACTAGAAACTACGTGGAGAGACAAAAACCTTAGTCTTTGCTCCCAAGATCCACATAATGCGTTCCCCTTGCCCTCTCAGTTTTTTTTGTATGCGTGTGAAACTTGGACACTCACAGCAGAGCTACAAAGAAAGACTTCTGGCAACTGAAATGAGATGCTACAGAAAGATCTTGGGCATCCATTACACAGACCTCGTGACAAATGAAGAAGTTCGTAGAATAATTCAACTAGCAATTGGACCCCATGAAGATCTACTCACAGTCGCTAAGAAGCGGAAAATGAAGTGGTACAGACATGTATCCCGTTCAACAGGCCTTGCAAAGACAGTCCTGCCAGGAACACTCAGAGGAAGCCGCAACAGAGGAAGACAAAGGAAGAGGTGGGAGGACATATCCGAGAGTGGACTGGAATGAGCCCAGCAGAATCTCAGCGAGCGGCGGAGGACAGGGACAGATGGAGGAGAGTGGTGGCCAGATCATCAGGGATGCCCCAACGACAACAGACGATGTCAAGAGATAGGTGAAAGTGAAGACATGTAGAATCTCATACTGTCTATACATAGGGTGTAACTGACTGGATGTTCTCGAGAATAAAGACGCAAAATATTTATCAGTATAACTAAAATAGTAGTAAAAAGAATGTGTTAATTTCTAGTACCCTGTGACATCTAGCTTTCTCAGTTTCTTTGATTTTTCTGAAAATAAAAACCGAAAAAAGCAATCTTTTGTTTTAATTTGGTTGTTTTTAACTGGTTGTTATTCATGTCCAGTTTGTTTTATGTTTGAGCGAGCGAGCGAGCGAGCGAGAGAGAGAGAGAGAGAGAGAGAGAGAGAGAGAGAGAGAGTTACCCCAGAAACGTCAGAAGTCTGCTATGGACCATACCGACGCCCATGTAGCAGCAGAAGAAAACCAGCTGCCCAGAAGCAGCAATACTTGCTGCATCCTCGTACGCATGCAGTTTGTCACTGCCGGGCGGCGCGGAGGAGTCGCCTCCCTTCACCTCTTTTCCCAGAAGGTGCAGAGTACATGCTGTACAACGTTGGCCCAGAAGCACCTAAGTAGCACGTGATACACGCAATGACACATTTAAACTTCGGCGTCTTTGTTGGTCTTCCGCACTGTTCTTGCTGTTGGTCTGAACTCTTCAGTTTCCTTCCATGTTCTAATGACGCGTCTTTCTGCTTGGGCAGGTGAGCGTGTGCGCGACCGTTGCAGCCACCCTTCTTCAGCATGTTTCTCGGTCGCCATTGTCTTCATCTTCGCTGTTCGCACGTGCTGAGGTCTGGTCTGAGTCTGACCAGGTCTCTGAGAGGCTTGTCTCCTGGGCTGAAAGGCTGGAAGTTTCATCCGCTGGGTTATTCTCTCCCTGGTGGAGAGGAATCTCATCACGGTGGATGGTTCCGTAGCACTGGCATTTTCTTCCTCAGCGGACTGGTCATCTTCGAGGGGTGTGTAAGCATGGCCGTCCAGCTGTCTGATGTTGAGGAGGCCGGTGACGATGGTGGATAGCAGGCAAACGATGACGATGGTCATGCACACCAGTGACTGCACCGTTAACTGTGTCAGTAACCTGCGGACAGAGGAGATGGAGATGAGTTATGATAGAGCCAGACCCCATCTCGCGAGGTTTTGAAAGAATGCTTGATAACATGCGTAACGTTGCTTCTGTGTAAGAAATGTTTATTGGTCATGTTGTCAATACTCACCAATGCTAGTCAGCCAGCCAGGTCTGTGATCAGTTCTCTGTCTCTCTCTCTCTTGTATGCAGCACATTGGTCATATTTAAATCTTTCATGTATTGTATTGGTGGGGGGTGGGGGTGGGGGTGGGGGGGGGGGCGGGTGAGGGGTGTGTGTGTGAGATGGTGGTTCGAACCCCCCAAAACCTTCCGGTCACACATTTGCCACATGGGGTCGATATTTTGAAATCATAGAAAATTTGTTTAATCAAATAAAAGTTTATGAAACTATGAAGGTGATTAGCGATGGTGATTAAGAACAAACATGACAATGATTATTGACAAATGATATACAATCACTCCTTTATTCGCCCGACCACTCAAAACAATGACAAACTGTCGATGTCAGAATTCCATCGGCTGGGGTTAGTTAAGGTTAGCCTTTGAAAATATATGACAACAACTATAACAAGGGCCACAAACTCACATATAAACAGTTCAAAGTAGCATTAATTTCTTAACGTTGCATATATTTCAACCCGTCCTTGAAAAGAAGAGAAAATGTTAATGGGCAGACAGACATAGATCTTATCCAGCCTTGGCAAAAAGGCTCTCTCGATGACATCCGATCTACGTTGTAAACTTGCATCACAAATGCACAGCTTTCTCTCATTTGCTGGTAAAGAGGGTGGCTTCGCTCTATAGCTGATATTTTAGAGGGCATTTTCAAACTCATTTTCAAACATCTCGAGAGGAATTTCTTCGAGCCTAATAATACCAGTGAATATAGTAAGCGTGTTGAAAAATGAAACAAATAGATTCTATTAAAAGTAATCTAAAAATAAGCCACTGGTAAACATTGGAAGAGGCAACCAAATCACGGAAGGAATTAACAAACATTTAATACCGATGTGATCATCATTGTGGATACCAAATAGTTTATCCACAGTCATCAAGATTTCCGTTCTCCGCAGCTGAATTGCCGCTGGAAGTCAGTTGCACGTTTTCTCTGTTAATAGAATGAAAACTGTCCATCATTGCCTGCAGGTACGACATAGTGTCACTGACACTCACGTTCGCTGGACGGTCGTTCTGTTGTTCGTTCCCCTTAGGCCTGTCCTGATCACAAACCACATCACAGCATTCATCAACACAGTCAGCACTTGGCTTCATTGATTCAAAATCAAAAATCGACACTTCATCTTGTGCCACTGTCACAGATTCTTTGTCACTCTGCTCTCCAAGTCGATCGCTGTCTGCTTGTCGCTCTGCCATGGTTTTGTTTGTTTGTTTGTTTGTTGTTGTTGTTGTTGTTGTTGTTGTTGTGCAGGCTGAGTTACAGAAGGAGGGAGATGGTTATCACTCTTAAAAATCTCATCACATGCAGCTGGATTGTCGCTGGTTCTGTCTACGTGGTAAAATAAACTAGGTGGTGTCGGCAAAAATAAACCAGACGGAGAACATACATTATCACTTGCCTTTTTCTTTTGATTGTTTTTGTAGGTCTCTGCTCTGTGCCTATCGCTGTTCAGCTGTGACGGGCACTTACGACAATACGCAATGCTGTGGCCTTGAGTTTGCGTGGCAGGGGGTTGTTCGGTAGTTGCAGTGAATCGTAGAATGACGACAGTTTGTTTTCCTCTGCCCTCTATTTTGTACGACGACAACGTCATTTCTTCCACGGCAGCGTTGAGTGTGGCTTCTAAAGTGAGTGGGAGACCTTCAACAGGCATTCTGGACGACTTACAGTTCATACAAGTAGAAATTCACCGGAGCGGCTTTTCTTTTTCTTTCTGCGTACGCAGGCTGATACTCCTGCGGACACTCCCTGTATAGCCAGGCAGTGGAGTTTTGTGTGTATGACCCTTTTTTATCCCGCCATTAAGGCAGCCATACTCCATCTTCGGGGAAGCCACCGGAGCGGCTGAAATACGTCTTGCCGGGAGCTGGACAAGGGAGGCCACTCAGAAGAGAGAGAGAGAGAGAGAGAGAGAAGTCAGCTGGGAGACTTCGAGAGGAACAACATTTGACGAAGTTGCTGAACGCATCTTCACCATGGCCATCTGTGAAGCGTCAGTCAGTACCAGAGTAGACATCGTCTTTGACACCTACAAAAGGCTTTCCATCAAGTACAATGAAAGAGCAAAGAGGGGTGCAACAGCTGGACTGCAGGTGCAGAACATTGCACCTGGTCAGAGGATTAAGCAGTGGCGTAAACTCCTGACACAAGAGAGCAACAAGGTTGGTTTGATCAAGTCTCTGGTCCAAGTATGGAGGGGCACAAAGTATTGTGAAAGACTTGATCACCTTCATAAAGTTGTCTTTGTCACTTGTGAGGTGAAGTGCTTCCGTCTGTCAGCAGTCACATGTCGTGAGATGCCTGAGCTCCAGTGTGCCCAGGAAGAAGCCGATGGCCGTCTTCTTCTTCATGCCTCTCACGCTGCTCAAGATGGCTATGAGGCTGATGTGATCAGTTCCTGTGACACAGACGCTCTAGTCTTGAACATAGTCTTCTGCAGTGCTATCAAAACACCGCTGCACCAGAAGAGTGGAACGGGCACTCGTACACAACTGATAGACGTTGGGAGAAATTGCATCTTCTCTTGAACCTTCTGTTCGCACCGCCCTTCCTAGAATGCATGCATACACTGGTTGTGATTCTGTCAGCTCTTTCGCCAGGAAAAGAAACCTGTCAGCACTGAAGATTCTGAGGTTCAACCAGGACATTCAGCAGGCATTTACTGATCTTGGAAATGACTGGGACTTGTCACCTGAGCTCTTTGAGAAATTGAGGAAATTCACTTGCCAGCTGTATGCCCCAAAACAACCGACTGCTGGAGTCAATGAGCTCAGGTACCAGCTGTTTTGTGCAAAGAATGGAGGTATTGAATCTCACCAGCTACCTCCCTGCCAGGACTGCCCACTGAAGCATGCCCAAAGAGCAGACTACCTAGCTGGA
>CM031598.1:46610858-46623358 GCA_018398815.1 Conus ventricosus | reverse complement strand
AGAGACACACCACAGTCCATAACTCTGTGGTGTTCCCACCACCAAGGGTTCAAAAAAGAATCCAACAGCACCCCCAAAGCAGCCAGCGAAGGGTAGTAAATGGAACCAAACGAAAGTACGGAGAAGAAAAAAGTTGCTGAAAAACTAAAAGCATTATTCAAACAGTATAAAATATAGCGGACAATCTTTGAGCCTACGCTTGAGGATCCATTCAAGGATGCAAGGGAGATCAAAAGGTATGGAACAGTGTGAGTGGTCAGCTCTGCTGTTCAATAACCCAAGCATTGTGAGTGGCTAAGAATTGTACAGAACAACCTTTACTTGGATCTCCTAAGAGATGCAATCTCCCACCAATTGACCAAACAATATAATGCTGAACAATTAAGTAGTGGGGGAAAACAAGTGCAGGCTAACAATTCTTCAGTCGTTATAATAATGACTTGGCAAAGATTTAAACTTTTAGAAAAAAAGAAAAAAAACTGAAGATGAAGAAAATGGGGAATATATTATAAATATGAGAAACCCTTCACTAGCTGCCTGAGGGAACCATCGTAATCCATCCATAATATATATAAGCCGAAAATTTTGGACATCTTTTAATCTTGCTTGTTGTGGTTATTAAACTCTGGTTTTATATATATATATTATATATATATATATATATATATATATATATAATATATATATATATATTATGTGTGTGTGTGTGTGTGTGTGTGTGTGTGTGTGTGTGTGTGTGTAATAACATGTACCAATTAACGAACTTTTTTTCTACCAGTATCAGATTTTTTTGTGGCATCAGTTATCGGATCAATGGAGGTGGTGACTTTTTTTTTTCCTTAAGCCGAAATCCACCTCTTCATTTTTTGGGTGCTTCACACTGTCCTCTTCATCTGCTAAAAAACCCAAAATAAACAAAAAGCGGAATAAAAAAACAAAAGCGATTTCCACTACTTTTTTTTAAAACCAGTCTCTTACACACCATGCATTGTCTGTAATCTATGTTCTCTTACGAATGAACATGTTCTTGCTGATTTGAGTGTTTTGGCGTTTGATACAAAGTGTCTGGTTTGTTAATGTTCCAGTACGCGGTGTACTGGCACTCTCACTGTAATAATGTGCTGCTTGTACAAAGATAACAAATGAATAAAACAAAGGACTTAATCATTTCCTTTTCTTTCAGTTCTTCCCAGAGAGAGAGAGAGAGAGAGAGAGAGAGAGAGAGAGAAGAGAGAGAGAGAGAGAGAGAGAGAGAGAGAGAAATGAAATGAACACATTATGAACAAAATTTTTATCTATAGGCCACTGGCCCTTCGAAAGGGGTCATGTAACATGAGCAAATATGCACATACATACACACACAAATATATGGTCATGACTAGATAGAGGTGCGTTTTAACGATCCAAGTAATTATAGTAATTACAGGCTACGCATGGAAGAGTAAAGTATAGCATCGGTTATGATAAATTAAAGACATACGAATAGATTCCATTTCGGAAAACATTACAGATCTGGACCATCTTCCATGTAAACTTGTCTTTGGCGAAGAGCGTAAAAAAGATATATCGCAAGTTTCCGAACGTATTCAATTGAACAATATTTCAGGATTTTTGCAAACTGACTATACTGTTTGATAATGTCACCCAAATATTTATTTCTGATTTCTGCATATATAGGGCAAGTGAAAATCAAATGATTTTCGTCTTCTATGGCATCGCATATAATGCATAAGCCAGTCGAATTTTCGCTGAATGTTCTTCTGAACGATGAACCATTTTGGGAGGACACCAATCCGTAGCTTTGCCACACATCTCGAAAACATTTGTATCTAAAAATTCAAAGTATCTTTCTGTTTTAAAAGTGGTTTTAAACAAGCGATACGTCATGTAAGTATCATTATTCAAAATCGAGCTGTTCCAGTCTTGCATGTAATTATCTACCAGCCTTTGTTTAAACATTGAAATGAAAGAAATTTCATGGCCAACTCCTTGGGTTAACTATGCGTAGCCGAATCCCAAATTAAAACAATGTATTTTTTATCATTGATGCCCAGTATACTTTACCTTTTCGTCCATATTAACGAGCATTGAATACGCTTGGCGAGGTATTCTTGATAAATCCATCTTTAACAGCTTTAGCCAATACTTGACACATCCAACAGCACATTGCTGTATTGCTTAGAAGTCTCCAGCTTCTTGGCATTCTGCAGAATCATGATCTTCTGCTTGTAAGAGAGGAGTTTGACGATGATAGCGTCACCTCTTCTTGCCCTGTGAGCACGTTCAATGTAGATGTCTTCCTTGATTCCATGCCTTCTCTATGACAGCCTTCACCTCCCGTTCACAGTCCTCCACTTTTCGTCCCTGCCTTGCTCTCATCTTGATACGAAGAACAAGATATTATTCCTTCTGCTGTGGTTTTCTTAAGAGTCGCATTTTGCTTGCAGTACTCTAACTTCGTCACGAAGATCGTCATTTACTTGCTGGTGGTCGACACACTGAGGATATGATGTGTTCACTTCCTCCTTCATCTGTCTCTGGTTACGCTCTACTCTCCCCAGTTGTGCCGTCAGTTCCTCCTTCATCTGTTGAATGGTATTCTCCAGCCTCTCAGTCTGTTCATCTTGTCTCGAAATCATTGTTTCGTTCTGTTTGATTTGTTGATCTTGCAGATTTCTGGTAACCTGGGTCATGGCTTCTCCAATGCTGTCTGTAATGCATTGCTGCACACTGCCCAGGATACTGGTCTTAACCTCGGACGTCCAGGGTGACTGCTCACAGCTGCCCGTATCACCAGCACTCGCTGTGTATTCAGTTTTCTTGCAGGTGAGAGTGGCCCCGGATTTGCTTCAACATACACCGCAGGATAACAAGTAGCATAACATGAAAACAATGGCGATCACTGTCAGCAGGCCAAAGCGACATTGATTATGATCATCCACGTCAGTAAACTTGAAACACATCTTCTTGGTGTTGAACAACACACAGTCAACTGGTATACAAATGTAATGTCTTGCCATTGTGCCACATCCTCGCTGTAGCAACATTACACCAACAGGTATAACAGCAGCGGTTTTCCGCATTAAAATGTCGATTTGAGTCAAAAAGAACTTGCCTGTGATATGCCGGTGTAGTAAGTAACAACCTGGCATGGTGACTGACTATTTGAGTCAAAAAGAACTGGCCTGTGATATGCCGGTGTAGTAAGTAACAACCTGCATGGTGACTGACTTCGGTACTTGGTTGGGACTGTGGAAATTCATTTAAACGAACTTCCTTTGGACACAAAAAGAAAACACGCCGCCAATTTGAATCGTCTCGATCTTGACCCCGAGAGAGAGAGAGAGAGAAGGAGAGAGAGAGAGAGAGAGAGAGAGAGAGAGACGACATCGTAGAGTTGTATGTAAAATTTGTTACAAATCGTCTCACCAATTGGCTATTCCCCGATAAGGCCAGTGAAAAAACGAAAGGGTCCACAAGAAAGGCATGAGGAAAGCCAAGAAGCGTGACAATAGGCGTAAGAAGGTTTTTCTTTTTCTTTTTTTTTCTCTTTTCTCTCTCCCCCCCCCCCCCCCTTCCCCCACCGTCCATCCCACCCTCTCTCCCCTCCCCAAATCTCCAGTCTTCCCCCTTCTCCCACCCTTCATCTCTCCTCTCTCCACCCTCACATCCCTTCCCTTCTTTGACGAATTTTAGTGTTTGGGACAAACTGTTTAAGCTATACAAGAACTGGCGTTAGGTGTGCTCATTTTGTTATCAGAGCGGCAATAATAACGAATAAACACCATACTTACTTCTTACTTACTTAGTCCTCTGAATTCCCTGGGGAACATAGGGCCGCAACCACACTCTTCCAGCGGACACGGTTTTGGGAGATCTTCTTCAGCTTGGCCCACGTCATTCCGGCGGCCTTCACTTCCGCGTCGGTACTCCTTCGCCATGTCTGTCTTGGTCTTCC
Source organism: Conus ventricosus (assembly GCA_018398815.1). Taxonomy (NCBI): domain Eukaryota; kingdom Metazoa; phylum Mollusca; class Gastropoda; order Neogastropoda; family Conidae; genus Conus; species Conus ventricosus. The sequence continues at coordinate 46,619,400 of CM031598.1, read as the reverse complement.
CACTCTTCTTTTGCCCTGAGGGTTCCATTCAAGGGCTTGTCTTGTGATGTTGGATGGAGACTTTCTGAGGGTGTGGCCAATCCATCCCCACTTCCGTTTTCTGATTTCTATTTCTATTGGAACTTGCTGGGTCTTGTTCCACAGTTCTGCGTTGGCAATAACATCTGGCCATCTGATGTTCACAATGTTTCGCAGACATCTGTTGATAAATGTTTGGAGTTTGTGGGTGTTTGTCTTTGTTGTTCGCCACTTTTCAGAACCATACAAAAGGACAGGTTTCACATTTGAGTTGAAGATTCTGATCTTGTTATGGAGTGAGAGGGCAGAGGAATTCCAGATAGGCCGTAGCGTAGTAAAGGTGTGCCTGGCTTTATTGATGCGACTCTTGATATCCTCATCTGTACCTCCATCTTTGCTGACCACACTGCCGAGGTAGACAAACTTGTCAACTTCAATGATGTCTTCTTGTTTGTAGTCGTAGTGGGTCTCGTTGCTGGCTGTTGACTCTCATGGCTTCTGTTTTCTTTATGTTGATTTGGAGGCCTGTCTTTCCTGCTTCTTCTGCTACCCGGCACAGCTTCTCTTGTGCGTCTTGCTGTTTGTGGGACAGAAGGCTGATGTCATCGGCGAAGTCCAGGTCTTCCAGTTGCTTGGTGAAAGTCCACTGGATTCCTGTCCTCTTGCCGTCTGTAGACTGCCGCATTATCCAGTCAACGACCATCAGGAAAATTGTTGGCGATAGTAGACACCCCTGACGGACGCCGGTTTGTACAGTGAAGGGCTTCGTTAGCTTCCCATCGTGGACGACCTGGCATGTGGCATCCTCGTAGAGTTGCTGGATGATGGCAACAAACTTGGGTGGGAAGCCATAGTGGTGCATGAGTTTCCAGATGGTATCTCTGTCGATGCTGTCAAATGCCTTCTGGAAATCTACAAATACTGCGTACAAGGGGTCTGCCACTCCAGAGACTGCTCGATGATAATTCTCATGGTGGCAATTTGGTCTGTGCATGATCTGTCTTGGCGAAATCCAGCTGTTCTTGGCGGAGGGTCTTGTCTAGGGCGGTCTTTAGTCTCTCTAGCATGATTTTGGTCAGCACCTTCCCCGGGATGGACAGCAACATAATCCCTCTCCAGTTGTTACAGGATGACAGGTCCCCTTTCTTCGGCAGCTTCACCAGGTGGCCTCTTTTCCAGTCTTCTGGCACTCGTTCCTGCTCCCAGTTCTTGCTTAGGAGTGGATGCAGCATCTCTGTTGACGTCTGGATGTCTGCTTTCAGTGCTTCAGGTGGAATTCCGTCTGGACCCGTTGCTTTACCTGACTTCAGTGACTTGATGGCTTTGGTAACTTCCGTCTTGGTTGGTGGGCCTGTGTTGATGTCCAGAAGCTGGGTTGGTGGTGGAATGTCTGGGGGGACAGGTGGTGCAGGTCTATTCAGTGTCTCTTTAAAGTGCTCTGCCCACCTTGCTCTCTGCTCAGCTTCTCCTGCGATGGTGTTTCCCTCCTTGTCTTTGACCGGGCGACTGGGGTTGCTGGTCTTTCCAGAAAGTGTTCGGGTAATCTCATACAGTCTTTTCATGTTTCTCTGTCCTGCCGCTGTTTCTGCCTCTTCTGTGAGCTCATGGATGAATTGTTTCTTGTCTTGTCTAGCACTTTTCTTAACTTGGCGGTTGACGTCCCAGTAGTGTGCCTGTAACTCTTGCTTGTGGTTTGGTCTTGGGTCTGGTTGATCTGGTCTTTTAGGTGCTTCCGCTCTGTGATGAGGGTCCATGTTCCAGCTGTCAGCCATTCTTTGTGTTTTCTTTGCTTCTTTCCAAGCACTTGTGTACATGTCGTCTGCCAGACCTCCCTCAGGTCACACCAGTGGTCTTCGATTGTTTCTTCAGCAAGTTGGTCAAGTACGCTGAATCTGTTTCTCAGTTCCAGTTTGAACCCCTCTGTTGTTGCTCTCTCCTTCAGACTGTGTACATTGTACTTATTGATAGTCGGCCTGCTTGGTCTTTGTAGGCTTTCAATTTGGTCTTTAGCACAGCTATCACAAGGTTGTGGTCTGATGCTGCGTCTGCTCCTCGTTTCACTCTCACGTCATGTAAACTTCTGCGCCATTTTCTGCCGATAGTAATGTGGTCGATTTGGTTCTGGGTCTTCCCATCAGTGAATTCCAAGTCATCTTGTGAATGTTTTTGTGTGGGAAAACAGTGCCTCCGATGACCATGTCGTTGAAAGCACAGAATTCCACAAACAGTTCTCCATTTTCATTTTGTATTCCTGTTCCGTGTATGCCCATAATCTGCTCTCTGCCCTTGTTGTCCGTTCCCACTTTGGCATTGAGATCTCCCATGAGGATCTTAAGGTCTCTCTTCGGCACTCTATCCACGACTGTTTGGAGTTGATTGTAGAATTCCTCCTTTTCCTCTGGGTCTGCTACGTTTGCGGGGGCGTAGCACTGTAAGATGGTGGTTTTCCTGCCCTTTGAATTGAATCTTGCAGTGAGGATCCTTGGTGACACTGGTTCCCAGGACAGCAGTGCTCGCGTCGCCTCGGGTGTCATCAGCAGCGCTACTCCGTGCGTGTGTGGCTGGTCTTCTTCTCGTCCAGAGAAGATGATGGTGTCTCCACTTGTAAGCCTTGTTCTTCCTGTTCCTGTCCATCTAGTCTCGCACAGGCCAAGGATCTTTAGGTTGTACCTGTGCATCTCACTACTCACTTGTGCTGTTTTTCCAGTCTCGTATAGGGTTCTGATGTTCCAGGTCCCTATCCTGGTCTTGGCTTTGGTCGTCAGAAGAGTTGTCGGCGCACTGGCTTCCTGAAGGCTTTCACCAGCTCGCGTCATGGGCTCTGCTAGAGAGAACTCTTCCCCAACCATGCTATTCTCAGAAAATGTCATTGCGGTTTCTGTAACAACGTTTGTTTTCTAGGACCGGGTTGTTAGCCCAATTCAAACCCCCAACCTGGAGGGCCAGTTGAGTGCTCTTTGTCTGGTCTCTTCCCTTTGACCTGTCTGGCTTGGGTGGCCCTACCAGGAGACGAATCTCCCGCCAGCATAGCTCTCCGGGTCAAAGAGACACGCAAGCTCCCCAACCAACGGCAAGGTTGCACTCACTGGGAAGAATAAACACCATACCAATGGTATTAAATATTACATGCGTTTATGCGCATATGCGTGTGTGCGGCACTTAAAGTTTATGAGTGAGCAAGTGATGGAGAGAGAGAGTGGGGGGGGGGGAGGGAAAGAGAGAGAGAGAAGAGAGAGAGAGAGAGAGAGAGAGAAGAGAGAGAGAGAGAGAGAGAGAGAGAGAGAGAGAGAGTTCATGATGCTACTTTGGGTCAAGTCGTGGGGATCAGAAGGTGCGATATTCATTTGGCATTCAAATATTAAGTACCTATATGGGAGAGAGAGATTTTGTTTTCTTTGCTATACTTACGCTCATTTTGCCGATCAGGATGATGCTGTTTATAATGTTCAAAGCGTTTCTGCTTAAGGATCGAATATCTACTCCCAGCAGAATGTCACCTAATGACAGTTTAATCTACATTTCAATAATACCTTGAGTGTAAGTTTCGATCTTTTCCACAAACAGAAACGGCGAGCACTCATAGAAGAAATGTTCGATATAATCCATTTCATCCCTACAGGTGGAACATCTGTTATCATCTACTAGCTTCATTTTGTGTAGTAGTGCATTTGTTGGGTAGGTGTTGTGCATTATTTTGCATTCTAGTTCCTGTAATCGAACTTCCTTTGTTGCAACGTTAAGGAGTATCCATACATTTTTTATCGACTTCAAAGTTCAGTTGTTGTTTTTTGCCGGAAACCAATAATACAGGGCTTTTTACCTGCCCTTCCTTTCATTTGATTACGTAAAAACTGTAGAACATTCTTTGGTTTGGTTCAGAAATTGTAAACTTCGACTTGTTCTGTGTATTCCGAGTAAATCGTTCCGTTTTGTTGACTAATCCATTCTTTCCATTGCTTTGGGAGAGCGTTAGTTACCGCGCTTAGTTCGAACAAAGTAATGGCTGGACTATGGTCTATTTTTTGTTGAAATTCTTCTGTGTTAAGAAATCTAGATTCATTTAAATTTAGTAAATCTTTGATTCTCTCCATTCCACTATTTTTCTAAGTAGGGAGAAAGATAGAATGATTCTTGTATGGTATTAACCTGTTATTCCATATAAGTTGATTTTTTTAAGTTATGTATACTTATTTTTTTACATTGTAAGCTTGTTTAGCATTTTGTTCTCCAGGTAAGTGTAAAAAAACCTTTTTTCTCTCAGAATTCGCTTCCATTTTTTCCCCAAGAGATTTCTGCATTCCAACGGCTTACAGTTTATTTCATTTATTAGGTTGCCGCTTGCTATCTGGTGGTAATACGACTCGGGTATAAGACTCCTGTAACCACCTCTGACTTCTAGAGTTTACCTATCTACTGAGGATTAAAACACGTTTGTAATAGGTTTATGTTGATCATTTTTAGACCACCGTGCTCAAAACTGTTTTCCATCACTTTTCTCTTGACCTTTTTGAATGCTTTTTAATTTGAGTACTTCCTTTGCCAAATGAATTTGTACAGAGTTCGGTTTATCTCCGTGAGAATTTTTTCTGGTAATCCAATTGACTGCATTACGAATATAAACTGGCTTACTAAGAGGCTATGACTATTTTTCCATGTATACTACGGCTCCATAATGTTATAAGATTGTGCATTTTATCCTATCTTTTTATCCAGTTCTCTTTATATACTGGGCTCTTGTGTTGTTTTTGAAGAATATTCCGAGAATCTTGATTTTGTCTGTAAGTTCAAACGGTATGATTTCATCATGCTTATAGATACTAATCCGCATGGCTTTGGTTTTCGTGTGATGCAACAGAAGACCTGAAAATTTTGAGAATTCTGTGACAATCGAAGAGGCGTTTACAGTGTATTCTTTGTTTTGTAGAAAAAAGGTGTTGTATCGTCAGCAAGTTGCTTTATTTTCAGTTGTTCAATTTGTTGTCTGTTCTGGTTACACCTTGGTTAACTTATTCCGTTTATGCCACTGTTCCTAATTCTAGCCACTAGCAACTCAATGACAGTAAAAAAGCAAGGGGAGAAAACGGACATTCTTCCCTGATTCCGCATGTTACTGCAAATGGTTGGGAAATCCATCATCCATGGTTTACACTACTAATAGTATTGCTATTAAGAATTGCTATCCATTTGATAAACTGTTAACCGAAACCGAAGATATTGAACGCGTTTAACATGAAAGTAAGTGACATTGAGTCAAAGGCTTCTGAGTAGTCTAGAGCTAAAAGGTTACCAGCTTAATTTGTGTGATTTAAGTATTCAATGACGTCGTCGATTGTTCTGATAACTGTTGATATACTCCGACCTTTAAGATATCCAACTTGGTCTTTATTTATTAATTTTGATACCACTTTGCCTAGTCTTCCTGCCAATGCTTTTGCTAATATTTTATAATCAGTGTTTGAGAGTGTGATTGGTCTCCAGTTACTCAACTGATCACGCGCTAGTTCTTTCCTTTGTGTAACAGAATGATTATGCCTTGTTTTTGTGTATACGACAATTCTCGTTTTTCAAAAGACACGTTGTAACAGGATGTTAACAGCGTTTTAATTTTGCTCCCAAAATATTTCATGAATTCTACGGTTAAGCCGTCACCGCCAGGAGAGGAACCATTTTTCATTGCTTTTAGAGCAGAGCTTGCTTCCTCTACAGTTATTAATCCTTCACAAAGAACTGCGTCCTCGCCATCTAGGGTAGGGAACTGTACATCTGCAATGAAGTTATTTATAGTTTCTTGTAAATTTTATTTGTCAGTGCTCTGGTTATACAACTTAGAAGAGTAATGAGTTGTTTCTTCCAATATCTGTGTTTGGCAGGTTATGACTTCGCCGTCTTCTCTTTATATTCTCGTGATTGCCTTTTTCTTACCCCTTACTTTTTCTAAGTTTGAAATATACTTTGTGTTTTTTTTCTCCCTTCCTCTATCCATATTTCCCGAGCTCTCGCCTGTGCACCCCAAGCTTTCTCGAGAGACAATATTTATAATTGTTGCTTCACCTGAAACATTTCCCGTTGTATTTGAAGATTAGTTACATCACTTATTACGTTTTCTTCCAACTTCTTTTAAGCGACATTGTAATTCCAATATTTTGTTTCTCTTTGTACAATATACTTACCGTATTCTGTAAAAATAAAAAAATAAAAAAAAGCTCTCTTATTTAGATTTTGCAAGATTCCCATACTTCTGTTGGTTACTGTCTGTTTGCACAACGCGTTTCGACCTATTTGGTTTTCCTCAGGCAAGACGAGTAACATTCAAGAAAACCAAATAGGTCGAAACGCGTTGTGTTGGTGCTGTGATTTCTTTATTCTTTCGTTTACTGGAGCAATAACACGGCGTTGCCTTTGTTTCCATTTCCGCCCGCAGTTACTCCACTTTGAAACCAACCGAGGCAGTTGGCGAAAGGTGAGAAAGTTCTAATTGCTAAAAAATCTGCTGTTCACCCCGATCTGAAGCAGATCATTTAGACTCGTCTACTGTTGGTGTTAGCTTTGATTCTTGGGGCTTACCTGCTTCTTCCCGATACACCTGATCCTGACCAACATAGTCCAATCTCAGTCAACAAATCCAGCTTTTTCACCATCACCTGCGGCCTGAATTGGAGTGGATCTGGGTCATCAACGAAGATTTCTTTTCTTTTTCATTACACTTCCAAATGAGATGAAGCATACCAGAACAGGGCATGAGCCAACTCTCTGTCGGTTACCAGTTCTGTGTATCAGTGGAATATTCTCTGGCTTCACATCAGCTATACTGCCTCTCCAACGACTTTGAAGGACTTCCTCTCTAGACCTTCCGTAGTGTTCCTTCCGCACCATGACCACCACAGATCCAAACCGACCCACAACGGCTGCATCGTTTCCGCTGATCATCCTCGTACGTTGGGTGGTGATAAAGCAAAGCAAACGCGCGCGCACACACACCACACACACACACACACACACACACACACACACACACACACACCACACACACACACACACAACACACACAGACACAAACAAACACACATATACATACATACACATAATACACATACACACTAACACACACACACAAACACACACACGCACGCACTAACGTTCGCACGAACACACTCATTATACACATACATACATACGCGCGCGCACACATGCACGCATGCACTCACACAAGCACGTATGCATGCGGGCACGCACACGCATACGAACGCACGTATACACACACACACACACACACACACACACACACACACACACACACACACACACACTCACAGACACACACAAACGCGCGCGTGCGCACGCACGCATACACGCACGCACGCACGCATACACGCACGCACACACACACACACACACACACACACACCACACAACACACACACACCACCACACACACACAACACACACACACACACACACACACATACACGCATCCTCCAAAACGGGCCTCTCTGGAGGTGGGGAAAGATGACGAACAGGAGAGGACTCCATGACGGTGGTCAAGTTGACAGAGACATTTTAGATACTGCGGTGCTGACCCACCCTTCTTCACACACCCTATGTGGGATTGACAATCCGGATAAGACGTAGCACATGAGTCAGATAGGCAAAAAGCTTCTCTTATTAATCTCTCCACGGAAGAGATGGACATTTGTTTGGATTGAATCACAAACAGAAGTTTCTGGAAATCAGTAGGTCGGTAGAAGCAGCAAAACAAAAATATGCAAAGCGCAGCAGAAGTTCACATGTACGACCAAGATATGGGCTGCAGGAGAAGTGGTGGAATGATGTCAGCAGTTTGTGTACAGGTTTGTTTGTTTTACAAACTTTGGTAGCTATTAAGTAACTGGAAACATGAATCACAGTTCCACAGAGTGAGGTGGTGACAGGAGAATGCTGACACGACAAGTGTAACCTCTTGATTGAAGCTAAATGCTTTGAGAACTACATTCAATAAGAATGGTAGATCTACATGTACACACAAATTAACTTCCCTTCCCGTGATATGCTGTGTTCATTTCATAAAACCGTATCCGATCTTTGAAGTTTTTTTTTTTTTGTCACATCATATCTTCTTTTCGGACGTTGGGCGACGCTTAATGGGGCGCCTTATTGATAGTTCACTTCAATGTTCAAATCTCAACAACAAAACATTATTGAACATACTGTTCATATTTCTTATTGTTTGATGCCTATGTTAATCCATTGGCTTTCGCGCGCACTCACGCACGCACACACACACACACACACACACACACACACACACACACACACACACACACACACACACACACACACACACACCACATATATATATATATAAACAACACTAATATATATATATATATATATATATATATATATAGAGAGAGAGAGAGAGAGAGAGAGAGAGAGAGAGAGAGAGAGAGAGAGAGAGTAGAGAGAGAGTAGTTTACACACACACACACACACACACACACACACACACACACACACACACACACAC
>CM031598.1:46600858-46603358 GCA_018398815.1 Conus ventricosus | reverse complement strand
CTAAGATAACATAGAAGACCGCAGTTTGAACACTTTAAAAAGATAAATCGACAAATTTCTGACTGTTTGTTCACAAGTACAACGCCAAAAGAAGTGCTAATCTGAAGTGATTTGGGACTTTATAATACTTCAGAGGTATACACTGAGCTCGTTAATTTTTGCAGGACAGGACAACATAACACAAAATGAACTTCACTTTCCATCTCCTCTTTGCAGAGTTGGCACACTAGATCTTCATTGCTATGGGGTCGGTGACGATGATAGTGCACTGCAATTTCAGAAATACCGAGTCTGAATCTAGAAGTTACGCATTTCAAATGCCTGTCCAGATTCTACAATAGATAGGTTTTAACATTAGGCGCAGTGCAAAAAGATCTATACACGTTAAATCTTTCGCTGTTACTCACATGATAATTCCATTCTTGCCATCTGTATGCATTCAATGTATCTAAAAAAAATCCGAAAAAAAATCATCAATTGCATCAAACCTTGGTTCAGCCACACATAACCAAACCCGTACATATATAATTTACAACGAACATTTGAGGCCCAGTTTCTTTTGTCACGTTCGTCCAAATCAAACAACATACGATATGCTTTATATCGTAATCTATGCTCACCCATTCTAGTTAATTTTAACCAAACCTTAATACATTTTAAAGTAGAATTTATGTATATAGGATATCTGTTCGTTTCTCCATATATCAGATCGTTTGGTGTTCTATGTCGACGCCTAAGAATCGTTTGAGTCCAAACAAATGTTCTTTTTCACAGTGTAATGCTGCATTGTCTAGTCCCCATAATTCCGCACCGCACTGAACCACTGGCTGAATCTGAGAGTCAAATAATTTTAGAAATGTGTTTAGAGAGTTATTTTTCAACTTATACAATTTTTGCAATATACATAACAAAGCATTCTTGGCTCGACTAGAAAGATTATTGCACGCTGCTACAAAACTAATTCTTGTAGAAAAATAAATTCCCAGATATTTGTACACATTTTCAACAGGCATGATTATTCCATTATAAGTCCCATTTCTCGCTAGCAGATAAATAACCCCCTTTCCTAAACACAACAACATTACTTTTGTTCATATTCACCTTCAAGTGTAACGCTGCCGCTGCACGACACAGACTATTGATCTGTGTTTGCAGGCCAATAAACCGTTTCAGCCACTAATGCCACATCATCAGCCAGTAATAAAATAAACAGCTCAAAGTAATCGTGTGTAAAGGTTGTACCATGTCTGCCTCCTCTTATCACTTCTAGTGCTAACTCATTGATAAATAAAGAGAGAGAGAGAGAGAGAGAGAGAGAGAGAGAGAGAGAGGAGAGAGAGAGAGAGAGAAGAGAGAGAGAGAGAGAGAGAGAGGAGAGAAGAGAGAGAGAGAGAGAGAGAAGAGAGAGAGCATGTGTGTGTCCGTTTGTGTGTGATCATCTCAAGTTTTCTTCAAATGAATATAGTGGTCTGCATGTTGGAAATTCTCTCAGGATATGGGTCTTCATTTACAGTAAACAAATGCCAATTTCTTGAGAATAAGCAGACGCACACAAAACACACACACACACACAAAACATGTTACCCTTCTCTAAACAGATCTAGAATCTTCGATGCTCCGGTGATTCACCGGTGAACCACACCCTTCTGCCCGTCATTGTGCCCATGTCACCCTCAGTAGTTTCAGAACTTCTTTTGAAATATCAAAATTATTCATATTTACTCATGACTGATTTCGTTTCTCTCTCACACGTCTGATTTCATCTGTCTGTCCGTCTGTCTGTCTATTTGTCTGTCTGTCTGTCCGTCGCTGTCTGCCTCTTTCTCCTCTGTCATATTATTATAAATATCTGTAATACAACAATTCTTTAAAATAGGGATCTACGCATGTCTTCTGAGATGCTATTTTTTCTTCTTTACTCGGTGTGTAGATGCATGCATTTTGATACGCATATCATTTTGAGGAGTGTCTTGCTAGCAGGGGTCAGTTTTTTTGTTTTGTTTTTTTCTGTCCCTTTTGTTGTTAAACTAGTTTTTCTATTTGGTTTATTTCCTTTTTTATAACCTCGGACGAGATAAAACACCAATGGAGATTAAACACGCTGTTCGTTCTTTAATCTCTCTCTCAAAAGCAAAACACAATTTACTGTTCTCTTTTAAACACCTTTGAAGTAATGCATACAGTATGGCCCATGTAGGCCTACTGTAACCGAATAGTCCAGGTTTCGATTATTTTTTGGCTCCTTTTTTCACATAGTCCATTATATACAAAATAGATAAATAAGTAATAGAATTAAAAAAAAGAAGAAAAAAACAAACAAACAAACAAACAATATTAAACAAAAAAGAAAAACGAGTATAATCTTTTCTATTGAAATAGATAACGCAAAGCTTGCATTATCACCTACCCAACAGTTGTCTCAATTTTTTATGTAGGCCTACTGATGTGTGACGCTGCTGAAAAGATACGTGTGTGTGTGTGTGTGTGTGTGTGTGTGTGT
>CM031598.1:46588358-46593358 GCA_018398815.1 Conus ventricosus | reverse complement strand
CGATGCACTTTTTTTAAGGATAAAGAAAAGATTTTGCGCGCCAAAAAGAGGCTGAAAGGAAGTGACGTCTTCATCGGTGAAGATTTTCTGTGCGGGTTAGAGAACATCAGAAAAAAAAAGCTTGTGCCCCATTTAAAGTCTGCCAGATTGCAAAATAAAGAAAGTATCAATCCCCTTATGACCATCTGGTAATTGATGGAAGAACATTTTGGTTTTAGACGATGGTGGAAACCTTGTTGAACTGGATAGCGGTTAGGCCCGGGCCCCCTGACTGGATATTTTGCTACAGCCAAGTTCTAGAGGGAGCAATACATTCATGTCTGGATTTGAAACATGTTGAAAACAACAACAACAACAAAAAGAAAAACGTTGTCACCGTGTAGTGTGCACGTTTCTGGGTCGCGAAGAAGGGGCATTGAGGACACCGTGAACTCTGTTAACATAAAAAAGTGTGCAACGAAAATCCCGTGCGTCTACCTGTATTAGATGTGTGTATACGGCAGTGTCGGATCACGTGGATAATATTGAACTTGTTGATATGTTTCATGAAACTAATGTCAAGAATAAAATTATATATGATGTGAATTCTTCTTCCTAAAATACTGGTTCACTCAAAACGAGTAGGTCACAGCGCGCAAAATTACCATGTTGATTGCCATATTTACAGAAACTGCAAAGGATGATTATTTTGTTGTCCGTGTAATAATGATTTATTTACTTGACATTGATGTTAATAGAACACAATTTTTTTTTCCAAAGAGAAATATTGTGGTGATGACGATATGTTTTTCGTCAAGTAATCATAGTGAAGCTCTCTGAATTTAAGTGGAATAGATACTGATGATGTGTGTCTGGGTTTACATCAGAATGGGCAGTGGGGCATTACTGTCCACAGAATCAGGAAGCAGAGGACGGTGGTTGATGTGTAGGGCCATAACAAGAAGCTGTGGTGATTTGAAGACTGGGATAAGAGTGGCCAGTATGCACACGAATAAAACAGGGCCCTGGTGATAACAGTGCGACAATAATGAAGCTGTCCGTGGCGCGGACAGTGAAATAACAATTGTGGTGACAGTTGCAACGATGAATGAAGCAGGGCAGATGTGGGTTTACAGTTTTGGGCAGTGAATGAAAACCCCTCAGTGACAGTGACAGTCTGACGCGATCAATCAGCTAGGGACGGTGATAGTGTGTTGGCGGGTGGTCTAGACATTGAAAAAGATACGGAGAGGGCGAATGATTGTGACGGAAGTATAAGTGATAACAGTAACAGTTCGCATTGCCGTGATTTTTGTAATACGAATAAATCTTTAAAAAGTGTTTCCTTCCTCCATTGGAATGTATGTGGAATGTTTAATAAATTAGACAATTCACACTTCATTCAATTCATTTCTTCTTTTGATTTTGCTTGTTTGGTGGAAACGTTTGTAGAAAAAATTCGAATCAAGTTTATTTACAGATGATAAAATATTCGTTAAACCAGCTGTCAAACTTACAAGGCAATGGAGAAATTCAGGAGGAATAATTTGTTTGATACGAAAATATCTTCTTCCACCTGCGCATGAGGTTGATTGTGGGAGTCCTTATTCTATGACATTTATACTTCATAAAGAATTTTTTGGTCTACATAAAAACATTTTACTTGTAGGTACATTATGTTCCTCCAGAAAATTCGCCCTATTACACAATCAATAGTTTCGACTATGGCATTGAACTGCTGGAAAATTGTGTTATGAATAAGTTGTTATCTTTGGAAGACACTGAAATATTGTTATGTGGTGATATGAATGCCAGAACGTCTGACGAATTCCCAAAACGTTTAGATGAGCTTGAATTACATGTTGCTCATAATAAGAATGATAATTTTTTTTTATAAAACGAACTTCTCAAGATAAAATCTTAAATGCATATAGAAAGAAATGTTTGAATATGTGTACTGTTTTGGGACTGTACATTTTAAACGGAATGTGTAGTGGCGACCTTGAAGATCGTTTTACATATACTGATGTAGGATGCAGTGTAAATGACTATGTTTTGTTGTCAAGAAACGGTTTTGAGCTTCTATATGAACAGTTAGCTCTTACTGTTGTGGAAAGATTAGAATCTGATCACATCCCCTTGTATTATGTATTGCCAAACAAAAGGAAAAGAAATGCACAAAAAAATGACTCGAGTGATCAAAATAATCAGTTTATTGTTAAATATTTCTGGAATAAGGATTACGCCCTGGTACTTAATCGTTCCATGTGCTCTCAAGATGTCAAAGAGAAGATGGCAATAGCAGGTCTTATCATACATAGTGATGTAAATGAAGCAATACTCATATTTGAGATGATCATGAAAGATCAAGCTGAAATTATGAAGAACAAGACAGTTTTAAATAAATGTATTCCTAGTGATAGTTGGTATGATGAGGACTGTGAAACATCAAAACGTAAAAACTTAGTCTATGGAGAAACTTTTGTAAAACTTTGGATAAAGATGATCGAGTCGCATTCTGTGTTGCAAGACGTGAATATAAAAATCTTAGTAAAAGGAAAAGAAAGAACGCAATGATTCATTGCTAAATGTATTGATTAATTCTGTGAAGAGTCAACAGGAATTTTGGGAAACTGTACACAAGATTGCAAGGAGAAGATTTCAACCGTCTAACAATATTTCTGTAACAGAATGGTTCGAACATTTTAGAAGCTTGCTAAAGAAAGTTGACGAAAATAATATAACAGAGAACATAGTTCACGAAAATGAGGATGAGGAATTTCCGTGTGACATAGCAATATCTCGAGAAGAAGTGTTGCTCGCAATCAGAAAATTGAAAAATGGAAAATCTACTGGCCCTGATGGCTTAAATTGTGATTAAAAAAAATAATATTCTGGCGAGTCCGTCTTGAATCTCTTAGTGAAGCTGTTTAACTTCCTCTTTGATTGTGGCGTTTACCCAGACAGCTGGAAAGAATCTATAATTTTACCCTTATTAAAGAAGGATGAGGTTAACAATGTAAATAATTATAGAGGTATTTCATTATGTCGTTTTTGTAGCAAACTTTACAGTTCGGTTATCAATAGTAGATTGCATGAATGGGTAAGTCAGAACAATATAACTGGAGAACATCAGGCGGGGTTTAAAAGAGGTTATCCCACAACTGATCATATATTTTCCTCTGCTTGCTGCTGTTCAGAAACAACTTGTAAAGAATCAGAAGTTATATGTTGCCTTTGTTGAATTTGAAAAGGCTTTTTTGTTATGGCCTGTTTTGTTAAAAAACGGAATCAAGGGTAAATTGTACTGTACCATAAAGTGTATGTATTGTGATGTAAAAGCAAAAATACGATCAGGCGCAAAATAATCGAAAATTGTCAAGTGTACAAGAGGGGTCAAACAAGGAGATGTCTGTAGTCCGATTTTATTTTCCCTATTCATTAATGAGTTAGCCTTGGAAATAATTGAAAATGGCCGTCGTGGAGTAACTTTTGACCTTTTAGAATTGTTTATGCTGCTTTTTGCAGATGATTATTCTACTATAATGAATACGTATATAGATAATATATGATATTTATTTTATATCAGTATCAGTGGTTGGTCTCCAGAGACAACTAAATAATTTGTATTCTGCAACAGGCAGACTAGAAATAAATGTTAATATGAAGAAGACCAATATTGTTGTATTTTGTAAAGGAGAATATTTGGCCCGTACTGAAAAATGGACTCATGGAGGTGAGAGAATAAATGTGGTTAATGCTTACAAATACCTTGGTACTTATTTTACAACCAAACTTAGTTTTGGTTTTGCTTGTCAAGATATAGTCAACAGAGCGAACGAGGAGGTCAACAGTATTCTTCATATTTTGTACAAGTTAGAGTGTAACTCGTTCAGTGTTTTTACAAAATTGTTTGATTCACAGGTACAGCCAAATTTACAATATGGAGCAGAAGTATGGGCTTTTGACAAAGATGCCTTAATTGAAAGAGTTCACCTGTATGCCCTGAAGCGCTTTTTGAATGTAGACAGTAGAACGCCCAATGATCTGGTTGACGGTGAACTTGGACGACATCCAATTTATCAAAATTCTTATTTGAAATGTATAAAATATTGGCTCAAGTTAACAAGAATGAATGACGACAGGATGCCCTTTAAAGGTCACAGGGTGCTGTTGAGTTTAGATGATAAAGGTTAAAGGACATGGGTTTCCCATGTTCAACAGTGTTTGAATTCATATGGGTATGGATTTGTTTGGGATAACCAAGGTGTAGAAAATATATCAGAATTTCTGAATTGTCTGAAACAGAGGATTATAGACTGCAGGTGGCAGGACTGGCATGACCATAATTTATGTATGATAGAGATGGATTTGCTCAGTATGAGCTCTTTAAATCGACACATATCATAGAACCTTATTTTGGGATAAAAAGGAATAGATTTATCAAATGTGCACTGACAAAATTTAGATCTGGCGTGTCTGACATCGCATGCCATCGCCTCAGGTATAGTAATGTTGTTGAAAACGAATTGACGTGTCGACTCTGTAACAGAGCAAGAGAAGATGAAATACATTTTTTGTTTTGCTTTCCTGATCTGAGCGATCTTAGAATAAAACTTATTAAACCCAAATATTAACCGAACGATGTAATTTCAGGCTAATTCTCTTGCTGTCAACAAGGAATGAGAATACACTTTTGAATTTAGCCATGTATATTTATGAAGCAAAGAAGAGAACTCGGACAGCAATGTCTTAGTATGCTCTGCCGTTTGTAACATATCTACATTTTTTCATGATTTCATTTTGTTACGTATTAGGAATATTGTATTATGCATGTGTGAAACTCCCTTCAGTATGGGGCTGTGGCCTTAAACTGAATAAAAACTAGCATTCGCATTCGCACTCTCTGTCTCTGTCTGTCTGTCTGTCTGTATGTCTGCCTCTCTCTCTCTCTCTCTCTCTCTCTCTCTCTCTCTCTCTCTCTCTCTCTCTCTCTCTCCCTCTCTCTCTCTCTCTCTCTC
>CM031598.1:46563358-46585858 GCA_018398815.1 Conus ventricosus | reverse complement strand
TTCAGTTGGTATAAAAACAAGCACGCTATCTCCTTTTTTAATTTTTTTTTATTGTCATCCTAGAACAATTACATTCTCAGCTGGACTAAATAAAAAGCGGAAAGAGATGTCTGGAAATGTTCGACATTTGTAGGGTACAATCATGCTGAATGTATTCCTTTGGGACTTTGGAACATAGCTAAAGGCAAGAACAAACAACAAATGATCTAAAATGTAATCAAAGCTAACGTGCATGGTTTCGAACACAGGGAGTTTAGGCTTAGATACGACATTTAATCTGCGGCTCACTTAAACTCAGGTCTGGTGTCCGTTTTAATACCATTTTCGGATTCAATCTTTCCGACTCACTTTGTTTTGCAACCGATTCAGTCTTCAGTCTTACTCTCTCGTCTCTGTTTCTGAATTTCTTCTTACAGCATTAAACACTTCCTTTTCAACGTTCCTCCTTTGGATCTTTCATTGTTCTCAGTTTTCTGCCGAGTTTCAATAAAACTGCGGACCTCATCTTCTGAATGTCCTAGTTTCTCCCTAAAACTTATTAGTTTGTCGATGTGAGTAAAACTTTCTTCAGCCATCTTTCTTTTTCTACAACAAACATGAAAGCCAAGAAAAGAAAGTCTGTAAACAGTGTGTTTGCCACAAGCTATACGTTTAGAAACCAATGGGAGTGCCAGCTAGCACAAAGGAACTTTCAAACATGGCTTCTGTGAGAATCAGGGCAAAAACATTGTTCTTCATTCAAATAAATACTCAACACCTAAAAAAATCTAAATGGGATGATTTGAGAGAGAGCTAATCACCACTGCCTTAGTGGACTAAGTATTACTCTAGCACTCTTTTTGTTTCCCTTTTAACATTAGGATCATGAAATCCTGGCAGGCTCGCCACTTTGTTCAGGTGGGGGTGGGGGGAATCATGATGGTACTGTTAAAGTGAATTAAACGATGTAAAAGTCAGGCTTAACATATCAAGGGTATCCATGTACTCATACACGCATTTGCGTTCTCATTTAACCCACCAAACATTCCACTTTCACCAGCACTGGGAATGGTGAGCCACGCATTCGCTTTTCATATGATATCCCCGAGAAAAAAGAGTTTCGACTCTTCTTATAATAAATACACAACAAATTCAAATGTACAAACACACACACACACACACACACACACACACACACACACACACACACACACACACACACACACACACACACACAAGAAGCCTGCTTACAGCTGTGAGCCCCGATCGGATGGTGTGTGTGTGTGTGTGTGTGTGTGTGTGTGTGTGTGTGTGTGTGTGTGTGTGTGTGCGTGCGTGCGTGCGTGCGTGCGTGCGTGCGTGCGTGCGTGCGTGCGTGCGTGCGTGCGTGCGTGCGTGGTGTGTGTGTGTGTGTGTGTGTGTGTGTGTGTGTGTGTGTGTGTGTTCCCTTTAGAATTGGATTGCCGATTTAAACTTGTTTGCATTGATGTTAACATCCCCTAAATATAGTTTGCTCTTTGTTTATCTTATGATGTGTTTGAACATATCCACAACTCTTGTAAAACGTGTATGTATGCGTGTTAATGTAGATGTATGTATACAAATGTATATTATAGGTATATGTTGTTAATTGAGATCGTACTTTACATATACATCATGTATTGGGAAGGTAATGTGGGGGACAGAGAGGGGAAAGATAAGGGGCATGCGGGGCTTCCTTCCGTTTTGTTTCTATTTCATTTCTGAGGACAAGTTGTCATCGAGCCTATTGTGCGCTTATTCTTTGCCTTCATTAAGCAAACTTTGTTCTCTCTCTCTCTCTCTCTCTCTCTCTCTCTCTCTCTCTCTCTCTCTCTCTCTCTCTCTCTCTCTCTCTCCCCCCCCCCACTTTCTCCCCGGACAGCTGGACCGAATGGATAATTTTACCTTTTTCGTGAATGGTGATGCCAACCATCCCAACAATTATAGGGATGTTTCTCTCAGCAATGTATGTAGTAACTGTCTGGGGTCATCATAAACAACAGATTACAAGAAAGGATAGAAGAGATCAACTTTACAGGTGATTATTAAGCTAGTTTTT
Source organism: Conus ventricosus (assembly GCA_018398815.1). NCBI lineage: Eukaryota > Metazoa > Mollusca > Gastropoda > Neogastropoda > Conidae > Conus > Conus ventricosus. The sequence goes on along the minus strand of CM031598.1, from coordinate 46,583,799 downwards.
AAAAATAAGCTGTTCAACCGTGGACCACATATTCACTTTGTTAGCGCTTGTACAGAATCAATTCTCATACAATAGAAAATTGTCTGTCACTTTCACAGACTTTGAAAAAGCATTTGATTCTATAAATAGAAATACACTTTGGCCAGTTCTGATTTTTTTTTTAAAAACGGTATCAAAGGTAAACTGTACAGTGCGGCTGATTCGTCTTACTGTAGATGTTGGCTGCCTAAACACAAGAAGAAGATGCATTAGGAGCATGTATAACGTCGTAAAGCTGGAGTTAATTGTGGATATAAAAAGGATATAGAGTTCAAAAGCATCAAGTGCAGAAAATAGGTATCTGTTTATCTACTTTCTGCACTTGATGCTTTTGCACTCTAAATCCTTTTATTAGCTAATAATGTGTTTTAATGTCAGAGACAATAGTGGGTTTACAAAGACAGCTTAATATCTTACAACGGGTTGCTGCTTCTATCCAACTAAAAGTAAATTTGTTTAAGAGTACCATTGTTTTGCAGGCGAGGCTACTTAAGTGCCAGAGAGAGTGTGGTTTATGACGGTGAAATAATGCCTGTGGTTAATGCTTGTAAATATTTTGGTGTAATTGTTTCCACACGCGTTTGAGATTTGTTGGTGCATGTAAAAATCTCGCTTACAGAGCTGAAATGCTTTGCTTTGTATCATGAAAAAGTTATATGCACTCAGTGATTCTTCTTTTAGTTTCTTTTTATTATTCGATGGTCAAGTCCAACATACTGTACAATGTGGTGCTGAAATATGGGGTCTTGACAATGCTGCCTGTCACGGTCGCTAAGCCGGACGGCCCTACCACCCCTACCCACGCCTATTACACACTAGAGCAGACAACACAGCACACTAACACAGCTTTACACTCATGCACACTTCTTTATTTCACACACACACTATGGCGCCACCACTCACGTCCATCCACACTCACACACCGGTATCCCACTTCTACCTGACCCACACTACCCTGCTACGACCCTGAGAACCCTAACCTATGCTAAAGCACCAGTTGCGGTATATCGCTGCGACCTAGGGACGCATAGATAGCCCGCACACGTGGTGGCTAACTACTGGGGACAAGGACAAACCCAAGGGACTCTAATATCTAAACTACTACCACCCACACCTCTCCCCAGGACCCACCCTTCTCTTTTGATCCGGGACCACTACCGCACTGGTCACTGCGTCCCTAAGGGAGGCAACAACAAGTACCCTACACTGTGCTGGCCACTACGTCCCAAAAGGAGGCAGTAGCTAACACCCTTAACCCTACTCCCTAACACTACACCCTCTCTACCCCACCTATGGGACAACCCATCCCGGCCCGGAGGGCTCCAGTCCTCGGCGCTGTACTTGGCCCCTCACAGGCTGACACCTCTCCGGAAGACTCTGCACTCCGGCGCTGACCGTGGCCTCCCACAGTCCGACTCCCCGAAGACTCTACACCCCGGCGCTGACCCTGGCTTCCCCGCAGTCCGACTCCTCTCCCGCCGCACTACACCCAACGCACACCAGGCGCCCTCTCGACGAGTCCGGGGCTCGAAGGACGCCTCCTCCTCTGAAGGCCCCCCCGCCGGACACTGAGGGTGAGGGAAGGTCTGGTGCGGCGCCCTCTCACAGGACACCCGAACAGGGAAGAGCAACAGGTGGCTGGAGAACTCCCGGAAGAACTCCGGTAGCGGAGGAGAGCTGCCCACAGACGGCAGACGGCCTGGATGGTCTCCCTCTCCCGGGAAAAGCAGCAGGCAACGGGACACCGCCGCTCACCTGCCGGCACGCGGCAGCAGACTGCGGTGGTCTGGCCCCACCCTCAGGACGGAACAGGATACCTGCTGACAACTGGACAGACAGACGTTCAACCACACCAGTTCTGCAACTGGCTGAAGTGGCTGCAAACAGAGACGACACAGAACCCGGCACAGGCCAAGGGCACACCAGATCCAACGAGGACCTGGCCCTAACTATGACCCGAAGTCACTCAGCTCGACTAACGGCGCTGCCGCCGCAACTACAAGGCGCGTCCACTCCGACGAACACCAGGGACCGAAGTGAAGCTACCCCAACGCATTCCGACCTGGTCGGAATCAAGCGAACTCTACTCACAACACAAAACAGCGATTGGTCAGAGCAGCGTATCCCTCCGCAGATCTGACACGCCGGACCAACGGACTAGTTGTTGCTCGTGCAACAACACGACAATTTACCACAACAACTCACAGACTTGACAATACAACAACAGCCGATATCCTGCCCCGCCTTCTCTGGTGTAGAACCCAAGTAACAAAAGGGTAACAATCGGAAACGAAACCAACCTCCCGCTTCCATCCCTTCCATAATGAAGACTGGAATTCAAGAATATTGTATGTCTTATTTCTCCAGCCCCTACCTAGCCTAACCTTCCACCTTAACCAAAACCCCAATCTTACACACGCATGCTCGCACACACACATACACACATATGCACACGCGCACACCCTCTCTATTTCTGAACTACCATTACTCCAAACACATGGACGGCTGAATTAGCACCGCCGATAGGTGACACTGCCATCCATTGGGAATAAGTACATACGTTTGCTTTGAAAAGGTTTCTTGGACAGACGAACGCCTAATGATCTCGTTTATGGTGAAACCCATTGTTTCAGCACTAAGATGCATCCGCTATTGGTTGAAATGGTAACAAACGGATGACAGCGGAATATCTCGCCAAACCAACAATACACGACCTATAGACGCCAGAGGGAAGAGCAACTGGGTGACGAAAGTTTGTCTTTGTTTATTTGAATACGGTTTTGGATTGACATGACTTAATCAAGGCGTTGGATGTGTACAAGAATTTGTATTTCTTTTTTTGTCTACGATTGATTGATTGATTGATTGTTGATGGCAAACATGGTCTGACGATATCCAGAATCGTGAAAAATTTGAATTTTGTAGGTATGTTTGTAATCCGCATTATCTGAAACCCTATTCAACACTTGATATGGATAGACATTTAAAGTTTATTACGAAATTCAGACTTGGTATTTCAGAATTAGTTGCCCATCATTATAGATTCAAAATTGTGAATGGCAGTGAATTACTGTGTCCATTGTGCAAAGAATCTCGGGAGAATGAGTTGCATTTTGTTCTCTGTTGCCCTGTTCTTAGGAACATTCGGGATAAATTCATCAAAAATGAATATCAAGGCAGCCTTCTTTATTTAAGTTAATATTGCTGATGTCTTCAACCTCTGCTGAAGAAGCTGAAAAAATTCATGTTGTTTCTATATTAGGTATTTAAGCTCAGAGAAATTTCTGCTTCATGAGAATGATCAATGCCATTATTACGTTTATAATTTATTCTACGACTGTTACTCGTCTTGATTTGATCTATTTTTTGCTTTTTTTGTTACTTTTGTATAGTTTTCCCTACACACTTCAGAAAGGGGCCAAAGCCATTAATGAATGAATCACCCCTATCCGATTTCAAATCTCTATCTCGGTCTGATGCCACATGTAGTTGTCAAAAACCCAACGTAGTTGATCAGAAACCAAGTAGTTGATCAGAACCAACGTAGTTGATCAGAAACCAACGTTATGTTTGATCAGAAACAACGTAGTTGATCAGAAACCAACGTAGTGATCAGAAACCAACGTAGTTGATCAGTTTTCACGAGTTTGTCACGAGGCCTAGACGTTCGACCCACCTAGGGTGGCGGAATTATTATTTGTTTATTGTCGTTGCTGTTGTCGTGTATCCGTCCCTTAGGGTGGCTTGTGGTGCAGTTGCACCTTGGGTGGTTCAGCTCAACTTGGGTTTTTGCTTTTCTCTCTCTCTCTCTCTAATTCCCCCGCCCGTGCTATTCATCCTGCAAGTTCAGGGTGGCCGGTCCCTTTTTCTCTCGAACTTTCTGTCTATCGGCCTCTCGCCTGTCTTTTTACCTGTCGCACGTGCTTCGTTTCTTTTAGTTGAAGTATGCTCACTCTGTGACGCAGCATGGCATGTTGGCCCGCCATTGCTGAGGGAGGTTAGCTCTTCACTCGAGGGGAAGATGTCTCTGGGGGCGCCTGCTCCAGCCCTGGTTCTTTACCTTATCATCGAGAGTACAGTCAGTATTTTCAATTCCTGCAGTCGGCCTGTAGGAAGGGACATCATTTTTTCTGTTTCCGCATCTTCGCCTCTGTCCTCTCGACTGGACAGAGGGTAGAGAGAGTCCTTTGACCCGCCTCTTCGGGGTCCCCCACGGGTAGCTGGTAAGCATCAGTTTCGTGGTCTTTTTGTTTTGATTTGTTTTTTGTTAGCCGGCTTAGTCTTCGCTTTTGCGCATTTTCTTTTGTTTCGAAATTGTAAGAAAATATTGTGTGAGGACCTTTCTCTGGTTAATTCCATCTTTAAACCTGGCCATTCTAAATTATTTCCAAAATTCTTTCTCCTGTTTATGTATCTGGTGATGGGGTAGTCGGTGGGGAGGGAGAAACCTGGTGATCAGGGTTGGAATTGCTTGGTCTCGCTGTCCGCCCCTGTCACATTCGCCGGACTTTTATCCTTCGGCCACCGTCTGTTTGTGTGTGCAGGAGAACGAGTTTTATGTTCGCGAGCGTGCGTACGCAGATTTGTCGTTTGGTTTGCGTGGTTGGAGATTTGTGTTATTTTGACATGTGTTTATAAAATGTGACGTTGTGCCATTGAATTATTATTTGCAAATGTGGGTGGCAGTTATTAAGCGATGGTCGCTGTGTTGATTTATTTCCTAAGGAAGGAAACGTTAAGCGTGAGTGAGAGAAGGGTAAAGATAATTCATATTTGTTTTATAACTGTTGATTTAATGCAGTCTTTTACCTGCATCGTGTGAGAAGACTTGATTCAATGGGTTTTCTGTGTGCGTTGAATACACTTCCCCTCGCCCATCATGCGAGGGGGCTAAGACTTGACAGCAATGGTCAGATGGTACTGACGGCAGGGTTCCAGTCCCCTTTTTCCTTCCTCCTTCCTTCTTCTTTCCCTCCTCTTCAAACCTCCCCTCCCAGCTACGCCCTCCCCCCCCCTTTCCCGGGGGCTTCACCTGGAGCACGATCTGGAGGGTGCCACTTTACTGGTCGAGCCACGTTTGGCTGAGACCACGGACGGGATGGTCCCACACGCTGATCGAGGCCACGCCTTGGTCGGGACCGAGGGCTGGTAGAGACGCCCACCGTCTTGATGGCCGGCCTGGACCCCCGCCCAGGCCCTCCAGTAACAGCTACGTCCCCCCCCCCCCCCCGGGACAACGTCTTCACTGCCCGCTTGGAAGTCGAGGGGTCGGCTTTGAGCGACCCCCTGCGAAAACCCAAAACCCGGCTCGGAGACCTAGTGCGAAGGGTGCTCCCAGCAGACTCGACAGGGGCAGGGGTGTGCACGCACTCCATGGTGTTAGGAAGGGTCAATGCTGGAAATATCTCCTTTAATTGTGTATTTGTCATATGTGCTGGAAGCTGTAAGTGTGATCATGTGCGTCGGTATGGCGAAATACTTATTTATAATCGTGCATTTTGTGGGTGCGGGAGTGCTTGATTGTGATTGTGCATGTTGTGTGCGTTGGAGTGTTTGATCGTGATTGTGCATGTTGTGTGCTTTGGGAGTGCTTGATCGTGATTGTGCATGTTGTGTGCGTTGGAGTGCTTTATTGTGATCGTGCTGGTGCGTGTGTTGGAAGGTTTTTTGCTGGTGTGAATAAATGGGGTGTTGTATCGAAATTTTTAAATTGTGGGGTTTCTCTTGCGGAGCGTGTGAGGTCAGTCACTCCCTTCACTCCCACCTAGACCGATCCTGTCAGGGCAGACCTCCAGGGTCGGTCGTGACAATTGTGGGGGCTCGCCCGGGATGTGGGGGCTCTGGCTGTCTCTCTCGTTTCGCAGGTACCTGTTTAGTTTGTCTGTTTTGTATATGTTTAGTCAGTTTGTCGTGTTTGTTCGTGGGTGGTTGGCTGGGTGACTCTAGCGTGAAGGGAGTCTTTTTGTGGCCTGAGGGAACATCCGGCGTGACTCGGGGGTCGGGGTGAGACCAGGAGGAGTCGCCCGCTTCCGGACCCCCTTCCGCCGGGTACCTCACGCAGGTACGGCCGTAAGTCTTGCCCTTTCTGTTGCGCTCAGTCTTCCTTTCCCTGTTTTGTATTTAGCCAATTCTTTTTTTTTTTTTCTCTCCCGGGTTGTTGAGTACAGGGGGGGTGCATCGGACGCTAGTGTTTTTTTTTCCTCTCTCCGGATTCGTCTGCTAGGTTTTTGTTTTGTTTTTTTTCCGGCCAGCCCCACGCACTGTTGCTCGTGCTGTAGAGCGCGGTGTTCCCAGGTGGGGCAGCCGGACTTTAGTTTTGTTTTGTTTTTTTTTCGGTGAGCCCCACCGCACTGTTGCTCGTGCTGTAGAGCGCGTGTGTTGCCGGGAGTGGGAGCAGCCGGAATTGTCCGCACACACGCACACACCCACATACACACATATACACATGCCCCTAAAATATTTGTTTTTTTTTCTAGTGGAATTGTTTTCCCCTGTATTTGGAAAATGTAGGATATTGTTGTCATGGCGACGTCCGGCGCTGGTGGTGTGGCGACGCGTGCGTCGAAGAAGAAGGGTATTCAAAATGTTACTGTAGCCCCTACTATTAGTACAGTACTTCGACTACGGTAATTCTACCTATTCCAGTGCTGTAGCAGGTCCAGCAGTAGTACTTTTACTACCTCTTCGCTGGGGGGGTCCCCTGTCGGGGACCCGACTGGCACTTCCGCTCGGAAGCGTCAGAGTATAGCGAAGCAACTGTGGGTTTCTGTTGAGTCGCAGAGCCCGAAACCTTTCCTCTCCAGGCTTCCCCTCGTAAGGGGCATCCCCCAAAAGATTTTTCCTTTTATGGGAAAAGTCGGGGCCCAAGGGAACGGGTCAGAAGGATCATCCTCCCGTGTGGGGAGTGGTGAACCCGCTCAGGTTTATCACCTTGCCCTTATGTTTCTGGAGCGACAGCGACGGGAGGATGGGGCCCCAAGTAGGGAAGAGGCCGCTAGGAGGAAGCTTGCGTAGGGAAAGAGCGTTAGAGAGGAGGCCGCTAGGCAGGAAGCTCTGCGTAGGGAAGAGCGTAGAGAGGAGGCCGTAGGCAGGAAGCTCTGCGTGGGGAAGAGCGAAGAGAGGGGGCCGCTAGACAGGAGCTCTGCGCAGAGAGGAGACTGACAGACAGGAGATTATGCATAGGGAAGAGGCTATGCTGCGCAGGAAGAGGCTGCCGAAGGGCCCTTCGTAAGGAAGAAGCTGCTCAGCGTAGGGAGGAGGCTGCTCAGCGTAGGGAGGAGGCTGCCAGACAGGAGGCTCAGCGTAGAGGGGAGGCTGCCAGACGGGGAGGATCGGGTAGGGAAGAGGCTGACAGGCAGGAAGCCCTCCGTGGGAAAAACTAGACAGGATGGAGGCTCTGCGTAGGGAGGGGATGGAACAACTTCTTTCGCGGCCTCCCGCTTCTGTAAACCAGGGGGTTAATCCCCAGGCAGGTGATAGAGTTAGGGGCCCCAAAGTTAAAGCTTCCAGAGTTCAGACCTAGTGAGGACATTGATATGTTCTTAGAGCATTTCGACAAGGTTGCTTGTTCATACCAATTGTCTGAGGAACAAAAGGCTATCACCTTTTTTGGATTATCTGGTGCTGCAAGGAGTGTGTGCTCACTCTAAATGAAGGTGCGTCTTAAGCAGACATGCAGTTGGCTCTGCGTAAGCGTTTCCACCTTCCCCCAGAGACCTACAGGGGAATTTTAGGTCCATGAAAAAAAATAACGATGAGACCTTCGTGCAGTTTGGTGATAGGCTGCGCAAAACGCTAGGGTACTGGCGTCAGTTAGCTAAGTTGGAGCTGGAGGATCTGATCCCATTGAACAGCTCACCAACACTGTGTCCCAGAGTTGAGGATCCGGATAGGCGAGACAGCACCTCAGGATTTTGCGGCTGCGATTCACACAGCTGAGGTGTTTGCTGAAGCTCGCAGGGCTTATGGGGATCGCCCAGATACGGAGAGGAAGCCCTCCACAGGATTTAGTAGCAATAAGGCGCCGACAACTGCTAGTGGGGTGAACAAGGCAGGCAGTTCATCGGGATTTCAGCGCCCCGACGGGGTTTTCTTGTGGTCGTCCTGGCCACATTAGGAAAGATTGTCCAAAAGCCGCTGGTGGTCGTGGGGCCGGTCCTTTCCAACGTCCTCGTGCTCGGCAAACGTGGGGGTTCCATCCCAGCTTCTGGTGATTCAGAGTGCCCCGTGTTTCTCTCTGTTGTTGGTTCCCCCTTGGTCGACAAACCCTCAGGGATTCGGGGCATCAACGATCTTTGTGGATAAGAATTTGGTTTCCCCTGAGGCCCGGCGGGGCGCTTTATGATGTGTGCGGGTTGGAGGTGGTTTTACCCCCACCCGTCCTTCAGTACTCATTCCTATCTCCACCCCCTACTTCTGTGGCGAAGTATGGGCTATCGCGGTGGAGCGACCTCTGTATTCCCTTATCATAGGGAATACTTCACTTCGCAGACGGACGCAGTCAGTCCGTGTCTACGGATCTGCCCGTACAGGCGTGTGTGGGAGTCACCACACGCGCCAAAGCTAAAAGGCAGGACAGGAATTGCGTCCCGTTCTTCAGCCGATCTCTAACGAGGTTCTGGCAAGGGCCGACCTGCTTGCAATTATCCGTCTTCAGGCCAGGGACTTGGATGTCCAACGCCTACGACAACTTGTTTGGGTCGTCCCGCTCAGTCGGGCCCCACACGCCAAGGTGAGCTTCAAGCTCCACAAGGGGATCCTCTTTAGGGTTTTCCCCTCAGGCAGATGTGTGGCCAAACAGCTTGTTGTTCCCAAAGCCTGAGAGAGTCTGTCCTCCGGCAGGCCCACGATTTCCCCCCTGGCGGGTTTTATGGGCTCCAAGCGGACTCTCGAGCGAGTTAGGCAGGATTTCTTTGGCCAGGGATGAACTCACAGGTTAGACAGTACTTTCCGCAGTTGCGATACCTGCCAACGGACAACGCCTAGGGGTCGCTTGAAGCGTGTTCCTAGGGTCAGTGCCACGGGTTGGGGGGCCATTCAGCAAGGTTGGGGTCGACCTGGTGGGACCCTTTTAAACCTCCATCCGATCGCGGTCACCGTACAAATTCGGTAGTGGTAGAATCTGGTGAGTCGATACCAGAGGCTGTCCCGCTTTTGGACTATCGATGCCCTATGTTCGAATTTCAGCAGATTTGGACGCCGCCTGACGTGCCAAGAAGAATCCCGGGCCGGAAGTTTTACTGGAGAGCGATCATCATTTTCTCAGTGCGGCCGGGATCGGCGTCAGTATCGATATGAGTTAGGGGAGTGGAACTGCCCGAGTATGCGTTCACTTTCGTCATATCAAGGGTTTTTTGTAAAAACGGATGCTGATATCCTTAGCCGAGCTCCGTAGTTAGCATTTGGAATCAGTTCAGAGGGACACTTCCCCCAACCAGGGTTATATCCCCTTTTGGTCCTGATCAGGTGTAGTGGACAGTTGTCCTTCAGTGAGGTTAAAGGTGTGAATCACCCAAGGTTCGTATTGTTACTTTCATGGTTGGAAGGTTTGTTTGTTGTTTGTTAATGTAGTATTAATGTATTTCCTCGGTGTGTTCTTCGTAGAATGTTTGGTAATTGGAATTTTTCGTACTCTGTCGATCACAAGAGAGTTGGGTTCGGTCCCATTGTTGTGAAGTTGCACATGCGACAAGGTTCAAAAGGGGCACTGTATCTCAAGAGAAACAGATGCTTTTAGAAGGGGGGTTTGTCAGAGTTTGTCACGAGGCCTACGACGTTCGACCCCCTAGGGTGGCGGAATTACTTATTTGTTTATTGTCGTTGTGTTGTCGTGTATCCGTCCCTTAGGGTGGCTTTGGGTGCAGTTGCACCCTTTGGGGTGGTTCAGCTCAACTTCGGTTTTTCTTTCTCTCCTCTCTCTCTAATTCCACCCCCCGTGCTATTCATCCTGCAAGTTCACGGGTGGCCGGTACTTTCTCTCGAACTTTCTGTCTATCGGCCCCTCGCCTGTCTTTTTACCTGTCGCACGTGCTTCGTTTCTTTTAGTTTGAAGTAGCTCACTCTGTGACGCAGCATGGGATGTTGGGCCCCCATTGCTGAGGGAGGTTAGCTCTTCACTCGAGCGGAAGATGTCTTGGGGGCGCCTGCTCCAGTCCTGGTTCTTTACCCCTTTTATCGAGGTACAGTCAGTACTTTCAATTCCTGCAGTCGCCTGTAGGAGAGGGACATCATTTCTTCTGTTTCCGCATCTTCGCCTCTGTCCTCTCGACTGGACAGAGGGTAGAGAGAGGGCCTTTGACCCCCCTCTTCGGGGTCACCCCCGGGTAGCTGGTAAGGGATCAGTTTCGTGGTCTGTTTTTTTTGATTTGTTGTTGTTAGCCCGGGTTAGTCTTCGCTTTTGCGCATTTTCTTTTGTTTTCGAAATTGTAAGAGAAATATTTTGTGAGACCTTTTCTCTGGTTAATTCCATCTTTAACCTGGCCATTCTAAAAATTTTTTCCAAAATTCTTTTCCTGTTTATTTTATCTGGTGATGCGGTAGTCGGTGGGGAAGGGAGAGAAAACCCGGTGGTTCAGGGTGGAACTTGCTTGGTCTCGCTCGTCCGCCCCTGTCACATTCGCCGGACTTTTACCTTCGGCCACCGTCTGTTTGTTTTGGGGCAAGGAGAACGAGTTTTATGTTCGCGAGCGTGCGTACGCATGATTTGTCGTTGGATGCGTGGTTGGAGATTGTGTTATTTTGACATGTGGGTTTTTAAAATTGGGCAGTTGTGCCATTGAATTATTATTTGCAAATGTGGGGCAGTTATTAAGCGATGGTCGCTGTGTTGATTTATTTCCTAAGGAAGGAAACGTTAAGCGTGAGTGAGGGGAAGGGTGAAGATAATTCATATTTGTTTTATAACCCGTTGATTTAATGCAGTCTTTTTTCCTGCATCGTGTGAGAAGACTTGATTCAATGGGTTTCTGTGTGCGTTTAATACTCTTCCCCTCGCCCATCATGCGAGTGGCAAAAACTTGACAGCAATGGTCAGATGGTTTCTGACGGCAGGGTTCCATTTCCCTTCTTCCTTCCTCCTTCCTTCTTCTTTCCTCCTCTTCGGGCTCTCCTCCCAGCTACGTCCTCCCCCCCCTCCCGGGGGCTTCACCTGGAGCACGATCTGGATGGTGCCACGTACTGGTCGAGGCCACGTTCTGGCTGAGACCACGGACGGGATGGTGCCACACGCTGATCGAGGCCACGCCTTGGTCGGGACCGAGGGCTGGTAGAGACGCCCCCGCTTGGGCTGGCCCGGGCCCGGACCCCCCTCCAGGACCTCCAGTAACAGCTACGTCCCCCCCCCCCCCCCCCGGGACACGCTTTTTCACTGCCCGTTGGAAGTCGAGGGTGTCGGCTTTGAGCGACTCCCTGCGGGGAAACCAACCCGGTCGGAGCACCTAGTGCGACAGGGTGCTCCAGCAGATCGCGGGGCAGGGGGTGTGCACGCACTCCATGGTGTTAGGAAGGGTCAATGCTGGAAATATCTCCTTATAATTGGATTTGTCATATGTGCTGGAATGCGTAAGTGTGATCATGTGCGTCGTTTTGGCGAAATACTTATTTATAATCGTGCATGTTGTGGGTGCGGGAGTGCTTGATTGTGATTGGGCATGTTGTGTGCGTTGGAGTGCTTGGGTCGTGATGTGCATGTTTGTGCGTTGGAGTGCTTGATCGTGATTGTGCATGTTGTGTGCGTTGGAGTGCTTTATTGTGATCGTGCATGGTGCGTGTGTTGGAATGTTTATTTTGCTGGTGTGAATAAATGGGGTGTTGTATCGTAATCTTTATTGTGTGGTCTCTTGCGGAGCGTGTGAGGTCAGTCACTCCCTTCACTTCCCACCTAGACCGATCCTGTCAGGGCAGACCTCCAGGGTCGGTCGTGACAATCAGAAACCAACGTAGTTGATCAAGAAACCAACGTAGTTGATCAGAAACAACGTAGTTGATCAGAAACCAAGTAGTTGATCAAAACCAACGGAGTTGATCGAAACCAACGTAGTGATAGAAACCAAAGTAGTGATCAGAAACCAAAAGTAGTTGATCAGAAACCAACGTAGTTGATCAGAAACCAACGTAGTTGATCAGAAAAACCCAAAGTAGTTGATCAGAAACCAACGTAGTTGATCAGAAACCAACGTAGTTGATCAGAAACCAACGTAGTTGATCAGAAACCAACGTAGTTGATCAGAAACCAACGTAGTTGATCAGAAACCAACGTAGTTGATCAGAAACCCAACGTAGTTGATCAGAAACCAACGTAGTTGATCAGAAACCAACGTAGTTGATCAGAAACCAACGTAGTTGATCAGAAACCAACGTAGTTGATCAGAAACCAACGTAGTTGATCAGAAACCAACGTAGTTGATCAGAAACCAACGTAGTTGATCAGAAACCAGTGATTGTCTTGGTTTCTCGCTCACCTCCATCCTTGCAGACCAGAAAATAAACAAGCCTTATATATTTTTTATTTCATATTTCTGCACCTAGAGATTTAACATATCACAAAATGACCTGATCATAACGGGCTGATGTAATGATCATCATCACAAATTGACTCTCTCATGTTGGTTGTCAATTAAAAGAACAGCAAAGTAAACAAACGGCAATGTTTGTTTTTTATACCCAGCAAGTTAAACCTGGATATAGTAATTTGTGAGGCGGGCAATTATTGGAGAGTAGAAATCTGTTCAATGTTAACTTAAAACACACTAACTTCAGCTCATATTAAATCCCTTCCCCTCGCTTAATTGTTCAACAGATGTCTTCGTGAGAGTAGATTTCTTTCATTGTGTAGATGGAATATCTCACACAGTACTTTGCTGATCTTTCTGAAAACTTGTAGACATGTTCATTATGGGTCATGGATGATGAACGATGTTTATTTTACCGTTATAGCCGTTACTAACGGCTGTTACGGCCCTTAACGGTTTTTCTTTTTTTATGGAATATCTCAGAAAGTACTCGACCGATCTTTCTGAAATTTGTAAGTATGTTCATTATGGGTCACAGATGATGGCTGATGTTTACCAGAATAGCCGTTACTAACGGATATAACGGTCCAACACGGTTTTTCCTTTTTATGGAATATCTCACGCGTATCCAAGATAAACTGGGAGTGCGTTTATGTGCTTTGCATCTTGTACATCTCTACATCCCTGAAATTTGTAGGCTGGTGGCGTTTTCATTCTCTACATGCAACTCCTAAGGTTACACCACAGAAAGCGCCACATTAGACCTTGTCTTCTGATATGATACTCTTCCGTTTTGTTGGAGATCATTCCGTCACATAAAACGCTTTGAGTTCTTGTTAGCTGACTTAGGAGTGAGACAAAAAAGTTGTTATTTGGAGTTAACACTGTAGTCCATTTGCTCGGTTAAGATAAATTCATACGTGGATAGTGCATCTGCCAGCACCAGTCAGTCTTCTGATTTTAGCAGGAGTGGGGTAGTAATTAAATGCATTAACGTGATTTGTCCCTTTCGCAGAGATCACACGCTTACACATCTCTTTAATATACAACGAAGGAAACAACATAAAACGCACGACGTTATAAAAGAAATGGATGAATAAAATAAAACAAAATGAATACATGAATAAAATAAAATAATGAATAAAATAAGATGAATGATAATGCAGTTTTGAATGGGATAAAACATGTGGCGCAGATTGTTGCCATTGCCAGTGTGTGTGTGTGTGTGTGTGTGTGTGTGTGTGTGTGTGTGTGTGTGTGTGTGTGTGTGTGTGTGTGTGTGTGCGTGCGCGCGTGCGTGCATGCGTGCGTGCGTACATGGGTGTTAGTTGTCTAATGTGATAGTCATATATAGTTCCTTATCGCGTAGACCCTGTCTGTTGTACCTGTTACCTCGTTTGCGATGTGTGCAACACGCACTTGCTTTCTGTGATCTTGTTTTGTTGAAAACAACGTTCCCAGGGGAGAAAATTCGACATCTTCCGGCAAGTTTTTCACATAAAAGATTCCGCTGTCGAAGTTCGCTGACCAGTACCAGTCAAATCACAGGCAGTGAGAAAAGCCAGTCGTTTAGCCAGACAGCATGCCAGGAGAAGCCCATGAGCTGGCCACGCCAGAGTCGCCCACCGGACTCCACTCCACGCCGCTGTACTTTAAGTTGCTTTTGAGCGCAGTGCTGATGGGCAATGAACTCAGCGTGGCTTTCGAACATCTCTACGAGGTACCTGCCCTGCAGATTCTGTGAGTTCCTGTCACTTACGTTTCATTGACTCCTATAATTTCCGGACCTTCGGCCATGATTCTGATGCATTTGCTGGGCTACTTCAGCGACAAGGGTCAGAATCACCGCCAGAGAAAAATCGCTGTGGTAGTGTTCAATTCTTTTATGATTCTGTCTGGAATTGTGTTCTTGATCTTGGCCAACTGCTTGGTGATGTCCAAAAGCACTGATACCACCGTTCAAAAGAACGACACTGTGATATGCGAAGCCCATTCGGACGAGAACAGTCAGGTGGCGAACATGACGAACCTCAACTCAACAGCAGTCAGCAGTTTGAGGTCGTGGAACAGCAGCAGCGCCGTGACCAAACCTGAAGAGGAGGTGGACCTGCTGTCTCTGCCTTTGCCCGGGGTGTTGGGTTTGCTGGGGTTCCTTGCCATGGACATGGGCTACGACCTCAACATAGCAGCCTCCCGTTCCTGCATCTTGGCATGCAGCAGCCCTCAGGAGCACTGGTCTCTGCTGGTGGTGGCCCTGGTCATGGCGGGGGCTGGAGGCTGCATCACCTCGCTGCTGGGAACCCTGGACCTCTCTGCTGTCTTCCACACCTCTGGCGACAGGTGAAGGTGGAAGTGTGTTGTTTGGATGTCTTGCTGTGTTGGTGTTTAGTTGTGAATTATGCCAACGACTGGTTTATTGATGAACGGGATACTTTCTTTTTGTGGTTTGTCGTGAGAGAAAGTGAATGAATGAATTTGTGTCCATGTTTGTGTATATATATATATGTGTGTGTGTGTGTGTGTGTGTGTGTGTGTGTGTGTGTGTGTGTGTGTGTGTGTGTGTGTGTGTGTATGTGTGTGTGTGTGTGTGTGTGTGTGTGTGTGTGTGTGTGTGTGTGTGTGTGTGTGTGTGTGTGCGTGCGTGCGTGCGTGTGTGTGATTTCCACTCACAAAATCCGACTATAGTGGGCATGATTATATGGTTCTGTTCAAAGTGCAGAGTTCAGTGGTTCCCATGTCATTTTGGTGACTGTGATCGTGAAAACAAGTAACTTAGTGGATTTACTGTTTTCTTGTGGCTTAGCATGATTGATGCATAATGTATAATATACTCCTACTTTACTATATTCAACAAGCTATTTCTATATGCAGTCAACGTTTGTTTTATGTGTAGTAAATTGTTTATGCATGATATCTGCTCACCTGTTTGGTAGAAACTCTATTAAAAAGACATCTTCACAAAACGTAAGTTCATATTTCTTGCAATATTTCAGTAATCATTTTTCATTCCGTTTATCAATGCTTAGCAATGTAAAACGCATTAACTTTGACTGTCAGTTTCACGAACGGCATATATACTATTGGCATAAAATAATAACTTAAGGGCCCAAGAAATTAATGATGACAGTTCTGATGTCTAAATTCCTAAGAGCTACTGTAAGAGGTCTGTGGATTCTCATCGCGAGCGAAGCAGACGATGCCATGGTATAAATTCAGCCAGGTGGGAAAAGGGCACACGAATATGTTTCATTACGGAAATCTTATTTTCTTTTTAACTATCTTATCTGTGCAGTGGATTCACACTCAGTGCGTGAATTACAATACGCGTGTTCGTGGTGAATAGACAAAAGGTGCCTAAGATAAGCGTTATTAAGTGCTTTATGTTTGGACTGCTGTAAGGTTACGGTACGCTGCACGCTTAAATTCCTTCTTTTTAAGAGAGAGAGAGAGAGAGAGAGAGAGAGAGAGAGAGAGAGAGAGAGACGGAGAGAAAGAGAGAGAGAGAGAGAGAGAGAGAGACGGAGAGAAAGAGAGAGAGAGAGAGAGAGAGAGAGAGAGAGACGGAGAGAGAGAGAGACGGAGAGAGAGAGAGACAGAGAGAAAGAGAGAGAGAGAGAGACGGAGAGAAAGAGAGAGAGAGAGAGAGAAGAGAGAGAGAGAGAGAGAGAGAGAGAGAGAGAGAGAGAGAGAGAGATTCTTTTTTTAAACAGTGACATTTACTGCCGGCCGGTTGTCTTGCATAGAAAAGCATTGGTGACGTGACCAGCGAAACATCTGCATAGAAAAGCATTGGTGACGTGACCAGTGAAACATCTGCATAGAAAAGCATTGGTGACGTGACCAGTGAAACATCTGCATAGAAAAGCATTGGTGACGTGACCAGTGAAACATCTGCATAGAAAAGCATTGGTGACGTGACCAGTGAAACATCTGCATAGAAAAGCATTGGTGACGTGACCAGTGAAACATCTGCATAGAAAAGCATTGGTGACGTGACCAGTGAAACATCTGCATAGAAAAGCATTGGTGACGTGACCAGTGAAACATCTGCATAGAAAAAACGTTACTCGTGTTGTCAAGCATTTTGAAAGCCTGACGACTGGTCTGGTTCAGTAATCATTCGGATTTGTGTATTTTGTCTACAGGCTGCTGACACAAACAACAGTCCAGTTAATCGTGTGCTTCCCCGTCATCATTGCCTGCCTCATATGCACCATCGTCACCGCCCTCATCAACATCAAACAGATGGACAGAAGCCACATTTACACTTCCTTTGAAGAGGACCAAACAGCGGAGGAAGAGAACACGCAATATGGAACCTTCCACCACGACGAAGTTCCCCTCCATCACGAACACAACCGAGTAGGTGAGACTTCCAAGCTTTCAATCCAGGAAACGAGCCTTTCTGAAAACTGGTCGGATTCAGTCCAGATTTCAGCACGTGCGAACAGTTCAGAGACAGAGAACCACCGCGACCAAGAGACAGTCATGAGTGAGAACAGCAGCAGCAGTTTCTCACACGATGTGCAGTCCAAGCTCAACAACGCATCATTGGAACATGTTAAAAAACAGAAGAGTTCAGACCTGAAGCAAGACCAGCGTGGAAGACCAAGCAGGCAGAAGTCTCAGTGTTTCATTGCGTGCATCACGTGCTTCTTTGGTTCTTCTGTGCTGTATTCGTACAACCTGTTCGTTGCACACTTCCTGGGAACAGAGGTGATGGGAGGCGACTCGTCCGCGCCGCCCGGCAGTGAAAAGCTGCATGCGTATGAGGATGCCATGAGAGCTGCTGCTTCCGGCCTCCTCCTATTCTTTGCCTGCTACCTGGGAGTTGGCCTGGTCCACAACAAACTTCTGGCATTCTGGGGTAATTCTGGATGTCTTTTTTTACTCCATATGTGTGTGTGTGTGTGTGTGTGTGTGTGTGTGTGTGTGTGTGTGTGTGTGTGTGTGTGTGTGTGTGTGTGTGTGTGAGAGAGAGAGAGAGAGAGAGAGAAGAGAGAGAGAGAGAGAGAGAGAGAGAGAGAGAGAGAGAGGAGAAAATGTCGATAAACGAATAAGAATGGATATGAATAACAATCAGTGGTCACATCCTCTAACGCCAGACGTACCACCACACCAACCCTTATCTTCAACACGCAAGTGATGACCACAAAAAACAGCACACGTGTATATTTGAATATCTAGGTACACGCACCACGTTATGAAGATTCAGTCGTCTGATATCCAACAGCACCACCGCACAAGACGTCATCCAGGAAACAGTGTCACGCAGGAACTGGCACCTCTGGACACTGTGCCAGGGAGCACTGCTTGACTCCCACGAAGACGATAACAAGCAGATCATTAGAATGAAGATGTGCACGCACAAAGATGCTGCCAGGAACCTTCAAAGACAGAGCTCACAATGACTAGCAGGAAGAGTGATTCCTGTTAGATGTCGCGCTGCAGGCGTCTCTGCAGTAGTTAGACGGGCTTGGTGTCCAGGGGTAAACGTCGACAATAGCATCAAGTTGCTGGGGGATCCGGAGACCTCTAAAGTGAGAAAGGAAAGGGAACTTAATTAAGAAGGGAGTGGTTAAGGAACACGTCAGGGGACTTCAGGGTTAGAGGAGGAGCAGGACCAGTTGCCAACAAGCAGAGTGACAACCGTTCCAACATGAGGCAAAACAACGTGCTGTCACTGACCCTCTGAACAGCATCTGGATTGTCAGAACCAAGGCATATAGAAACACAAAAGGCACCACCAGTGTCTCCACGGGCACTTTGCATACGCGAGTTACACTTTTTCTGAAGTCAGACGAATCCGACAACGAGTATCAGCTCACTCGCTAGATTACTGAGCTGGAGACTTACATCTCCCAAGAACACCAGTGACCAAAGCGCCATAGTGAAAACAGATATTGGCGACATCAAATACTTGAATAGTGTTAAATGACCCGCACCAATAAGGCACATTCACTGCACAAACGTTCTTGCCTCTCTCTAGGATTAATTTGTTGAGGCCGAAGTGCATACGTCTTATCACTTTAGTGAAGTGAGACCCCAAAAGCTAGATATACGACATACAAACATTTCGTTGACACCTACCGTACTGGAGGAGGTAGCACGAGAAGTGTCTGAGTTCAAGTCACCTTGTTTTGTGTCCTATCTGTGCGGCCTGACTCGTTTTCTTGATCATAGACATGCAATGCTCTACGCCACCTTTCATTTGTGACCAGAGGTGGTGAGGGTGGAGGTTAACCTTACAATGTTGTCAATAGTGGCAGCGAATTGCAAAAAGTCGTGACCATTAAATGGAAGATCTATTTTTAGATTTGATAACAGCTGCAACATGATGTCGAGCAAAGATTGTGTCTAGCTTCAGGATAACTGCCTTTGAACAGGTAAACACAGGAATTCTAATCATAATGTAATTAAGATAATAATTAGACTAAGAGTCAATGACTGTCAGAAAGTGTTCTTCAGCAGACAGGGAGTAAGTGAAGTTGATGCTTACTTCGGACCAGGAATAATCTGGGAGTGAGACATTCTTTAACAGTTCTGAGGGATGGTCAGGGGCCGTGGACAAAACATGTCAGTCAGGACGTCACTTTGTTTTGGACGAGGCAGGGCACATGAAGAAACTAAATCATACCATGGATCACTCTCTTGGTCTTCACCAGTCTTCATGACCTCTGTGTGCAATGTCTACCGTTCTTGGGATAACGATGCGGGTATTGTAAAGAATGGCTGACGTTTCTACACTGATGCAAAGGTCATCACAATTTGGAAAGAGAGAACATTTTTCAAGAAGTCATCTGAAAAATACCACTGTTCTGTCCTCATAGCCTTGGTGACTGCTTGAAGTATAGAATCAGCTCTTGTAAGATCAGCGATTTCACGTAAGGGCATTACTTATTTTTGAGGATAGAGTGTGGCCGATCAAAAATTTATGTTCCAGTATTCATTAATGATCTTAGAGTGATGACTCAGTATCTCAACAGGATGCCAGCTGAGGACATCTGCTAGATTGCTGCCACCTGGACTGTAACAGGGTATGAAGTCATATCGCCGGAAGCAGAGATCCCGCCTCTACATGCAAGCTATCATTAATGCGCAATCGTCATAGATGTACTCCAGAGACTTGGGGTCCGAAATGACAATGACTTGCTAATCCCAAAGGTAGAAACGGACGTGCTCATAGTCCTAAACACCAGCTTGACATTGTTCATGAGTTCCATCAATACCTGCGTGGCATCAGCGGCTATTGGCATGTTATTGATGGCTGCAACCGTCTTCAGAGAGATTCCATGGCGACCAAAGACAATGCCACATAATTCTTTTATGAATTCACAATTACATATTTCAAGGGTGAGGTTATTTTCACGAAGCTTGGCAAATATCCTGGTCAGCGTTTCGATGTGTTTTGTCTGAGTTTTACCGTGGATTAGAATGCGTTGACTGATGTTTTCGCATAATAGCACGCTAGCTAGTACTTCAGCGATGTGATCTGAAAACTCTCAGCCACACCTGTGAGGCCAGAGTAAAGACATTTGTAGGGACGTAGGCCGACGTGTGTTGATAATGTTGTGATGTGTTGAACTCTTCGTCCACTTCTGCTTGATGGTACCAACAGTTCAGGTCAAGCTCGCTAAAACAATGGAAGCTTGATTGAGATTCATCAGTATTTTGCTAATGGCATTATGTGACGAGTGCCCTTGATTGCCTGATTTGGGAGATGCACATTGATGCAGATACAAATCTTACGTGTGTGTGTGTGTGTGTGTGTGTGTGTGTGTGTGTGTGTGTGTGTGTGTGTGTGCGTGCGTGCGTGCGTGCGTGTGTGCGTGCGTGCGTGCGTGCGTGCAAGCGTGCGTGCGTGCGCGCGCGCGTGTGTGTGTATGTGTGTGT
>CM031598.1:46510858-46560858 GCA_018398815.1 Conus ventricosus | reverse complement strand
GGACTGCAAAGTAAGCTTGTTTGTTTGGGGGTTTTTTTTTGGGGGGAGGGGGGGGGGCTGATGGCAGTAGAGAATGTATATAAGCTGTTTATTTTCCTAGACAATTAGAGCTGACTTGAGACGACAGTATACACTCAATGACAGTGCCACATTGTCTTCTGTTAGCACTTGTCTTTCAAGGTAGTACAGTGACTTTTTCATCTTTCCTTCCTTTTTTGTGCCTTTACAAGTCTTGTTCTTCATTTTGGTTGTTTCGAAATGTAGGTGGGTGGGGAGCAGGGGGGGGGGGGGGTCCTGATATTCCTTGACGAGCTCATTTCTTGTGCCACCACGTTCACTATTTTCAAGCCAGGTAAATGGGTTCCACAATTTAGAAGATGTAGTGTATCATGTATGGACATCATCATATACCCCTCTGAAGTGTTAGAAGTGTTAGGGTTCATTTGCACGTGTGTGTGTGTGTGTGTGTGTGTGTGTGTGTGTGTGTGTGTGTGTGTGTGTGTGTACGCGGACGCCTGTGTGTGTGTGTGCGTGCGTGCGTGCGTGCGTGCGTGGGTGCATGCGTGCGTGCATGCGCGCGCGCGCGCGCGCGCGCGTGTGTGTGTGTGAGTGTGTGTGTGACACTGATCACAGGTCTGAGGGTGGACTTTAGCCTGTCTCATGTGCTGATGTCAGCGGCCATTCTGAGCCTGACGTTGTCCAAACAGGTGGCCCTGTACTACGTGTGCTGTGTAGTGTACGGCTTTCAGCGCTCGGCCCTCAACTCCGTGCCCTTTATCATCGCCGACAACTACGTTCATGAGCAGGTGTTGTGCTGTTTCTGCTGTCTTGTTTTTCCAGCCATTGAGTGTGTGTGTGTGTCCTTTAGCATTACTGACTGGATATGTCTGTGTATACGCAAGTGACCAGGGTTTTCTTTTGCCCTCAGCACACTCTAGTTTGTTTGTTTTATGTTGGTATATACTATGTCTTTTATTGTTTGGTGCCCCATCTTCTTAGTCATTCCACTGACATTAATCGGTACAGTCTCGTTCGTTCTTTGAAGACCCAATGTCGGGTGTGTGCAGGAATTCACCAGTGTCAGGTTGCCATGAGAAAACCTGGTATTGATAAGCCATTCTTATGGTGCTCACTGGAACATCCTTCAATTCAACATATGTGGAACATCCGCTGAAAAACCCAGTACCAAGGGCTGTAATTGCTTGGACACAGAGTTGGACTAAATGAGAACACCCCCACCCCCTCCACCATCCCTGTCCAGAACGAAAAGTTTCTTGGTATCTCCAGCAGCCCATATGAATCCCCTGGCACCAAAGAGGTTGTCATTAACTCACCACATGCGAGACTGTTGAAGGTTAATCACAGCTGAAGTCACTGTGAGAGAAAGTGCACGAAGAGCTAAGGAATCTGAAGTAGGCTACTTTCTTTCTTCTAAGACACGGTGAGCGATGGGTCTGATTACTGCGACAGCGTGGTCATGAGAGTTCGGGTTGGGTTTCAATTGATCACGTGACTGTACTCCATGTTTCCTTCTCTACGGTGTGCACGTGTGAATCGGCTCAAGACAAAGGCCTCCCATAAAACATCATCATCTCTCTCTCTCTCTCTCTCTCTCTCTCTCTCTCTCTCACACACACACACCACAAAACCACACACACACACACACACACAAAAGCATTCACCCCTTCCTATGGCTAACTGGCCCTCTGCCTCTGTTGATGGGTTGGCTATCAATTCGCCACACATCAGCGCTGATGGTTTGGAACTGTCGACTTTGAAACAAACGATGGGAGTTCACAACAACAGATAGAGCTAGATGCAAGCTGAAGGCAACCTCACTGAAAGGGGTAACAACGAGTTAGCTTTTGTGAAAAGCAGAGACAAACTCTGTGGAGAGCTGACAGCAGAAAGTCTTCAGAGACGAAGCCCCTTTTAATCAATTGTTATGGCCCTGACCTCCTTGCGCTCTAAAGGCCCCAAACCGCTTCTGGGTCAGGTCTACCCCTCTGCTGTAAGAAAAATTGTTACCGCTGTGACTCAGCCCCTGTGGCGTCGGGATGGCTGCCAGCCTAATGGCAAAAATCACCACGTCATAATGCCTTACTCACAGACAATGGCAAAATCACCACGTTTAATGTCTTACTCACAGCCCTAATGGCAAATCACCACGTCATAATGTTTTAAACTCACAGACAAATTTGGCAAAATCCACCACGTCATAATGTCTTACTCCAGACTAATGGCAAATCACCACGTCATAAATGTCTTACTCACAGAACTAATGGCAAAATCACCACGTCATAAATGCCCTTACTCACAGACTAACCCGGGGAAATTTGAGTCTTCTACTTTTGCTCCTCATTGACCACATTTTTTCTGTCACTCTTTTTCAACTGCTTAACCCACCACTTCGAGGGTTCTGGTCCTCTTCTGACTAGAAATTGAGAGGTGTTTCATGGGATCATAGGCAGATGAGCCTACAAATTCTCAAAATCCCCATTCTGCAACGCCTAGGGCGATGACTTTGGTTTGGGAACCTGATTCCTGAAGCTGCTGGCTAGACGGCTTACTTCTCAGTCTTGTAGATGTGAGCTTGCTCCATTCTGCTTCCACAGTGAGTTTCAACCAGAATCAGTTGTTTTGATGAACCTGGATGGAGTATTGTTAGTGTCATATGCCACACTTCCTAATGATCTTTAGATGAGTTTCCCATTCTGGAAGATTTACTGTAAGTCGTGTGCCCTTGCTTTAGATGTCATAGTTACTTAAATCAATAATGTGGGTCTTCGCCTATGTAGAGCATCGTTCTGTAGCTTCTAGTGGTCGTGGTGTTTCTAGCACAATACTTACTACATGTGCAAATTCCATAAGTACTTGGATGTGTGTGGTTTTCTCTTCTACAATACTTAATTTCATGTCTACATTTCATAGGCACTTGGATGTGTGGGGTGTTTTCTCGTACAATACTTAATACATGTGCAAATTCCATAACAACTTGGTTGTGAAAACTCCGTACGTGTTTTATTGTTTGCTCTGGTAGATGGATACACGCGGTCGTCTGATTTTCACGATTACTTTTTAAGTTTGTATTCGAGGGCATGAAGTCATATGCAGATCTTGGGATGAAGCTGATAATGTGTTTGTCCTTGTGTTGCGCAGCGACTGTAACTGGTTCAAACTTACATTTTCTCTCCGCAAAGGGAGGTGCCGTGATCCGTAGATTTGCACCTCTCCCGGGGTGAGCGGCCAACTCTTGTTATTGCTTCAGGATTGTGGGGTGCTTCACCTTCCTTTGGGGGAAAAGACATCGTATCGTCTGCACAATTTTGTGAGCGTAGACCAGCCACGTGAACGAGTTTCTCGTGGCACGCGGTTTACACTAATATCCAGAAGTGGTGAGAAGCCTGCCCGTGCGAACAGGGTCATAGTAGGGTGACTGAAGGGGAAATAAGCGAGACACTAATCCTCTTCCCATCTACGCTTTGTTGGTGTTTAACAGGGCGATCTGTCTGGTGGGTAAACGGCTGTTGTGAGGTAGTGTGGTTGCTGCTACAACACTTTTGCATGTGTGTGTGTGTGTGTGTTTTGTGTGTGTGTGGTGTGTGTGTGTGGTGTGCGTGCGTGTGCGTGTGTGTGCGTGCGTACGTGCATGTGTGTGTGTGTTGTGTGTGTGTGTGTGTGTGTGTGTGTGTGTTTGTCTGTCGTCCGCTTCTATGTTTTACTCCATTGTATTTCGTGTTTATGTGTTTTCGTTTTGTGTTTTGCATTGGGATCATTATTCCACTTCATAGCACTGCATTGTGTGGTGTCGTTTGGTGTGGTGAAGTGTTATCATTTGTTGAAATGGTGTAGTGCCGACATTTTATTGCAGTGTATGCATTCCAGTGTACTGTGGTGTATACCTTCATTGTCATATCTCTTACCTAACATGCATGCTTTTCTGTTTGGCCGAAAAAGAACTCGTCACCGTGATACACACAGCACGAGCGACAGTTTCCTGCCCGGGTATACTTTTGTTGATTTATCTAAGTGGATTAAAAAAAATACAGAATCTGCCCGGGACAATTCCATTGTTGTTGTGAGGGTTTTTTTTTTTATTTTTATTTTATTTTAATTTTTAATTTAGCCAAAGACATGAATCGGGCTTCAGTTTATTCTCTTCAGAAAGACTGTACCAGACCCCACTTCCCATGGAATACATTCGCTCGGATCACTGTCCACTCTAGGGACCGTGGAGACTTTTCCGTGGTCACTGTCCACTGCTGTCAGTCACTGAAGGCACCCAGGCCAACAGGTAAGTCTCCTAGTAGATCTGCGATTGCCATTCATAGTTAACGTACAGCTTTGTATTCAAGGCGCTAAAGCAAACCTGGCTCCGATCAGACATTCCAGACGGCATAATTTGAAATGCTGTGATCAAAGTCACGTGTTTGCCATTACCCTATGCTTACGTGTTTCAGACAGCGCAGGGCGAAGTCCACGGATCGGCGGTAGGCAAGGCCATGGCCGTGGTGACGTCAATGATCCCGTTGAACTACTGCACCCTCTACCTCGTCAGCGGACCCCTCATCACCCCACCCACTATGGTGGGGCGCCCCTCATCCTGGCTTCTGTGTCGGCTTTTCTGGCGCTTTTCTGGTGGCTGTCATTTTCTTGCTGTATAAACCTTGAAGGGTAGACATAGTCCTGACGTGACCGACGACATAGTCCTGACGTGACCTTCGTCGTCGGTTGAGCTCTAAGCGATGTACGCACGGGATGGATAGTGATGGCGCACAATGGTGTGGTCCGTGATCATTGGGGTGAGTATGTTTGGGAATAGATGTTAAGCTGGCATGTCAGTTAATGTACACGCAGAAAAATATACTTGTTTAACACATCAAAGCCTGGTAAGAAGCGTAAAAAACGAAGTACGACAAAGTACGTTTTGGGGGCTATATTACTTTGTTTTTGTTGTTGTTGTCGTTGTTGTTATACCTTATATTCCAGTTCATGAAACGCTTTTGATAACATTAGAATCACAAAAGACGCGATGCTAAACGCGACTGGTAAATAACCATTAAACTGTACACTGCGTTTGGCGTATACATTCTTAATGGAATACCCTAAGAAGATCTGTAGGACCACTTCGAGGAAGTTTCTGATAATTTTAGAACAGAGCCAGTGATAAGTATATTGAGTTGATAGTAGAATCTGGGGCAGAATGATCTGAGTTTGTGAGTTTATAGTCGTGGGCCTGTAACATTTTTCGAAGATGTTTCCTTGTTTTGTTCCCAGTGCCGTAGGCACGATTACTATGGAATTACATGCGTGCAACTGTCTCTCCAGGGAAACAAGGGTTGCCTTCCTTTTTTGTCATTTAACCAGTTGCCTCCCTTGTTTGTTGTTAACTGTGTTGGCTCCCCTCGTGTCCGCTCAATGTTTCCTTTCTTATCAACCAAACCAAGGTTACCTGTATTTGTTTCTGTTCGACTTTGTGTCAACTCCGACAATGTCCAAGGTCAAATGGCCTTGTTATTTTCAGTTTTGAATGAAGTGATTCCTATTCGTGTACCTCCCCTCTATGCGATCAAAGTCATGATGGGCCTTCTTGGTGTTGGTACGTGGTGTTGCAGTCAGTCAGAGTAAAACATACATGGGGTTCATTTGCGCCGTGCTTCCTTTATCAACTGAACCTTTGGCATGAACTCTGATTATCAACTTTAAGAGAGAAACTCTGAGAATGATTCTCTGAAGAAGAAAGCTCTAATAGAGAAACAAAATTGTGACCAGAAACTGATCTATATAACAACGAGAACTTCTTTGTCACAAACACAAAAATTGAAAGTTGCGAATCCGTTTCCTGTTCCAAAGCTAGCTTACCAGAAAAGTGCACTTTTCACCAACGCATGTGGCGTACCACTCATACAGCAGGCAAAACAAAAAGGTAACACATAAAATAATTCACCAAAGCAGACTCTATCTCACCAAGTTTTACCCAAAAATAAATGTATCTGATGCTGGTGATTTTATGCAACCATAAGAAAATTAAGTCTGGTTGATTTAGTGAGTCGCTTTCATCAGTTTCTCATCCATGTCATATGATATGTAACATTTGCACATGACGATAAAGCAAATAATATGTAGGCTCTCCGTACCTGGACCCCTCTTTTATCGTGCACCATATTGTAGATTGACCATTCGCTGTGACTTATGCCCATGTATGTTTTTAAAGAGTGGCTATCCATCTTATGATGCCTTTAGATATACTTCAACTATTTTGTGCCACGATCATGCGGCACATCATTGCGGAATTGTATGCTTCATTGGACCTCAAAACCAACTTGCTAGTGAACAGACAATAACTCACACTAAACACGAAAAGTCCAAGTGTTACTTTGCGTATCCGTGGTCTGCGCTAGGCCAGACTATGTGCTGTATTATTCCACTTTAGATCACAGCATGACGGTTCTCTACAGCAATCCATGCTCATACCTTAGGACATGCGAAAATGTGTTAAAAGCATTGTTTTATCGGATAAATCTGTTCTGGCTTTACAGCCCCGGTTTTGCTGTACGCGCCAAATGGACTTCGAATAAAAACAAAACAAAACCTTGTATTAGGGAAGTCGTCAATATTGCGTATAGTTCTGCTGTGTTTATTGAAACGCCTTTTTCCAAGGTGAAGATATTTTCGCATGTTTAGGCTCCAAATAACGAATCCTAAACCACTACACGTTGTATCCTTAGCTAAACCGTCAGTGTATATTACAAAGTAATTAGGCTCAGAAATCAACATGTCTTCTGTCACATCAATTTGAAGAGATTTTTTCAAACTTTATATATTCACAATCAAAGTTTCCGCTCAAGCGCTCCCAGTGAGCCATCTGAGGTACAGTATGAATAGGAAATCGATGTTATATGTTAAAGTTACACATTGTCAACAGCTCAGTAGTATATGATATTTTCAATAGCTGAATATATGAACTATGTTTAGCTCTGTTAGGGAAATCTTTATTGGAATCCACGAATATGTCATCACTAACTGATTTTTGACTGACAGGCTTCGAACACCAAGGAATCATATGTGAAACATGTTTCTATCAGCCTTGTGGCGCTGGATGACTGCAAGGAGAGATTATCGTTTGTTATGTGTGTGCGTGTGTGTGTGTGTGTGTATATATATATATACATATGTGTGTGTGTGTGTGTGTGTGTGTGTGTGTGTGTGTGTGTGTGTGTGTGTGTGTGTGTGTGTGCGCGCGCGCGCGCGTTTGTTGGCTGCTTTACATTATCGTTTGTGTTTGAAACTTGTATGCCATTCAGACAATACGTCTGAAGTATTTTTTTAATAGTACAAAACAATTATAAAAAGAACACGATTTAGAACACACTTCTTTAAAAAAAAACAAAAAAAAACTGTACAATTACGAAAATAACACGATTTAGAACACACTTCTTTAAAGAAAAAACAACAACTTTACAATTGCGAAAAGAGCACGATTTAGAACACACTTCTTTCAAAAAAAGACTTTCCGTGTTGACCTCAATATCAGTTTTCCTCTCCACGCCTATGTTCCGGATGAATACGTATTGATGTGGTCGGCATCCCACAAGTTCATGGAGACGTGGCGAAGAGCCTGATGGCACCCTCTGGTGTGGGGTGCTCACCTACGTCGGCTTCACGGCTAACCAGTCAGTGTCATCAGTTGAGAGCTTAGCAGGTGGTGCTCAGCGTATGATGGGCCAGAGGAGGCACCACTGAACATCACCGAAACGACTCGGCAACGGTGCAGTGTCTCCTCAGATGGGTTGCCTTGAAACGACTTGATATTGACTGCTCCCTGTAGTCTGCCAATGTTGAGGCTGTAACAGGACAAATTTGTGCGTGACGGTGTGCGGAAATCTGAGATAAACAGCATGAAAAAAAAAAATGTCAGTGGCAAACACATTGTGTGATTGTGGTATGATTGTGTTAAACACATAATATCCATACAGAGAAGTTTATTAAGTATTTCTAATAAGCAGCAATGAACTCACGATGGTTATGATAAATGACTACGCTATCCGTGTATTATGCGAACGAACTGTTTTTGAACTTCTAAAATATACATCACCAAAACGGGGGGGAGGGGGGGGGGGGGGACCCAAGTTACTGCATCTTCATCATCCATCTCTATACTTGTCGGAATTTGCGGCCAAAACAAATCATGTTCTCTGTCTGGGGAAAGCTCATTTCTTGGGGACAACTCATTTCTCTCCTGCTTCTCACTCTGGCTCACCGATGCAAGAATGTTCTCCCTTTTTTCTGCAGAGTTGCGCGATGTGCACAGTTCACGTGGTACCGGGCATTTTGGGGAGAGTGGAGTGGAGTGGGGCTGGGGATGGAGGCGAGGGGTGTGGGGAGGGCTATCAGTGTCAGTTCACACCGACTAAGAAATACAGAGCACGAGTGTAGTGCGGTTGCTCTGAGGTCGCATTCGTTCGCAATAATCCTGTCGCCGATGCTCCGACGGTAACTCGTAGGCCAGGAACGCCCAGCGCAACATTTCTCGTTGAAGATCTGAATTCGTCACGCCTCACCAACATTGAATCAGCCCTGTTGCTTCGCTCAACTGTCGAAGAAGTTGACAGAATATTGCGCAGGATATAGCCTGGCAAGTATATGACGTGCGTGAACCAAAGCAGCGGAAATGAAAACAAACAAACAAACAAACAAAACAAAACGTTTAAACAATCTTTTATCTGATGTAGCTTCTTTTCCCGTGTTTAAATCAACTTCATTTTTGACACAAACTAGATATGAATTGATTGAAAATGAAACTCTCTCTCTCTCTCTCTCTCTCTCTCTCTCTCTCTCTCTCTCCTCTCTCTCTCTCTCTCTCTCTGTGCCAGTGTATGTGTGTGTGTGTGTGTGTGTGTGTGTGTGTGTGTGTGTGTGTGTGTGTGAGAAAGATAGAGAGAGAGAGAGAGAGGAGAGAAAGAAAGAGAGTGGAAATAACCTTTGTCTAAGGTCAGTCTCTTTCTGTTATGCATGAACAGGATCGGTGTCTTTCTGTGCGCATGCTCTCTCTCTCTCTCTCTCTCTCTCTCTCTCTCTCTCTCTCTCTCTCTCTCTCTCTCTCTCTCTTCTTTCTTTCTTTCTTTTCTTTCTCTCTCTCTCTCTCTCTCTCTCTCTCTCTCTGTCTTCCCCCCTCCTCCCCTCTCTCTCTCTTCGATAGGAGGATCGCTTATTCTATGTTGTGTGTGCTGATTTTTTTTCCTCTTTTTTGAAATTAATTTCTTTATTTATGTTTGTTGTTGCAATTGCTTTTTTAAATTTTTTTATATATTTTTTTCTCCTTTAAAGTCATCTATGCCTTAAATGTTAATGGATGAACAACTTATCAAGTTTTAATGCATTTGTGAAGATATGTGAGTTTGTTATAATTTTTGTAAGTTTTAGTCGCTAGTTATGCTTAGTAGTCGCTAGTCATGCTTAGTTAGTCCCTTAGTGGGGCAAGGCCGGATGAAAAAAAGCATGTGTTTTCTTATCTGTTACCCTTGGAAATAAAGATTATCATCATCATCATCATCATCTCTCTCTCCTCTCTCTCCTCTCCTCTCTCTCTCACTCTCTCTCTCTCTCTCTCTGTGTCCATGCGAGCGTGTGTGTGTCCGTGAGCGCGCGCGCGCGCGTGCCTCTATGTATGCATGAACAGACTGGGTCTCTCTTTGTGCACGGATGTGCAGTCAGTCTCACTGTCTTCCCTGCTTGTGCTTGTATTTGCACAGAGACGACACCTGTGTAAGCATGAGTCCAACTGGTGTGTTTGTGTCTCTGTGTGCTCGTGTAGAGTCTCTCCCCCCCCCCCCCCCCCCTCTCTCTCCTCTCTCTAGGCAAGTGTAGGGCCAGTGTGTCCATATCTTGTGTCTCATAGTTATGCATATTGACGGCTAGCTGCACCGATGCACCTTTCACAAGCGTCTGAGAGGAAGGGAAGCGACGGGGGAGGGAGGGAAGGAAGCAGTGTAGGCACGTTTTGCAACTGCGTGGGTCAGTTAAAGCGGTGGGCTACCGGTGAGAAGAACAAGAGAGAGAGAGAGAGAGTAGTGAACGGCGTGGGATTGTCCTTAAACCTCGAGTTCAAGGTCGAGCTGTCGCCGGTATTATGTGTGTGTGTGTGTGTGTGTGAGAGAGAGAGAGAGAGAGAGAGAGAGCTCGAGTTCAAGGTCGAGCTATCGCCGGCATTGTGTGACCGTTGCAGGGGGTGGGAGGACATTGACACGCGATCAAAGGTGAAAGGTGAGGGAAAAGACCAGCTCGCACTTTTGAGCTCTGTTCTTTGGCTGTGAAACGTCCAACCTGTAATCATCTCCGCCAAAAAGGAGTATGTCTTGTCTATGCTTGCTTGTTTGCCTGTAAGGAAGACCGCACAAAAAGAACTAAACCCATTTTACCCACACCTCGTCTGCAGACGAAGCCGGTGTTGCTCAAGGGCTGGTCTGAACCGCAATGAAGACTAGCGTCAAACAGCAGGTTCCGAATGGTTTAGCGAGTTTGTGACACTTGTTTTTTTTTTCCGAGAAAAAAAATTACCTGATCGATTTTTGACAAAAGTTAGTGGAAAGATGGTGCCCTATTTTTTGGTGGAATATGACAATGTTCTAGGGATCTTATTACTCATATTTTGTATTTCAATGTCCTGTTTTCTCGAGTGAGAAAAAAAAAAAGAATTTGAAAAGCAAATGCTATGAACTTTACGTTCCACAGAAATATGCCTTACAACATCGCCAGATTTGGTGTAAGCACTATCACAAGAAAATGGATGAAACGGTTAATTCAACTGATAGGCAACGTGATGGGGTTAGATTGAACCTGATGTGCGCAGATGCAAATGGATTACAAAAGTCAATACCTCTCTCCCCTCCTCCCGTCTCCCTTCGCTCCCCTTCCTACTCACCCTACATCTACAGTCACAGGCCCTGCAATCGCATTCCAAATTGCACCTGGTCTAATAACTTGCACCACCAGGTGCATTTACTGCCAACAAGGGGAGGTCATCGAAGCGAATTTCACGGTTCTCGTTTCTATCTAGAACACATGTCAATCGTTCACTCTGATGTTTTACCAAATGACACGCGTGCGCGCGCGCGCGCATGTGTGTGTGTGTGTGTGTGTGTGTGTGTGTGTGTGTGTGTGTGTGTGTGTGATTTCACTCATTGTTTCCATTATGTCAAAAGACTTAAATCACAATAACTACAGACTTATGAACACCAACAATATAGCTCAAGATCCACGCTTTCTTACCTCTCTGGATGTCTTGTTCTGTGTGTACGAGGAGTGAAGTGAATACAGCAAATTTTCTTATGGGTACTAAATGTTACAGCGGTTCAGTTAATCTCCTGGTTCAAATTACCTCCCTTTCCTCAAGATTGATCAAAAACAATCCTTGTAGAACCTGTGTGTGTGTGTGTGTGTGTGTGTGTGTGTGTGTGTGTGTGTGTGTGAGGAGCGGTTCAGTTAATCTCCAGGTTAAAATTATCTCCCTCTCATCATGATTGATAAAAAGCAATCCTTGTAGAACCTGTGTGTGTGGTGTGTGTGTGTGTGTGTGTGTGTGTGTGTGTCATGGAATACAGGTTGGGAAAAGGTTGTAAAGTTATTGCGTTAAAGACCTGGATCAACGGAAGACGAGATGTACAGTCAAGTCAGCCAGCCAGTCTGGCAACTTCACTTTGATGTCCATGACACGCTTTCTCCAACCATCTCTGTTCTCTATCACTGTGGGTAGGAATTCTCTTGCCATCTTGCGGTCCTCCCCCAGCTGGTCCATAACTGTGCGTGGTGGTGGTCTGCCTCTCCATGTCTCCATGACTGGGTTCCCGTAGGATGAGTATGTGGAGTACTTCCTCTTTACCTCTAAAGCAGTGTTCACGAAATCTGAGTCTTCTTTCTGCTAGCGTTGTTGTTACTTTTTGGAAGGTCTCCCATACAGAGTCTCATTGTTGACATGTTGCTGCCATGTAATGTTATTCACCACTCTGAGCATCTTGGTATATACAAAAGCAAAAAATGTAAAAACTCTCAGAACTTATATACTTATGGCAAAAAAGCAGAAGAGCACACAAAACAAAGTGTGAAGTAACGACGATTTAATGCACGACACAAAACAGGACAAGAAATTTTCGGCAAAATGCCTTCCTCAGCGACAAAAAAAATACAGACATAAACATGCACAATACTCCCCTTGTGAAGCCAAAGTGGTGAGTGAAGTAGACAGAGGGACAGTGGAAGAGAGGGTGAGTAGAGTTCGAGGAATAGGGCACGAGGAAAGAGGGTAGAGTAAAGTGAGGAGGGGGAAAAGGAGAGAGGGAGAGAGAGAGAGAGAGAGGGGGGGGGGGAGGGGAGAAAGAGAGGGGAGAGACAGAGAGATAATGGAAGTAGAGGAAGAGTGGAGAATGAGAGAGAGAAGAGGAGGGGAAGGAGAGTGAGTGGAGGGGGAGGGTGTGATGGTATGTAGTGGGTGTGTTGCATATGAATTAAATGAACAAGAGAAAGCACAATAAATAAGATACAATATACTCGAAAAAGCATTTTAAATGACAAGGGGAGGGGGGGGGGAGAAGGGGGTCAGCCGCCTAAAGCATCCGACCCAAGTCTGACCCAAGGTGTGTGGTTTTGCCCGCGGGCAAGTGCCTTTTTTTTTTTTTTTTTTTTCTCGTGTGTGTGTGGGGGGGTGAGCCTTGCAGCTCTTAGCTGCGTCTGGCTAGTGGGTTTTTTCTCGGGGTTCTCCCGTTTTCCCTCTCACCCCTTTCCCCCTTTCCTTCCTTCTCTTTACTTTCCTTCTTACTTCCTTTCTCTCTACTTTCGACCTCTACTTTTCTCCTCTCTCACCCCCCCCACCCTCCTCCCCCTCTCCCTCCCTCATACTTCCACCCTTCCTTTAGGCCCCTCTTTTTGTCCTCTCTTTATGTCTCTCCTTCTTTCCCCTGGGTTCGACTTCCGCTTGCGAAGTGAAGACAGCGTCTGTCAGTCGCTCTGACATCAAAGCGTAATTTCACAAGATCAAGGCCTTTAATGGTATTTCCTGTAGTACAGCTATCAAGATGCCAGCGGTTCCTTTATCCTTCCGCTCGGTTTGTGGTGTTTTTATGTTTTCTTTCATTGCATTTATGTATCGGCGATCGGCAAAGAAAGTCTCTTTGTTTTGTCGGACATTGAAGCTCCGAAGATGGCAAGACGGTGTCGCAGTAGGTTTGATGCTGTCGTTTTTGTTCCACGGACTTTTACTCCAGCGCTGTGGGGACATTGAACTGAACCCAGGACCCAGAACCGGCAGCAAGGAGGAGAGTCTCAAGCAGACACGACTGAGGAGTGCCAGAGGATCCTCGCCTGCAGCTAGTGCCTCGCCGTCCCGTCCGCCTGTGGAACCCTCTATCGCTGATGTCATGTCGAGTCTTCAGATGTTGAACTGTAAGTTTGATGGAATGAAGGCCGACATGAGAGAGATGAAAGAGACGCTAAGTGATTTACATGAGGATGTTTCTCTGTTAAAGCAGGAGATTACAGATCTCAAGTGTGATAATGAAAGGCTCAGAGAACAAAACGAAAGACTGACTGAAAATGTGATGAAATTAGAGCGAAAGGCAGATGATCTTGAATGCCGTTCAAAAAGGAACAATGTCATTTTCCACGGTGTTCATCGAAGAGAGAATGAAACTCGACAAGATTGTGAGGCTTTAATTCAGGACTTAATGACAGACAAATTGGATCTGACCCAAGACATACCATTTGACAGACTACACAGACTGAACAGAAAGGCAGACTCTCCGATTATCGGTTGTTGCACCTTCTATAAACATAAAGAAAAACTGCTAAACGCCAGAAGCAAATTACAAGGAACCAAAATATTCATAAGCGAGGACTTTTCTCAGCGGTTAGGGAAATTCGAAAAAAGTTGGTGCCTCATCTAAAAGAAGCCAAAAAGAACAACAAAAGATGTCCATGGTCTACGATCATTTGATCATTGACGGACAAAAATTCTCAGTCGATCAGGATGGTAAGCTCAAAAAGATGACCTAGGAAAATGGCCGGCCTGGTAAGGTAAAACACACGGGTGTAAATGAAAGTAATAAAAATATCCTTCACACTGACGATCGCGCTGTGGGAACAAGTAAAAGTCGGACACCGCCTACTCCTGAACACGAGATTGAAATATCACGTGCAGTTCGAGATGAGGTGGTCGACACATCCGTGCCTGCGCAACACACTGACAACAAAATTCAAAGCGTGTGTTTCTCTGATTTTCATGTGTCCCCGAATAAAGTACGAGATGATATTGAAGATGTCAGTCATGTTATTGGTCATGATATTTGGGATATCAGTGATATCATTGGTCATGAGGGTGGGGATGTTGGTGACGTCATTAGTCATGATGAGGGGGATGCCAGTGTTGTTGTTAGTCATGGTATGTGTGATGTCAGTCATGTTGTTGGTCGTGATGGTGTTGATGTCAGTGATGTAATTAGTCATTATAGTTGTGATTTCAGTCATGTTGTTAGTTATGATGGTGGTAATGTCATTAGTCATGATTGTGGTGATGTTATTGTTGAAAGCAATGTAGTCAATCATGTCAGTCATGTTATTGGTGACGACAGGAATAGGAATCATAATAGTGATTTTTCTTCTGATGTTAGTGACATTATTGATTATGACCATGATAATGCAAATGATGTGGATGATGACGTTTTCGACCACAAGCAAGAAAGTTTTCAAAATGAACGGTTAACTTTTTTGACTTATAACATTGAGGGACTGGCACGTATTTATGAACCTGATATGCGATCTTTTATTGGAAATTTTGACTTTGCTTTGCTGGTGGAAACTTTTTCTCAGACCTTTTCTTCACAGTGTTTTCCACAGCATAAAGCCTATGTTACACCGGCTGTCAGACTGACTGACTCTGTCACTGCCCGCCTCTCAGGCGGCGTTGTGCTATTAGTCAGAAAGGAACTAACTGCTTATATTGAATGTATAGAAATGGAATATGATAATGTAGTTATTTTGAAGTTATCTAAACGTTTATTTAATTCACACTCTGACATTGTTTTATTGGTGCATATCTCCCTCCGACTGACTCGGCATACTACAAAGATACGGAGATAACTAATGGTGTTGCACTAATTGAACAGTGTATTTTGGATGTTCTTGAACTGCTTGGCGATGTTCAATTTATTTTGTTTGGTGATTTTAATGCTAGGACTGGTACCGAATACCCTCATGATGACATTATCCCTGATGACTTTTTTGATAACTCTTCTGTGACCCATGTTAATTCAAGCCATCCTAGTCGACATTCTATGGATCATGTCGTGAACAGTTTTGGAAGATATCTCATTAATGTCTGTGAACAGTTTAGTTTTTCAATACTAAATGGAACTGTAGTGGGTGATGCACATGGAAATTTTACATATGTGGCTTCATCTGGTTGTAGTGTTATTGATTATTTCTTGATGTCGAGCAGCCTTTTGTCCTTGTGTTCGTCGCTGAAAGTTCAGAGCAGAATTGAGTCTAAACATATGCCAGTAGTTTTGGAGTTGTTGACTACCGCTATTGCTGAGATTCCAGAAAGAGTTCAGCCTAAAGGTAAATCTTATTCTAAGTATGTTTGGAATGAAGATTTTAGTCAAGACTTTTATTTGTGTTTGGATTCTGATGAGGTCAAAAACCACATCAATGAAGCAATTGAACTCGTTGATTATAATATTAACGCCGCTTTGACAAAGTTTAATGAGGGTTTATATATAGCTGGACGGTGTATGAAGAAGACTGTAACAACAGGTAGGGACAAAAAGCAGGTTTGGTACGATCTGGAATGTAGACAAAGTAGATTATTTCTAAGGAGAAAGTTGAGAGTTTTTAATAGGACACACGATGACACGGATAGACTGGCATATTGTGAGAAAAGAAAACAATATAAATACTTGTTAAGAGATAAAGCAGCTGGACACAGGGAGAGGGTGCTGTTGACGCTACAAGAAAAAATGAATGATCCAAAAGTTTTCTGGGCTACTGTGAAGTCTTATGTTTCAAAATCTTCCGCTTCAAATGAAATTACTAAAGAGGAGTGGTATAATCATTTCAACAATGTATTCAATTCACTGCCTGTTGATGGTAACGATATTGATTCCTTTGACATTGATGGCTATGGTAGTAATGATGATGTTGGTTTCCATGGTGGGGAACAGGTTGATGACGATATTATTGAAGCTTTAGAAGATGATAATATAGATATTCTTGAGCGAGACATAAATAATGATGAAGTTTTGGAAGCTATAACAGCACTAAAAAAGGGTAAGGCTTCGGGACCAGATGGTATAATTGGTGATTTTTTCAAAAACCCGTCAACACAAATAATACAATTTCTTGTTAAATACTTCAATTTTCTTTTCACGTCTGGTTCATACCCTGATGTATGGATGGAGTCTTTAATCCAACCATTACATAAAAAAGGTGATACTGCTGTCCCAGATAATTATAGAGGTATATTTTTGCTGAATATAAGTAGTAAAATGTATAGTTTTATTTTAAATAAAAGACTCTCAAACTGGATAGAACAAAAAGAATTAATTCATGAAACCCAAGCCGGCTTTCGAAAACATTACAGTACTATTGATCAGATCTTTACTTTAACAGCGTTAGTTCAAAAGCAGTTAGTTAAACGCAAGAAATTGTATGTTGCTTTCATAGATTTTAAGAAGGCGTTCGATTCGGTGATACGGGAAAGGCTTTGGATTGTTTTGAAGAAAAATAAGATAAGGGGTAAAATGTTCAATGCAATAAAGAGCATGTATAATGTTGTAAAAGCTAGGGTTAGAGTAGGAGGAGATGTTTCAGAAACATTTATGTGCCCTCGTGGCCTTAAACAAGGAGAAATATGTAGTCCTGTTTTATTTTCTCTTTTTATTAATCATTTAGCTGAAGAAATTACACGAACAGGAAAGCATGGTGTTCAACTTAACCCCGATTTCATAGAAATTTTAATCCTCCTCTTTGCAGACGACGTTGTGCTAGTTTCAGATACCATAAACGGATTGCAAACTCAACTAAATATCTTGTGGAATGTGTCCAAGCGATTAGGACTAATTGTGAACCTTGAGAAATCTAATATCGTTATATTTAGAAATGGTGGTTATGTTTCTATTCGTGAAAGGTGGAAATATGGAAATGAAACACTTTCGATAGTAAATATGTATAAATATTTAGGTATATTCCTTTCTACCCGTCTGTCATATACACATTCTCTTTTGGATCTGTCCAGTCGTGCAAAAAAAGGGGTAATTGCAATATTTCGTATTTTATGGTCAATTGGCAATTCGTCTCCTGCAGTATTTTTCAAACTGTTTGATGGCCAAATACAGCCCATGCTGACGTATGGGGCTGAGATATGGGGTATAAGAGCAAATCTTCAGCCAATTGAATCTGTTCATCTTTTTTCTTTAAAAAGGTTTCTCAATATAAAAATACATTCTTCAAATATACTAGCTTATGGTGAGACTGGACGATATCCACTTTTTGTAAATGTTTATGTTAAATGCCTGAAATATTGGTTACGCATTCTGAGAATGCCACTGAATAGGTTACCACTTAAAGCATATAACATGTTACTAACTCTGCAGAATCAAGGTAAAGAAACTTGGGTGTCCTCCATGCGGAATCTTTTATATTGTTATGGTTTTGGACACGTTTGGGAAAGCCAAGGTGTCGGAAACTGTAATTTGTTCATATCAACCTTTAAAAATAGATTAATAGAGTGTTATAAGCAGGAATGGCATTTTGACATAACAACAAGAGATAGATTCTCTTTTTATAGTTCATTCAATTCGGTGTTATCTATTAGTTTTCATCTAACTACAGTAAAACATGTTCCTGTGCGAAATGCTTTGACTAGATTAAGACTTGGTGTCTCATCATTGAGACCTCATCGTTTACGACATTGTCAAAATGTTTCAGGAGAAAATTTGAACTGCCCATTTTGTTTTGTTAGAGAAACGGAAATACACTTCATTTAGTATGTCCGAAATATAAGGAACTAAGGGAACAGTATATTCCCGCCAAGTTCTATAAATACCCATCATGTTTTAGATTATCAATGCTTTTGGCAAACCAGAATAGTATCGTAATAAATAATCTAGCAACATTTATATTCAAATCGTTGCAATTGAGACGGCTTTTCCTGATTTAAAAGAATTGCAAACCAGCTACAAATCATCTGGTATCCCAGCATGTACTTTTGCTTTCCCATTGGTGAACATGTTCTGATAGTATGTCTAATGTTCGACATGTTACACTATAATTGTTGTCATATTGTACTTTGAACTCAACTCCCATGATATGGGCTGTAGGCCTAATCATTAAATTTCGTATTCGTATTCGTATTCGTATTCGTATTCTCCTTCTTTCCCCCCGGCCCTCCCCTTTCCCCTCCCTCCCCTCCTTTTTCTTCCCCTTTTAAAATTTTTTTTTTTTGTCTATCTGTATATGTATATATATTTATGTTTCTTTTTCTTCTTTGCCTTAACTAGGCTGACCCTGGAGAAAGGTCCAGTGACGGTGAGGAAAGACCCACTGACCACAGGGAAAGTCCTGTTGACAGTGGGAAAGACTACAACTTTGGATTCTCTCTTGAGGGCACATAAGACCGTATGGCGAAAGCTTGGCTGTGTCTGGAGTGACACTGTCTTCATCTGTCCGTGGGCAGGGGTGGTTGGGTCTGTGGGGTGTGCTCGGCAGCTGGAGGGTGGTGTTTTTCGCCGGTGGGCTCTGCAGTCATGAAATACGGGCTGGTACACCCATGGGGATGCTACTTTAAGGCTGTTATGAGCTGCATCCTGTAGTCTAATTTACCTCTGTTCAGGAGCAGTTATGTCCCTTGATATCTTAATGGAGTATCCTGTGCGTGCCTGTACCCATCGTCAACACAGCGCAGGCCTCCAGGGGTGGTGCAGGACTGCTCTGGGGGCAGGCGAAAACAGTGCTTCTCTGGGTCCTCCCCAGCACCTTCGGGTGTTTCTTTTTCTTCTTTGCCTTAACTAGGCTGACCCTGGAGAAAGGTCCAGTGACGGTGAGGAAAGACCCACTGACCACAGGGAAAGTCCTGTTGACAGTGGGAAAGACTACAACTTTGGATTCTCTCTTGAGGGCACATAAGACCGTATGGCGAAAGCTTGGCTGTGTCTGGAGTGGCACTGTCTTCATCTGTCCGTGGGCAGGGGTGGTTGGGTCTGTGGGGTGGCTCGGCAGCTGGAGGGTGGTGTTTTTCGCCGGTGGGCTCTGCAGTCATGAAATATGGGCTGGTACAACCCATGGGGATGCTACTTTAAGGCTGTTATGAGCTGCATCCTGTAGTCTAATTTACCTCTGTTCAGGAGCAGTTATGTCCCTTGATATCTTAATGGAGTGTCCTGTGCGTGCCTGTACCCATCGTCAACACAGCGCAGGCCTCCAGGGGTGGTGCAGGACTGCTCTGGGGCAGGCGAAAACAGTGCTTCTCTGGGTCCTCCCCAGCACCTTCGGGTGTTTCTTTTTCTTCTATATGTGTGTGTATATATATGTATAGATAATTTTTTTGTTTTTTTTTTGTTTTTTTTTGGTCATTGGGAGTGTTGTTAGCGCCTCTCATCATGACCGCATATCTATCTTTTGCGTTAATGCTCTTATTTTGCTCTTTTTTTTCTGTTGCGCCACCATAGCACCACCTACTTCCCTATGCTACACCCAGATGTCTTAATGTATGCCTTGTTTGTACATTTACCCATTTATTCCCATTGTTACCCCCCCCCCCCCCCCAGTGTGTGCGCTTATTGGCGTGTGTATGTGTGCGTGCGTGTTTGTTCGTGCGCGCGCGCGCACTTGTGTGTGTGTGTGTGTGTGTGTGTGTGTGTGTGTGTGTGTGTGTGTGTGTGTGTGTGGTTTTGCCCGCGGGCAAGTGCCTTTTTTTTTTCTTTTTTCTTTTTTTTCTCGTGTGTGTGGGGGGTGAGCCTTGCAGCTCTTAGCTGCGTCTGGCTAGTGGGTTTTTTCTCGGGGTTCTCCCGTTTTCCCTCTCACCCCTTGGTGCTTGGGTAGGGCAACCTACCCTTGGGTCAGACTTGGGTCGGATGCTTTAGGCGGCTGACCCCCTTCTCTCCCCCCCCTCCCCTTGTCATTTAAAATGCTTTTTCGAGTATATTGTATCTTATTTATTGTGCTTTCTCTTGTTCATTTAATTCATATGCAATACACCCACTACATACCATCACACCCTCCCCCTCCACTCACTCTCCTTCCCCTCCTCTTCTCTCTCTCATTCTCCACTCTTCCTCTACTTCCATTCTCTCTCTGTCTCTCCCCTCTCTTTCTCCCTCTCTCTCTCTCTCTCTCTCTCTCTCTCTCTCTCTCTCTCTCTCTCTTCTCTCTCTCTCTCTCTCTCCCTCTCTCCTTTTCCTCCTCCTCACTTTACTCTACCCTCTTTCCTCGTGCCCTATTCCTCGAACTCTACTCACCCTCTCTTCCACTGTCCCTCTGTCTACTTCATTCACCACTTTGGCTTCACAAGGGGAGTATTGTGCATGTTTATGTCTGTATTTTTTTTGTCGCTGAGGAAGGCATTTTGCCGAAAATTTCTTGTCCTGTTTTGTGTCGTGCATTAAATCGTCGTTACTTCACACTTTGTTTGTGTGCTCTTCTGCTTTTTTGTCGTGTTTCAGTAACGCCGCAGTTTGTTTCATTTGCCGTTTATATACTTATGGCTTCTCCTCCCAAACCCTCCAGAAAAGATAATAACACAGCTACAAAACTTGTGTTTCAAATTCATATGGGATAATAAACCAGATAAGATAAAAAGCAAATATTCAGTTCATCACACTAAAAATGGTGGGCTAGGTTTTCCTGAAATACAAGTGTTTATACTGGCCCTAAAAATGACATGGATGAAAAAGATCTTCACGGGAACATCCAAATGGAAAAAATACTGTTTATGGATTGTCCTGAGATAGAATCATTGGAACAGTGTGGGCCTTTGAGATTACTTAAAAATAATTGTAACAAATTTTGGAAAGATGTGTTTGCAGCTTATGCGACTTTTTGCAAACACGTGTCTGTAAAAGAAGCGCAAGAAGTATAAACAGAACCCTTGTTTGACAACGACAAGTTTAGAATAGATAATAGTACATTTTTCTTTAGAAAGTGGACACACAAAAACATATTCCTGGTAAGAGATGTGGTTGATGAAAAGGGTTGCTTTTTAAGTTATAAAGCTTTCTGTGAAAAAGTATACTATCAATGTAAACTATTTAGAATACATGAGTTGTGTTCAATCAATCAAAAGCTTCCTTGCTGCAAAGAATATCAAAATAAAAGATAGCAAATGCAATGAAAGTACAAACGCACAAGAAATAATAGCAAATGTTTAAAAAGGTTCAAAACCTTTCTATGATGTTTTACAACAGCCAATCATTATACATGATATAAATGCTTTTGCAAAGTGGGAGCAAATACTAAATATTAATGTGGACTGGGATAGAACACTAAAACAAATAAAAGAAATAAAGGAAATCAGATTAAGGTGGTTCCAAATTAAGTTGTATTATAA
Organism: Conus ventricosus; assembly: GCA_018398815.1. Taxonomy (NCBI): domain Eukaryota; kingdom Metazoa; phylum Mollusca; class Gastropoda; order Neogastropoda; family Conidae; genus Conus; species Conus ventricosus. Next base: position 46,539,269 of record CM031598.1, on the reverse strand, counting down.
TATTTTAGTTAACAACAATATTTTGAAGAAAATGAGACTTACAAATAGTGACATGCACTTTTTGTACAAATGAGAAAGATTCAGCCAGACATTATTTATGGTTCAGTGATGTTTCACAATGTTTTTGGAGGGACTTGGAGAAGACTTTAATAGAGAAGTGTGAACAATGTTTTCAGTTAAAATTCAACGTAGAACTTGTTTTGTTTGGGAATGATGACAAAAAACAAAACAAAACAAAACAAAAAAACAAAACAAATAGAAGACACTTTTGATCGGATTAATCTAGTAGCAAAATACTTCATTTACAAATGCAGGATAAATACGATCAAACCAAATGTAACACACTTTTGAGAGATTTGAAACACAACTATATAGTTGAAAAATACATCTTTTCAAAAAACGTTTAAGCTTGCAGATTTCTGTTGAAAGTGGTAACCTTACCAGTGTCTTCTTGATGATGTACAGTGATAGATAATGATGTAAGGATGTATGCTTGTATACAAATGTGTCACTCCAAGTGTGCATTTTTTTATGAATGCAATTATGGTAACACCACGTTAGATCAGTGTTTCATGCTGCATTGTTCAAGGCTCAGTCTCACTGTACAATAATGTAATGTGTGTGTGTGTGTGTGTGTGTGTGTGTGTGTGTGTGTGTGTGTTGTGTGTGTGTGTGTTTAAGTATGTTTGTATATGAATATGAGTACATGTATAGATATATGTGTCTGTGTATAAGTGTATTTTACAGTTATCTTTTGCTCTACTTTTCACAGTAGTAAGAAATATTTATGTATCATCAGTTTAATGTATGTATGAAAATCTCTGCGCACTGTCCTCTTTCTGAGCATATGTATCTCTTCTGTTACTTGAATAAAATGTGGGAGGAAAGAAAAAAAAAACTTGAAAAAAAAAGAAAAAAAATTAAAACTCGGCCAACCGCCCCCCCCCCCCCCCCCACCCCCAAAACATATCGTGATTATATAGCTTACACTGAAGCTCCAGTCACCAAAGACAGATCCGGCGACGGACACACCGAACATGAAAATTATAGAGCATTCCAGGAGCAGTTTGCTCCATACAGGCTCACAACATGCGTTCTAACAATGGAGCTAGACACGAGGACCCACAGGCGCACCGCTGATGCAGACAAGCTTTGAAATTAACATGCTGTGGTACTGACACAACGAAGCTGCTTCAAACGGTGGCAAACATGAGAATGGGAAGTCCGGACTGGCTCAGCTGGAATTCTAGACATTGCTTCATGCCCGCCCGTCTGGCACGAAGCAATGTCCAGTATTCTATCTGAGGGTAAAACGAGTGCATGGAATACTGCCCTCGACAACCAGATGTTGTGGGAAAGGAATAAGCGGAAACACGTGCGAGAAACGTAAGTGCAACAGCCAGGCCGATTTGAGGCCACTCAAAACATACAAACAAACAAAAAACTTAAAGAATCTTCTGAAGACGCAAAGTTGAGGTCGTCCTACCATAGACCATCTTTCAGAACAAAATAGCCAGAGGAAGCAGTGAGGCATGTTTAAATGTAGAGGTACAAGCACCAGCAAATATATTCCATGTATGTTTCAGCGCAGAAACACACACACACACACACACACACACACACACACACACACACACACACACACACACACACACTCTCTCTCTCTCTCTCTCTCTCTCTCTCTCTCTCTCTCTCACTCTCCTCTCTCTCTGTCCAAGTCTCTCTCTCTCTCTCTCTCTCTCTCTCTCTCTCTCTCTCGCACACATACACACACGCGCGCGCGCGCGCACACACAACCACACACACACACACACACACACACACACACGCGCGCGCGCCACACACACACACACACACACACACACACACACACACACACACACACACACACACACACTTCCTCGAGCGCCTTCACAGCGCACTTACCACGGCAGTTCCAACAACTTGATTATCTCTGAGGAGCTGTTAAGTGCCTTAAAGATGGATACAACTAGTTAGCTTATCACTTAATACTTGTATGGCAATGAAAAGCGATACTTTGAGGACAAGGTAGACCGAGGGTAACAAGAAAGTGAAGACAGGCGGACGACAACAATGGCTTCAAATAACATACAAAATATTAAATTTTGCACCAAGAAGTGCAAAGCTGTAGCTAAAAAAAAAAAAAAAAAAAAAAAAAAAGCCTAAACGCGCGGCAACAGCGAAGATAGTGAAGTAGCTATTAATAATAGGCTTAAGTGCACAGTCCTCACATCATCTCTACTGATAGGAGGATAGGTACACGTCATACGTCAGCTTCAAGGTGTGGAAGGAGGTGAGGGTGGGGTGGAGGGTCAGGGGTTGGAGGTAGGGGAGGTGGGAAAAATCCGCGGAGGGGGGGGGGGGGGGGGGGGGGGGGGGGGGGGGGGGGGGGGGGGGGAGATGAGGAGGGGAGAAGACGCTCGGCTCTCAGATGTGCTTATCTAACTGCTGGGGTGGGTGAAACGCCCCACATGCATGCGCCTGTGTGTCTGTGTTTTCATACTCCCGTTTCGCAGTTTGTCGTATTGGGCACAATTCTCCTTTTCACGTGGAAAAGAAAAAGAAGGCCACGCCGTTCCTTCTCGTCTCGCTGGGCCACTGACAGGAGTGACAAAAAAAACCCGCACAACACCCACTGTTATTGCCCCGTGTGTATACTAAACATGGCGTTGTATTGACTGATGTGATTGAGAAGGGAGGGGACCACTGGCACCTCCTGATTCTACTTTAAAAAAAAAAAAAACTACGTGTGAAGGTGGTTGACAGTCCCTCTGGCAGTGATCTTCTCTTGGAGCGTGACGACCTTGGAGTTCAGGTGCATCTGTACAGCCGCACACTGTGGCAACATTCACCCTAAGCTCATTGTGGAGATAGGGGAAAACAAAGTTGTGACTCGCCAGACAATGTGTCTCGTCGGCTGACAAGTTTGGCCTCGCCTGCTTCGGGTATTTTTTCGCGTTGAGATTTATAGAAGACAGCTGTCATCTTCACTTGGTCAAACGCATGGTCAGTGTGCATGGATTACATGGAATTTTCTTCGTCAAGTCAACTAGTTCTGATTGCTCGTCTGCTCGTGTGCTTTGCCAGGAACTTTAATATGAGCTTTGTTCATTTGCTTCCTGAGTCTGTAGCGTGTGTCTGTCCATTTGCTTCCTCAGTCTGTAGCGTGTCTGTCCATTTGCTTCCTCAGTCTGTAGTGTGTGTCTGTCTGTCCATTTGCTTCCTGAGTCTGTAGTGTGTGTCTGTCTGTCCATTTGCTTCCTGAGTCTGTAGCGTGTGTCTGTCCATTTGCTTCCTCAGTCTGTAGTGTCTGTCTGTCCATTTGCTTCCTCAGTCTGTAGCGTGTGTCTGTCCATTTGCTTCCTCAGTCTGTAGTGTGTCTGTCTGTCCATTTGCTTCCTCAGTCTGTAGTGTGTGTCTGTCTGTCCATTTGCTTCCTCAGTCTATAGCGTGTGTCTGTCCATTTGCTTCCGCAGTCTGTAGTGTGTGTCTGTCTGTCCATTTGCTTCCTCAGTCTGTAGCGTGTGTCTGTCCATTTGCTTCCTCAGTCTGTAGTGTGTGTCTGTCTGTCCATTTGCTTCCTCAGTCTGTAGCGTGTGTCTGTCTGCCCATTTGCTTCCTCAGTCTGTAGCGTGTGTCTGTCTGTCCATTTGCTTCCTCAGTCTGTAGCGTGTGTCTGTCTGTCCATTTGCTTCCTCAGTCTGTAGTGTGTGTCTGTCTGTCCATTTGCTTCCTCAGTCTGTAGCGTGTGTCTGTCTGTCCATTTGCTTCCTCAGTCTGTAGCGTGTGTCTGTCTGTCCATTTGCTTCCTCAGTCTGTAGCGTGTGTCTGTCTGTCCATTTGGTTCCTCAGTCTGTAGCGTGTGTCTGTCCATTTGCTTCCTCAGTCTGTAGCGTGTGTCTGTCCATTTGCTTTCTCAGTCTGTAGCGTGTGTCTGTCCATTTGCTTCCTCAGTCTGTTGCTTCCACTGTAGGTATGTACTGTATTCTGTCTGTCCATTTGCTTCCTCAGTCTGTTGCTTCCACTGTAGGTATGTACTGTATTCTGTCTGTCCATTTGCTTCCTCAGTCTGTTGCTTCCACTGTAGGAATGTACTGTATTCTGTCTGTTCACTTGCTTCTTCAATACATTGCTTGTTCTGTCTGTTCATTTTCTTCCTCGGCATGCAGTCTGTTCTGACTGTCTGTTCACTTACCTAAGGAGTTCGTTGGTGGTTCTGGTTTTGCTTTGGTTCGTTTTTGTTTGTTTGTTTGTTTTGTTTTGTTTTGTTTTGTTTTATTTTGTTTTGTTTTTTTTCTAACTTAAAACGAGCTTGCTCAGTCTATTTATTTCCTTCCCCATCACGAAGCTCGTTTTGTTTCTTCATTTTACGTCCATGTTTAGCTTGTTCTGTCTGTTCATTTACTTCCTCGGGACATTGCGTCTTCTCTTTGTTCGTTTATCTCCTCAGTGCATGATTTCTTCTGTTTGTTTATTTGTTTTGTTAGTACATTGCTTGTTCTGTCTGTTCATGTTCTTTATCAGTGCGTTACTTATTCTGTCTACTCATTTCTTTCCTCAAGGCGTAGCTTTCTCTGTTTGCTCATCTGGCTCCTCAGTACGTTGCTTGTTCTGTTTGTTCATTTTACTTCGTCTGTAGTCAGCTTGATCTGGCTGTTCATTTGCTTTTCCAGTAGTCAGCTTCTTTCTCTACGTTCATTTGCTTCACACCACGTAGCTTGTTCTATATATTCGTTTTGTTCCTCAGTACGTAGCTTGTTCTACAGATCAATTGGCTTCCTCAGCTTGTTCTAGTTGGGTGTTCGTTTATTTTTCTTGTTCTGTTCGTTTACTTCCACAATTAGTTGAGGCAGCTCATCTTGATCTCTTTATTTGCCTTATCATCAGATTGAAGCAGCCTGTCTTGTTTGTTCTTTCACTTTGTCAATAATTAGTTAAGCTGGGTTAATTGACTGCAGACTTAACTGACTACCCTTACATGAGCGTCGTCAGTTACGGTAGCTGCTTTTTCACCCCATTTGTCTGATCGGTTCATTAGTGCAGTCAGGTAGCTTATCTTATTTTATTTGCGTGTAAAATAATGTGATTTGTCTTTTCAATTTCTTCATCGATCAATTCAGTTGTCGTCGTCGTCGTCGCCGTCGTGGCCTACTAGAAGCCTAAAAGCACAGGCTTGACTGATTTCCAATAACGTTGTGATCGTGTGAAAATAGCCGTGGTCAAATTTCTTCTGCTGAGGCAGTGTCTTCAGCATGAGCCACGGTTATAATGTTGACACAGTTCTTGTCTGTGTATTCATCACAGCCTTTTGTGCTCACCAGTCCAGGTGTTCTACAGGTACAGTCAGCAATTCCCACGGCCGGAATTTTTATTACACCACACAACTTTGTAAAGCCTTCATGCTGCAACTTTCTGTCCACGTAAACTGGAGAATAAGTCCCTCTGGCTCCCCATCCCCCCCTCCCTCCCCCCCCCCCCCCCCCCCCCCCTCACCTCTCCACCTCCCCCTGCTTCCGATCTTTCTTGTTTTCAAAGGGATCCAAGTCTGTACCTGAAAATAAGTTGGGAAAGAACGACATTTGGCAGCGGATGCCGGATGAGATTGGACTGTGTGATTCAAATCCTCCCATTTCAACCCAAACCACACCGCACACCCAACTGCAGGAAACACCGGTCCAAAAAAAAAAAAAAAAAAAAAAAAAAAAAAAAATCCCACAAATGAAATCGTCTGCTGGGAATGGAACCTTCGGGCCAATATTCAACAAGCGCGCTACACTCACCACTGCGTCACAGTGGCTGACACACTGGCACTGCTAGCTCAGGCAAATGGCCCGATCCGTTGCCCAGTCACGCGTGTCAGTAGTTAATGAGGTATTTCATAAATTGCCTCTTCCCTTTGTTTGATCTTTGTGGCACTGCTAGCTCAGGCAAATGGCCCGATCCGTTGCCCAGTCACGCGTGTCAGTAGTTAATGAGGTAGTTCATAAATTGCCTCTTCCCTTTGTTTGCTCTTTGTTTGGACTGTCCACTCCTATTGTGAAAGTTAAAACTTATTGACCTGAAAAGTTTTACGTGCTTTTGTTTGGTGTGTGTGTGTGTGTGTGTGTGTGTGTGTGTGTGTGTGTGTGTCTGTGCATGTGTGCATGTGTGTCTGTGTCTGTGTGTGTGTGTGCATGTGCGTTCGTGTGTGTGGTGTGTGTGTGTGTGTGTGTGTGTGTGTGTGTGTGTGTGTGTTTGTGTGTGTGTGTGTGTGTGCAAGCGCGCGAGCGTATGTGTGTGTGTGTGTTTGTTTGTGTACATGTGTGTGTGTGTGTGTGTGTGTGTGTGTGTGTGTGTGTGTGTGTGTACAAAAACAGAAAGTAGGGGTGGCGATGATTGGTAGTTGACAGTATCACAGGCCAGCGAGGCACTCAGTTTTGCGCAAAGTCATTTAGACTGAATTTTTGTCGACATAGTTATGACTTAATCCACAGCACATGATATGATAGTGCTGGCCAGAATCAGGGGCGGATCGAGCACTAAAGGCTGATAGTGGGGAGGGGGGGGGGGAGGCAAACTGAAGCCAAACCATGGTCTAGGGGTCGTTAGGACCCAGGAGTAACGCCCCGATCAGAGCTAGGGAAAGCAACAGGGGTGGGGTGGGAGATGGGGCCTCAGACGAAGGTAATGTAAATTTTTCAGGTGCATAGGAGGTCACCACACCTGGAAGATTACAAAGTGTCTGTTTTATTAGATATATATGTGCACATCTATCCCTGTTTGTTTTTGATAATCTTTGAGATGAAAATGTGTTGCTTTAAATGAAATATTCACACACACACACACACGCACACACACACACACACACAACTACACACACACACACACACACACACACACACACACACACACACACACACACACACAATCGCAGGGGAGAAGGAAGCACCTAGGAACATGCCCCTCCCCCTGAATCCTCCTTACTAAATTAAGTCTAACAACAGAATGCAGTCAGCGTGTATCATTCCACACGGAACACAACGCAACATGCCAGTCAAATCCAGTACACGGAAAACGGAATATCACCTAAATACATAACGAGCAACGTGACCTCAACGTGAAAGAAGACAAGGGAGGGAAGTGCAGGGGAAGGAGATGGGGGAGGGGAGAGGAGGGGGCAAGTAAAGGGGGGTGTGTGTGGGGGGGGGGAGGCCACACGACGTGCGACGGACGCCGACACCCTTGACTCATGCCCCAAATCTTGTAAACAATTTTCTTTTGGTCTGTACACGCCATGCACCACTGGAGCAGACGACAATCGCGGCGCAACAGACGACCTACACATATGTGATGTAATCACAAGCGCTGTGGAATATCTTTCGAATGCTGTGAAATATCTGTCGCTGATACTGTTTTGAACACGATTTGAATCCTGATAAGCCTTTTAGATTAGTTTCATTCTAGATTTCTCATGGCAGGCGCAAGGGGGATTACTCGATTCACATACCAACCCTCAACCTTGCTCAAACACCTAACATTTTTGAGAGAGAGAGAGAGAGAGAGAGAGGGGTGTGTTTTTCTGCATTTTTGCTGTTGTCAGTTCGTACTGTCATTCGCATGCCATAGACAGGCTTCAGAACTGTTCCTTATTAGGCTCACTGTTTTGCTTTCAATTAAACGTAACAATTCTTAAGTTTTGGGGGAAGTTGCTCCCCTCTCCCCCCCCCCCCCCCCCACTAATCTCCACCTTAGCAGTCGACTTGCAAGCACAATGTCTCACGAGACAAGTGATTAACAGAAGGAGTTAAGATTAGGATAAAACCGCTAAGACACAGATACTAAGATAAACACGGTTTCACCGGTGTTTCACTTCGTTCAGGCTGTGTGTGTGTATGTGTGTGTGTGTGTGTGTGTGTGTGTGTGTGTGTGTGTGCGCGCGCGGGCGCGCGCGCGTGTCTGTCTGTATGTGTGTGTGTGTTGTAGAAGTGGGGGACGAAGATGAGATTTGGGAGTGGGGGGGGGGGGGGGGAGACAGCAGTGACTGTTCTGTTTTTGATACGGATTGGGAGCTGGGGGGGGGGGGGGGGGGGGCGGATAATGAAGGCTAGGGAAGGGGGGGGGGGGTGTCGGCCATCAATGCCTGTTCTGCTTCAAGAGCTGACGAGGACTAGGAGAGTATGGGAAAAGGCGAAGAAGGGATGGGGGAGGGTCGGGGAGCGGTAGGGGCTTAGTAGAGCTTGTTGTTGAGCTAATAGATAAAAAAGCACGCATGCACACACACACACACACACAGGCACACGCAAGCACGCACACACACACACACACACACACACACACACACACACACACACACCACATTACAAACACACACACACACACACACACACACACACACACACACAGGCACACGCAAGGACACACACACACACACACACACACACACACACACACACACACACACACAGGCACACGCAAGCACACACACACACACACGCACGCACACACACACACACACACACAACACACACCTTTAACTGCCCCCCCCCCCCCCCTGCAGTCCTGCAGTTGTCTCCCGTCACAGTGACAAAGTTTGGCGTGTTGCAGGCGGAGGTCACGGAGAAGGATGGAGCGGAGGGGCAGGGGACGGGACAGGGGGCCGTCAACGTGGCCTACGTGTCTTCCGACCAGGAGGAGGGCGTGTCCGCGGTGACTGGCCGGGACCCTCCTCCCCAGGTAGTCTGCTTTTTCAGTCAGCCAGGCACTCGTACGCCTGTATTTCTCTTCATTGATTTGTTGATTAGCACCATTCTAGCATCGCACGTGCGCGCGGAACGCACTCGCGCACACTTCAGCAAATGCTTCTACTCGTGTCCAGATTTATATGGCTTATGCGTGCGCGCGCGCGCGTGTGTGTGTGTGTATGTGTGTGTGTGTGTGTGTGTGTGTGTGTGTGTGTGTGTGTGTGTGTGTGTGCGTGCGTGCGCGCGCGCGCGCGCTTCCCTCCCATACACATACTGATGCATGCATGCTTTTCACACGAACGCTCTCTTTCTTTCTCTCTCTTTCTCACTCTCTCTGTCTCTCTGTCTCTGTTTCTCTGTCTGTATCTCTGTCTTTCTGCCCCCCCCCCTCTCTGTCTCTCTCTCTTTCTCTGTCTCTCTCTCTCTGTCTCTCTCTCTGTCTGTCCGTCTTACTGCCCCCCCCCCTCTCTCTCTCTCTCTCTGTGTCTCTCTCTTTCTGTCTTGCTCGTGAAACAATGTGTGTTGAACGTCACATGGAGAGATAGAACGAGACGTAAAAGCTAGTGATTAAAATAATTCAAAACAGACTACAGCCGCAAGCAGACCCCAAAAGTGCTAAAGGAACAGGCTGGATTCCTGAAAGACAGAAGTACAATCGAACAGATCTTTAACCTGAGTACCATTCGCAGAACGCACATCCAACTCCAATGGTTGTTCTACCACGTCTTTATAGACTTCAAGGAGGCACTCGACAGAGCCTTGCAGGAGGCGCTATGGGCCACAAGGAAGAAATTTAACATCGGGCAGGAGGTGATTGTCACACTGTCACTTTTGCACACATGCATTCATGACAGCATTTACTCCATACGCACACGCAATCTTTCCAGTCAACCAAAAGGCGCACTACCGAATGTTTTTTCTTCTCCTCTCCTTCGGGGAAAAACACTTTACTAAATCACATCAAACAATTTATAAACAGATTTTATACATGTATCTCTCTTTACACTGAGAGATAAACTAATTCATTCAAGATTCTATAAAGTCATGGCCTTCACATTACATTAGCCCAAGATCCAGACCAGGAGAATAAATAACCCCTGTAATCATTGATGCCATGCCTGTATCAGATATAAGACTCTCTCCATACTGTCATGATTCCCTGTCTCTCTCAGACATCGTATCGCCCCTTGAATTCTCCCGTCACTGGAGATATGAGTTCCGACTCCTCTCCCTTGAATTCTCCTGTCACTGGAGAGATGATGAGTTCCAACTCCTATCCCTGGGGTCTTTAATTGCTGGGGCTGAACTACCGGTGTGTTCCCCACACCATGGCCATCTTTAACCACCTCACGGGGTGAAGGGTGAAGGGCTGAAACACGAATAAGGTTCGTGTAAATAACCTGCTTCTTAATTCAACATATGAATTCTTTCTTTCTCCTTTCTTTAGGTTTTCCCCTGTAGCTTTCCCCAACTATCTATGGCTCACCTGGTAATGACTGGTCAGCAGTGAGGACCAGCGTCCTGACAGGTTCGAGTCTCTAGGCCATCTGCTGGGCTAAAACTGATTCTTTCCTCCCTCCTCCTAGTGAGTGCATACTCAGTGTTCAAAACACATGACCAGCACCTTACCAGCCCTTATTAAACTATCTCTCAGTGGTCACTTTCACCCAATGACCACCCTTCTTTCTTTAATGAGTCATTCTCACCATTATTTGGGGACGCCCGCTACACTAGTCAAGCCACATAAATATTCTTCCTTTTTAGTTGTGGCATGGGGAAATGATTCATATCACTAAACTACATGTGATGGAGCGTCAATGCCTTGATGTGAGGCTACGTCACATGACAGTGATAACAACATCCATCAACTGTGCTCCTAAGTGACTTGTGCAGCACTCATACATGTGCCATTGGAGCATGGTCCCATGCTTCAGCTGGAGTTCGTCAGGGCTGGTTTCTAACTCCCACACTTTTCAACATATTCCTGTCAGTGCGGTCAGCACTAGAAGAAGAATCATCATGAACCTTCAGGAAGGTTGTTTTTAGAAAATTTTTTTTAACCTGTCTTCCATCGTCTTTCTTTTGCATTATTGGGTTTCTCTCTCTCTCTCTCTTCTCTCTCTCTCTCTCTCTCTCTCTCTCTCTCTCTCTCTCTCTCTCTCTCTCTCTGCGATTCAGGGTATTGATGGCATGCAAGATATCATCATCAAAGAAAGAGATAGGGACATTACTAATGGTGAGATTTGTAGATGGTATCTCTCGCTCTTTCACTTGAGGAGAAGTGACAAGGACAGGATTTTTTTCTGTCACTTCCACCCATACATGCTCTCAACTCGCAAACCCTTGTTACCAGAATTTTTTGTCTGGATTCCGACGTGTGAGGATAAATCCTCCAAAATCCACCAATTCTATGAGCTCCCTCAACCAAAAACCAGCTCTTTTCTACACAGAGGAGCATATTAATTTTTTCCGCTGTAGTGAATGGTCTTTGGTAAAAACCCGGGAGTTGATTATTCAAAATAAACACTGGCAGGACTCTTGTTGCCATCTTTTTTTCCCTTTCTTTCTCTTTTGTTTTATTTTTCTCATTTTTCTTTTTTTTTAATTTTTTTTTTATTGATGTTACTGAACAAACGGATGGTTGAAGAACGAGGACACAACTTATTAGACATCACTAATCACATCCTACCATGTAGTACTGTATCGCTCTATATGAAAATCAAAATGAAATAGTAACATATTTTTACATTTAAGTAAAAACTTGCAAAGATGTTCACGATGCACCGATAAAATCTGTAAAGGAAGAAAACAGGAACACACTCCCAGTTTTAGACTACACGCTTCCAATTACCAGAGGGAGAAGCACGATAGAACAAAATACAGTCGTAAGTTAGCAAGCCGGGCCAGCAACAGAAATAGGAACAAAAGCTAAGTCATACAACAACAAAAATCCCGGGCACGTGTGCTACATTAGAACGATCAGAATATGCGGCCATTCGTCGCGAATTTCACTGAGGAGATATCCAAAGATGAACTTCACTGGTGATCTGAACTCAGAGACTGTTGGTGGCACCTGGAAGCCAGTTTAGATGAATATGCAGTCAACAGCGGACATGTTGCGTACGAAAGAAATTCTCAAGGTGGGGCTGTTCATAGTTTTGGTGAAACGTCAGTACAGGTAACTTGTCTGTTTCGGTTGACTCTCGTGAACGGTTTTACTGCGGGATACACTAGGGCAAATTTTCGTATATTTTTTTTTCTTCTTGAGAGAGGAAATAGTGTGATTGATTACTTTTTTTTTTTTAATCTCCATTGATTTCATCCCCTGCCTTATACATTTTCTGATGTCAGCCGTGTGCAGTCGCAATACATGCTGTTGAGTTTGTTGCATATGCTGCCCTAAAACATGTAAAACCTGGAATCAAGCACAGTGCACTGACATTGAAACAGGACCCTCTGAACACTCAGTTACGTTGAGTTCTTGTCTTCAGGTGAAGGACGGTTGGCGACGGGGTGAGATGGCGGACTGTGTAAAGAGTGTTGACAATCGGGATCGTAGTTAGGAGGAGTGAAGTTGGGGATGGGATGGGGTGGGAGAATGTTTGCACACCAGATCAGGCACGTTCGGGACAATCGTGGGTTTGCGTGCGTATGAGAACTTAACTACCGTTCTCAAAAGGTAGACAGTTTGGCAATGGAATCGAAAACTTCACATCTTTGTTTTCAAATCACTGATGTGACTTCTTGTGCTGTTGTTGGTTGCACGGCTCAGCAGGCGACAGACGGATGCGGTCGAGTTATGTACGAATCATGAGCGCTATAGGCCTATCTCATTCGCGCTACGTGCCAAAATGCTGTGTACCATTATAACAATGTTCATCAGCGCCAGGGCCCAGTAGCGCTACGTGCCAAAATGCTGTGTACCATTATAACAACGTTCATTAGCGTTACGGGCTAATAGCACTACGTGCCAAAATGCTGTGTACCATTATAACAATGTTCATTAGCGTTACGGGCCAATAACGCTACGTGCCAAAATGCTGTGTACCATTATAACAATGTTCATTAACATTATGGGCCAACAGCGCTACAGCAATGGAGAATTCTTAACTCACAGAGCTTTTTCACACACGATCAATAGCAAAGTAAATTTCTTAGAATACATGAGTTGTTTACAAACAATTAAACAGTATAAAAGAATAAGACAAATTGTCATTAATGATTATGTAGGCGACTCCTGTACAAAGGCAATACGTTCGATAATCTGTGTATCCAAAGGAACGAAAAGGTGCTATAATATCCTGCTGAATAAAATAGAAATTCTAAATATTAAGCCTTTAGTGCACTGGGAAGAAAAACTTAGTATACCAGTTGACTGGGAAAAGGTTTTTAAAAAGTTAAAAGATTATCGGAAATAAAACTAAAGTGGTTTCAACTTAGAATCTGTTACAGAATTTTAGTGACAAATACCGTTTTAAAGAAGATGGGAATAGTTAACAGTGACATGTGCCATTTTTGTAACCAGGAAAAAGATACCATCCAACACTATCTATATAACTGTGACTTTTTTTTCGTTCTTTTTGGACAGAGCTACAACTAATTCTGAGAGAAAAATGTGCAACTTGTCACAGGCTGTCATTTCACATCGAACTGATTCTTTTTGGCATTGAAGACAACACAAGAACAGATGAAATTCTTGACCATATAATTTTACTGGGAAAATGTTACATATATAAACGCAGAATGAACAAAATAAGACCCTCAGTGCAAAATTAACATTCTTTAAAGAATTAAGATTCAGATGTCAAAGGGAAAAATACTCACATAATCTGGAAATGAAACACTGATTTTGAACAAAAATGGTGTCAGTACACAAATTTATTAGAACACTGAATAAGGGTAATTATCATCCTGACTCACAATTACAAAAATAAAAACGAAGATTTTTTTAAAATTTAAAACAAAAGACAGTTTTAGGTGTTCTTCATATTAAGAACAGGATGAGATTCAATCTAAAAAAAAAAAAGAAAAAAAAAGAATGTCAGTTTAAGGCTGTAAAGAAATCGTGTCAAGATGTGGATCAAGGTCGGTCAACAAAGTAGAATAAAATAAGCATAGATTAAATTGACATTCTGACAAAAACGAAGGACAGGTTTTAGCTTTAGCTTAAGGTCAAGTTGAGGATGTTTAGAGCTGAAGTCACCTAAAGGTCGAACCAATATTGTGTGAAGATCTTGTGTCAGGGCCTGTCGTAGTGCAGGTCTAGTATTAAGAAAGGAGCACTCCGCTGAACAGATCATTTTGGATTGATTGTATTTTTTATTGTACTGTGTTGAATTGTGCTGTACTGCATAATATGCCCTTACTTTATATCAGAAAGAAAGTTACGTGCAAACAGATTTAGTTGAAATTGTATTGTGCTTGATTTGTTTCTTTGCTTCGATGTTTTTTCTCCTCTTTTGTTTTGTGAGTCAGGTATTTATGGGCGGGACTTACGGAGATGCTGCTGATGTGTTGACTCTGCGCACTGTCCTCTTTTTGCGCACCTGTAATCCCCAAATGTTTGATTAAAAAAAAAGAAAAAAAAAAGAGGAAGAAATGATCAATGGGCGGGCGTACTGATGAATCGAAGACCTGTTCAACCCTACAGAGCAACAAATTGCTCGTGTCACTGCACGCCTTCACGTTTCTTTCTTAGTCTGTACATTTATTCATTCGTGTAATTACTTATTTATTCACATTTTCCTCTCTTCTTTGCATTCTTTCTTCCTTCTGTTACCCCTTTCTGCCTTTCCGCCTTTGGTGGAACAGCACTGAACAGTAAAATTCGAAGAAGATACATGCACGTTTCAAATACACGAAAAGGAAGAACAAAGTGCACTTTAAGAGTGTTTGAATACGTATTGGAAGAAGTTCTTTTCTTCTTCCCTTCACGAACATTGTACAAAGGACTACCGTAAGCTAAGAATATGAGTGTATAATGATTACTCTTATAAGCTACGAAAGGATATAAATGTCCATCGTGTCGGAGACATCCCGCATAGTTTCAGGTAAAATGCATTTGTTCTAGGACTGAAACACGTGAGCAGGTGAAAGGGAAGGCAGATATGGATCCTACATAGAGTATACATATTCAATTGTCAGTGGTACCGATTGAGTCTCATTATAGACCCTGTGTGTGTGTGTGTGTGTGTGTGTGTGTGTGTGTGTGTGCGTGCGTGCGTGCGTGCGTGCGTGCGTGCGTGCGTGCGTGCGTGCGTGCGTGTGTGTGTGTGTGTGAATATAGATAGATAGATAACGAGACAGAGATAGATATAACCATGCATACATGCATGCATGGGCACATGTAGGCATGTGTGTGTGATTGTATGTGTGTGTGTGTGCGCGCGCGCGCGTGCGTGCTTGCTTGCTTGCTTGCTTGCTTGCGCGCCTGTGTGTGGTGTTGTTTTCTGGCACACATGTGCTGCCTATTTGGCTCAGTCGCTAGAGCACCGGACTGTCGAACGCATTGTCCAAGTCGATTCCAAGCTGGCACTTTCCTACCAAGCTGATTTTCGCTATTCATAAAAATCCAGTCATCATTCTTATGATGCAGTATGCTTATGGGTAAAAGTTCTTTCGTACGACTAAGAGTACATCGGATGTAAAGTGTTATTTGATTTGTGCGTGTTTCCGTGTGTGTGTGTGTGTGTGTGTGTGTGTGTGTGTGTGTGTGTGTGTGTGTGTGTGTGTGTGCGTGCGTGCGTGCGTGCGTGTGTGCGTGCGTGCGTGCGTGCGTGCGTGCGTCTGTGTGTGTGTGTGTGGTTGTTCTTTTGTTTTGTTTTTTCATAATTTTTTAAAGTGTCATTGCGTGTGTGTGTGTGTTTGTTTTGTTGTTGGGGGGGGGGGGGGGGGGGGGAGTTGTATGTTTCCTTTCTTTTTTTTCTGTGCGGGCAACGGAGCTTGTAGTGTCCCTTTAAAATGCATTCGCCGCATGAAATATAACAATAAAATATTTTAAATTTTGCGTGTATAACGTGCGAAAATTGCACCCATGGTTACGTTTTGCATGGATCTCGGACGCGAAATGTAACATAGTTGCAAATCGTTACAATTTGCCCACTACCAACTGTACCTTTGTTACATTTTGCGCTGTTGTTACATTTCTGCGCTTATCAGACGCATTGTGTTTTACAACTATGATGCGCGACACACAAAAATTACAGATCGGATGCTGTAGCGTCAGTTTGATAATTATTTTGTTAAATCATTTTAGAGGTACACTGGACGACAATGGCACCACACGGCATTTCGTCTGCATTAATGGTGAGAGAAAAAGATTTCGATGCAGAGAATCTTTGCTTCAAAACAGAGACAACGTTTATATGTTTTGGTCAATAACTGAAGCGAAAACGACCTGTATCACAAAGCGTATCAATCATTGATATTGAAACATGGAAATATCATTTTGCTGAAGTATTGGGGTAGCACAATGGGGCGACTTCGCAACAGGCCCAGCCATTGTGCGATGATTGCGACGTGTATAGCCCTCGAGTCGGATGAAGAAGTAACAACGCATTAAGTCAAACAAGACATAGGTAAACTTTAATCAAGCATAGCCGCAGGTTTAAATGAAACCTGGAATGGGTTTGCAAAGCAGCCGAAGACGTAGTTACTGTGATTTTTCCGAAAATGTTAACAAATTTGTTTGACAAAAATATTGGTGGAGGGGATGCGGCCATGGCGTGTCGGCACAGTACTGAGCCAGTGTGTAAGTGGCAATGTTGGAACAGTTACATTGTGTTTATGTTGTATATGTGCAAACAGTGTCAGGATACGCATGCTGTGTGATTTTTTTTTAGCTACATTATGTGCTCGGTATAGGATTGTGCGTTCGATGGGATGATGTCTTCAATGAGATTTCTCTGACAATCCGTCGACAACATGAGCAACATAACATCTGCTCTTGGCTTTGACAAAACAATATTCTTCAACGCCCGACCATGGAGATGCAGTGGTAAGTCAGACATCTAGAAAACAGGATAAGAAGAAGCTGAAGACCTGACTTTTCAGGAAGCTTTAGACAGATAACACGACCGAGCAATTGCAAGAAGCAGATGCTGAGCTAATGAGGCCTAAATAAGAAATCCAGCCGATACTTCTAGAAAGAAAAGATGAGAAAAATTAAAGATCGCTTTAGAGACAAAGAATGCAGAGCAGAGAAACTGATGGGCCAGGTAAGGGCAGGGAAGAAAGAACGCTGAAAGTGCTAAATACACTTCAATATTTAGAATTCCGTCTGGAGCCCTGTGAGAAAGAGCAGAACGACTTATAGCAATAGTCTAGGAAATGGGACGTCTGAGTCTTTCGGGTCCTTGAGCAGCAGCAACAACCAGCCGATGTTGGTGTGACCAAGGAGGTGCGTATGTTAAGGGACAGCGTGGATGTGAGTGAAGACAATGAAGGAGGACGTGGAGGTGGCACATCGAACAGGACGGAGGAGCGGCGCCTAGGCAAGACCCATCTTGGTTCGCTTTTCTTTCTTTTTTTTTTTTTTTTTATCGGCGCAGAAGGGATGGAATTCTTCAGAGCCGCCGTAATCAGAAAAAAAAATTATAAAGGTATTGTTTCCGGGGTAGACCTCGCCCACACGGAATGTGGGTTGTTGAGGCGTGCTATTGTCAACTCAGTTGCTGTGTTTGTGGGAAATGTCAAAGGGGATATATTGGACAAAGTGAAAAATGGAAGCGCTGTTTGTGCAGATGTGCAAGGAAACCAGGCGACATCAGCTCTAGAGACATCGACTCGTGAACAGGAACAGGATAGTGCTTAGAACTCCTTTTTTTCCTGCATTGTAGTGCAAGTTTCATCTACTTCTGTTTCTCCATTTATTTTTCTTATTACTAGTCTTTACCATGCTAAGACTAACTATTCAAATCTTGTCCCACTGTATTCTTCGTACCTTGAGATGATCAAATTGATTGTATAGGTCGACTGAGAAAATCACTAATGATTGACATGATTGATGGTTTGCTCACTTGCTTGCATGCTTGATTTTCTCTGTGTGTGTGTGTGTGTGTGTGTGTGTGTGTGTGTGTGTGTGTGTGTGTGTGTGTATGTGTGTGTGTGTGTGCCAGTAACTATATCTCTATGGGAGAAAGATCACCTTCCTTTGCTATGAAATTCAAAAGACTGACCCGAAGTTGCCATGCGAACGCAAAAAAGTACCCCCCCCCTCTCTCTCTCTCTCTCTCTCTCTCTCTCTGTGTGTGTGTGTGTGTGTGTGTGTGTGTGTGTGTGTGTGTGTGTGTGTGTGTGTGTGTGTGTGTGCGTGCGTGCGTGCGTGTTTCTGCCTCTGCTGGTAATCGTGCTCTATGGGATTAAGATGGTCTTCTTTGTTTACTGTTTTGCACTTTTTTTTACGTGGATTCATTTAAAATGTCAGTTTCTTTCGCGTACACAACCGTCTGCCTCCTCTAGTAATAAATGTTTTGTTGGTTAAGTATTGCCTCAGACATTCATGAAACTAATCATTTGTGCTTGTATTCGACAATGACGTTAATATGATTCTGTGTATCATCAATTTCGTTTCAATCGTGTGCAGGACAACCAGGAAGAGAAAGAGAATAAGGACAAGCAATATGGATGCGGAACTTTTAAACCAGCGTAAGTTACTTGTTGCATTATCTTCTATGACAGTCCAGGCACATTGTATTGTCGTCTTTAACAATCCAGACACATGCCATTATCTTCTACAACAACCCAGACATATTCCATTCTATTCTATAACAGCCCTGACTGATGAAGTGATAACTCGTTCAGTGTTTATGTTGTTTTGTTTCAGGGCATTAATTGGTAAACAGACAAGTAGATTGATCGCTCTTTCTTCTCCGCTCCCCCTCCCCCTCCCCTTTCCCGCCGATTAAAAATGAGTGATGAGGTGAGGGAGGGAGTGATATGGTTGGGAAAAGGAGATGACAGTAGACGATGATGGAAGACGATGACTGTGCATATATGTCAGTGTCGGTGTTGTCATTCTACTGAGAGGTTTTGTTTTGTTTTGTTTTTCGTTTTGTGTTTGTTTTGTTTACCTGCCTGTTGTTTGTGATGTCTGAAAGATATGTATTTGCTAAAAATTCACTTGTCTCTGTTGTATCATGTATTAATTATGCGTTTCTTCAGAAGCTGTTTACTTCGTTTGTGTGCAGATTGTTCTCAGTAACATCGCAGTCTGTTTCAGTCTTACTGTTGATGTGATTTATTGTTGACGCTGTGGTGGTTATTCTGCTGTTGCTGGGTGGTGGTAGTGGTGTTTAGGATGACTGGTAACGATATGTTTTGTGTTTTAGTGGATTATTCCATTCCATTGCAACATGTGTATAAACGTGGACGTTGCTTGTGTGTTGTTTTTGTCCCAATATCTATTTTATTGTTATTGCTGTTACCCCAGCTGCTGCCGTTAATATTGATGATGATGATGATGATGATGATGATGATGATGATGATGATGATAACGATGGTGATGATGATAGCGATGATGATGATGATGGTGATGACAACGACGATGATGATGACGATGATGATGATGATAACGATGATGATGATAACGATGATGATGATAACGATGATGATGATGATGATGATGATAACGATGATGATGATAACGATGATGATGATAACGATGATGATGATAACGATGATGATGATGATGATGATGATGATGATGATGAAGATGATAAAGATGATGATGATAACGCCGACGTTGAGGATGATGATTGTGATGATTTTATTTGGTATGCAGATGTTCAAAAGTATGGGCAACATAAAGGCTTTTGTACTGCTGATGGTGTTAATGGTTGTCGTTGAAGATATCTCGATAATGATGGTGATGGTAATAATGATGATGATAAGGACGTCCGTGTGTTGGGACACACTTGGCTTCAACATTAAGGGAATGTCAAAGTATTTGTGTTACTATTGTTATTGTGGAAAATAACAATGATGTCGAAAATGTTGATGATAATGGTAACACCGACGACAGTGACGTCGATGATGATGACGACGAGAATGATTGAGTATGACGACTTTGGTGACTGTTATTGGTCCGAAGCAGGCTCCGACGTGTGTGCAACACCAAGATGTTTGTACTGCTAGTTGCTTTGTTTTGCAGATGCTGATAATGATGGTCATGGTGATGATAATGAAAACTACGAGGATAATGATGACGATAAGGATGCAGGCATTTACAATGTGTAGGGCAACATCAAGAATTAATTATTACTGGCAGCCATGCTGATATGATGGTGATGATGATGATGATGATGATGATGATGGTGATGGTGGTGATGATGATGATGACGACGACGACGACAACATCGACGTCGACGACAACATCGACGTTGACGACGACGATGATGGTGATAACGGCGACGTCAACGACGGCGCTGACAAGATGGTGATGACTGCCTGGTATGCACGAGACTCCCAAAAGTGTATTGACAGCCTGAAGTTGTTTTTTTTTTGCGGATGATTTTTGTCATGTTGATGATGTTATTGTTGATAATTCTGCAGCTGTTCCTGCTGCTGCTGATGCTGATGATGATGACCATCTGGTATAACGATTACTTCAGCTTATGAGTACTATCGATGTTTTGTGTTACTGGCGACGTGGCAACGTGATGATGATGATGATGATGATGATGATGGTGATGATGATGATGATGATGATGATGATGATGATGATGATGATGATACTAATCACTCTTTAGTACAACGGTGGTTCTGATTTATGGAAACATAAAAATATTTGTATGTAGTGATGTTGCTGCGATGATGATGGTGACAAGGACGACGATGACGACAAGGACGACGACGACAGTGTCGATGAGGACTATGATGACGACGACTGTGTCTGGCGTGCAGGTGGCTCCGGTGTATGGGCAACATCAAGGTGTTTGTGTTTCTGGCCGTGTTGCTGTGTCTGACAGAGGGCTATGCGGTCAACGGCATCGCCAATTCGGCGTTACTGCACTTGGAAAAACAGGTGGAGTCTGTTGTCTTTGGCCCCTCGCTGTAGGGTCTCATTAGACCTCGGGTTGTTTTTTTTCTGTTACCGTTTTCTTTCCTTTGGTGTTGTTATGTTTACAGATTTTTTTTTCTTTTCTTCTTTTTTTAAAAATATTCTATCTTCTCTTCTTTTTTTTTCTGTTACTGTTTTCTTCCTTTTGGGTTTTTTGTTTTTGTTTTTTTTGCTGCTTTCTTTCTTTTTTTTTTGGTCCCCTTTATTCTGTCTTTTTTTTTCTTTTTGTCTTTTATTTCTCTGTTCTGTTCTTTATTATCTACGCTGAGGTTGTGTTTTACTTCTTACTGTTTGTTTACTTGTTTACTTGTTTATCAGCCTGTCAACAAGATTGTGGCAAAAGTTTACAAAAAAAAGAAAAAAGGAAAAGGTTGAAGTTCCTGTAGCTCACTGGCCGTTGGGGCAGTGAACTGTCAGAAGTTCACTGTGTTGTTGTTGTTGTTGTTGTTGTTGTTGTTGTTGATTTATAGTCTGTTCACACTTGGTGATATTAGACTTTACAGGGAGGGGGGGGGAGGCGAAGGAGGAGGACAGGGTGGAGGAAAAGGTAAGAAATAATGTCAAGAACAGTACAAATCTAAATATAAACTACACTGCCATAATTATAACAATATGCTAATTTGAGATTGAGAGATAATTTTTGCAACCTCAACAATTTCTGAACTGAAAGAAATAGCGTGAACCAGTTTAGATTTCGAAATTTCAATGTTTGTTTTTGAATAAAGAGCATTTAAAATGGGGCAATGGAAAAGTATATGTTCACCAGATAATGGCTTAGAACATGCACACGCTATATCTTGGGAATATTTGGTCTTCCAAGAGTTCAAACGTATCTTGTATATTAAACTAGAAATATGTCTAGGATATGTTTCCATTACATATTTATCTTGAGACTTCTCAATTCGGAAACAGCTTTCCAATAACGAATGTATTTCATATATATCTAACTTCAAATTACTTTTTGCAGCAATGCCCATTACCCCGCGTCTGGCTAGTTTATTGGAATGAAATAGCAGAAGTTCACTGTGTGAATGGCACGGCATGGTGGGAGGCGGGACTCCTTCCGCCGCCTTTAACTTTGCCCAGAACTGAACCAGGTACCTGTTTACTGCAGGGTGGACAGACAGGGTGTCCAGGCTGAGATGACCGTGTAAGCGATTTGAACGAAACTAGTCGCAAAGATGGATCATGGTCCAGGACAAATCCGCTAAAAGTTTAGTGTGGATCCGTCATGCGAATCCAGAACAGAAGGCTAAATTAGGCCGATCCGAAGCCAATCTAAAAATAAAAGTGGTAGGAAAGATGGAACGTGGCCCCAGATCGAAACCGTTTCATGTTGGTGGTGCGGATTCGGATAAAGATCCTTTCGACTTCAACAGGGGTCTGTGTTCTCCCCGGTGCCTTCTGTGTCTTAATTGCAAGTTTCCTGCCTTTCTTGCTGTTCGTGGATCTTTTTTTAAATTTCTTTTTATAAACGTTTGCCCTATATTCACCATAATCTGTTTTCGTTTTGTCCTTTCTCTTTCTGTTTATCGGTCAACCCGTCTCATTTGTGCGTCTGCGTGCCCTCCGGTCTCCACTTCTCTCCTCTCTCTCTCTCTCTCTCTCTCTCTCTCTCTCTCTCTCTCTCTCTCTGTCTCTCTCTCTCTCTCTCTCTCTCTCTCTCTCTCTCTCTCTCTCTCTCTCTCTTGTCTGTCTGTCTGCCTGTATGTCTGTCTCTCTGTGCCTCTGTCAGTCTGTTTGTCTCTCTGTCTGTCTCTGTCTCTCTGTCTGTCTGTCTGTCTGTCTGTCTGTCTGTCTGTCTGTCTGCCCTCTATGCCCCTTCTCCCCTCCTCCTCCCTCTCCCTGTCCACCTCGCCTGTCTGTCAGTATATCGTTCTATCTTTCCATGTATCTATCGGGCTTTCTGCCTCACGGTTTAAAGCTCTCTCCATCTATTCACTTCCTTCCCCACCCCAAGCCCACTCCTTCGCTGTCCTCTGTACCCTTTATCTTTCTAATCTCTGTCTCTGCTTTTGTGTATCTTTTGTTGTTGTTGTTGCTGTTGTTGTTGTTGTTGTTGTCTGTCCATTCCGCTCCCAATCTTCGTTCTCTTTTCCTTCCTGTGTGTGTTTTTTTTTTAACCCCCATCCATCCCTCCTTCTTCTCGCGAATTCTGCTTCATTAAATACGAGAGCTACCGATTGGCTATACATCATACTGTCTTTCCTGATCTTGTATTACGTTGCTTACTCTCTCCTTTGCAGTGATCTGATTTTTTTTTTTCTCCTTGCCAAAGCTTGTTATATCTTGTATTCTCCGATACGTACTGCTTTTGTCTTATCCGTTTTTGTCTTCGTGCTATCTCTCTTTGTCTCTGTCTGTCTGTCTGACTGTCTGTCTGTCTGCCCGTCTGCTTGTCTGTCTGTCTGTCTGTCTGTCTGTCTGTCTGTCTGTCTGTCTCTCTCTCTCTCTCTCTCTCTCTCTCTCTCTCTCTCTCTCTCTCTCTCTCTGTCTAAGGGATGTATTTTTCAACGATGCATGTTAAATTTAGCGTGCCTTGACACAGTTAACAGATCTGAATAAATGTTAGCGAACCGCCAGAACAAAAACGTGGACAAACGAATCACAAGACAAAACACGACGCGTTTCGATCTCTCAGGTTTTCTTCAGGCAAGATACAAAACAATTGGACAACGAAAATGAACAGAGCGAAAAAGGCGTCCATAGCCATATTTCACCTCCAGTAGAAATGAAACAAGAATTCGTTATGTCCAGAAAATCAGATGACATGCAGATTGAACCAATGTTGCTGAATGGAGTCTTAAATTAAGCTTTTACTGTAAGCGTCTAAATGAAAAAAAAAGTGCATACAAAGTTAATACAAAAGCAAATTATGTCGAGTATAACCGTAACCCTGATATAAATAAATTACGTGTTCAGAATTATTGGGTGAATTTTTATGCTTTATCTCCTTTTTTTCATTTTGCGATGTGTGTGTCCTCCCTCTGTAGGGGGCAGTGACCGTAATCTGAGTCAACTATCGACACTCTCTCTCTCTCTCTCTCTCTCTCTCTCTCTCTCTCTCTCTCTCTCCTCTCCTCCTCCTCCTCTTCCTCCCCCCCCTTCTCCTTACCTCCTTACGCTTTCTCTTTGATCTTGCATCGCGTTACTTTTTTTGCCTATCTCTTTCCTTCAATTTGCCGTGCCCGACATGTCATGTTTCTTTTTCTCCTTTCTTCTTTTTTTTCGTTTTGAATTGCCTTGCTTTTCTTGTGTAGACCATTTCTGTTTTGCCTCGCCTTAGCTGCTTTACTTTGCTCTTTCACGTCTTGTCTTTTTTTTCACGGATAGGGGCACAGTATGCAGTTTCGCTGTTGACCGAACAGTACATTCCGTCCATACATCGAGTATTACAAAGAAAGCAGTTCACCTATGTACAGATACTTACATAACGGATGGGTGAGAGAATGTTACAACTATAAAACGTTACGCACCTAAATGTTTTTTTATGCAATGATTTTATTAAGTGCTCGATATAGAAACTATTTTCGAGGGTTTTCTTTGCATTAGGGGGAGGGTGGAGGGGGTGGGGGAGAGGGCTGGAAGGTGTGTGTGTTGGTTTAGGGGGGAGGGGGGGGGCAGTATTAGTTCGTTAATGTTGGCAAAATATGTTCGGGTTCAGATTTCACTCTGGTGATGCTAAATCTACAGAGCATTTAACAAATTAAATGACTTAGCCAAACACTGTGTCTTTTCACGTGTTCACCAGAAGATTTTAGCCATCTTTCTGTCATAATATTCCTTAGATCGTTCCAGAGATATCGAACATGTTCAGAATATCATAAGCAATGTTGCATTGAATCTCTCTACGTTGAATTTTTAAGTCTTCGATTTCTCTTATTTGTTTTTTGAGGGGTTTTCCCTCAGTTTACAAGGGAAGGAAGGGAGGCGGGGTATGGGAGAGGTGGAGGGGGGGGGGGGTGTTCATTATAGAAGTGGACAGAGAAAAACTGTACGAATAACAGAATTATGATGCATGTCATACCGTAGTGCTATGATGTTAAAGCCACCGAGTCAAATGTCATTTTATTCTTGGAAACCTGGTCTACTCAGGACAGAAGGTGCTGCAGTGGTGATGACCCTCCTGCGGGAAACGTGGCCCTGTCACAGCGTGCACTTCGGGCTGTGGTGTATCGTGACTTTTGCCATGGAAACCGATAAAACTGAAATATTTGTGTTTTTATCACGTTGGTTTGGCAAGCAGTTTCCACGCGTAACGACAGTTTTCACCTGGTCCAATGACGACAGCCATGTGGAGAAGGTGTCCCAGGTGAGGACGATGATTGAGAAGAATCCAAGAATTTCCTGTGATGAAATAGAAAATGCAATGAACATTTCATTTTAAAGTATCACTGGAATTCTGGCTGATTATCTTGGCATACGGACACGTTGCGGCCGTTTGATGTCTCATAATGTGAATGGTGAAGTAAAGAAGACAAGAGTTACTTGACTGGCGCGCGCACGTACTTCACAAAATTGACGAAAGAAGTTTAAAGTGTACCTGCTGACGAGATTATGATAGTTCAGTGTGATCCCGAAACAAAGCAACGGTCACCAGCTTGAGTCTTTCCTGGTGAAAATTCGTGGTGTATACACAGCCTATTATCAACATACAAATCATTCGACAACTCCCGTACGACTTCGCCCGTCTTTTTTGTTGTTGTTGTTGTTGTTGGTTGTTGGTTGTTGTTGTTGTTGTTGGTGGTGGTGGTGGTGGTGGTGGTGGTGATGATTGTTGGTCTCCTTATTTTTCTTCTTCTTCTTCTTCTTCTTCTTCTTCGTCTTCTCCTCAAGCCCCCGTCTTGTCTTGCTCGTGTTGCAGTTCGGGCTGAAGTCCACGCAGTCGGCTCTGATCAGCTCGTCCCAGGACATCGGGGCTCTGATCGTGGTGCTGTTCGTGAGCTACGGGGCGCGCGGCACTGCAAGCCCCACTGGGTGGCCGTGGGCTCGCTCTTCATGGCCCTCGGCTCCTTCCTCTTCATCGTGCCCCACCTGGCCGTCAGCGCCGGTCAAGGTCAGCAGGCATGGGCGTCGTTTGTTGTGGTGGTGATGGCTGTGGTGGTGGTCCTAGTGAATGTGGGCGTGACATGAAGGTGGATAGATGGTGGCAAACCTGTTTACCCATACCATTTCGCTGTATTTTGTACACATCTTTAGCGGGGGAAAAAAATGTTAAATATGTATAAATACATAATGTCTGTGTCCAAATTTGATGTCTGAGAATGTTAAAAACTTTATCTTGATGTTCGATGGAAAGAACTACTTTGTCAAACATTTTATGCTAGCATTGCAATATGCCTTCTGTCCTACCTCCCCCATATATGTTTAAATAGTTTTCAGGAATTTAGGACAGTAGAATTGGCTTTTACTCTTTGAATCGATCTAAAGTGGATCACTACCACCACCACCACCTCCACCTCCACCACCACCACCACCACCACCACCACCAGCAACAACATCAACAGCATCATCATCATCTTCTTCTTCTTCATCATCATCATCATCATCATCATCATCATCATCATCATCATCATCATCATCATCATCACCGTGCACAATCTTCATCATCATCATCATCATCATCATCATCATCATCATCATCTTCATCATCATCATCACCATCACCATCATCACCATCATAATCATCATCATCATCAGTATCGTCACCGTCACCGCTGCAGGTGCTGGCGGACCACCACCATCCGGATTGTGTGCATTGACAGAAGAAGGAGACGACTCCAGCTCCACCAGCAGCGCCAACTCCTCCGCATCCTCTACCCCCTCCACGCCTTCGTCACCGTCGTCGTCGTCGTCGTCGAAAGAGCTGGTGCACTACTTGGGACTGTTCATGGTGGCCAACATGGTGCACGGCATTGGCTTCAGCCCCATGTTCACTCTGGGCACAGTCTACCTGGATGAGAATGCCCAGCACTCGGTCGCCGCTGTCTACGTGGGTGAGTTTATATACAGAGCAGCGGATGACTACATGCATGTGAGTTTACATACAGATTTACGGCTATCGGACGAGAACCGGAGCTTTCAACGCGGTATGGCCGTTGGCATAGCGGCTATCTAAGTTGGTGAGTTTATATACAGTGTAGCGGGTATCCACGTGGGTGAGTTTACATACAGAGCAGCGGCTAACGACGTGCGTGAGTTTACATAAAGATTAGCGGCAATGTAAGTAGGTGAGTTTATAATTATACAGTGTGGCGGCAATCCATGCGGGTGAGTTATGTATAGAGCAGCGGCTGTGCAGAAGAATTTATATACACATCAGCTTTTTTAAATTTTTTTATAACATGCACATAATGCTGAATTTACGTTCACACCATTGTTTGCCTCCCCTCCCTAGATATGGACAGTTCAATTGCGATGTGTTTACTACAGACCAGTAATAATTTTTTTGTCTGTGCATATTTCTGCTCTGGTGTGCTGAGTTCTGGATCTCAGTCACTCTGCCTTGGCCTTTCACATGCCTTGCATTCGTCGTATGTACCTCACAAGGGTAACGAGTGCATGAGTGTGAATGTGTCCATTCTTTTGCTTCATGTCTTTTCGCTTAACGCTGCGTGCGCGCACGCGCCTGTGTGTGTGTGTGTGTGTGTGTGTGTGTGTGTGTGTGTGTGTGTGTGTGTGTGCACATGTGTTTGTGTGTGTGTGTTGTTGTTGTTGATGATGGTGGTGGTGGTGGTGGTCGTCGTCGTAGAGGTATTTTAACTATTCAGAGTGTCAAGAAGGGATGCGTTGACTTTCAAGAAGGAAAGAAACGCCATGCGCGAGGATGGGGATAGAGAGCAAAACCATGAACATCGCGCTGAAAACCAGTAACAGCATAATGCTGCAATATGATATAATGACTCTAAAATACAATAACGAAGAAGTGTCTTCAAGCACTAATTGACAGTAAAACTCGTGTGAAATGCATGCTTTATTGAACTACCAAAAAAATTATCAGCGATTTTTACCAAAACATTTATGATCGCAGAGTAATTTTTTTGTTAGCTTTCGTCTGACTAACGATCCGACGAACAGGAATCTGGAGAAATACGTGAAATCCTTTGACAATGGAATATACTGCAATTAAGTGTAATCTCTTTGCCACATATAGGCAATTTTACATATTTCAAGGGGTTTCAGCTTGTGTTTAGGACGAGTATGTCAGACTTGGTCATAGACTTTCATGACATCAAAATCGGTTTGCAATACACATTTTCTATAGGTAAATTATCGCTTCATTTTTAGCAGATTATTAAACTAAATGTTTTATCGTAGATTAAAAAACACATTTTAATGTATACATGTAACCTCATTATTTTTCACAGCAATGTGACAATCTACTTGACGCTTTTTTTAAGTTTGCCTAATGTGATGTACGTACAAACAAGCGATTGCTCTTTTCGTCACTTTAACGTTTTCCGACCCAGAGAATTGGAATGACAATAGCTTCTTTTCATATCTGTGGAATAACATCATTCTCGTAGAATTCACACTGGGGAAAAATGCAATCTCCAAACCCGCCCCCAGCCCCCACCCCCCAAAAGAAAAAAAGAATTGGGAGGAGGGGGAT
>CM031598.1:46473358-46505858 GCA_018398815.1 Conus ventricosus | reverse complement strand
TCCTTCTGCTGCTTCTCTCTTTCCTGATCTACACCTGATCTATTAATAGTGCATTTTTCAGAATAGCATGCTTTCACAAAAAGTAGGGTTACTGTTTTATGGTCATGGAGATATGGGTCTGTAGAACACGCAGTGTTTCATTTGTGATCATTTTTTGTTGTCGCTGTCGTCGTTGTTGCAGTTGTAGTTCTTGTCCTTGTTTAGGAATATAATTGTCATTATCTAATCTAAACTGGAGATAAGATAGGGGAATAATTGTTGTTATCGATCTAAACTGAAGAAACGGTTACAATGTCTCTCCACATATGTATGTAAATGAGTGCATTTTAAAGAAAATCTTGCATTTAGATACATCAAGCTACTTATATCGTCCATGTAATTTTAAAACTGTGATTTCCAGTTTCCCTTCATTTTCAGCACCGAAGTCACAGCTTTCGGTTCAGTTTTTGAGAATGACCAATGTTTTGTCAGGGATATTTGCAATAACCATCTTACCTTCGTTCCTATCAAAGAGAAACTTAATCATCAGTTTTAGGCGATTGAAGACGAGAAAACGTCATGTAGGCTGGTACACCCATCCTGTTGGTTATTCGCTTGCAGGCATGACCTACGCTGCTGCTGCTCTGGGTGTTGCTCTAGGATTCTTCACTGGCGGGCAGATAACAGAGAGATATTACGTAGACTTCGACACCATCGACCAGAGCCAGTGCGTTACGCTGTCTTGGTTTATTGGGTGTTTTTATGTCTCTCCCTTTGTTTACGTATCATGTACCTTATGCTTTTATTCCTTTTTGCCCTTCCTTTTTCAGTTTGTTATTGTTTCCTTTCTCTATCTTTTCTTTTAATCTTTGCCCCCTGTTTTTTTTCCCCTTCTTTCTTTAAAAGTGTTGTAAATAAATGTCGTTCTTGGTTGTTGTTTTTTTCGCGTGCGTGCGCGTGTATATATATATATATATTGTTTTAAATATACTGATCTATATATATATATATATATATATAATATATATATATATATATATATATATATATGTGTGTGTGTGTGTGTGTGTGTGTGTGTGTGTGTGTGTGTGTTCTTTTCTTTCTTTCTTTCTTTTTTCTTTCTTTTTTTTTTTGACTCACGTAAGCAGATATCGTCTACAACATCCCTGACATAAGCAACAGTGAGTCTATGTAATCAACCTGATTCGGTTGCCAGTGTTTGTGTGTAGGGAAGAGAGTAATGAGAGGCGGGAAGGGGGGGGGGGTGGGAAGGGCGGGGGACAGGGAAGGTCAAGTAAAACATTGGCTTTTTTCAGCAAGTACAAGCACCAGCAGAGCAAAACTTAGCAGGACAGTAAAGATTGGTAGCGCCTTTCCAGTCATGCCAGCATGATGTCACTGGATAGCAAAGGCAATAAACCTGCAATGGAATGTTTCAGCAAGATTTTCATCATGAAATTTAACATTGTATTAGAAATCGAGATCACTTACAGTTGACGTTTTATGCATTGTCAACAAAACATGTTGGATGATACTGTATGTAAATACTGATTTGAATACCCGTGGAATGCGATTTGTAATGCGCAGAAAAGCAGACATATATAACATCTTATTGATTATAGATGAAAGGTTTGGATCATATAGATAAATCCTGCCGAATATAGCAAAGTAAGATTTATCATTTATGATGAATAGAGCCGATGAAGCCATGTGAAAGCAGCAACAACCTCATCCTTCCTCGTTTTGGCGATAAGCGTTACCAAACAATAACAGCACGTTACTAAATAATTTGTTTCTTTGTAACTGGAACAAGCGAAGAGTAATAGTGCCGATAAACGTAAGGGAAATGTGAAAAGGAAGCGTCAGTACGTCAATGGAAATATGATTACAAACAATTGGGACAAATGTAGGCTAAAAATAAACTCGTATGTGATTAGAGGCGGAGCAGAACGCGTTTAATTCCTCTTATTCAAGCTTTCTTTCAGTTTTGATTTGTTCATTGTTCTGTCTGTCTGTCTGTGTTTTTTTTTCTTTCTTCCTTTCTGTCGTTTCCCCATGTGCTATTATCAGCCATTCCACACCATATTTCTTCTCTCTGTTATTTGTGTTTTCCTTCTCAGGTTTTTCATATTCGTCCTTTTTTCAAAAATAATTTCTTACGTTCTTTCTTTCTTTTATTTCCTTCTGTCGTTTTCTTTTGTTTCCTTTTCAGTGACATGTAAACGACCATTTTGATTTCTTTGTTTCCTTTTTCTTTCACTATCCTGGCTACTTTCTGCCCTCCCCTTCTGTCAATCCTTCATCCCTGTCGTTTTTCTTTCTTTCTTCGTTCCTTTCTTTCCTGTCTTTCTTCTCTCTTTTTATTCCGTGTTCTATAAAAGAGTGTACAGCACATTTCTTCTCCTCCTTGATTTCTTCTTCGTGGCTTTTTCTTGTCTGCACTCTTTTCCTTTTTTCCCCCTTCTTCCTTCTTTCTGATGTAGTTTTGTTCTATTTTCCTTTATTTGCTCTTTTTGCTGGCCACAGGTTATATTTAAAACTTTATTCCTTGAATTATTACAATTTTTGGACTATCTCTGTGTTTTCCTTCATTTCATTCCCGCCTCTGGTAACTTACTTGCTTCCTTTTTTCTTTTATTTGACGCAAGCCCAAATGTAACAGTTGAGACTCAAGCCCAAATGTAACAATTGAGACTCAAGCCCAAATGTAACAATTGAGACTCAAGCCCAAATGTAACAATTGAGGCTCAAGCCCAAATGTAACAATTGAGACTCAAGCCCAAATGTAACAATTGAGACTCAAGCCCAAATGTAACAATTGAGACTCAAGCCCAAATGTAACAATTGAGACCAGTATTTTTTGGTCGTTGTCAAATTTTCCCTCTTGTGGAAGTCTTCCTCAGGCTACAAGAACTGCGGCTTTTTTTTCTTGTTTTTTTTCTTCTCCTCATCTTTCTGTCTTTTTCTATTTCTTCCATTCTTCATTCCACTATTTCGTTTTTGAATTGTAGTTGTTGTTGTTTTGTACTATCTTTCTTTCCTCTTCTCTTTGATGTGAAAAAAAATAACAGCAATAATAGCGACAAGAGTGTATACAAACTTGGATTCATGTCGCTTCTTTGAAGAACATCCTTAGCTTACTGGAACTAGAAATAGTTGTTGTTTTTTACTAGAGCTCTGTTTTATTTGTCATTGTCGTTTCATTTTATTTGATTTATTAATTCCTGTTTTTTTTTCTCTTTCCTTCCTTCTTATTTCGTTTTTTTTTTTTCACAGGTTGACCTTCGGGCCTCGGGATCCCCAGTGGGTGGGTGCGTGGTGGGTTGGCTTCATCCCGTCCTGCTTCGTCTTCGTCTTGCTGGCCCTGCCCATCTATGGCTTCCCCAAGTCCCTGCCCAGTCAGTCGCTGTTGCTGTCGTGTAGTATGATAGTGTGGTGAAATAGTGTGATGTGTAAGTGTGGTGTGGTGTGGTGCGTTGGTGTGGTGTGGTATGGTGCAGGCTGGCTTCATTCCATCTCGTGTATGGCTGTCCTAAGTCAGTATATAGCGAGTGTGTTGGTGTGGTGTGATGTGAGGTAAGTTCGTCTTTGTGTTGCAGATACTACCCATCTATTATGGCCTCCCCCAAATGTCTGGGTAGCGGTGTGTGTTTTTGGTGTGGTGCGGTGAGGTGATGCGAGGTGTGGTGTGGTGGGTGTAAGTGTGGTATGGAAGGTTGGTTTCATCCCGGCCCGCGTTGTCTTTGCCTTGCTGTCGCTGCTGACCTGTGTCATCGCTACGCCCCTGGCCAGTCCGTCTGTGTCGCTGTGGTGTGGTTTGGTGTGTTAGTATGGTGTGGTGTGATGTGGTGTGGTGTGTTTGTGTGGGGTGGTGTGATTTGGTATGTTAGTATGGTGTGATTTGGTGTGTTAGTATGGTGTGGTTTGGTGTGTGTGTGGTGTGGTGTGGTGTGTTTGTGTGGTGTGGTTTGGTGCGTTTGTGTGGTGTGATGTGATGTGGTGTAGAGTTTGTGTGGTGTGGTGTGGTTTGGTGTGAGCAGTGTGTTTGTTTGGTGTGGTGTGGTGTGATGTGGTGTAGTGTGTTTGTGTGGTGTGCTGTGCTGTGTGTAAATGTGGCGTGGTGGTTCGGATTCCTGCGTCGTTTTTTTTGTATTGCTGTCACCGTCATTCTCTGTCTTCCCAAGTCTCTGCCCGGTCAGTTTGTACTGCTGTGGTGTAATGTGGTGTACTAGTGTGGCGTATTAGTGTAGTGTGGTATTTCTTGCATTTCGTATCAAAATCCAGTGTGTAATATTGCCGGTAGACACATGACCATGTCTCACTGGACAAACGAAGGGCAGACGAGATCTGGACAGGCCTATTTCAAATGCTTAACAGGATGTAGGGCCTATCTGATCAGTTTATTCCACGACTAGTCTGCAGGACGCAGTATTGAAGATTGGAAAAAAAATATATCACCTGTCACTTGCACACAATCTGAAAACGAATGAACTGTACACCTGTGTGTGTGTGTGTGTGTGTGTGTGTGCGTGCGCGCGTGCGTGCGTGCGCGCGCATGCGTGTGTGCGCATGCGTGTGTTATGCGCGTGCGTACATGTGTGTGTGTGTGTGTGTGTGTGTGTGCGACACTCTGTAACACTTGTACCATGTGTGTGTGTGTGTGTGTGTGTGCGCGCGCGCGTGCTTATTCAGTTATTTCTCGTTTCTTTTCCAGTGGTGAGAAAAAGGTGGACACGATTGCCCAGGCGGCAGCAAAAGCCAAGGGAGAGAACACGTCAGTCTGTGGAGATATTTTCCTCCCTTTCTTTATGGCCGTCAAGAAGTTGGTAAGCACACCAGGTGAATAGCGGTTTTATCGAGTACTTATCACAACAAGCACGTGTACAAAATTCATCGAATCGAGAAGCCACTACAAAGCATTCATGTACACAAATGAAAGAGTAAAAGATGAAAAACAACGAAGTTTTAAACAACCCGGTGTGTGACACAGCTCCTTTCCGCTAAAACCGTTAATCTTTTAACACAAACCAATAAAAGCTGTCTTTAAGAAGCATAGCAGAGAAGATTCCCTGTCTATTTATACATCTCATTATTTCCCCTCCCCCCCCCCCCCCCCCCCCCCTCCGCTCCATAACTGGTCAGGCAAAGAAGATTCCCCGTCTATTTATGCATGCTCATTATCCCCCCCCCCCCCCCCCCCCTTCACTCCATCTCTCCATGCACAATCGCTGGTAAGTTCGCCGAATAGTGATGAAACGATCTGAATTCTCACTCTCAAAGTCTGTCAGAATCAAACTTTGCACCGTCAGTGCTTTCCCTTTACTTTCATTTCTTTCGACATTTTTTTTTTAAATAAGCCTTTCATGTATAGTCTTTTCTTTTTTCACTCAGTATCTTTTTTATACACTTAAGAAACAAAAGAAATGAACGTATTAATATAGACGAAAGTAACAAGTGTTTGACAGTTAAAAGACAACAACATGAACAACGACAAACTGAAATATTACACACAAAAAGTAATGGAGGGAATGATAAAGGAAAATAAAGCGAAAACATACACACAGAGAGAGAGAGAGAGAGAGAGAAGAGAGAGAGAGAGATTTTTCCCCCTCTTTGTCCTCTTTCATTCTCATTCGTTTCTGTTTTTCCCATCTTTCACTACTCTACTTTTCTTCCACATCTCTTCTGTCACCACACAGCATAACCATCTTCTTTTACCTAGTCAATGTTTTTTTTTAAAAAATCTCTAATCCTTTATCTCTTCGCCGCATTTCTTCAGTCTTTTGTATATGATTTTTCTGACTACTAGATTAGCGAATATACACACTTAATGCTGTTTGTCGTGAAAGAGGGATGCCTCTTCGTGGGGCTTCCTGTGAATCTTTCAATGTCAGTTTATATCCCCCGCCTGGTGGACATTCTGTGCTAGAGATTTCCTCTTTTTTATCACTTTCTCTGACTCTGCCTTTCTTTTTCTTAATTCGGTCTTTACTATAGTCTACTTTTATTTGCCTTTGTGTCCTTTTCACCTGCCTTAGTTTTGGAAGGCCTTTACACTTATTATTTTCTTATCATAAGTCAGAAAACGCCAGTTGTTTTTCTTTCGTTGTAATCCGGCAACTAGAAGATAAGACCGTAGACACTATTCAAAATAAATACTGCTTCCTACTGATTGTCCACCTGGCTGTACCTGTTTGTTCGTTTGTTTTCTTTTCTTTTTTTTGTTTTGTTTCTAAAACCATTATGATTTTCTTCTTTTTTTTAAATCTTAAAGTTATCAGTCATACTGAATTTCTAGTGATTTCAACATGATGTAGTTTAATATGCCTCGAGGATGTCTGTAAATTTGACTATTGCATTAAGAATGGATTTACATTGAAGACATTATTATGTATTTAGTGCCGGGGTCTGGGGGAGGGAGGGAGGGGAAAGGGAGGATGGGGAGAGGGACGGGGGTGTTCTCCATGCGGCGACTGCCCTGAAAGAGCCCTGTGAGGTCAACTGGGCTGTGCTACATCTGAAAATCGAGTGAAAGGAAGGAGGCTGACTACTCTGCCCCTGTTGCATTGTCCATAGATGGATTCATGTTGATCAAATCAGATGGGGATAACAATGTAGAAAATGACTGATCACAGGTGCAGTGGTGGCAATATAATTGTTTTTGGTCGGCTGAGGATATCTTGTAACCAGAACAATCGCCAAAACGAACAACACATTTGCGAACAAGCACTAGATCGATCGCATTCGATTGTTAATGTCCAGAAAACAAAACTTAATGGCTATTGAAAATAGACTGACATTTGGCTGTTTTTTCTTCTGAATAAATGAAGAGGCTAATAATTGAAAGATGTGATATACGACAAATTCGGCAGTCAGAAGAGGTCAGACGTCCCCTGAGGTCAAACAGGTCCTGGATCTAGTATTTGAGTCAATTCATAGCTGTAAATGCATTTTTTCTACCAGCGGAAGTAATAGTAGCTACGCACTGAAACGATTAGTTCCCATGTACTTTTCATGGTAGAATATAGAAAATTAAGTAATGTCAACGTTTATATTAAAAAGTTTTAATATTTCAATGTTCTGTGAACAGTTGTCACTGTATAATTTCACAGCGTTGATATCCAGTCGAAAATTTGTAATAATCTTGATAAACGGATCCTCGATCCGGATCAGTACAACAGATACACATAAAATCAAAATGAACTCGTTTTCAGTACACATTGCATCTTTCTAACAAGTGTCAGTTGTTGGTTTTTTTGTCTGTAATCTTGCTGATAAACAGATAAAGGACACGGGTGAGAAAGATGTTTGCTACCACCAGGTTTTCTTTTTTACCATGAAATGTCAATAAAAACCGAGTGTATCTTACAGAGGCTTTTTGAAACTCAACGTGACCGATTTCAAGGTGCGTATATGAGGTTTAAAAGAAAACAAAAAAACTCAATGCGATCGCACGCAAAGTTCGTGTCAAACAACATTCTGTTCATCGATTGTACGCATCCAAAAAAGAAATTGATGAAAACACATGAAGTCATCCACTGCATTGTTAAAATAATCAATTTACAAGACAGCGAAAAAGACAAGAAAAGGAGGAGAAAACAAAGACTGCATTTTTTGTCAGATGATTGTTCTGTTATCAATGAAAGCAGTGTACGTGAGCAAAAACGTCAGCTTTCAAGATTAAGTTATGCACTTGCCCTGTTTGCATCCAGTGAACAATTTCCGAGAATAATGATGTTGTTGGTGCAAACCAACGATCACAATGATGAACCTGTGATGACGATGATAGTGATGATGCTGATCACGATGACGACAACAAAAACGATAACTGGATGACAATGTATCGTTGTTGTTGCTGATAGTGAAGAGATGGCACGTGGTGGCGGTCTTACTGTCGATGTTGTGCATTACAAGGGTAGTTGTTTCTGCAGCTAAGCATGTTATGACTATTGTCAAAATTGCATTTCTGCTCCGCAGTTTGTCTCGGTGTCATCGTTTCACACCCACCTTCTTTCTTCTTTTTGTTTTTGTCCATACAGCTGGTCAACCCGCCATTTATGTCACTGTGTATATCGGCCACGGCGGAAACGCTCATCATTTCCGGTGTGTCTGCGTTCGCCTTCAAGGTCCTCTCTGAGCAATACTCCATCCCCTTCGACGAAGGTGGCAATCTGTTAGGTGAGTTACCGTTGGTGGTTATGAAGCCCTAAAGGTACAGTTACATGCCCCACTTTTCCCCACGAACGTCTGAACGAAGCGTCTATGACACGAAAGTTCGATCAATTCTTCCTATACCATGATCTTCAGTGTACATCCTGTTCAAGGCATTAGACCTATTTTCGGGCCCTCGAACCTTTTCATTTACTCTGGGCGTCTTTTGTGTCAGAGAACACTGAGATCGATTATACAGGTGTAAAAGCAACGCAGGCTCGGGTTCATCGACTGTCACAGAGGAGGGAATCAAAGGTCTTGAAGCTTCCATCTTCTTTTTTCAGCAACCATGTCTATACCAACAGTAGGCCTATTATCTTCTGGAGTCTGAACGTGGGTGTTATTACAATAAAGAAGAAAGAACTGTTTGCATGTGGTCCTACCAGTTGCAAAATCGATTCCCCCCGAACAACGGCTAGTTTGTGTCCATGTTCGTTTGACTTGTTGCTCTCTCTTAAACAGTCTTGCCCCTTTTCATATCATTCTTCTTGTTGCCAAAACCCTTCCACTCTCTCTCCCTCCCCCCCCCCCCTCTCTGTGCCGGTCCGTCTGTCTCCATCTTTCTCTGTCTCTGTCTGTCTCTATCTCTCTTTGTCTGTCTGTCTGTCTCTCACTGTACGAGAGAGAGAGAGAGAGAGAGAGAGAGAGTGTGTGTGTGTGTGTGTGTGTGTGTGTGTGTGTGTGTGTGTGAGAGAGAGAGAGAGAGAGAGAGAGAGTGTGTGTATGTGTGGTGTGTGTGTGTGTGTGTGTGTGAAACTGGGTGTCCAAACTAAAAATATTGGTTTAACATCATGAGTATGGCTTTGATTTTTGTGGCTTAATTAAAGGTTTCTTTCTTTAATGCCAGGAAAGATTAATCGACTGTACATGGCAAGACAGGCATTCCTACGTTTGAAATGTTTGATTTTTACATAATGTTCAATCACATCTATTGCTTGTCTTTTTCAGTGTATATTATATCATCGTGTCAAGTATGTCATGACTAAATTGATATTTGGTATGTCCAATAGCCTTTTTCCAATTACTTAAGCCATATACAGGCTTTAGTTGTAACACGATTTGTCCAGTAAATCAGGATTCACGATGGGATGAAGTCCATTTTGCAATGTTTTGTCCGAGATCGACATGTCAAGATCAACATTTTCCCCGAGAAAATTCTACAAACAACCCTGCCTGTTATTAAGACAGTGTAAAACAGTTACTTTAAACTTCTACGAAGTCATTTAACGAGTGAACCACGTCAGTGCGAGTACTCGATTATTGCAATTTGAATGTGTCTTCCGAGGGGCTATAATCTCTCTGAAGAAAACGTCAGAATCTCCGTATCAAGGAGGACACACTCTCATTCTCTCTCTCTCTCTCTCTCTCTCACACACACACACACACACACACACGCACGCACACACAGAGTCATAGTATAGAACCGCGGAAAGAGAGGCGCCATGTTGGTAGTATATGCTGCAGGAGGCCTGATCGTGCTGGGCGCAGTGGGCATGCTGAGCGGGGGACTCATCATTCGCATCCTCCGTCTCAACGCCACGGGCATGTGCATCATGAACGGCGTTCTGGACCTGGCGGCCGTGGCCTTGGGCGTGGCCATCCTGGCCGGCTGCCCCGAGGTTCGTCTGGCCGGGCTGGAGGTCCCGTATCCTGGGGACACGTGAGTGGCTTTGTCAGCATCTATTACATATTCATACCGTTCTTTAGAGTGGCCTGTACGTATTTACATTTTCTCCGTGGTGCATTCCTTGTCATGTACTACTCACAGTGAAACATATTCTTTTAGCGTGTTGGGACTTGCATGATGTGAGACATAATCATTTTACACCAGACTCCATGAAAACCTTGTTCAGAAACATCACACTTGATATGATCTTTGAATTTCTGAGATTGACATTTTTTCATCTGACCTAAGACATTACTGAAGAAAGGTTTTTAACAAAATTTCCGATGAGTTTTTGGAAGGTGTACTTCAATGGCTTGGGTGAATGAGTTTTTTTTATATGACTTGCGAGTTGACTTAACGCGGTGACAGCCCTGATGTGGCCCTTTGCCGTATCGTGTTCACCTTTGAAGCTAAATGTTATGAGATCAAGCCACTTGCAGGGTCGCATCTTTTTAACTTTTGAAAACGCTCTTCGTCCATCAAGCTGTGAATAGGTACCTGATTGAGGTCAGAGAAGGTTAAAGGCGGCGGAAGGAAAGGTATGAGCACCGTCTTCTTCAGGCCAGATACGGTGAATCTCTAGCGGTTTGCTGCCCCTTCGGCTGTTAGGCTACGGGTCTTATAGCTCTTTTTTATTATTACTACTTCTCTTGTTGCTGTTACTTTTATCATTATCACTGATATCGTTATTGTTATTATTACCATCATCATCTTTGCAGTTGTCGTTGTTCATGTTGTACATATTACTCTATTTCTGTCATCAGTTTCATAGTTACCTTTAGATAACATACCAATACTTTGTGTCTAAATTTACTATCATTTTGTATCTAAAGCGTTTCTCATACAAGATGTTAGGGTGAATGGTTTAGTACCAAGGTCAGTTACAGATTATGGGAAAAAAAGTTTCCATTTTTCCTGTCATTTTTATATGTCATGTACTCTCATTTGTCTGTTTTATATATAGAACCGAGCGAACACTCTTGCTACAGATACCAAAGTTCGACCCAGTGACATATCTGACAGACAGATATTGACACTCAAATCCAAAAATAGCCGCAACGTCGAAAAGCCCCTTCGTACTTTCGACACAATGATTTATGTCACCGCTTTGCATGGATCATTTAATCAGCTTTGTCAGATTCTAACGTATATAAGTTAGCATGCCGAATTCTTTAGTTTGATCTACACTCCATCTCAGCATATCCTCGCCGTTTTTGTATGAAGGCGGCTCTTCACTTTGTTTACTCCCCGACTGAGTGGTCACTTTGTCAAAACCGTGAAGTTTCGTCGCGGGCAATTTTGGAAAAGATGATACAATGAGGGTATAATTGCTCCCCACGGCACCAAAACGTATTTGCAGATGTATGTAACCTTTCAAAGACACGTTAAACAATTTGTTTTCGGTATGACAGCATTCAAAGGTAGGCCAAATCATTAACTGCCGGTGTCGTCACCCTCGGAGGCACAATCATCTACGTGAAGAAATTTGTTGGTGATATGATCGCCTTCAAAGACATGATAAATCATCTATTAATGGAACAACTTTTTCGAAGGAACGTTAAGATAGTTATTGGTGGTACGATCGCCCTCAAAAGTAAATCAAAAGAAATGCTGACAACTAAATTGCCCTCAAACGTAAGTTGAACAACTTGTTACTGGTACAAAAGCTCTGGAAAAAGACGTTGAAATATATATTGGCAAGTAAACAGCCCTCTGATA
The DNA here is from genome assembly GCA_018398815.1 of Conus ventricosus. Lineage (NCBI taxonomy): Eukaryota > Metazoa > Mollusca > Gastropoda > Neogastropoda > Conidae > Conus > Conus ventricosus. The sequence continues at coordinate 46,494,283 of CM031598.1, read as the reverse complement.
TAGGTTGAACAGCTTGTTGCTGATATGATTGTCTTTGAAGGCACGTCTGTTTATAGTAAAATCGCACGCAAGGACATGAATAATCGGTGTCAAAATAATTTGTTGATAAAATTATCGTCCTCAAAAGTACGAAGACTGGCGTCAAAGCATGTGGTGATTGTCGGCCTGTAATCGCCCTCAAATGCACGAACACTGGCATGAAAATATTAGATGTTATCGATAGTAAGGTCAACTTGACAGGCACCAACATTCTCGTTAAAACGGAACCGATGGTTATAGATAATAGTTAAGTAGACCATAACCAAAATGGGGCGAGAGTTACTGCGCAAGAGATATTTTATCCTAGTAGAGCGTTTTGATAGATCAGAAAAGCAGCTTGGAAAATACCACGATGAGTCATGCAGTCTGGGGAAAAAATATTGTAAGCACCAGCTACTTTTGACAAAAAAAATCTGTTGTTTTACAAGAACTTGAAAGGGTCAGCTCACCAAATTGTAAGAGCATAGTACCCCGCATGCCATAGACGGAAAGTACAAATCGCTGTCTTTGATGTGCAGCCATGAATGAGTATGCCCTTCTTACGATCCACTCGAAAGTATGATACTAATGTTTTTGTAATTTGACCCACAGGTCTGTCGCTTTGTCATCACATACGGGTGCCCTTGTTTGCTATCCTGACTTGAAGGAAACTGTTCATATCTAACTGATTTATTTAGGCACATAATGAAAAAGATAGTTCTTTCTCTCTCTCTCTGTCTGAAATCTTTCTCTTGCAATTAAAAAATAATCCACTCGCCGAGAGATCTCGGTGAGAATTTGGTTCCACTTCTCTGAAACTAACATTCTACGTGTTTGAAAACTGTTGTGATCAACGTGCATGAATAGATCAGCGATTTGACAAGTTCAAAAAGATCTGCTTTGCTGGTGTCTGAAAGGTATGTTCACAATGGCTGAAAATGTCCTTCTACTTGACTTAAAGAGGGAAACAAAACAATAAACAAAAAGCTAACAAACAAACAAAAGAAAGACAAAAGAAGAAGAAACACTCCAGATGAAATTATCCGTATGCGTACCTAAAAATAAAACGCCATATTTCTGTTAAGGAAGCAACGTGCTGTTGTACTGCTTGCCCCAGAAAAACCAAAACTTCACACATCTGAAAAAAATTGTTGACATGTTTGAAAATAGTACTCAACGTAAGGAAAAAAGCCAGAAGGAGAATGGGGAATGAGAGAGTGAGGGATTGAAGAGGATGGGCTGAACTTGTGGTTGACGTCCTGCATATTGACACCATGCAAGAAGAAGAAGAAGAAGAAGAAAAGAAAAACGAAAAACAAAATCGTGTTTCGCAGGTCAGTGTCCAGCTACTCTTCAAGTTGCCAAGGAAGCTGTTCATGTGATGACGTGGCGTTTAGCCCAGTGTGTGGGAAGGACGAGCGGGTCTACTTCTCGCCTTGTCACGCAGGGTGTCTCGCCATGGACAACCCGGGCCCGATGGCGGTGAGGAGAGGGCTTTAGCTGGGGTTGTGCCACAGCGCTTAGCTATCATGCTGCATTTGCTGGTTCATTTGGCCTTTCCTCTTCATTCTTTTCTTCTTTCTTCTCTCCATCCTTTCTTTCTTTTACTGTGTGATTGTGCCTTTTATCATTATCCCCCCCCCCCCTCCCACTTTCCTTTTGTCAGGTCTGTCTTTTTTCTTCCTACTATCTTTCTTCATTTCTTTCTTCCGATCTTTTTCTTTCTTCTTTTCCGTCGTTTTACCCCATTCCTTTCTTCCTCTTTTTTTCTTTCTTCGTTCCATTCTGTCTTACTGCTTTCTTTTTTGTCCCTTTCTTTTTTTTTCCTTTTGTTTTGTTTTGTTTTGTCCTTCCTTTCTTTCTTGTCCCCCCCCCCCTCCCATTTGTTTTGTTTACTTTTCTCTCTGTATGTCTTCCTTTCGTTCTTTCCATTTTTTGTCTGTTTTCTTTCTTTCTGCGGTATTTATTTTATCCTTCCTTTTTTCTTACACGTCTTTCTGTAAAGTTTACTATTTCAAGCTTTTTTTAAATCTTTTTTTTAATAATCGGTGCGCATTTCCGTTTCCAGATTACCCATTTTTATATACTGGTACTGATTATGCTGCACTACAACCTATTGTGTCTTATGGTATGATGTGGTGGAGAAATGTGTGATCGTGTTTTGGTTTGCAATGATGTAGACGTCTAGTGCGATAAATGATCGTATGATATCAATGGTCTAGTCTGGTCTGATACGGTTCGGTGCGGCATGTTATGGTGTATTATGGTATGATTTAGAATGGTCTGGTCTGGTCTGGTAAGGTACAGTATAGTATAGTATGGTATGGTGTATGGTATGATTTAGAATGGTACGGTCTGTTCTGTTCTGGTCTGATCTGGTACAGTACGTTACGATACAGTACGTTATGGTATAGTATGGTACGGTGTGGTGTGTGGTATGATATGGTATGGTATGGTACAGCACGGTACGTTATGGTGTAGTATAGTATGGTATGGTATGGCATGGTATGGTATGGTATGATGTGACGAGTTTCCCATGATACGGTAAGGCGTCGTCTGGTATCGTAAAAGTTTGATACGGTCTGGACTCATTGTGTATTGTTGTGCTGCGTTGTGTGTAATTTCGTTGTATCATAATAATAGTAAAGTATTGTTATTTTACGTACAAAGTTCGATTTTGACATGTAATGCTTGCTACCCCCAGGTGCCCACTTGGTTGCAATGTTTTCATTGCCCCAAGGAACGATGCATTGTTGCCCGCCCCTCCCTCCCTCCCTGTGTGTGTGTGTGTGTGTGTGTGTGTGTGTGTGTGTGTGTGTGTGTGTGTGTGTGTGTGTGTGTGTGTTCGCGCACGTGTGTGCGTGCGTGCGTGTATGTGTGTGTGTTTCTGAATAAGAAGAAAGGACTGGAAAGGGCAATCAGAGGTTAGGATTGAGTCTTTATTGCATTGCACCGCATTGCATAATAGGGACAGCGACTGGATAGCGATAGAACTTTAAGCTACTCGTTTTAGTGTGGAACAAAACGCATCTTTCCCGAGTAACATCCTCGCATCTGTATGCAGACGTACCATAACTGCAGCTGCGTGGCTCAGGGCTGAACGTGAGCAACATGGCGGATATGGCTATGGCCAATCAGGGCTCCTGCCAGGTGTCATGTGACAACCGCACCATCTTCCTGCCTTGCCTCTTCCTCATGTTCTTCGCTGTGCTTCTCACCACCACCCCAAACTCCATGGCCTGTCTTCGGTGAGAAGTGCTCTGTCTTTTTGTTTCCATAGCTTTTGTTTTTGCTGCTGACAACCAGCTGCGATCTCTTCTGCTTTGTTTCGAGTAAAGAATAAACAAAGTGATATAACTTCTGTTAATGATAAACAACCCTACGACGTGACTTTTACTTCGTTTGTTTTAACAATAAAAGCATCCGATATCATTTTTGTTTTGTTTCTATTAACCTTGCTTTGTTCTGGTATCAAAGCTGATGTATCATTTCGTTGTATCTTTAAATGATGTATAAACTGTTGCATTTTTTGCTTTGTTTCTGTTAATGATAAACAAACTGATGTCGTCACATGCTTCATTTTTGTTAATGAGTAGCAAACTTATGTAACTTAGGTTTTTACCATCAACGTATGCTCTCATGTATGTGTGTGTGTGTGTGTGTGTGTGTGTGTGTGTGTGTGTGTGTGCGCGTGCATGCGTGAGAATGCAAGTGCGAGCGCGCATTTGTGTGTGTGTGTGTGTGTGTGTGTGTGTGTGTGTGTGTGTTTACTGCGGCTGACAGATTACTGCGGCTGACAGAGACTGACTTGCCAGACGTCTCTGCGTCTATCTGTATGCGCGCGCGCATGTACGTGTCTGCGTGTATGCATGCGCACGCCCGCGCTTGTGTGTGTTTGTGTGCGTGCGTGCGCGCGCGCGCGGGCGCGCGCGTGTGTGTGTGTGTGCGTGTGTGAGTGAGAGAGAGAGAGAGAGAAAGAGAGAGTTAGAGAAGTGTCTATGCTTCCATAAACATTTTGTTAAATTTTGAGCATTGTTTCGGCAGAATGAATGTTAAAAGGGACATTCCTTCAGGAATTAGTTCTAATATGCCCACGTTTTTTTTTTTTTTTTAATTTACAGAATTGTGAATCAGGATCAACGACCGTTCGCGTTGGGTTTTCAATGGATGGTGATACGACTTCTGGGTATGTTTTATTGTCAATGGCTTATTCGTCAATCAGAGCATTAGTCACCATGTACATGTATGTGGAGTCATTGGTATGCACGAGAAATAATTACACTAATGAGGATGTCTTTAATGTACCAAAGGTTAATACGAGAGAAAAGACAATCAGACTTACGCCAGTACTTTCTTCATTCTCATCAATCCGAAGAAAACAGAATTTTAATGAGTTTTACATGACCTGCATAGGTACCTATACAGATACCTTCTTTTGTCATGAGTAATAATCAATGTACAACCTGTACAGGTGACAGGCTTTTTCATGACTAAAAATGAGTAAGACCTGTACAGGTACCACGCGTCGTACATGACTAATATGAGCAAGGTAGGACCTGTACAGGTACCATACTTTGTTCATGACTAATGAGCAGTAGAGAACCTGTACAGGTACGACGCTTTATTCATGACTAAGAAGTAATATACGACCTGCACAGGTGCAATCCCGTATCCATGATGAGTAATGTACGACCAAATACCATACTTTCATCAATACTGCGTCCGTGACTAAGAGCAACACACGTCGTATTACACACAAGTACCAAGCTTTGTCCATGATTAAAGAGCAATATTCGAACTCTACAAGTACCAGCATATGTCCGTAACTAATAAAGTGTGTATGATCTGTACAGATACCATTCCGGGTCCATGACTAGAAAGTAACGTATGACGTGTGCAGGTACCACGGCGTGTTTGTAACTATTACGTAATATGTGACCTGTGCAGGTACCATCCCTTACCCATGACTACCTACCCAGGTACCATCTTTTGTCCATGACACATAGTAAAGTAAGGAGTGTACAGGTACCAGATAAGATAAGATAAGATAATGTTGCTTATAGCCCAGCCGACCACAGAGGGCCACATCAGGGCTGTCACCACGTTAAAATCAACTCACCAGTCATTTAAAAAAAAAAAAAAAAAAAAAAAAAAAAAAACCTTTCACACATCTCGTTAAATGACATCGTCTACAAACGAACCAGAAACTTTGTTAAAAATCCTTCTTCCGTAAAATCTCAAATCAGATGAAAAATGTTAATTTCTCTCAAAAACCCAAGGATCACGTCAGGCGGGACATCCCTGAACAGGATCTTCATGGACTCCGCTGTAAAATGTTTGTGTCTCACATCGTGCAAGTCCCAACACTCTAAAAGAACATGTTTCATTGTGAGTGGCGCATGACATGGAATGTACCACGGAGCTTCTTCACTCTTTAAAAGGTAAGAATGGTAAAATACGAATGGCCGGTGTGCAGCCGGCACAGAACCGTTTCCCCTTTACGACCACCCGACGTAGATGGGAGGAAGTCTTTAAGGTTTGGACGGATCTGAAAGAGTTTGTTATTCGTCTGTGTGTTCCAATCCTCCTGCCAGAGGTCTCTCACATAATCGTTAATTTTGGTTTCACATCTGAGCAGGGGATATAAGTGTTGGACAGTTTCTCTCTTGTGGCGTTCTTGGCTAAACGATCAACCATTTCGTTCCCCGCCGATGCCAACATGGCCAGGAACCCAAGCAAGAGTAATGTTGTAACCGTCCGCCTTCAACTTGCTAAAAAGTTAAAAAAAAAAGTAAAAGTTCTGGATGCTGAAGGTTGCGGCCAGCTATGGCCTCCAAAGCTGACAGCGAATCCGACAGAACCAGAAAGTCCCTCCTCGAAGAATGAGAGATTATCTTCAAAGCCAGTACTAGAGCAGTAAGTTCAGCAGAATAGACAGAAGCATCTGAATGTATATGTTCCAACAATATCTGAGAAGGAGCCCCAGGGCAGTAGGCTGCACAGGCCACTCCATCCTCAGACTTGGAACCGTCAGTGAAAACTTTTTGATAGGATGGGAATTTGGAACAGAGCTCGGCATACAAAGCCTTGTACGCCAGAGAGCTGGTAGACTCCTTACGGAAAGCTGCGAGATCAAAACGAATCTCTGGTGTGAAAAAGGTCCATGGAGGTTGATCCGGAAACTTGGAAAAATCGGAAACTACTACTCCAGGTCTATACCTGCATTCCGCACGTGAGGCTGCATACGAAGCCCAAACGGCGGAATACATTTCGGGTTTGTTTCAAACTTACTTTGGAACGGAGGGTCAAAAACACAGTCATAGGCAGGATTCTGCGGTTCTGAGAACAGTCGGATGTAATAATTCAAAGACAGTTTCAGCCTGCGGTTGGACAGTGAAGGTTCACCTGCCTCTGCGTACAGGCTGTACACAGGGGTGGTGCGGAACGCTCCAAGACAGAGACGAAGCCCTTGATGGTGGATAGGGTCCAAGAGTTTGAGGTAAGATGATCTTGCGGAGCCGTACACAGCACAACCGTAGTCTAGTTTGGAACGGACCAGGGCTCTGTAGAGGTGCAACAAAGTTTTCTTATCAGCGCCCCAGTCGGTGTGCGCTACGACCCGCAGAATATTCAGTGCCTTTTGGCAAGCAGTTTTGAGGTTTTTAATATGGCTGAGAAAGTTAAGTTTTTGGTCAAAAATGACTCCCAGAAATTTGGCCTCTTTAACAGCTGGAATGGGAGATTTCCCTACTTGAAGTTCTGGATCTGGAAAAAACTGACGGAAATTATGGAAGTGAATACACTGGGTTTTTGTAGCAGAAAAGGTAAAACCGTTTTCATCCGCCCACCGATGGATTTTATCTATGCAAAGCTGGAGCCTGCGCTGGACACTCGGGTACAGGCTTCCAGTTGCGTAGACAGCAAAATCATCCACAAACAATGAGCAGTCTGAACCCTGCTGAACTGATTGAACAATGTTGTTGATCTAATACTAAAGAGGGCAGGAGATAGTATGCTCCCCTGTGGAACACCCAACTCCTGCTCGTGGACATCAGAGAGAGTGGTGCCAACCCGGACCTGAAACTGTCGTTCTGCCAAAAAATTTTGAATAAAAAGCGGAAGATGACCTCGAAAACCCAGATCGTGGAGATCATGAAGTATCCCCGACTTCCAGGTGGTATCGTAGGCCTTCTCCAAGTCAAAGAAAATTGCCACTGCATACTGTCTGTTTAAAAAAGCGTTCCTAAGTGTAGATTCCAGACGAATCAAATGGTCAACTGTACTACGATGTTTGCGGAAACCACACTGTTCTTTCGCCAAAAGGCCATCGGTTTCGAGTTTCCACATGAGCCTAGCATTGACCATTTTTTCCATCAATTTACAGACACAGCTGGTCAAAGCTATGGGACGGTAGTCAGATGGATTAGAAAGATCTTTTCCAGGTTTGGGGATGGGAATAATGAGGGCTGTCCGCCAAGAGGGTGGAAAGCAACCTGTAGTCCACACGTGGTTGTATACCTGTAACAGGATGTTCAGACCTTCTTGCGGAAGATGTTTCAATAGTTGATAATGTATGTCATCTATACCTGGAGAGGAATCGCTGCAAGAGAGTAAGGCAGATTTCAGCTCGTTTAATGTAAAAGGAAGATTGTAGTCTTCCATGTTGTCGGATGAAAAGTTGCAGGGAGATTTTTCTTTTAGGGCTTTGTGTTTGACAAAAGTGACTGATTTATTAGAAGAGGAGGAATTCTTTTCAATGGTTGAAGCAAGCAGATTAGCAACTGCTTTCTTTTCTGTTATTAAAGAATCCGAAAACTTGAGATGGTTCACAGTGGGACAGGTGTTCTTCCCTTTGATTTTCTTAATGATGTTCCACACTTTTTTCTTAGACGTTTTTTGATGTCAGCCTGGAGCAGAAGCTTCTCCAGGACCGACGTTTACTGATTTTAAAAGTGTGTCTTGATTTAGCACGGAGTTTCTGATGGGCTCGAGCGTTGGGACCCGAAGGTCGTTGGTATACCTGACGCTGAGCCCGTTTTCTAACTTTGGAAATTTGTTGGCATTCTGAATCGAACCAGGGTGTTTTGGGCATTTGAAGTTTATCGGAAGACACTGGAATACAGGCTTTAGCACATTTGATCATAGTGTTAGTCAGTGATTCAGCTGGATCCGGACTCTGAAAAAAATCAGTGTCCTGGAATTCTTTTGAAATAGTGGCTGCAAATAGATCCCAGTTTGCTTTTTTATAATTGAGATGTTGAGAGACAGAGACGTGTTCAGTTAATACAGGTTGTAGAAGGACAGGGAAATGGTCACTTCCGTGCAGATCGTCATGGACAGACCACTCATAGTCCAGGACCAGCGAGGGGTCACAAACCGACAAATCTAAACACGAAAGTGAACCTGAGGAAGAGTGGAGATAAGTTGCAGATCCGTCATTCAGACAACACAAATCCAAGTCTGAAAGGACATCCTCAATTAGCAGACCTCTGGGTGACGTACCGGCACTACCCCAAAGAGGATTGTGACCGTTAAAGTCACCCAACAGCAAAAAAGGTCGAGGAAGTTCTTCTATCAGACTGACAAGGTCCTGACGACAAACCGGGACAGAAGGTGAGAGATAAAGGGAACAGATTGTCACAGTCTTGTGGAGAGTGACTCTCGCAGCTACAGCCTGAAGGGAGGTAGACAGAGTGACAGGACTATACAACAAAGTTTTGTGTAGGAGAAGGGCAACACCGCCCGACAGTCCCCAACGTGGATGGTTGTGCAGGTTTCGAAAGAATATTAAAGCCAGAAAGAGTAAAGGTCTTCTGGCTTTGAATTTGAGTTTCTTGAAGAGCCACGACGGAAGGTTTTTAGAGACTGACACAGAAGCTGCAGCTCCTCGAAGTTGGAATTTAGACCACGGATATTCCAATGGAATATTGTACTATCCATGGTGCAGAGGCGAAAAGGAGAGAAATCAGGTCATCTCCTCTTCAACGTCCGCATCTAATGGAGCGAATTTATTAGTTAGTTTCACTGGACTGTGGTGGTCTTTGGACCTGCTGGCAGACTTGCCCGCAGGTGACAAAGGCCTGGAGTTTGGAGATGGTGGAGGTCTGGATTTGGGAGATGGTGGAGGTTTCTTCCTCATCTCCACCATCTCCACACTGGGTAGAACTCCCTTGCCCGCACGGGCACTGGACAGAGGAATTCGAGTTGCGGGTGCTGGTTTTTTAATCTGCCCAGCAGCAGATGTTGTAGACTGCTGGGCAGTCTGAGGGGTGGCGGATTTTTGCCTCCACCAGGGGCATTCACTGTGGGTTGGGAGGTGGTGGACCTGCTTCCACCAGAGCTGACAGTTCTTCCTTGCAGTGTCTTTGAAAAGATAAATTCATCAGTCTGGCAGCAGACTGACCGAGTGGAAATTTTCTTTACGGCCGAAGCATACGAAGATGCTGTGGCCGTCTGACTGCCCACAACCTGCTTGCGGGCTTCAAAAAAGGAGATCTTCTTTTCTGTCTTAACTCTTTGTATTGCAGATTCCTGAATCCACAGAGGACAATTTCGGGAAGAGGAGGGATGGTCGCCACCGCAGTTTGCACAATGTGCCGGATCTTTACACGGCCCATCATGGGTTGCCTTGCAGCAAATACCGCACACCTCCTGCCCAGAACAGCGGTCTCTGACATGGCCAAACCTCTGGCATCTGAAACACCTTAACGGGGATGGCACATAGAGCTGAACATGAACATTTAGGTAACCGACTTTGATGACCGGAGGCAGCACAGGGTTGCAGAATGTCAGAAAGAGGGTGTTGGTGTCCACTCTCTCTGAACCTTTCTTTACCGTCACCCTGCGCACCTCCGTCACACCTTGGGACGCCAGTTCCGTCTTGATTTCTGCCTCTGAGACCCCTGATAGATCTCTGCAGCGAATCACACCTTTTGACGAATTTAACTGTTTATGAGGAGTCACCCTGATCTCCCTGTCCACTATCTTTGTTGCTCTCAACAGTTGTTCAGATTGCTTTTTAGATCGACATTGAATTAGAAATGAGCCATTCCTCAACCTTTTGACTGACTGAGGGTCACCTGCTAGACCTTGAAAGCCCTTTTGGATGGCAAAAGGGCTCAGAGATGAAAGGGGTCTTTCCTGCTCCGTCCCTTCCATCACGAGCCAGGAAGCCCAGAAACCTGTCTTCTGTCGTACCTCAGTATCAGAATCGCTGTCTGTTTGAAAGTCCTCTGAAAAAGGGGATGCCGCCTTCCTCTTCCTTTTGGGGGGGGGGGGGTAGTTTTTTTGAAAAAGCCATGTGTATTTTATTATATTTCATCCCTCCCTTACCCACCCACCATTGGAGTCCAACTAAGGGGCCAGGGCCAAGACTCACTGTCTTGACCCCTTCCAGGCTTCAGGAGAGATATACAACAGACAAAAACCTACCAACCCTATCCCCCCTGATCATGCCCAACTCCCGGAACAGAGAGCTGAGCACTACAGGGGTTATCTTGGCCAGCCGGAAAATGCCTGTTTTGACCCAGCCCCAAGAAGGGGAGCCGATTAGTACACCCGGGCCAAGGTGTACTCCCTGTCTAGGAGAGGTCCGAGCCAAAGTGATGTTTGAGAGCGCTGGCCCTCTCAATCACCAGGATCTCATCCCCCTCCGACACAGGTCGCACCGCACGGCCAACGCGGCGGATCTTAAGGAGACCACAGAGAGAAAAGGAGTGTGGAAAAGAAGACTTGAAGGGAGACGAAGAAGAAAAAGACCCGTTAAGAAAGGCAGAAGACAGAATAGGAAAAAGGTGGGTTACTATTTGTCTGGGCCCTCACTCCTAACCTTTCTGACATGGGAGACCCTACCAGGGGCATCAATTCCTACCACGTAATGCTTGGCCAGTCAGCAACTTGGCTATACAGGCCTAGCAGTGTTCACAACTAACCATCTAGCCGAGTTTTGATGCCCCCGTCAGCAAAGCCTAAAAGATCACAGGACCACGCAAGCCCTCCGACCACGGCAAGGTTGCAACCCCCGGAGGGGTACAGGTACCACCCGTGCTTTTGACAACTAGAAGTGCATGTGATTTCGTCAAATAGAATACGGAAAAACATATTTAATAAAGTGTGAAGGTTTGTGACACGTCGCACGAGTAGGCTTCTCCCGGAGAGCGATCATCGATAACTCGATAACAGGACACGTATGTTAGCTGGGCTGAATACCCACGTTTTATGAGCAGTTTCTATGTAGGTATTAAAGCATTGTTGTCTTACAGCAAAATGTCTGGCCGCTGCCAAAGTTTCATTCTTTGTTGATCGCACAGTGACTTCAATTTCTTCGTTTGGACGGTAGCATTCGCGCAGAGTGCGCGCGCAGAAAGCAAAGTGAAAGGGCAGGTACGCGAATGTCCCAGCGGTATGTCTTGCGTGTGCCTGGCTACGTCTGCGGAGTGTGATGTGTCTGCGAACTGTCTCAACACAGTAAATATCTCTTTCATCTGTGGGCCGCCTGAGAGTAACGCGCAACCTTTACAGACATCATCCCGTGTCCATGACTGACGAGTAACGTACCCACCTGTGCAGGTACCATCCCTGGCCCTCCTTTGCTGGTCACGTCCTGGACCAGATGTGTGTGGTGTGGGGTAACGCCCCTGACGGCAGCCAGTTCTGCGCCATGTACAACAAGGGGGACATGGCGCTGGGCCTCTTCGTCTGGTGGGCCGTGGTCAACCTGGTAGCCAGCCTCTTCCACTTCCTGGCCGCCGTCCTCTTGCGGCTCAGACACCACAAAAGTGTGGACCTCCACGCGGCAGGCCACACGCCTGCTTTGGAAAACAACAGCAAATTCTGAACTTTTTGTTATCACTTGTTTTTTTTTTTTTTAGGGTGGGGGTGGGGTGGGGTTGTTGTGTTTTTAATTAACTAATTCTTCCAAGATGTGAAACCTAAGGGGCAAAATGTTTATATTAACGTCTATACAAGTTTCTTCCTATTTTCCCTCGACATGTTTTGGAAACCATCCTTGTTAAAGAAAAAGAAAATCCACGGCAATCAGTACACTGTTTTACCACGGTAATATATGTTTGATACCATTCAAAGCGTTCGAAGATTATGAGTATGTGTCTGTCTGTGAGCATAATTATCAGAGAAATCAAACTGAAATACGTCTTTGATTCTCATCTTCTGTACGTCTGTCAGTGTTATATCAATCGATAAAGTACGTTAATGACTTAACGTTCTTTTTGACAAAAAAAAAATCGTCACCGTTTTAAAAACGACAATCCTTGTTTTCCTTCAGCATCGGTCATTCTTTCATGAAGCGTATGCAAATGCGTTTAAATCTTCAACACTTCGAAGTAACCACATCAGTCTTGATCCGAGTTCAAACAACTATCTTCTCACATAAGTCATCTGTGGTTTCTTTTACCTTTGTTATCCTACTTACACAAGATACTGTAAGCTTTCTAATAAACACGGCATAGAAACCATGGCTGACCATTTAAGTTTAGTTTTAATCGATGATGAATGCGTTTAACGCGTGGTAACACGGACATTTGGATTTTAGCAGTTTCACTATATGCAAAACTGTTCGGCATCTTTAATGACACACTAACAAACTTTTTAAAAGTGAAGAAGTTTTATTGCACAGTTTGCAGCAGCAGTATCAAGACCTAATAGATCAGCTTATACTGCTTGTGGGTTGGTTATGATGAAATTTAAGGAATAAAAAACAAAAAACAAACAAACAAACAAAAAACAGCACAAAAGATTTTGTTCCTTAGCTTTGCCAAATCTTTTGTAATACTCAATAATGTATTTTCACTCAGTCGGCGAGATCTTTGCATGCTAAGACGAAGCTTTATCAATAAGCAGAAGCAAATGCTAAATGTTTAGACATATCCACCACATTCATTAAAAATCCCATTACTTGCTCTTTTGCGAGCTATTCTCGCCATCTAATTCTGATTTAGAAATAAACTTCCCTTTTCTTATTCTGAATCAATTGTATTTAGTTGAGAAGTAGCTGTATCTAATTTTGTAATCTCTTGTGTATATAGGTTTACTTGTTGCAAATGCTGACATTGTTCCGCTTGTTGTGAGTGGTAAAAATTGTCTTTTTTTTGGACGCACAAGTAAATGTAGATTTGTTAATTGTGCCCGGATGCAAGCGTGTTGATTAGCATTTGTTCAAGAGCATTTTTCAAGTGCCTATGTTTGTTCCTCTCATCTCCAGTGCATAGCAAGCTTTCATGAAACTTGGCTATGAATTATTTAACAGATATAAAGTTGAGGAGTGTGTGTGTGTGTGTGTGTGTGTGTGTGTGTTGTAAATTTCTTATAGATTGTTTTATTTTGAACTATTGATATTTACAAAACGTATCATATCAAACACCAAAAATATGTGTTTTTGCATAGATTTTTCGTTCTATAAAAGCCCAAAATGTATGTACCTCAGGCCAGCCATAGAAAAAAAAAGTTCTGTACAATCCATGGTATCTCTGCAATAAGAGCAATAGCTACTTTCACATAAGTTCATGTTCTTTAGTTGTATGCTGATTGCGTAAATGTGTAATATGTTCCGTTCAAGAAATTTCACTCGAGCTTCTTTCGAGTTTATCTGTGGCTGGCGACCTTGCTGATTCATCTGGAAGAATTCCATGTTTCCTATGCCAAAAATTAGGAGCTAATGGCACAGTGTCCTCATTCTTGGCACCTAGCTGCCTCTTCAGCTGTCCTGGTTTTGTGTTAAAGAAACTTGAATCACAGAACTGAATACTTGTTTCTTTGTGTCCCCTCTGAATCCATTCAATCCAGGAATTTGGGGATGTAGTTTACCAACACAATGTCGAGAAACGGTACCTTCCTTCGTTTTAACCGCCGTAATCTTGTATTGCGATTAATGATAATAACCTGTTTTTATCAAGAAGGATAATGTCTTTCACTAATCCAATGCCTGTGTCTTGCCAGCTCTTTAAAAATGAAAATTGAGTTTTTATTAAAAACAACAACATGAAACCAAAACGAGTGGAATCTATTGTCGTGATGTGTAGATTCTTAAAGGGTTTTTTCCCCGTAATTTTTCCAATAAACAAGTGCACATGTATGTCTAGAGATCATTGTCTGTTCTGTCAATGCTCTCTCTAATGCGTTCATTCTATATTCGATTAAAAAAATTGTCAAAACTGCTTTAGTATTAAACGCATGAGTTTTGTTCCTGGCGTAGAACGGTCACCTGCCATTTGTACAAAATGTCCAGTGTTCTTTCAATGTACTTTGCCATTTTGCTTGTTCAAAAATAAACGTACTTTTTTTTTTACTTTGTTACTGTCACTGCTGCCTGCCTCTCTTCCTATATTGCTGTCTCCCTCTCTTCCTATGTTGCTGTCTACATCTCTTCCTTATTGCTGCTTGCCTCTTCCTATATTGCTGTCTACCTCTCTTCCAATGTTGCTCTTTGCCTCTCTTCCTATATTGCTGCCTGCCTCTCTTCCTATGTTGCTGTCTACCTCTCTTCCTATATTGCTGCCGCCTCTCTTCCTATGTTGCTGTCTACCTCTCTTCCTATATTGCTGCTTGCCTCTGCCTATATTGCTGTCTGCCTATCTTCCTATATTGCTGTCTGCCTCTCTTCCTGTATTGCTGTCTGCCTCTCTTCATATATTGCTGCTTGCCTCTCTTCATGTATTGCTGTCTGCCTCTCTTCCTATATTGCTGCTTGCCTCTCTTCCTATATTGCTGATTACCTCTCTTCCTATATTGCTGTCTGCCTCTCTTCCTCTATTGCTGTCTGCCTCTCTTCCTGTATTGCTGTCTGCCTCTCTTCCTGTATTGCTGTCTGCCTCTCTTCCTGTATTGCTGCCTGCCTCTCTTCTTATATTGCTGATTGCCTCTCTTCCTATATTGCTGTCTGCCTCTCTTCCTGTATTTTTGCTTGCCTCTCTTCCTGTATTGCTGTCTCCCTCTCTTCCTATATTGCTGCCTGCCTCTCTTCATGTATTGCTGTCTCCCTCTCTTCCTGTATTGCTGTCTGCCTCTCTTCCTGTATTGCTGCTTGCCCCTCTTCCTGTATTGCTGCCTGCCTCTCTTCCTATATTGCTGCCTGCCTCTCTTCCTGTATTGCTGTCTCCCTCTCTTCCTGTATTGCTGTCTGCCTCTCTTCCTGTATTGCTGCTTTCCCCTCTTCCTGTATTGCTGTCTCCCTCTCTTCCTGTATTGCTGTCTGCCTCTCTTCCTATATTGCTGCTTGCCCCTCTTCCTGTATTGCTGCCTGCCTCTCTTCCTGTATTGCTGCCTGCCTCTCTTCCTATATTGCTGCTTGCCCCTCTTCCTGTATTGCTGCCTGCCTCTCTTCCTGTATTGCTGCCTGCCTCTTCCTATATTGCTGCTCGTCTCTCTTCCTGTATTGCTGCCTGCCTCTCTTCCTGTATTGCTGCTTGCCTCTCTTCCTGTATTGCTGCCTGCCTCTTTTCCTGTATTGCTGTCTGTCTCTCTTCCTGTATTGCTGTCTGCCTCTCTTCCTGTATTGCTGCCTGCCTCTCTTCCTGTATCTGCCTCTCTTCCTGTATTGCTGTCTGCCTGTCTTCCTGTATTGCTGCCCGTCTCTCTACCTCCGTTGCTACTTGCCTCTCTTTCTGTATTGCTGTCTGCCTCTCTTCCTGTATTGCTGCCTGTCTCTCTACCTCTGTTGCTACTTGCCTCTCTTCCTGTATCGTTGCTAGCCTCTTTTCTAGAACTGTTCCCTGCTCCTCTTCCTGTACTGCTGTCTGCCTGTCTCGCACCATAGCAGCCTGCTGCTCTTCCTGTACTGCTGTCTGCCTGTCTCGCACCATAGCAGCCTGCTGCTCTTCCTGTACTGCTGTCTGCCTGTCTCGCACCATAGCAGCCTGCTGCTCTTCCTGTACTGCTGTCTGCCTGTCTCGCACCATAGCAGCCTGCTGCTCTTCCTGTACTGCTGTCTGCCTGTCTCGCACCATAGCAGCCTGCTGCTCTTCCTGTACTGCTGTCTGCCTGTCTCGCACCATAGCAGCCTGCTGCTCTTCCTGTCTGCCTCTCTTCCTCTCCTGTATACCTGTCTCGGTACGCGGCTTGAAGCCGCGGGAAAATTATAACTACAGCTACGTGAAGACAGATGACTCTTCAGATCTGAATCCTCTGATTTCTGTTACAGTATTCATTTGCCATCGTCAGATGTTGCTTGTAGAGATCCTGAACAATTTCCTCTCCTCCCCTCTCCCCCATTTTTTGATCATTCAGGTTTCTTAACTCTTAAACAACTTATTATTAATCAATAATGTTTGTCAGAGAAATGTGCATATGCACCTGCACAAATATATATTATTTTCTTGTCTACGAAGAACAGTGAAGATTAACACCTGTATTGAACTGTGTGTGTTTTTAAAAAAAAAAAATCTTTCTTCAGGCAAACTTGACAGCTAGAGCAATTGCTGAAAGTGAAACTGTGCATCTTCGTGTTATGTCACATAATACATTGAAATGGTTCTGAGATTGATTTTGCTTAATTACTATTCAATCCCGTTTTTGAAAATCAATTCCAAAGCCAGGCAAGCAAACAAACAAAGCCCAGAATGTGTGCTAACTTGGTTTAAAACAGAATAAAGCGCATTCTAAGTTAAGGTAATCGATAGCAAGTTAACAACTTGCTTTGTTCGCTTATTTATACTATTACCCTGACTGCAGATCTTATCGTAACAATATGTTATCCTTTGTGTAACTAACTCGAACCTCGTTTGTAGGTGTGAGAATGTTGTTTCTTTCCCTGTAAGACACTTCGCGAATATTGTAACTGAAACTTGTCAAAACAGTTGGTCTCTCGACTGTTTAATTTGTCTCTGTCTAACTCCTTTCTTTTTTCTTTTTTCTTTTTTTTTGTAATGACGCGACTATACTATGTCTTTTGCATGTAAAAAGGCTCCTCAGTTTCAAAACACTGTGAAAACATTAATGCCCGTTTTGGATGATTATGATTTTTGTTTTCAGCAGTTCAGCTGCTATTTCCAGTATTAACTGGATATCATTGACGAGAAGCATGAAAACTAATACAAGTGGCACCGCCCAGAGTTTATAACTTCCTGTATCGATTCACTGATAAAGGAAGAATCGTAACAGTGCTGCAAACAACGCTCTGTTTTTCCCCCAGGTGTATAATTCATATGTGATAGTACAATGAAATATATGTACAGTATATGATCCTGCAAGGTCGAAGTTTTACCTTTACACGATCATACATATTCATAAGATATTCATACATGTTTGCAATCATACAAACTCATAAGATATTCATACATGCTTTCCACGATTTTAAAAGCTTTCCCTAAATCTATGTATGCAGCATGTACTGCACGATTTACGCATATCGTTTTCTGTAAAGTACAATCGTGTAAGTTGAATAATTCGGTTTAAATCTTGTTTGAAATTCGTTTGTAATAATATTTGCTTTAACGGCAGTGAATGATTTACTGTTAATGTTAAACAAAGAAACTGATCACTCGTTAATCACATCAGCTGGCATCACTGTTTGTTTCTTTTGGTTTTGTTTGTTTATTTGTTTGTTTGTTTTTCTTTCCATTTTCTCCCCTTTAAAGAATTCTTTAAAAAAAAAGGATTCTGTCTAACTTTCGGATATCTCTGTCAAACTGTTTTGGCCAAAATCCAAATGATCTTAAAATTGCTAACAATGTGAAGAACTGATTATTAATCCGTTTGGGGGAGAGAGAGAGGGGGAGAGAGAGAGAGAGAGGGGAGGTGGCGGAAAGGATAAAACGTGCGTGGGTGGTGGGGACGGGTGGGTGGGAGGAGGGGGCATTGTTACATTTGCAGTCCAGACTTCATCCAGAATGAAATTGAAATTCCGCCGGGGCTGCTGAATCCAGTTGGAAGTTCTGCCGTGTACGTTGTAGACGAAACTGATGATCTCCCCTGAGGGGGTCAATACCACGTGATCTGAAATCCTGGACGACACGACGACAAGCAAGTCTTTCTTTTGAGTTCTCTTAACAGAGCTTTCCAACTTCTTGCTCACTTCTGTAACTGTACCATGGTCGTAGCCTCTCAGCAAAATTGGATCCTGTCCCTGGATGATGAAAACATGCAAAGAGATTAGTCAGTACCCACAGATGAAGGGGGTATTGGGTAAATCGGCCCCTCGCGTGGATTTGAACCCAGGGCGGCTTTCCAGACAAAAAATTTATTACTGAGCCAACCCTGTGGGGGGAGTGTGTGTGTGTGTGTGTGTGTGTGTGTGTGTGTGTGTGTGTGTGTGTGCGTGCGTGCGTGCGTGTGTGTGTGTGTGTGTGTGTGTGTGTGTGTGAGAGAGAGAGTAAGCATCTAACATTTACATTTTAACGCTCGTCTCCTCATCTACTCGACTCCCAACACCCATCCTGCTTGCCCAATACCTCTGCCTTCCTCCGTCTCTCCCGTCCCTTTCCCCTGACTTTTCTACGACCCTTGGCCTTTCCTTCCTCCTCCCCCTGCGCTTTCCTCTTCTTAAATCACCCGAAGATGAACTGTTTGTCTGCACTCTGTTGTCCCCCACCCCTCACTTAGCCTACTTGTTTCACACACACACACACACACACACACACACCACACACGCACGCTCTCTCTCTCTCTCTCTCTCTCTCTCTCTCCTCTCTCTCTCTCTCTCTCTCTCTCTCTCTCCTCTCTCAAAGCCAAGTAAGACTAAACTCATGCTCATAACAACCGGTCGTAGACGGCAAAATATACAACAGCTCCCTTTGTGTTTTATCAATAACGCGCAAGAACTGAAGAAATAGACAACCATCGTGTTCTGGACATAATAACTGAGAACAATCTTTCATGACCTGCTCACATGAAAACATTCTGCAAACAGTATCCAGACAGGGAACTGTTCTGGGGCCCTTGTTTTTCTTAATTTATATAAATGACATAAGTAGAAATCTCTCTCCTGGAACTACTATAAGGCTTTTTGCAGATGACAGTTTAGTATATAGAACAATTAGAAGCAAGAATGATACACGCATTCTACAAGAAGATCTAAACGCTTTACAAGAGTGGGAAAGAACTTGGAAAATGGAATTTCATCCCCAAAAGTGCCAAGTGTTGCGTATATGTAACAAACGCTCACCAATTAGATCAGATTATTCTATTCATAATACTATTCTTAAAGAAACTAATGCTGCAAAATATTTAGGCGTGATTATAGATAGTCGTCTCAAATGGAAAGAACATTACAATTTAGTATGTAAGAAAGCAAATAACATCTTAGCTTTCTTATACAGGAATATCAATGACTGCCCCCAAAAGGTTAAAGACGACTGCTACAAAACACTGGTTAGACCAGTACTGGAATATGGTTGCTCAGTTTGGGATCCTTACCATCTAAAGGATATTGATAACCTCGAAAAGATTCAGAAGAGAGCAGCACGGTTCGTAACAGGGAACCACCTCAGAGAAAAGGGGAATACTAGGAAGAATATGAGGAAATTAGAATGGAAACCCTTAGAAGAGAGAAGAGCTTTTATCAAACTTAACATCTTTTTCAAAGGCAGAGCTAAAGTAATTGATATTCCAATGGAACAACTAGTATTGAATAAAAGTAGCACCAGGAGTGGCGGTCAATGTTATACCATACCTGCATCAAATATTGACAGCCACTTACATTCTTTTTATCCCAGTTCTGTACGGCTGTGGAACTCACTGCCGGGTGCCATCAAGATTGCCACAAATGCAATCTCTTTTAAAAAACAAATTGATTCGACAGTTTTGAGATCTGCATATTGATGAGTTTCTATTTTTACTTCCCCAGATGTTTTACTATTGCCTGGGCCTGAGTTTGGCCATTTTTTAACTTCTTGAATATCGAGTGCGACCCCTTGTTGCCAAATTTGCTCCAGGGGCCAACAGTCTGAGTCGCACTGTTTTATGCTATTTTATTTTACTTTTTAACATGCGCGCTGGTGACCTACTCGTTTTTGAGTGAACCAGTATTTTAGGAAGAAGAAGAAGAAGAAGGATTAAGGATTAAGCACTTTTTGAAATGCCATGCCAGAAAATGATTCCTGAATGTAACCATACTCTCATCAGTCATTTACTGTCCGTCACATCCGGCGCAAATTCAACAAAACCTTTAACCAAGATCTATAAACGTGCCCAAAGCAGTCTTCCTTGAATCCTCGAGCCGCATATATTTAAGTACATGTTCTTCCACTAAGGGATTAGTATTCTATAAATAAAGGAATGGTCAAAAACAAACAAAGGGATATGTTTGCTATAAATAAAGGAATGTTCATTAAAAAAAAGAAAGAAAATCATCTGGATTAGCTCCGCAAAGTATTCAATCTATATTTAGCGTGAATCCTAGAATTTCTGCAAAAATCTTCAGGTTCCAAGACCTAAAATTACGCTATTTAAAACAAGTCTTTATTATTCTAGTCCTGTTCTTTGGAACTCGCTTCTACCCGAGTTTAAATGCCATTGAAGCTCAGAATTCTACAGAAGAAAATTAGTTATAGATTATGCACACGCACACTAGTTATGTACAGAGACAGTATAATTCATATTACTAATGCCTATTGACATGTAATTTATTACAATATCATCAACAACATACATTTTTACCTACTTCCCCGAGTGTTTGTTGCTGTTTACAACTGTTTCGAACTAACTGCTTATCTTAGTGACTGGACAGCTTATATCAGTGCATACAAATATGTATGCAGTATGTGAAAGATTTTTTTAATATACTCATGCAATGTATGTGTTTGAGCCAGTGTACTGCTCACATAATCACATTTACTGTTTGTTTTAAGGATGGATGGGATGGATAATGGTGTTACCTTTTTAAATCTTATTTTTCTCATTTTTTTTATATTTGGCTTTCTTTTTTTATTTCTTCTTTCTTACCACCACCACCACCCC
>CM031598.1:46448358-46468358 GCA_018398815.1 Conus ventricosus | reverse complement strand
CCAGAATCAAAATCACCATGCATTTGTTTCTTTTCTTTCTACACTGCAGATAGCCTCCCGCCAGTCAAGCCCAATACTATGGTAACGCAGTTAGACCAAGTCCTAGCCTTGTAAAACATAACCTAAGGTTCACAAGAAATAAGCAGTCACATTTATCTTGAAACGTGGTCAGGTTCTGCAGAAAGTTGCTGAAGCCCAAGTGCAAAAGACAACTGCTCAGATGCCAGAAAGAGAGAGAGAGAGAGAGAGAGAGAGAGAGAGAGAGAGAGAGAGAGAGAGAGAGGAAGTCCGTATCCATAGTTTTTACAGCCTTAACGTGGCGTGGCATTTCTTTAGCAGCGAGATCAAGATTTTGCTTACCATGCGACCTGCACTCTACACACTTTCACACCTTGAAAGAAACTTTCGAAATCAATGTCCAGTTCCTTACTGACCTACTGCTGAGAGGGGGGGGGGGGGGGGGGGGGGGGGGGGGGGGGGGGGGGGGGGGGGGGGGGGGGGGGGAGCGTGAAGATGGAGGGTGGGGCGAGTAAGGGTGAGTGGGGGTGGAACGATAGGGGGCTCAGCTGTTCGCCTGGTACACAGTCCATCGTGTGGCAGTTGATAAACAACGCCAGTCTCTCCGGAAAGCGGAAATGTGACGGATGAGGTGGGTGGGGGAACGGAGGGGGCTCATCCGGATGTTGGAATAAAGTGGTGAGGTGAGCGTGTGTGTGTGTGTGTGTGTGTGTGTGTGTGTGTGTGTGTGTGTGTGTGTGTGTGTGTGTTGTAGGTGGGAGGGGGTGGGAACGGGAGGGGGCTCAGCTGCTTGCCCTTCACACTTCCGAACAAAGGCCATCACCTACCCTAAGATTGACCATTACAATCGTCCCAGTGACGGTTGGGTGTGGCGTGTGTGCGTGTGCGTGTGTGTGTGTGTGTGCGTGTGTGCGCGAGTATGTGAGTGTGTGTGTGTGTGTGTGTGTGTGTGTGTGTGTGTGTGTGTGTGTGTGTGTGGTGTGTGTGTTCTTGGCTCCTCCTGTTCTTAGCACCATCAGATGGGGACACAACTGGTGCAGTATTCATCACCGAAGTGTCCCTACGGCCCTTGGGGAGTCCCGAGACAAATAAACAATCAGACAAAATACGCACTGAAATATTGAAACTGAAAAAATTCATTGATGCTTTAACGGGTAGAGAGGAGCAGGTAGCCAAATGGTTAGAGCTTTTACTTGCCGAGCTGACGGTCGTGAGTTCGAACCACTCGTAACGTCGGATTTTTCGGCTTGAAAACCCACTCTGTCCACCTAGTGGTAAATGGGTACCTAATTCAGTTCAGGAAAGGTAAAAGAGGGCGGAAGGAGAGCGATAGGCGCTGCCTTCCATCGTGCTATGCCCAAGACACGGCGATCTTCTGATACTTCACCGACTGTTGGCTTTTTGTCCATGGAATTTTAATTTTTAACCTGACAAACTGGTTAAAAAAAAAGAGCTTAAAAGGTAAACTGTCCTCAACAGACAAACGCGATTCATATTTAGCGACAACACACCTGATGAAGATCGGCCATACAGTGTTTATACATCTGCATTTTCATACACTTTAGGCTTTAAAACAGGTCTGAACAGAATAGTAATGTTACTACATCATCGAACAGCAACAAGTTTGCAGCAGGAAGTGTCCACGTGATGCCCTCCTTTTCCTTGCAGAAATAATGTCCATACAAACGTGCTTCCAGATATTTTGCCTTGTTCAAACCCAGTAGTGGTGGTGGTGTTAGATTGATGGTGGTGGTGGTGGACCTTGGACCTTTTTTTTTTTTTTTTTTTTTGAAACATCGTTTTGGCTACCTAACCGGATTTTTTGGTAGCCATACCACAATATTTGGTTACACACTTGGTGACTTACTACCAACATGGTGACCGGCTACTGCACTCTTTTTTTTGTGAATGGCTACTTTTAATGTGACATGCTACTCGACGTTGACAATCTCCTTAAAATTTTGCCAACACTACGTCTGCTTAACGGTGACATGCTGCCCGATGTGGACTATCCACTTCTATATCCAGCACCACGGCTACTTAAATCCATTTTCGTTGACTTAGGGGAATTGACAGTTTGCCACTGCTGTAACCCACAGTGCGAAATGTATCAAAACATCTACAAAATCTGTTTCAGTGAACTTGTCTGATCCCTCTGCTTTCCCAAAGAAATCCGCTTTCATTTCAGAGACTGTTTCTACACACTGCATGTCGGTAGTCTCCATGTTGTCGGTCAAGGCCGAAAGGAAATGAGCGGTTGGTAAACTCAAATTGAGGGAAGGAAGTAAATGGGGTAGTTCTCAATGTCAGGGTAAGAGTAATGGAGTGATGGCGTGAGCAGAGTAATAGATGATGTGTCTTAAAAATGTGGGGCGTTGTTTCTAAAAGTTAAGTACTCAAAATTGTATGTGTGTTCATGAATGTGCGTTGACAAAACCACTTCATGTTCCTTCTGAACTGATTATCAAAAGCATTTGATTATAATGTATAAAATAATATTGTATTTAGGAAAATATCCATAACATTTTTCCCTTAAGGGTTTTACATTTTCTGAAAAGCAGGTGTCTGCTTGAATGTCTTTAAAAAATCAATGTTTATTCTTCTGTAACGATCAAAGCCGATTCTCAAATGCATTTTGGTCCAGTAACGTACGTGGAATTACCTGGAATAACAAACGAGTCATGTGATTCTTTTTCCCCTTTTCTGCCCCCTTTGCCAGATTGCTCGGATTTCGTACAACGTAAAAGTATTTAGACAAATGTCTTATAAGTGCGCGCGCGCGCGCGTGTGTATGAAGAGAAAGCGAGGGGAATATGTGTGTGTGTGTGTGCGTGTGTGTGTGTGTGTGTGTGTGTGTGTGTGTGCGCGTGTGTGCGCGCGCGTGTGTGTGTGTGTGCGTGTGTGTGTGTGTGTGTGCGTGTTCAAGAGAGAGACACCGATATTTATTGTCATTACCAAATAGGTCTTTTGACAAGGGGGGGGGGGGGGGGGGGGGGGGGGGGGGGGGGGGGGGGGGGGGGGGGGAAGGGGGTAACAGAACAATAACATTTACCTCGTCTTTTCCTTGCAAACAAATAGTACACATTTATTCCCAGTGAGAGAGAGAGAGAGAGAGAGAGAGAGAGAGAGAGAGAGAGAGAAGAGAGAGAGAGAGAGAGAGAAGGAGGAGAGAGAGAGAGTGAGAGAGGAGGGAGAGACATTCAAGTTGGAAATGTGTGCGTGCGTGCGTGCGCGCGCGCGCGTCTGTGTGTGCATTATATGAAGATAAGCAGCTTTTATACACACGTACACAAAGAGAGACAAATCCATGTATACGCCCACCCGTGTTACGCACAGCCTGCCTCCTCTGCCCCAATATGCCTACGCACGTCACGCTCTTCATCCCCGACCCCTCTGCACAGTACGCCGACCCAGGTCACGCTCTTCATTCGCCCCCTCTGGCCTAACGATCCACCCTTGTCACGCCCTTCTTCCGCACCCCCTCTGCCCTGATACGCCTATGATGCATACATCCTTCATCCTCTCAACCCCCCCCCCCCCCCTCTGCCAATACTCCCACCCACGTCGCACCCTTCATCTGCCACCTCTTCCCAAGTACGCTCATCCATGTCGAATCCTGCATCGAGCCCCCCCCCCCCCCCCCCCCCCCCTAACCATAACGCCCACATATGTCAGGCCCTCAAATCTTCACTTCCCGTTCCACCACCCACGTCACGTCCTGTACCCTCACCCATATCACGCCCTGAATTCCGTGCATATAATACACCCACCCATATTATGCCCAGAATTCCGTGCATATAATACACCCACCCATATTACGCCCCGAATTCCGTGCATATAATACGCCCACCCATGTCACGCCCTGAATCCCGTGCATATAATACGCCCACCCATGTCACACCCTGGATTCCGTGCATATAATACGCTCACCCACATCACGCCCTGGATTCCGTGCATATAATACGCCCACCCACATCACGCCCTGAATTCCGTGCATATAAAACGCCCACCCACGTCACGCCATGAATCCCGTGCATATAATACGCCCACCCATGTCACGCCCTGGATTCCGTGCATATAATACGCCTACCCACATCACGCCCTGAATTCCGTGCATATAATACGCCCACCCACGTCACGCCATGAATCCCGTGCATATAATACGCCCACCCATGTCACGCCCTGGATTCCGTGCATATAATACGCTCATCCATATCACGCCCTGGATTCCGTGCATATAATACGCCCACCCACATCACGCCCTGAATTCCGTGCATATAATACGCCTACCCACATCACGCCCTGAATTCCGTGCATATAATACGCCCACCCACGTCACGCCATGAATCCCGTGCATATAATACGCCCACCCACGTACGTCACGCCATGAATCCCGTGCATATAATACGCCCACCCATGTCACGCCCTGCATCATTCTTAACCAACACCCATCTAGGTCATGCTCTAAAAATCCACCGCCCCCCCCCCCCCTCCCATTCAGTCCCATCCACGTTACGCCTTGAAATTGATGCACCCCACCCACCCCTTACACGTAACCCAACCTATATCATGATCTGAAACCCACGCCTCTTACCCCCATCCGTGTGAAGCACCAAACCCTACCACCCCTGCACTCCCACCAATGTCACACCCTGCATCCGCGCCCCCTGAACCCCCACATATTATACGCCCTACATCCATGCCCCACATCCACCCACCCTGCATTTGCACCTCCCCTCCCCCCCCCATCCCCCTACTCATGCCACGCCCTACATCCGCGACAGCCGTACCTCCACCAATGTCATACGTTAGGTATTCGCGTCCTCCATACCCGCCACCATGTCGTACACTGCATCCGAACACTGTTACCTCCCTCCATGTCACACCTTGAATTCACAAAGCCGTACCCTGCATCCACGTTCCCTATACCCCTACACGTCATACCCTGCATCCGCTCCTCCCGATCCCCCTCCCACGTATCTATGTATGTCGCGCACTGCGTACATGCCTCTCCTCCCCCCCCCCCCCTTACCTATATCACGCTCCCTCCAACCCATTATGCCCACCCATCTGCATCCACGCTCCCCCCCCCCCCCCTCCCCACTTCCTTACACCCATCTATTTCGAGCGCTGCATCCGTTCACACCCACCCCCCTCCCACCCACTCAACCCCCAGTTCGCCCGGATATATTACGCCCTGCATGCGCGCCCACCCTCCACGCTCACCCATTCTACGTCCCCGCATCTGTTCCCCTCTGCCGCAATATACCCATCCATACGATCCTTGCGTCCGCGCCCCACTGCCCCAATGTACCGACCATGCCTTGCTCTTCATGCCTTCATCAGCGCCCCCTCTGCAACAGTAAGCCCGCCATGAAGCGGCCTCAATCTTCCCCCTCTGCCCCATGTAACACATTTTATCATCACCCCCTCTGCTTAGTATGACCACTATGTCACGCCCTTCAACCGCCCCCTACGAACCAAGAAGACTCCCACGTCACGCCCTTCATCCGCCCCCTACGAACCAAGAAGACTCCCACGTCACGCCCTTCATCCGCCCCCTACAAACCAAGAAGACTCGCACATCACGCCCTTCATCCGCCCCCTACGAACCAAGAAGACTCCCACGTCACGCCCTTCATCCGCCCCCTACGAACCAAGACTCCCACGTCACGCCCTTCATCCGCCCCCTACGAACCAAGAAGACTCCCACGTCACGCCCTTCATTCGCCCCCTACGAACCAAGAAGACTCCCACGTCACGCCCTTCATCCGCCCCCTACGAACCAAGAAGACTCCCCACGTCACGCCCTTCATCCGCCCCCTACGAACCAAGAAGACTCCCACGTCACGCCCTTCATCCGCCCCCAACGAACCAAGAAGACTCCCACGTCACGCCCTTCATCCGCCCCCTACGAACCAAGAAGACTCCCACGCACGCCCTTCATCTGCCCCCTACGAACCAAGAAGACTCCCACGTCACGCCCTTCATCTGCCCCCTACGAACCAAGAAGACTCCCACGCACGCCCTTCATCTGCCCCCTACGAACCAAGAAGACTCCCACGTCACGCCCTTCATCTGCCCCCTACGAACCAAGAAGACTCCCACGTCACGCCCTTCATCTGCCCCCTCAGTCCCAATACGCCCACCATGTCACACCCTTCATACCGCGCCCTCTCTGCCACAATACACCCACCATCACCTTTCATCCACACTTCTCTACACCAATACGCGTACCCGTGTCAGGCACGCCCTGCGTCCGTGTCCCCACTGACCCGAAATGCCCACCATGTCATGCTCTCTGTCTACAAGAACCCATATCATGCCCTTCATCCGTCCCCTCTGCGCCAACACGCTCACCATGTCACGCCCTTCAATTATGTCCTCTCTGCCCCAATACGCTCACCATGTCACGCCCTTCATCCGCCCCGGTACACCCACCAAGTCACGCTCTTTCTCCACTTCCTCTGCCCCAATAAGACACCCACATCACACCCTTCATCTATGCCCCCTCTGCCCCAGTACGCCCACCATGTCACGCCCTGCATCGGCGACCCCTCTGCCAAAATAAGACACCCACAACAAAACCCTTCATCTGCATCCTCTGCGCCCCAATTCACCGCCCCAGTACGCCCACCCACGTCACGCCCTTCATTCTCACCCCTTCTGCCTTGTATTGGCACCCCCTCAGCCTCAATACGCCCACGCGTGTCACGCCCTGTATCCTCACCACATTTGCCCCAATATGCCCACCCGTCACATATACGCCCACCTTGTCATGCCCTGAAATCCTCACTCCCTGTTCCCCCCGCCCTGAAAACTTCGCCACCTTCACGTTAACCCATGTCGGGCCCTGAAATCTTTCCGTCTTGTACACCAACCCATGTCACACGTTCCCTACCCTACCCCCCCCCCCCCCCCCCCAAGTTATAGCATGCCCTGAAATCCGCACTCCCCTCCCTTCCCCTTACTCAGGTACCGAAATACGTAACGCCCCCCCCCCCCCCCCCCCTTCCCATAGTCCGACTCATGTCAGGCCCTGTGCCCAATTCCGAACCTATGTCATAATTATGATCTGAAATCCGCGCCACCTACCACCATCCATGTCAAGCTCTGAAATCCGCGCTCCCTACACTCCCACCCATATTACACCATGCATCCGTACCCCCACTCATGTTACGCCTTGCATCTTCATCCCCCCCCCCCCCCCCCTCATGCCAAGCCCTGCAATCCGTGCTCACACCCATGTTACGCCTTGCATCTCCATTCCTCCTCCCTCACCCCCCCTCCACATTCCCCCATGTCAAGCCCTGCAATCCGTGCTCACACTCATGTTACGCCTTGCATCTCCATTCCTCCTTCCTCACCCCCTCCCCATTCCCCCACCATGTCAAGCCCTGCAATCCGTGCTCACACCCATGTTACGCCTTGCATCTCCATTCCTCCTTCCTCCCCCCCCCTCCCCATTCCCCACCATGTCAAGCCCTGCAATCCGTGCTCACACCCATGTTACGCCTTGCATCTCCATTCCCCCCCTCCCCCCCATTCCCCCACCATGTCAAGCCCTGCAATCCGTGCTCACACCCATGTTACGCCTTGCATCTCCATTCCCCCCCTCCCCCCATTCCCCCACCATGTCAAGCCCTGCAATCCGTGCTCACACCCATGTTACGCCTTGCATCTCCATTCCCCCCCCCCCCCCCATTCCCCCACCATGTCAAGCCCTGCAATCCGTGCTCCCTGTACCCCAACCCACATTACTCCCTGCATCTGCCCCTCCTCCCCATCATCCCATCCATGTCGCGCCCAGCAACCGCGGCCGCCGTACCCCCACCCATGTCATATGCTGTATTCCCGTCCTTTATACTCGGAACCATGTTGTTCGCTGCATCCGCGACCCTGTACCCATGGCTTACCCTACATTCGCGTCCCATGTGTCCCCACACATCATACCCTCACCCTCAATTCTCCCCCCCCTCCCCCCCCCCCCCCCCCCCCCCCCCCCCCCGTTCCACGTACGCCTATCGAAAATAAGAGACGGAATGAGGAGAGAAGAGCATGCTAATAGTGAAAGTTAGACGGGATGAAAATAAAGAGTGTGACAAATCTGAGAAACACCTGGATAACAGTGATAAGAAAAAGATACACCCGAAGGTGTGGGTAGGACCTTGAGAAGTACTGTCCTCGACTGCCGAACAAACCAGCTGGGAGCAATCCTGCACCACCCTTGGAAGTCTGCGCTGTGTTCACATGGGTGGAGGCACGCACAGGGCTTTCCAATAAATCTGTGAAAAATCTGACCAAGGCAAATGAAATTCAGCACCACTCAGGACAAAGACGTTCACTATCTCATACAGAAAGAAAATATCATAAAAAGATCGGCGGACTTTTACTTTGAGTTCTACAACAGAGCCAAAGAGAGCTCTACAGCAAAGCAAAAGAGAGCTCCACAACAAACAGAGCCAAAGAGAGCTCCACAATAAACAGAGCAAAAGAGATCTCAGTATGCTAACAGTTCAGGATTCATCAACTGGAAATGACTTTCCAACACTCTGTCGAAGAAGTCGCAGTAGCAATAAAGTCGCTGAAACACGGCAAGGCTGCAAACATTGACAACACCCCCTGCAGAACACTTGAATATGGCGGAAGGGCAGTAACTGATATATTAACTGCCATCTGCAACAAAATCTGGCACATTAGCGAGTGGCTAACGCCAAAGAAACTCGATCACTAATCGTCACACTTCCAAAAAGAGGAAATGCTCAACACTGCCAGAACAACCGCAAGATCAGTAAGATCAGCAGTTTTAAGCAACGTAATGTTCAAAGTCATTCTGTATAGATTACAGTTGCAGACAGACACCACTGTATCTGAAAGGTTGAAGCATCATCGAACAGATCTTTAACCCTTCGCCAAAAATACCTGCAACACCCGAAGTTCTATCATGCCTTCACACACTTCAAAAAGGCGTTTTTTTTCTTTCTTTCTTTCTGCGTACGCAGGCTGATACTCCTGCGGACACTCCCTGTATAGCCAGGCAGTGGAGTTTTGTGTGTATGACCCTTTTTTATCCCGCCATTAAGGCAGCCATACTCCATCTTCGGGGAAGGTGCATGCTATGTGTCACGTGTCATCCATACCAACGGCCAAACTGGCCTTCTCTTCCGGAAGTTGGTGATGGGATTTTACGTGTGGCAAGATGTCATGCGTGCGTTCACACACGGAACCTCGGTTTATAGTCTCATTCGAAGGACTAAAAAGGCGTTTGACAGAGCCTGTCCAGAGATGCTACAGGCCGTTATGAAGAAATTTGATTTACACAAAGTTAATCAACAACATTCAGCAAGTAAACGTCAAAGTGACCAGTGCAGTACTCACAAAGGGCGCGACTGGAAAGTGGTCCAGCATATCAGTTAGTCAGTTAGTTAGTTAGTGTTTATAGGGTCCAGCGGACTACTAGGGGCCAAATCAGGACCTCAGCTATCATATCTAAGTCTCTAAATACAAATACCCACACTAGTATTAACACATCGTTTAAAATTTATGAGGACAAAAACACAATTATCTGTTCAACTCCGGCGACACCTGTATACATTATTAAAACACTATATTTTATAAAATAAGTTTACCTCTTTCAAAAAAGAAAAAATAAGATCTACTGAAATCTCACGAAAAAGAACCGATAAATCACTGGTGGAAAAGAACTTCTCTCTGATACACATCAAATCAGCACATTCTGTCAAAAAATGATTAACACTGAACAAGCTGTCACACGCAACACACCATGGGGGTCTTCCCTTCTGAATATCCAACTGTGCGTTATATAGCTGTGCCCAATATGTAACCGTGACAAAACCGATTCCTCTTTACGATTACGTACCACCGATGGGAAAGGATTGGTTAAATCTGGGCAAATTTTAAACAATTTATTATGAATTTGATTACACCATTCATTGTGCCACAGTTCACGACAATACAAACTAGATTTATGACGTAGATCAGAGTGAGGAACAAACTGCATATGCCTCCTGGAAAGACTTGCACCGAGAGCTTGTTTGGCTGCTTTGTCCACCACTGAGTTACCATAGATTCCCATGTGGCTGGGGACCCACAAGAAAACTATATGCTTTCCCGAAGAGACAAGCTGAGTATGAAGATCATGAATATCAGCCAAAACTGGATGTGACACTTCTCTTGTCGATAAAGCTGACAATGCCGACAATGAATCCGATAAAATAAGGAAATCATTCTGATCTGACCTGGACACCGCACTGAGGGCCAGATGTAAAGCCTTCAGTTCAGCAGTATAAACAGACGACCAATCCCGCAATCTTAACAAAGTAGGCTCCTGAAAATTGTTATCACACACACTGGCAGCTGCAGCCCTCTCACCTTTTTTAGAACCATCAGTAAAAATCTTGATAAAATCTTTATAAAGTTCACATTGCCCAAGATAAAGCAGCACTCGAGGTGACCTCCTTTCGAAATTGAGTTAAATATAAATTAATCTCTGGATTGGCGATTTTCCAAGGAGGAAAATCAGTCTGTAATGGACCGTCATCAACAGCATCAAGATCAATGCCAGCTGCCCCGAAGTGGGGCAAAATACGAATACCTAGTGGAGGAATCTCATTTGGCTTTAAGTCATATTTGGCTCTAAAAGGCGGGTTCATAACAATATCATAGGCAGGGTTTTCTGGATTAGCCCTCAGTTTCAGGTAGTAATTCATGGAAAGACGCAACCTCCTTCGCTCCAGAGGGGGTTCACCAGATTCAACATACAAACTCTCTTTTGGAGATGTGCGAAGTGCTCCCAGAGCAATCCGCAGTCCTTGATGATGAATTGGATCAAGAGCTTTGAGGTAAGACTTTCGTGCAGAACCATATACCACACACCCATAATCTAGCTTTGGTCTCACCAAAGCCCGATACAATCGCAACAAAGTTCGCTTGTCTGCACCCCAATCAGTGTGACTAATAACCTTCAAAACATTCAAACCTGACTGGCAAGATTGTTTAATGTACTTAATGTGAGGCAAAAAAGAAAGCTTATTATCAAAAATAACCCCCAAAAATTTCACTTGTTTGGAAACTTTAATTACCTGACCATTGAGACTGATAGCCGGTTCTAAGACCTGAGATCTTTTCCTATGGAAATGAATACACTCTGTCTTAGTAGCTGAAAACTTAAATCCATTTTCAGTAACCCACTGCTGAACACGATTAACACACAACTGAAGTTGACGTTCAGCTGCAGCCAAAGTTTTCCCCTTGGCAGAGATGGAGAAGTCATCAACAAATAATGACTTATCAATTCCAGACTTTACTGACTGGACGATGTTATTAATCTTCAGATTGAACAGAAGTGGAGAAAGGATGCTACCTTGAGGGACACCCATCTCCTGCTCAAAAGGATCTGAAAAGGTCGAATGAAGTCTAATATCAGTTAGGATCCGTCGGGACCCCTTTACTCTCCAGTGCTTTCAACATAGTCCTGGAATGCATCATGAATGATCCACTTGAAGATAATGTCAACAAAATCAGCACTGCAAGAATATCTTTCAAGAACCTCCACTTTGCAGGTAACTTCGGTGGACAGCGGGCACTGAACAAGCACTCACTATGCTTGCTAAAACGCTAGATGTAACACCAACGTGTGGATATCAACACCGAGAAATCCAAACTAATGGCCTCCACACCACCACCTCCAGTACTGATATAATCATGGATAGCAGCTAGAAACTGTAAACAGTTCATATAGCTGGGATTAATTTCAGACAGGAACTGTTAAACATCTGGGGTTTATTTTCAGCGATGGGGGAATTTAAATCAGATGTCCTCTCAGGAGCAGCAAAGACATCAGTTATTTGCGAACTGAACCCTGTATGGAAAGGCAATAACATCTCAGTGAAACACAATTCTGGCTCCTGCATGCACGGGTGTATCTCATTTTCCTATATACAGACGCTACATGGACCTGGAAGACCCACTCATAGAAAAAAGGTGTCATTGCAACATACTATACACCAGATATGCTCACATATCACCATTGCACAAGTGCGCCAGACCATCGAACAGCACATCGGGCCATACGAAGATTTGCCGACACAAGCAATGCAAAGAATCTAAGTTGGCATTGCCATCAAGATTTAACAGCCCCGCTAAAACAATTATTCAGGAAAGACCAGCAGCCGTGGCGAAGTGGTCAGCGTCGCGGACTCCCGGCTGGGAGGTCGTGGGTTCGAATCCCATCAGAGTCATGTGGGTTTTTCTGCCCCGACCGGCTCCTACCCAGAGTCGAGTTTGCTGCGGACACGGTTGGGGAGACTGGGACCACACAGTCGAGTTTCATCCACTTAATGGGTGCGTTTCTGAGAGTGTTGCTCAAATTTCCTGACCAACACTGCAGGTGCCTGTATCTCTCGAGCCTGGTTGACGCCGGGATATATTATGAAAGGAAGCGTAGAGTACAGCCCTGTCATGTAGTCTCAGACCGAAATGGAAATCCGTAGCATCATCTTAATCATCCTCATTCTCACCGATCAGCATTTAAAAAAAATGTCTCAAATTCTGTGGCCCTTCATGCCCTGCTCTCATGGTGACCTCAATTTCGATGTCCTCTCCACGTCTGTGGCTTTGGTTTGGTTCCGTCGGGTCACCGGTATCGGCGAGTCCATGAAGGCTGTTGTTGGACGGACGTGGTGGCGCCCTCTGGAGGGAGAGCTCATTCACGCCGGCTCCGCGACTAAGCAATTATTGTCGTCAATAGAGGGCTTAGTAGGTGGTGTCCTGAGTATGTTAGATCAGAACAGGCGCCACTGAACACCACCGAATGACTCGGCAACAGCGCAGTGTCTCCTCCGGTGGGTTGCCTCCTGACGACTTGACATTGACCGCTCCCTGTGGATTGCTGGTGCCGGGGCTGCAGCGGGGCTGACCGGGCTGTGGCCGTGGACGGGGTGTCGGAATGAGCGGCGTGGATGCACTGCCTCTGAGGTGACGCAGAGGTTGGGACAGAAAAAAAAAATTCAGGAAAGTGTTGAAAGAGCGAGACCAAGGGGAAGACAGAAAAAAAAGGACTGACATCATTGCAGAATGGACAGTGAAACCGTCTGTAGAGCCTACGGCTTCAGACCACAAACGACAGAACTGGAGGAATCTGGTGAATAATTCTTCAGTGCGATGCCCCAGTGACTTCATGCAGACCTGGGAAAAAGAAGTTGGATATTAGTAATACCAAGAGAAAATTATTCTTGTATTTTTTAAACGATTTTTTAAAAATCCACAACGTGTGTGTGATTCTAGGATTGAGCCATCTCTCAGCATTTTCTTTTTAATAATTTGGATACATGAATTTGATAGTTATATTCTTGAGTCTCAGAAAATAGAAAGCTTTTATCTGTCAGAATATAATCATCATCAAATTTGAACTGTCAGCTCTCTTTGTGAGGCGTGACAGGCCCTATTGGACCTGATGAAACAGATGCAAGAACAAAATTGCATTTTTTAAGTTCATTTGTGTAATTTGACTGTCTGGAGAGAGAAAGTGTGTGTCTAGCTCTTTTCAGATAGTCGTTGCCACAGCCTATGAATACTTTGTTTCTGAATTCAAGACACACAAAAAAGTGCAAATAAAAGCGATTAGATTTTGACAACTTACCTTATTCTGAAACAGACAGTAAGCCAGCTTCATAGTATGAATTCAATAATTTATATTTGTATGCACCGGACTGCCATGAGCTAATTCAATCGTTCCACTGTCTGTAGATGTACTTTATTCAACAAGCTGCGCAGGGTAGATAAATAAACTTATTCACAAATCAATTTTGATCGGAAGAGGCTAGTGGCTATGGTTTGTTGTGGTGGTTTGTATCTTGATCGATTCAATTGTTGTCAAAACTTTTTGACCTTTTCCTTGCTGCCACTATCAATTTCTCAGTATAAAATTGCCTATGTAATTACTAGTCAAGTCAGTATCCCAAAACTTCGTCTTGTGAATGTTGTAAAGTTTTGTCATCTAATACTTCATGTCGTAGCAATGGTGTCGGATTCTCCACGTTAAAAATCGTTACTAGTGTTTTCTCTCCCGAATATGCAAGCCCATTTCATTCCATGTACGTGTTTAATGTATTTCTTTCAAGCTGATGAATATTTTGTGCATGATTTTATTACCCTTGTTAGATTTGCATCCGTCTAGATGGAAATATCGTCTGAATATTGTATCATATGCAAATCTTTTAATGGTATCTTCGGTAGGTCATATGAAGGAGTAGCACACAGAACAGAAGTAATGACGACACATTGAAAGGTATGGATATTCTGGAGAAAAAAAAAGACTAGACTTTGCCGGCTCTTACACATTTGGATTCTCCAGATGAAAACATTGCCGACATAAAACTTCGCTTACCCTGCGAATTTCCACATTTTTGAGCAGTTTTGCAAATTATTTGTTATTGCAAGCTTTTAACGATAAATACGACAATGTCTTTCTATAACACAATAGAAAATAGTGAAAGCAAGCTTTATGACCTTCACAGTCTATGCCATAAAACATTAAAGCATCAATAAAGAAGAATAGTAAACACAAAACAAAATGGTATAAGTACAGAGAGAGAGAGAGAGAGAGAGAGAGAGAGAGAGAGAGAGAGAGAGAGAGAGAGAGAGAGAGAGGGAGAGCGAAAGAAAGAGAAAGAGAGTGAGAAAGCGAGAGACAGAGACAGAGAGAAACACCGCGACTAACACCAAGTTCAGCAGTATTCCAAGCATTGTGCAAGAAACTACAAGAAAAATAAAGTGTTTAAGCCATGTTTGGTAAAGTCATTCAAAAACAGTACGATGCGTCAAAACAACAGAAACATTTCATTTGTAACGTTACATACACATAATACTCTCCCCGCCCCCTTTCCTTCATACCTCTCCATCCCCATCTTGTGCCCCGTCCTGTCGCTCCTCCATAAACACATCGATTTACATGGTTGTGTGAAAACACCCCCTCCTCGCCCCCCCACACTTCGCACAGGCGCGCGCGCACACACACTCGCACACACACACGTAAGCAAACAATCAAACGCGTGCCGCACACACACACACATACACGCACGCACACACACACACCCCGCGTGGACACACAAACACACATACGCACGCACGCGCATACATATACACACAAGCGCAAACGCCTGCTCGCACGCGCACGCACCTGGACATATGCAACTAGGCGTGCGCACAAGCACTAAAATATACATATACAACCACGCGCACGCGCACACAAAACGCACATATTACACACACACACAAAGCGCGCAGACACATAAACACACATACGCATGCACACGCGCGCTCGCGCGCACACACACACACACGTACACACACACACACATGCACGCGCGCGCCAGCACAGATATACATATACAACCTTGCGCGCGCGCACACACACATATACATATTGAATAATGCGCGTGCGCACGAAAGACGTACCTATCACACACACGCGCGCGCGCACGCACACACACACACACACACACACAGAGACACACACAGAGAGAGAGAGAGAGAGAGAGAGAGAGAGAGAGAGAGAGAGAGAGAGAGAGAGAGAGAGAGAGACACGTGCATGTCCTCACTGGAAGCCGGCACACAGTGGTACGCAGCTCATTGGCACGTTTTTAGGAGAGGGGGAAACGTGAAAATGACTGAACGGGGGAAAAC
This sequence comes from Conus ventricosus, assembly GCA_018398815.1. NCBI lineage: Eukaryota > Metazoa > Mollusca > Gastropoda > Neogastropoda > Conidae > Conus > Conus ventricosus. The sequence goes on along the minus strand of CM031598.1, from coordinate 46,452,635 downwards.
GTGTGAATTTTGAACATTTGACCAGGGGAAACGTGAGAATAATAAATGTTGGATTGGGGAAAAGGTGACATTGGCAAATGTTGGATGGGGGCAATGGTGAAATGATGAACTTTGAACCGAGGCAAGCGTGAGAATGTTGTTTGGAGGTAACGTGAAAACGAAGCATTTTGGGGTGGCGGAAAACGCGAGAATGATGAATGTTGGACGGGAGAAACGTGAGAATAATGAATGTAGGACAGGAGAAAACGTGCAAATGATGAATGTTAGACTGGGATAAAATGAGAGAATGATGAATGCTGGAGCGAGGGAAAACATGAGAATAATGAATACTTGAAAATGATGAATGTTGGACTGGGGATAAATGTGAGAAAGATGAATGTTTGAGTGGGAGGAATGTGGAAATGATAAATGTTTGAATAGGGGATAACACGAGAGTGATGAATGTTGAACAGGGAAGATTGGGGGGTGGGGGGAGGCGTGAGAACAAATAATGCTGGACTGAGGGAACGCATAAGAACTGCAGGAAAAGGTGAGAAGAAGGAATGATGGAGTAGGGTAAAACATACGAGTGGCAAATGTTGGACAGGAGGGGGGGGGGGGTGCAGCAAGGGAGAAGGCGCGGGGGGGGGGGGGGGGGGGGGGGGGGGTTAAAAATGAAAAAAAAAAAAGATAAGTACTGCACTGGGGAGAAACGTGAGAATGACTAATGTTGGACTGTGGAAAAAGGTGAGAGCAATAAATACTGAACTGGGGGAGGCGTTAAAATGAGGATTGGACCGGGGAAAATGGCGAGAATGATGAACACTGGACCGGGTGAACAGGAGGGGAAGGGGGGGGGGGGGGGTAAGACGCGAGAATGGTGAATGCTGGACGGGAGGAGACCGTGAGAATGATGAATGTTGGACTGAAAGGGGAGAGAAGAAAGCAGAAAAGATAAATAATCCATGGAAGAGTGGTGCGACACACTGATGAACGAAGGACGGGCGAGGAAAGTGAAGGAAAGAGAAGAGCGTGAGAATGATGGCCTTAATAAAAACAGGATAGCGACAGAGTGGCAGTGGGCACAATCAGCACAGAATGAGGCGAAATGAGAGGACGGGAACGCGTTAATAACGAATGGTTGACACGATGAGACGAAGAGAACATCAAAATGCTGAGTGTAGGACGGGGGCAGAACATAACAGTAAATGAAAGAACAAAACGAGAATAACAGAACGAGAGAATGACAACTGAGAGACGGAACTGGAACTGGGGACGTGAAAAGGATGAATGGTGGACGAGTGAAGAAAAGTAGAACGAAGATCAGTGGACGTGAGGAGAAGACAAAGTGAAACCGATGAATGATACTCTGAAGAAGGAAAGGGGTTTTAGAGCATGAATAATGGATGAAAGAAGAACATAAGAATGGGCGGGATAGGTAGGGGAGAACTGGATGGAGTGGATATGGTACGTCCATCCTACTGTTCCATACCGCCGAAAGAAAAGTAAAGGGCTAACAATGGAAATGACTCTAGTGTAAGTTTGTATTAATGCAGAAGAATAGGTCAGCAGTGTATAACAAACTGTTTGTGGCAGAGAAGAATGAAAGGAGAGGGGGTGGAGGGGAGGGGGAGAGAGACTGCAGGACTTCAAAAAGGTTGGAGGTATAGTGAGAAAAGGCTCAATATGACATAAGAGAATGGGGAATGTATAACAGGGGGTATGGGCGATAATGGAAAGGCTAAAGAATGAAAAGAGGGTGATAAACTGAAGGGTCTCAGGTTCAAACCCATGAAATATTTCAAGAAGACAACTGCAGGGGTAAAACGAGAAACTGCCACTGGACGGAATTGGAAACTGGTGGTGGTGTGTCCAACCCTTTCAGCATGTCCACATGTTTACACAATAAAGCGAAGGGTCTCTGGATAACATCAAGGAGTGAACGTGAAAAGTAGGGAGTGGAGAGAAAGCGGGACTGGAAAGTACAAATATCCTGGGGTGAAAGAATGCAAATGAGAAGCACAGAAAAGTAAGTTAAAAAAAAGATGTCATGAGCATCAGAAAATCCTACGTGAGTGGGAAAAGAGGCAAAAGTGGGAAATTTATGAAGCGTTATAAGCAGTATCTATTTAAATTGAGATATTTTGAGTGGACCAGACGTAAACCATATCAGGGTCGTAAGAATTGATTTTAAAATGTGCCAGTTAAAATCGAGACCGAAACTGGGAACTCGCATGGATAATTCTTCTAAAGGCCAAAATTTCTTTAATCAACGTGTTCCAGCATAGTTGCGTCAGGAACCCTACCCCCATCCTTTTCCATCAATACCCATACCCACCCCATTTAATTTGTAAGCTCAGGGTAAAGCACCCAGGCCGTTGCAAGACAAGTACACATACGTCTGAGGCTCCATGTATTGATGTTCTAATGGTACTGGTGTAGTGTTGCATAAACCCTCCACCATCCCTCTCTTCCCCTTCATCCCCCACCCCCTCCGACCGGCATTCCTGTTGCAGTTATCCCGTTTGCCCTACCACCTTTGCGAGTGTCGACGCTCAGTCTGAATATGACCTCACACCGAACCTAGATCGGCTGTCACTTCTTTGCACGGGGCCTATACTGAATCAGCTTCATCAGTTTGAGGGATGCGCAAAAACATCAGCGACGAAATATTGTTGAATACTACCAGCGCTATCACAAAAGAAATCGCGGCAATGAAAAACTGCTGAATTGTAGGAGCGGTACGTGTCACAAGCGAAGTGTTCATGTGACGGCAACAAAATAACATTGAGTGGCACGGTGGCTACACTCAGAAAGAGTGAACAGCACAAAGACTGGAGAAATCAGAAATAAACACCGACACAACCAGGAGCAGAACCTTGGTCACAGAAAACCAAAAGAAAAACGCACGGCGTTGACTACCTCCAGAAAGGAAACGGTGAATCTGGGGGCACTTGTGTAGCAGCCTGTCTTTTGACCTGTTGCACAGGGAGCTAAACGGACGTTGACCCTCAAGCAAAAATGTCACGCAAGAGATGAACTTAGCACGTGGAGCGTGGAACGAAGAAAACGGTCAGGAAACCGTGTGTGTGTGTGTGTGTGTGTGTGTGTGTGTGTGTGTGTGTGTGTGTGTGTGTGTGTGTGTGTGTGTGTGTGTGTGTGGTGCGTGCGTGCGTGCGTGCGTGCGTGCGTGCGTGCGCATGTGTGTGTGTGTGTGGTGTGTGGTGTGTGTGTTTCACAAACGTCAGTTTAAGAGGAAAGTGTCTTTTACAAACGTTAAATAACAGCTCCAGACATAATCGGACTTTGGATGGCTGGATACAAACGAAAGGTGGTCATGTCAAACCGTGCTCGTCCGGATATGTGGCCAAAAACATCAAAGTCTTGGCATAGCGGCTCCACAATCACCAAGCGAAGAACGTTAGTGCCTTGAAGAGAAATAAATGACTCAAAAGCGTTACCAGAACATAACTGAAATGGCAGTATCGGAGATGGGAACGGACAATGTCTGTTTCAGTGCAGCTCAAGCAGACCACAGAGAGTATTTTCAAGGCTTCAACACGTACCAAAACACGAACAAACAAAACACGAGGAAACAATTAAGCAAAATACAAACAACGAAACCAAGAAGTCACTCCCGTCAAGGGAAAACTCCAGATTTACACACGGTTTACAGGTACACTTATTCAAAACAACTTCCGTGCTGCAGTTCCTCACTCGGATAAAACTAAGCCATATCAAGTGCACCAACCACTCTGATCATTTCGCTCAGATTTTTCTTAAAAAACCGTTAAAAAAAATCCTGTTGAGAAAATTCCAGTGCAACAAACATACATTAAGATGTCTAATTAGTGAACACCATCGCACAATGGACGTGCCTGTTCCAGTGGTTAATCTCTCATTATCTAGGCACCAGATTACAAGAAAGAACTCAAAGTTCATCAAGTTAAAAAAAAATGCATTCCAGACCGTTAACCACAAATACAGAAAGGTGACTGGCAACAGTACACAGAACCCCCCCCCCCCCCCCCATTACACCCAAATTTAAGAAGAAAGCAGAGAGAGTGACGCAAAATAATTACTAGTACCGGATTTTTGGAAGACAAGGGTACAATTTACATTGAAAGATCCTCACCTGGCCCCACCCTCTCTCTCTCTCTCTCCCCCCCCCTCCCTCCCTCCTCCCATGCATTCCGATGAGGCGAATCAAAAAGTTAAAACACATTAAAGACTGAGCCACAGAGGCGGAAAAAAAGACAGTGAAGAAACGGAGGACCCCCCCCCAAAAAAAAAAAAAA
>CM031598.1:46430858-46443358 GCA_018398815.1 Conus ventricosus | reverse complement strand
TGTTAGCTGTGGAGGGTTGGTTTTTCCCTTTTTTCATTTATTTTTTCAGCACCCTTTGGCCAAGACATTCTTTGGTGGGCGGAGGATCACTTAGGTCTAGAACCAAGGAGGAAGGCACCTCTGTTGAAACCCAGTCAAAATTTAAAAAAAGGGGACGTTTACGAGGAAGGGTGCCTGGAATCACCGTTTGATGACGTTGGGGGGTGATCCCGCGTGGATGGGTCGGATGGACGTCCGTCGGGGGAGGTTGATTGCTGAAACCTGTCTCAAGGGGCAGGAAGTCGGGTTTGAAGACGGATCGTGAGAATACGTGAGGAAAGATTATGACGGGGCTGAAATAGAATCTCTCTCTCTCTCTCTCTCTCTCCTCTCTCTCTCTCCTCTCTCTCCTCTCTACCTCTCTCTCCCTCTCTCTCTCTCTGTCCGTTCGTCCGTCTGTCTGTCTCTCTGTCTGTCTGTCCGTCCGACGCTCTCTCTCTCTCTCTCTCTCTCCCTCTCTCTCTCCTCCGTCCGTCGTCTGTCTGTTCCGTCTCTCTCTGTCCGTCCGTCGCTGTCTGTCTGTCTCTCTCTGTCCCCATCTGTTTGGCTCGACGGCTGAGTCAGTCAGTCAGTCAGTCTGTCTTTCTGTCTCTGTCTGCTTCCTCCTCCCTCCCCCCCCCCCCCATCTGTGTGTGTGTGTGTGTGTGTGTGTGTGTGTGTGTGCGTGCGTGCGTGCGTGCGTGCGTGCGCGCGTCCGTCCATCCGTCCGTTTCTGTCTCGGCATATTCGTGCGTGCTTGCGTGCGTGCGTATGTGCGTGCTTGCGTGTGCGCGCTGGCGTGTGTGTATATGTGTGTGTTTTGTGTGTGTGTGTGTGTGTGTGTTGTGTGTGTGTGTGTGTGTGTGTGTGTATGTGTGTGTGTGTGTGTGTGTGTGTGTTTTGTGTTTGTGTGCGGGTGTTGTGTGTGTGTGTGTGGTGTGTGTGTGGGTGTGTGTGTGGTGTGTGTGTGGTGTGTGTGTGTGCATGCGCGCGTGTGGTGCGTGTGTGTGCGTGCATGCATGCGTGCATATGTGTGTGTGTGTGGTGTGTGTGTGTGTGTGTGTGTGTGTGTGTGTGTGTGTGTGCGTGCGTGCATGTGTGTGTGTGTGCGTGTGTGTGTGTATGCGCTTACAAACCACCTATTCGACTGAAACGCTTACCATTTAAAAGAACTCTTTTAAAGATACCTAAGAGTTTCAAAGTTACATTCTTTGTGCAGTCGATGCCATGCCCCACAAATGCAAACAAGGAAAGTGGAAGACGGGTTTTTTTTTTTTTTCCTCGCTTTCTGAATTTAACCTGGTACTGAATATAAGTATACATTTTGTCCTCTCAGTCCCCAAAGTGTTCAGTGTGGTGATGTGCGTATTTGTTTATTCACCTATTGTGTGCTAGCTGAATAATATCATAACCGGCACTGGGCAGGTGTTCTGTGCCCTTTTGTTCCGTGGAGCATGTCACACTGTTCGCTTGTTTGTCCGCTGATCTCCTGACCTGTCTTCTGAGTTTATTCTTCACTGACTGCACTAAAACTTTTGACAGCACTAAAACTTAAAGAGTGTTAACACCAACCCAGTTCTCCTGAACTAAATCTCATTTTATAGATAGGCGTGCTGACAGATGCCAGAATTTCTCAACACCTCTTTTCATTTGTCATATCACACCATCTATACTCAAACTTGTCAGAACGTAAGTCACTATTTAATTCCCCTGAACTCGTCTAAAATTTCCTTCAACATGAATCACGTTGAAGCTTGTAAAACTATAGGTCAAACCCCACCCCCACCCCCGTTTTAAATTTCATTTCATATCAAGTAATCATACGGAAACTTTTTCGAAAAATGTAGTCACTATGTAGTGCACTTGACCTCATTTGAAATAACCTTTTCTATGAATCATTCTGAAACTTTGAAAGCTGTAACAATAAAGAAAACATTGTCTCAGGATCGCACGAACTATCAGTGAAAAGGCAGAATACACCTGTCAGAATGCAGTGACAATCTGATTTTACTGACCTCCCTTCAAACCTCTTTTCATGTAAACCATATCAAATCCTGTCAGAATCGAATGCAAAACTTCAAACGAACAGAAAAGGTTCAAATTAACTGTGAAATTGACCTTATTTTTGTGGAATGCAAAGCGTTTGCATATCTTCGTTTATACTGCTGAATAACTCATTCCAAGACCCATATCTGCTTTACATTTTGTGGGAAAAAAGACAAACAAAAAGAAGCAGACAAAACATGTTTCCCGATTTGTGCGGCTTTTATCAAAAGGAGGAGAGGGCAATAGACGGAGAGAGCGGAGAGGGTGGGGGTGGGAAGCGAGAAGAGGATCAGTTTAATATATTATATATAAAAAAAAAAAAAGATAATTAAAAAAACCGAATTCACCCGCGAATCACAGAACTGGGAGACACGGGGAAAAAATTGAAAATTGCAACAGTGGCCGTAATTACTAGCAACGTTACACCCATCGCAACTATCACACAGTGGCCGTAATTACTAGCAACGTTACACCCATCGCAACTGTCACAACAGTGGCCGTAATTACTAGCAACGTTACACCCATCGCAACTATCACACAGTGGCCGTAATTACTAGCAACGTTACACCCATCGCAACTATCACACAGTGGCCGTAATTACTAGCAACGTTACACCCATCGCAACTATCACACAGTGGCCGTAATTACTAGCAACGTTACACCCATCGCAACTATCACACAGTGGCCGTAATTACTAGCAACGTTACACCCATACGCAACTATCACACAGTGGCCGTAATTACTAGCAACGTTAACACCCATCGCAACTATCACACAGTGGCCGTAATTACTAGCAACGTTACACCATCGCAACTATCACACAGTGGCCGTAATTACTAGCAACGTTACACCATCGCAACTATCACACAGTGGCCGTAATTACTAGCAACGTTACACCCATCGCAACTATCACACAGTGGCCGTAATTACTAGCAACGTTACACCCATCGCAACTATCACACAGTGCCGTAATTACTAGCAACGTTACACCATCGCAACTATCAGAATTATTTTTCGCTTACGAGTTCGCTATTTCTAGTACTGTTATTCCTGGTTGTGCTACGCCACTACTCTTTCTATTACTACCACTACTACTAGTAGTAGTACTACTACTGCCGCTGCTGCTATATATATGCCCGGTACATCACGACCGTCATGGCAAGACGATGTAACAAACTTTTGTCAACAATTGCACCGAGCACATACATTTCACACACACACACACACACACACACACACACACACACACACACACACACACACACGCACGCACACACACACACAACACACACACTCTGTCTCTCTCTCTCTCACACACACACACACACACACACACACACACACACACACACACACACACACACACACACACACACACACACATCATGCTCATTAGTCCGAGAAGACGTAAACTAAGTAAAAAGGTGAGGGGTAAGGGTCAGAGCGCTTCTTGGAAGATACAATATCTGGAAATCTGTAAAACTTATAGTCAGGTCCGCCTGGCAAATAGAGAAAGGGGACTGGTTACCGATGGAAGGACCCTAGTATGAAGAGAAAACGTTGGCCGTTGGATTTAAGCCTTTAAAAAAGGAAGTATGTACATGTGTATGTCGGGAAGAAGAACACTGGCCGTATGGTTTGGACCCAAAAGAATGGATTCTGTAGATACGGATTTCTGCAGCAAAACGAAGATGAGGGAGTGCGGACAGACTGAGGGTCTTCAAGCGACTTAAAAGACGGAAGAGAGGGACTGGAATATATCACTTGATCAACGTGCGACTGGCGAAATGGAACAGAAGAGACAGTTGCAATACAGGCAATGTAGGTCAGAGGATCCAACACATAGTGCCGCCCAGCTCCTATACTGATGCTGGATCCTCAGGACTAGAACAGACTTTCCATTACCTAGAGTACACCGGACAAAGGAGCGCACACAAGCAGAGACACCTTCTTCATTAAGACAGGAACGGAAGGAGCCGATCCTACTGGCGCTCGACGTGGATGGTGCGACTAGTGCAAGGGAAGAGAGTTGTTGAAAGGAGAGTTTCGTCAACCAACACACCCAGATTGCTCACCCATTGAGACAATCTAATTTTTGTCTTGTCTTGGTTACGTGCTAAAGAAGGAAAAGATCTTTGAAAGAAAGAAAGAAAAAGGCAGAGAAAGAAAGAAAAGAAAAGAAAGAGAAGAGGATACACAGTTCTCAAACCGACGATGAAGACAGGAAGAAAAAAAAGGTTATGACCGTCTTAAGGCGCTGTTATGTAATGAAACAAGGAACTAAAAAGACGATCGTTTCACACCAGCTTCTGTAGTCCACGATCACCGTTAAGCACGATAAATGTGTGCATTTTATAGGTCATTCAACATCCCATTCCACATCGCAAATCCAGTATGGTCAAATGAGAAAAGAATAAGTACATGGTTTAACAGTTAAATATTTTAGTGTAAAAGGGGGGTTTGGGGAGCTACAAACCAAAGAGAGAGAAAAAAAAAAAAAAAAAAAAAAAACCAATTCGACTTCGTGGGAAGGTAAATGAAATACAACTTGAATAAGAAAAAAAACCCTGAGCGTGCATGAAATCTGCACGAAATGATCACAGGTCGGCAGGAATAAGAAACAGAGAAGCAGCCGCGCTTTCCGTCCCCTAGTGCCCCCCAGTTGACTGCAACGTTTTATGATGAAAGAGTTTTCACAAAACTATATTTCTTTATTTCCGTATACTACAATAACTTATGACTTATGATCCCGTTGATCTCAATGAGCAATAATTCAATTTCTTACATCAAACGGTCAAAAAAAAAAGAAGGAAAGTAGCCTGGAAAGAAATACCAGAAGCCCTGTCCAAATCACCCCCCCCCCCCCAAAAAAAAAAAAAAAAAAAAAAAAGAAGAAACGAAATGAGTGAGAAAGCAATCGTCAGGTCAGTGTTGAAATTCATGTTTACTTATGGCAAGATCCGATGGCTGACGCACTCAGCATGGCTTAGTTTTACATGTCCTAAGATGCCAGTCGTCCACCTAGTATAGCATGCACTGGTTCACATGACTATCTGTATATGTCTTATTTTTTGCTCTGTGTGTGTGTGTGTGTGTGTGTGTGTGTGTGTGTGTGTGTGTGTGTGTGTGTGCGCGCGCGCGCGCCTCAGTGTGTGCGTGCGTTTGTTTGTGTGTGTGTGTGTTTGTGTCTGAGGATGTGTGCACGTGCGCGCGCGCATGTGTGTGTGTGTGTGTGTGTGTGTGTGTGCCTGCGTGCCTCCGTGTGCGTTTGTGTGTGTGTGCGTGCGTGCGTGCGTGCGTGCGTGCATGCGTGCGTGCTTGCGCGTGCGTGCGTGTGTCTGTGTATGTGTGTGTGTGCGTGTGTGTGTTCGTGCGTGCATGCGTGCGTGCGTGTGTGTGAGCGCGCGCGCGCGCGTGCGTGTGTGTGCTAACAGAACTTCCTGTCCTCTGCATGGTGACAACGCTGAAATGACACCAGGTGGTCGGCTTGACTTTAAACGAAATGACAGTGACTGAATCAACGTCACAGACAGCTGATCTTGTTTTTTTTTTTTTTTTTTTTTAAATCAAGATTTTTCCAAGTCTAAGCTGACGGAAAAAACTGACGCTGCCATGGAGGGAACACGCTGCTGGTGCCAGGAGTGCGAAAATATTTTACACCCTACGGAGTAACACGCCAGGCGTGCAGCGCGTTTCCTACACAGCGAAAATGATATGTTGCCAGGCATGCATCGCGTATCCTATACTTTACGGCGAAAATAATACAATGCCAGGCGTGCACCGGGTATCCCACACTTTACGGCTAAAGTAACAAAGTGCCATGCGTGCATCGGATATTCAACAACTTACAAGGAAAGTAACAATACCAGGCGTGCCCCCGGGTATCCTACACACCTTGTGGCGAAAGTGACCGTCCCAGGCGTGGACTGGGTATCTTGCACCTTACGGCGAAAGCAACATGCCACGTGCGCACGGACCCTACACATCACGGATTAAGTTACATGCTGCACGGAGTGCACGGATATCTTACGTCTGACGACGAAAGTACGAGTACGTATCATGGACATCAAGCGTACACACTATAGGAGAAAAAAACAACAACAGGGTGCTAGATGTACACGGAAAGTTTACATGTTACGCAGAAAGTAACCAGGTGCCAAGTGTGCAAGGATTGCCTGCACCTCACGGAGTAAGTAACACAGTGCCAAATGTGAACGGGTATCCTACACCGAGAATAACTTGGTGCCAGGTACGAACGGATATCCTATACCGAAAATAACATGGTGCCAGGTACGAACGGATATCCTATACCGAAAATAACATGGTGCCAGGTACGAACGGATATCCTATACCGAAAATAACATGGTGCCAGGTACGAACGGATATCCTATACCGAAAGTAACTTAGTGCCAGGTATGAACGGATATCCTATACCGAAAATAACATAGTGCCCGAAACGAACGGACATCCAACACCGACAATGACAAGGTGCGAGTTATGAACGGATATCTCACACCGAAAATAGCATGGTGATAGATATAAACGGATATCCTACACCCAAAATAACATGGTGCAAGATATGAACGGATATCCCACACACAAAATAACACGGTGCCAGGTATGAACGGAAATTCTACACCTGACCCAGCAGTGACGTACAGCCTTAGTATAAGTTGAAGCCGACATGAAACTTGTCATTCCCACTGCCCACGCTGATGCGTTGTTTTCCTCCTTTCCCGTGCTCCGCCTTCCCCGCCCACACACATGCAGTCTGAAATCGTTATTTTTATCCGTCACATAAGTTATGGTGCATGTGGGCATCACGCATGAATGTACCTATCCAAACAACCATACAAAGTAGACAACCCTGATATGGCCCCTGATATGGCCACTGTATCTATTTCAACAACTAACAAAAAAGGAGACAGGCCTACATTGGCCTGTGCAGCTATCCAAAAAATATACACAGTGGGCAGCCCCGATATCGCCAACTGCAAGAGAGACAAATGACATTATCATGAGGAAGGCAATAACAAACAGCAACATCAAGATTGAAAAAGAAAATACGGTTAAGGACATCATGAAAAAGGAAAGATAGATTAGGCCATGGGGAGAATCGAAAAATCGAGACATCAAGGGATGAAGGGAAAGAACAGATAGCTAAGGACACGATGAGACAGGTAAGATGGGAGAAAACTATACGACGCAGGAAAGATGAATGCGGACAGAATGAAAAACCGAATGGTGGATAGGGACATCATGAGAACAGAAAAGATGCGAAGAAGATATCATGGGAAAGGAAAGAGGGGGAAGGACTCCCAGATAGAAAAGATGGATGAGGAGTCCATGAGAAAGGAAAGATGAACGAGGATAACATGAAAAAAGAATGATGGATAAGACATCGTGAGAAAGGAAACATGGATAAGAACATTATCAGAAAGGAAAGGTGGATGAGGACATTATCAGAAAGGAAAGATGGATGAGGACATAGTGAGAAAGGAAACATGGATGAGAACATTATCAGAAAGGAAAGATGGATGACACCATGAGAAAGGAAAGATGGATGAGGACATTATGAGAAAGGAAAGGTGGATGAGGGCATTATGAGAAAGGAAAGGTGGATGAGGACATCATGAGAAAGGAAACATGGATGAGGACATTATGAGAAAGGAAAGGTGGATGAGGACATCATGAGAAAGGAAAGATGGATGAGGACATCATGAGAAAGGAAAGATGGATGAGGACATCATGAGAAAGGAAAGATGGATGAGGACATTATGAGAAAGGAAAGGTGGATGAGGACATCATGAGAAAGGAAAGATGGATGAGGACATTATGAGAAAGGAAAGATGGATGAGGGCATTATGAGAAAGGAAAGATGGATGAGGGCATTATGAGAAAAAAAGATGGATAAGGACATTATGAGAAAGGAAAGGGGGATGACATTATGAGAAAGGAAAGATGGATGAGGACATCATGAGAAAGGAAAGATGGATGAGGACATTATGAGAAAGGAAAGATGGATGAGGGCATTATGAGAAAAAAATATGGATAAGGACATTATGAGAAAGGAAAGATGGATGAGGACATCACGAGAAAGGAAAGATGGACAAGGACATCATGAAAAAGGAAAGATGGATGAGGACATTATGAGAAAGGAAAGGTGGATGAGGACATCATCAGAAAGGAAAGATGGATGAGGACATCATGAAAAAGGAAAGATGGATGAGGACATCATGAAAAAGGAAAGATGGATGAGGACATCATGAGAAAGGAAAGATGGACAAGGACATCATGAAAAAGGAAAGATGGATGAGGACATTATGAGAAAGGAAAGGTGGATGAGGACATCATCAGAAAGGAAAGATGGATGAGGACATCATGAAAAAGGAAAGCTGGATGAAGACATGAGAAAGGAAAGATGGATGAAGGCGTGATCTTTTTTTTTTTTTTTTTTTGTGGGGGGGGGGGGGGGGGGGGGGGGGGGGGGGGGATGATGAGACTATCAGTTGTGAGAAAGATTAGACGGATGTCGAGAAATGTCGAGAAAAAATGACGGTTGAAAACGTGGTGAGGAAAGAAAACACACGATGAATGGTAAGAAAGAAAAGGGTTGTATGAGAATACCACGTGTAAGAAAGGATATAGTGGTTGAGAACATGATAGGGAGGAAAGAACGGGTGAGACACGGTGAGAATTGAAAGGACGGATAAGAGATGGTAAGGGAAAAGGAGCGGATGAGGACGCCACAGGCTAAAAAACCAGCGAAAGGTTAAATGGCATGAGAAAGAAAATGATGGATGAAGACTTGATGAGAAAACGAAGGATGGGGACATAACAGGCAAGGACGACGAGGACAATGTGAGAAAGGTCAGTGATGACATTATCACAAAATAGAGGACGAAGGTCGGAAAGGAAAGAATGAAGAAAGTAGATTTTCTTTCTTCTCCTCTGCTCTCTACAGTAAAGAGCTTCTTGGCGTCAAAGATCCATGAAGCATATGTAGATGCAGTGAATATTGACAACGTCCGTAAATGCTACGGGAGCATACAATGCCATGAAAATTCAATACATTACTACAGCTTTAGCTTGTAACAGGCTCTTGTGCAGATGAAGACAGTACAAAACGATTTGTTTTTACATACATTTCTGTCCTCTTCCCGATTTAATTTCATTTTCCTGCCTTTGGAGACACTAGGTCTGACAGACGGGAACAGGGGGGGGGGGGGGGGGGGGGGGGGGGGGGGGGTCTTCTTGCCAAAAGGGATCCTACAGTAACATTTGTGAGCCTTTTCGTTCATTACAAGTCGCTGCTCATAAAAGCGTTTGAAGTCGTTGGACATATCTTACATTACATTAAAGGGTGAATGAACGAGTATCCAAGTGACTGCCCTGATATGGCCCTTTGCGGTCGGCTGGGCTATAAGCAACATTATCTATCTTATCCAAGAGACTGATTATTCAACTGCTTCGACTAACTGATTTTTTTTTTATTAACCTTTTTGTTACCTGTAAACCTTTACTTGTTTTGGTTTGACTGATGAACAGTCCTTAAACCAAGCTAAAAATCGATTACTAATCCTGCACTGAAATCGGCAGAGTAAATTCCGAGGAATCGCTATCCACAAGCACACATGTGCCTGCGTTACCCCCCCCCCCCCCCCCCCCCCCCACTGCAATACATGACACACACAACAGAAACACAAAACAGCGTAGTACACACGCACACGAACACAGGCGCACGCGCACGCACGCACACGCACACACACAACACACACACCTACTGCTGTTTAGTAACACTAATGTCGACAGACGTTGAATAAGAATCAACAACCACAATAACAATCCCCTCCACTAACGTACGCGCGTGCGAGCTCGCGTGTGCGCGCCACACACACACACACATATATACCCGCGCATGCGCGCACATACACAACACAAACACGCGCGCGCGCGCACGCACGCACACACACACACACACACACACAAATGCGCGAGCACATGCGTTAGACGTTACATTGAAGAAGAAATAACTACGAGCAAACCAATAGCACGAACGCACGCGCGCGCACACCCCCTACGCACTCACACATACACACACCGTCCCTCCTCCCCACCCCCACCCAAAACCACATACACATAGGGGGCCTACAAATGCGTGAGCGCTTGCCCATGTCTACTTTAACGTGGATAGGTTGAATTGAAGAAGAAATAATGACTAAAACAACAGCAGGCGCGCTCACACACACACACACACACACACACATACGAATGAATAACCTACCTGTAGTTGTGAACACAGGCGTGAGCCGACACTATCAAGCGATATTCACATGGGCCCAGGTGTTCCAAGCTTGCCCTTCTAATTGCAAGTTGGGAACAGCCGCCTTCTCAAGTTGAGTAGAAACTACCCATGCAAGTTCCAGACAGTTACTTCACGGGTAAAGCATATGTGGGTGAATGCTGACAATGCCCGACATCAGTGTCACCACATTAGAAAAAACCTTCTGCGAAAACCACTGGCCATAACCTTACTCGTTTTTGGTGTCGAGGTTGGTGGTAGTTCTTCTCCTCCATTGTTCCGCCGACCGGGTATGTCCACATCCGGGTAGTGTGCGCAAATTGGATTCTCGTACAGCAGGCTGGAGATTAGGTCACGTGCATCACGAACAAAAAAAGACCGGGACTTGCACCGATTTCTGAACGTCGCTCATACGGTGGCCGACGAAGACTTGTTTCATATCCACTGCCTTGTTGTTGATACACAGGCCCAAGGTGTGTGTGTGTGTGTGTTGTGTGTGTGTGTTTCAGCACACGGAAATGAAAATATCGTAGAACTCAGTTCTCTCTCTCTCTCTCTCTCTCTCTCTCTCTCTTCTCTCTCTCCCCACACACACACACACACACACACACAACACCAGTGTGTGTGTTTGTGTGTCTGTGTGTGTGTGTGTGTATGAAAGACAGAGAGAGTGCGTGCGCATGCTCATGCCTGTGAGAGAGAGAGAGAGAGAGAGGAGAAGAGGAGAGAGAGAGAGAGAGAGAGAGAGAGAGGGGAGAGAGGACGTGTGTGTGTGGTTGTGTGTGTGTTGTGTGTGTGTGTGTGTGTTGAGAGAGAGAGAGATAGATAGATAGAGAGAGAGAGAGAGAGGAGAGAGAGAGAGAGAGAAGAGAGAGAGAGAGAGGAGAGAGCATGCATGTGTATGTGTAAATAAGAGAGAGAGATAGTGAGTTTGTTATATGTGTGTGTGCATGCATGCGCGCGCGCATGTGTGTGCATGTGGGCGTGCGCACTCTCTGCAGATAAAGCATCTTTTATACACACGCATGCACAATAGCGCGCGCTTCACCATTGTATTTTAAAGGGGAGACAACATGTATGCGCAGCTGGGCAGACCACAAAGAATCGCATACAAAATCTAAGGGCAGCCACACTGTCTTCTGCCCACCACCCACATCCAATATTTGAAGCCAAATTACGAGGAGAAAAAAAAAAACTGATTCTTGGTGAAAGAGTCTCTCACTTCCCACCTCCGCTTTTACAAGAATTTGGGACACCTCCTCCATCCTCTTCCTCCCATCCCCCCCCCCCCCCCCACACACACACACCACACACTTTCTCGCTTTTATGAACATTTAGAAGACGAGTCCCTCTTCATCCCTCTCCACTTCGCTTTGCTGTTACGAAAATTTAGAAGATGGATCCCTTTCATTCCACTCCACCCTTCCCCCCCCCCCCCCCCCCCCCCCCCCCCCCCCCCCTCCCCACCCCTCCCCACCTCGCCTGGCTTTTATGACTGTTAAGGAACATGAGCCGCTCTTCATCCCCACCCCCTCCCTTTCCCAGGCTTTTAAAGAAAATTGGATGAAATGTGTGCCTCTTCCCCCACTCCCCTTTCCCCTGATTTTTGAAAATTTGGAAGATGAAACTACCTCCACCCCCTCCTCCCGTTTTGTTCAACCTTGGGGGACTCCCGCGACGTTTTTGTCGGTTTCAGACCACCCATTTGTCCGGAGAAAGATCTTAACGGTAATCACTGTCAAAACATTGGACATGTTTTATATATGATCCAGGAATCATTATTGATAATGCAGTGATGGTTCTCGAAACTGAAGTTGCTAGATTTTATTATAAAGTTTTTAACTGATGTTAAACTAATATTTTGGATCTGTTTGATGGGTTGTAGAAGTCATGGGAGAATGACTTAGTGCAGATGGCATAGCTGCTGATTGTCTGACATCATCTGTGAAGGGCAGACGTTAAAATGAACCACTTTACTGGACTTTGTGATTTTACATACCACAGAGATATTTTGTGAGAGTTAGTGTAGATTGTAGAGCTGCTTGTTGTCTAATATTATCTGTGACGGACAGACGTCAAATAAACCACTAATCTAAACTTTCTTAATTTCCGCAAATCAGAGAGAGAGAGAGAG
>CM031598.1:46405858-46425858 GCA_018398815.1 Conus ventricosus | reverse complement strand
ATAGCGTTCTGGGCGTGCCAGTTTTCCTGTTCGATTCTTTGAGCACATAGCGTTCTGGGGTTCGATTCTTTGAGCACACAGCGTTCTGGGGTTCGATTCTTTGAGCACACAGCGTTCTGGGGTTCGATTCTTTGAGCACATAGCGTTCTGGGGTTCGATTCTTTGAGCACATAGCGTTCTGGGGTTGCAGTCTCTGTTTCCCCCACTGGACACTCAACAAGTCTGCATGGAACTTTTTAGGAGACATTCAATGAGAATACCCACCTGGATACCTCTGAGTGAATTCGAAACCTTCAGCCTGTAATTCCTTCAGCCCTTGATGCAAACCAATATAACATGCTTCAGTATCAAACAAGCAGTTTAGTGTTGTGCATTGTTTTAACTGTTCATTGGAACACACAGTAGGAATGATTGTTTTACAGTGATGGAAACTTATGAGTGGAATCTCATAGGTAAGTGATTTATTTTCAAATAAGAGTTCAAAAGAGAAAAAAGATAGGCCTTACACGACCTTAAAATATATAGATATTTTAAAAATTAAAATGTACTTACACATTCAACAGTTGTCAGTTAGTGTAAAGGCGCTCAGTGCACACACAGTGTCTTTGCCTGCCTGCAGGAATCCAGGAAGAGTTCCGCTTACAGCACAGAATTTACCACCCACCTTTTTACGCTCCAAGCTCACCTGTCACTCGGGTCACTGTAGGACACCAGCCCCATTTGGGAAACTTCTCTTCCTTTCAGTCCTCAGGTTTCAGGGTGGGGGGAGTCTGATCCTCCTAATGTTTGTTTTTTGCTGTTGTTGGCCCTGCCTGAAGAAGGCCAAGAGGTTAAAACATGTCTGTTTCAAATTTCTTTTGTTACAATTGACTCGCTATTCAGTCATCAGTTCAGGCGACAGTTGTGGTTTATTTGGTCATGCAGCAAGCGGTATCTTGATGTCCTTTGTTTATTTTTGCTGTCTCGTCTTCCCTGCTCCCTGTGAGGCATTATTCCCGTTCCGTTGTAAAGCATCCCTCTGCAAAGCCACACTCTGGTTCATTCTTTTTCTTCTGTAGCAGTTCATACAGAGCAGTTATTAGGCCACCCAGTAGAGACTCTGCACTGCTGTGGAAGTACTTCTGAGGTGTTCACTACCAGTGCCTTTTCTGATCCAGCGTATGCAGTGCACCATAGGTGTAGACCTAAAGGCCCATTTTGAAGACAGTCGTAGGTTAGAGGAGGAGTTAACGTGAGTGAACATCCAACAGTGGAAGGCGCCACTATGTCCATCCAACAGCAATAATTATTGCCTGATTCAGCATTTATTAATTGTTTTGAACCATTTACTAATACTAGGATCTGGCAACCAAAATGATTATGTTTTTGTACCTGTCAAGAGCAAATTGGGTTTTTTTCTTCTTTTTTTGGTGTGGTTTGTTTTGTTTGCTTGTTTCTTTGTTCGGGCTGGGTGGGTGGTCATATCCAAATTTTTGTTTAGTGGGAAGCTTTAGACTCAATAAATGATGTCATATTTTTATGAAAAGAAGTGTCTGCCACTTCAAGTGCAGAAACCTTTTTCAGTGTTTTCTGGTAACTCTTCAGGAAATGGACTTGAAGTTCTCAGGTGGTGTTCTTCTGTCTCCTTTGCTCAAGCTGTAGGGGTGTCTGCAGATATTGGGGGTGGGGTGAGGGATGATTTGCATATTTTGACATACACCATGTTTAAAGAAAATCTGTGCATGTGTTTGTGTGCAGATTCTTCCTGGTCAAAGATGGGTTTCTTATGTACTACAGTGAAAATGAGAGAAAAGAATATGAAAAGCGTGAATTTTTCAACATCCATCCAAAGGTAAACTTTCTTCAAAACTTGTGATTGTTTGTTTGTTTGTTTTTAACTAATGAAAACTTCAATACAAAAGTGTAATTTTCTTGCAGGTTGTTTTTTATTGTTAAAGAAAAAGTATTGAGAAGGAACTATGCTGATTTACTCTTAATCTACAGGTCTTTCAGTCTAAAGACAAATTGATACGTGCAGCTCATCAGATATAAAATCTTTATCATAGATTTCAACACCCTCTTTCGCTCATCCATCTGCCTCCCCACCCACCCCCACCTCCCTCCCCCACTCCCAACAGTAGGAATTGTGCTTCTCAGATCAGCATGAGAATGACTATTCATTGAAAGTAGGATGAAACGTTTCCCAAGCAGACTATCTAAAGAGAGACATCCCTGATTCCTTCAAGACTTATTCTGTTCTGGAACATTTTAAACTTTTTTTTACAGATCTGCTCTCCAAAAGAGACTTCCTCCATCTAAGACCCCCTTCTTCCTTTTTTTTGTATATGTGGGTCGGGGGGGGGGGGGGGGGATGTCTTTGACATCGCTGCAATTGGTTTGGGGGTTTTGTTTGAAAATCAGTTGTATTGGAAGAGATTTTGTATTTGGGGAGGGGAAGAGTGGGGGGAGGGAGGCTGTGTGAAAAGGGGGATGGTGGGGATGGGGTCGTTGGGCAGCCTAAACTGACAGAACATCACTGCAGTCTTCCAAAGTTGTCGAAAAGCATGGGTGAAGGGAGGATGGTCTTGTTTCCCACATTTTCAGAAAAAAGCTGGAGGGATGGCGGACGGGGTGTCAAAACTCTTGAAAAAGGGGGTTGGAAGGTGAGAAACATCTGACAAATTTTCATAAAAACGGGAGGGAGTATTAGCGGATTTAAAGGGTGTGTGTGTGTGTGTGTGTGGGGGGGGGGGGGGGGGGGGGGGGGGGGGAGGGGGGTTGAGGGGAAATCACCAAATTTGGGTATAAAAGCAGGGGAGAGCTCCAGTTTTTATTTTTGCAGTTGGGGTGGGGGTGGGGTACTCCCAAACTTTCATGAAAACAGAGGAAGGGGTGTGTGGAGTTGGGGGGCCAAAGTCTTGTAGACGCAGGGGAGAGGGAATTCGTATAAAAAGGCAGGTGGGGGAAGGGTTAACTCATTTTGCAAATTGTCATAACATGCAGGTGGTGGGGGAGAGGCATAAAGTGAGGGGGTGGTGGTGGAATGCGCCATAACATGCTGTCCATATTTTTGGCTTCAGATTGGGAGTGAGCTGGGCATATCAGAAGATAGTCTGGTCGATGCCAAATTTTTCATGGGGAGGGGAAGGGTGGGGAAGGGGTGGAGATGGGGAAGTGTGATACCATGGATAGTTGTAGTAGACATAGTATTTTGGAGACCTCATGGTGGTGTGCTTCCAGGGCATCATTCCTCTGGGCGAGTGCCGCTGGTACCCTTGAGGGATTCGGCCACCCCTTCTGCCTGCAGATCGACAGTCATGAGATTGATGTGAGTTATCCATGGAGGATTGGTGTGTTGTGTGTGTGTGTGTGTGTGTGTGTGTGTGTGTGTGTGTTAGTGTTTGTGTGTTAGCGGTGTGTGTGTGTGTGTGGGGGGGGGGGGGGGGGGGTGGGGATTGCTTGTGTGTGTGGACAGAAGGTGGCATTTTGTTGTGCATTGTTACTGAATTGCTTTAACATGTAGGGGATGTGGTATTTTATGGAGGGATATGAGGGCTGGAGAATCATAAGTAGTCATTATATGTGTACATCCATGGGATGTACATGCATGGTTGTATGCACGTCATTTGTGTGAATGCATATCCACACAGGAGTACATGCTCATGCATATTGGCTAATATACCGTGTTCTCTCTCTGTCTCTGTGTCTGTCTCTGTCTCTCTCTCTCATTTCTCTCTTACTCTCTCTTTCTTATTTCTCTTTTTCCTTGCTCTTCTCCATCATCTTCCCACACCCACCTGCGTTTGCTTGCCTTTCTGTCTGACTTGAGTGAGTGAAGCCATTAGAGTGTAATTTAATGTGTTGAATCTTGCATGGCTGGTTGGTTGATGTGATTTCAACAGTTTAAGCCTTGCTGATTATATTCTTGAAAAGTTTGTATTTAAACCTCGTTGATTATATTCTTGAAAAGATTGTATGTTAAACTTCGTCGATTTTATTCATGAAAAGTGTGTATGGTTGTGATGCATCAACCTTTTTCGCCTCTATGGTTTAATTCTTATTTGTTTAGCTCCAAACATTACGCACGCCTCCGCAGAGTATACAAGTTTGTTGCTTTTTCTAGCTGAGAGATGATTACATGCGGCACGTCAGCTTGTCTCATGGGGGAACCTTCATCCTCCTCTGCCTCAGGTCCCCCAAAGACTGCGAGACGCAGGAAAGTCTTGGGTCTGCCAAAAGATTACCTAACAAATGACGCATCGCCTTTCTTCTCTGTCGAGCGAGACGCCATTCTAATGGCCTTGAGCACTGTCGTTTACTCCTTCATTTACCCCCCCCCTCTTCTCCCCTTACACACACACCTTCATTAGACCCCCACCCCCGTCCTCAACCTGCCTTCCACGCCTTCCAACCCCATTCCACTGCCCCCACCCCTCCCCCGCTCCCCACCTTCAGTCCTCACATGACCCCCGTCATATCTCCCCGTAGACTCTAATCGTTCGATACGTCTGTGTGTGACTGGTACAGCTGGGACCCGTCCATAGTGAACTTTCGGCCAGTCAGAGAACTGTTGGAGAGAGAGGAGAGAGAGAGTCAGAGTGTGTGTGTGTGTGTGTGTGTGAAGTCCGTCTAGCATTTGGGTGGGGGAAAGCCGAAAACGATGAGCTGGTTTAAAACGTTTGTATTTGTGTGACGTACACAGCCTCCCCACAGCCTCAACCCCCCCCCCCCCCCCCCCCTCCGTCCCCTGCCCAGCTTTCCCCATCACCCTTCTCCTCCCCTTTTACCATAACTTAATTTCTGTTGACGCTGTCCAAGCTTGGCGTACGCTTGGATCCACTACCGACCGTCGACTTTAAAACGTGTGTTATGTCTGTGCTACTAACCGCCTCTCCATCGTCTGGCTTCCGTTTTCCACGCATGTTCGTACCTCATAATATACTGAGGCCGGTGGCTAGCTGTTACGCACTTCCTCCTTGTCCATGTCTTGCAGCTGAGACGATGGTTTACTAGAAATGAACGGAAGCTCCGAAGGATAGCCCCCCCCCCCCCCACCCCCCCCCCCCCCCCCCCCCCCCCCCCCCCCCCCCCCCCCCCCACCCCCCCCCCCCCCCCCCCCCCCCCCCCCCCCCCCTATTCTTTTTTTTTTTTTTACGTGAAAGGGGTACCTGATTTGGTTCAGGGGGGTTAAGGCGTTGAAAAGAGAGACGTTTGGGCTTCTGTATCCTATGCCCTACACGTGGCGAATCTGTTGATGAGGTCGTTGCCCGAACTTACAGCCGGTAGGCTGCGAGACTTTCACCTTCGACCTCAGTTTGACACTGGCATGGGTTAGCCAAAATGTGACATTTAAATGATGTGACATACACAATATACAAATAATCACACAGACAAAAGGAGGCTTATCAAATACAAAATACAAAACACAATGGACGTGGGGTTTACAGGATGGAACGGACGAACAGGAGTGCACGAAGCTCTTCCAGAACGGGAAAAAAAAAACTTTCCAGAATTCACCAGGAAAAGTGCATCAGATCGGATTTGTACTCCACTCGTGTTCATCAAAACAGATTATTCGATTGAACTCACTGAACAGGGGCGTGCTCACATTTACCATGGTGAGAAATGTGCCAGTCCTGTAAGCAGTTTACAGAATCACCTTCCAGCAAACCCTCGCCACAGAGGTTGGTTGGAGCGAGTTGGGGGAGGGGGGGGGGGGGGGGGGGGTTGTAGGCTCATCATCCAATGATCTCTAGAAACAGCTCTCGATTTTGGCGAGAAGAGGTCCAGAACCCCTAGGCAATGGCAAGGACAGCCGGAAGAGCTCAGCTGGATCGGTTCGATGAGACCAATCGTGAACTTCATGATGCTTAAATATTCCAACTTGGATGTTGAACAGCTTTGTGAGTCGGACATCCGTCAAAAAGGCGACGCCTTGAGACGCCACAGACCAATCCGAACGCGCAGGGTCCGGATCTGGCAGCGCAAAGAATATTTCTGACTGCAGTAGTCAGAAATCATTACCTGGATGCGACCCAGCCCCCAACAGAGCGAAGGGGTTCAGGCCTGAAACGCTGGTCGGAAGGGAGGGAAGTGGGGGTGGGGATGGGGTTTAGCTCTTTGACGTCGCCCTTAAAGAAGCAGCAATGAGTTTCAGGGCTGAGACCTTGGCAGAAAGGGGGTCCACAGTTGGCAGAATCCTGCATCGAAAATGGATATAAAAGTTAAGTCCATGAGTATTGCACTGCGCTGGTGGAGGATCTGGAGCTTGCACTGGGAATTAAAGTGAGGGAAAATGATGTACGATTCGTTTGCATGTTGTTACGTGTGCCGTGAGTTGTACCGATAACTCCGAGCACTGGGTTGTGGACAACAAACGTGGTAAAGTAGGGCAAAAAGTACCTCCTCCCCCCTTCCCTATTCTTTCTTCGTCGTCCTCCATGTATCCCTACAAACTTCTCTTTTTTTTTTTTTTTTTTTTTTTTGCATCTTTGATTAATGGCAATCAAGACGGGAAACACTGGGCTCAGGTTCGAAGTTAAAAGCTTTAAAGAAACTTTTTTTTTGACAAAGTAGGTCAGTGATAACAAAAAAAAAAAAAAAAAAACCAAAAGAAAATCGACACAGCAAAACTTGAGCTGATGCCGTTTCTGTGCACCGAGTTGTTGCCACAAAGGAGCTCAGTCGAGAGTAACCAGCAGAGACGCGTACAACGTCGGTGACAGGAACGGCAGTTGGAAGGACACGCAGGTTCCACTGCGCATCCACAATGTTCAGGACTGCCGAGAGTTGGCGTGTCCAGGGGAAATTAGCTTCTGGTTCACAAAACACGGATTTCGTGCAAGTGAAATCAAAACTGTTCATGCTTAATTAATTCTCAAGATGCTTGGGAAGGGAGTAGGGGGGGGGGGGGAGGGGGGGAAAAGGTATCTTGTCGTGCCATTCCTGGTTGCACAGCTCAGAAGACGACAGAGATCTTTCCATCACAAAAACACTGAACAAATGAAGACATGCACCGACTGAAGATCTGTCTTGTCCCTGAAGAAGCCTTAAACGTTTCAGAATCAGTATTTTCAGCCAATCAGATAAGACGCTTGTGTTCTGACCAATCGGTACGCAGCTTCGTATAGACGTGGGGGAAACATGTTAACATCTAGTGCCGTCAACGTAACAACACGTTCAATGTAGATATAAGTCTTATTGTCATATTTTTTTACTTACTATTGCTACACGTGACACAAAATGATATATAGTGAAGCTGGGGCACCGTCTTATCAATATTTTACCAGTGAGACAATTTTGAAAACAAAGGTGTGGTGTGTGTGTGTGTGTGTGTGTGTGTGTGTTTCCTAACATGCCAACATTCGTCTCGCCACGGCAAGACGGTCGATACTCCATGCTGTGAACTTCATAACGGCGGATGTAAATTTCCCCAGCGCTAATTGAAACGACCTTGACCGCAAGTTCACAAAAGGTCCAACTTGGTGTCACAGCCCGTCTTTGATGTTGCATTCCGGTTGTGTCAGTTCAGTGTTGGTGATGTTACTCCGAAGTGTAACGTAACCTTAGAATGAGTTGAATAAGTAGTTTTGTGCGCGACGAAGGGGGGGAGGGGGGGGGGGGACAAACGCAGGTAAACAACAGTTGCACTGTTATGACAAATCTGGCAAAGATTCATGTACAAAAAATAGAGTTGAGGAGGTAGGACGGGTGCAAGAGGGAGTTGAGAGAGAGAGAGGAGAGAGAGAGAGAGGAGAGAGAGAGAGAGGTAAGGTAAGGTAAGGTAAGGTAATGTTGCTCATAGCCCAGCCGACCACAAAGGGCATATCAGGGCTATCACCACGTTAAAATCAACTCACAACTCATTCATTCACACAACTCTTTAAAATGATGGTAGTCCTTCGGATCCGAAGATGACGTTAGCGTTTCTGCAGCTCATCGATGTACGCGGAGGTGGCTCTGCAGCCCCAATCTGGAGGCGCAGAGTCTGGAACAGTGGGGGCACTGGAAGTCCGTTGTCGTGATCACTGCTGCCGCTGCCCTGTGGCGTTGATCCCTGGCGGCAGTCAGCTTTTGGCGTCGAGTACTTTCGAAGTTGGTAGCGGCTTTGTGAATTGTGGCCCGCCACAGAGGTCGGTCACTGGCGCACTCCTCTAGTTCTTTTGGTTTGAGTTCGCACCACTGGAGGTTTGATTTGACCGAGTCCTTGTACCGTTTCTTTGGGCGTCCTTGGTTTCTCTTGTCGTGCAGAAGCTCTCCATACAGCAGTCGCCTTGGCATACGGTGCTCTTCCATACGGATGACATGCCCCACCCATCGAAGCTGGGCCTTGATGAGCATGGACTCGATACTTGTAGTGTGAGCACGGTCCAGGACCTCGAGGTTGGAAACACGGTCCTGCCAATGGATTCCGAGTATGGAGCGAAGAGCTCGCATGTGGAAGTTCTCCAGCTTCTTGACGTGTCTGCGGTACAGTGTCCAAGATTCGCACCCATAGAGGAGAGAGGGCAAGACCACTGCGTTGTAAACTCTCAGTTTTGTAGTCAGCCGAATGTTGTGTTGACTATTGTGGGGAGAGGAGGTGGAGTGGTTGCAAGGTTGAGGTATGGTGCCTGCGGTGGAGAGGGGATAGGGAGGACATCCTTTCAACACGCCAGCTTGTACTCTCCATTTTCCTTTTTTTATTCTACATCAAATCGTGCCAACCACCCTGGGGCAGTGACTCTCGCCCAGAGCGCATCTTCACTCATCGGTCATCTTCATACAGCAGTGATGGAAACCAATGCCGCGTCTACTCATCAGTATTTTCACACAATTCATAGGAGCGTCTTGTTCTCATTTTTCTTGACATCTGTTCGTACATCTAAAACTTCGCTTTCAATACATCATAGAGGCTATCTTCTGCACAAGTCTTTCTACACGTCTGCCCTTCTTCCAATTTCCGATGCAAAAGAAGTATATCTCAACACTGGGATACTTCCCTCTCTGCCCCCACGCCACATATTCCTACATTGCCCTGGAATCATTGGCTGAAAGCCTGTTTTACAGTGTTTATGGGGTCATTCCTCAGCCCAAAATATTTCCCCTTTAATCTGGAGGCAGAGAGTCCACGACTGACCATGTGGTATCAATTAGTCTCGCCGGTCGAGAAGGCCCACTTCCACGACGGTCTGTCAGGCTAATTTATGAAACCCGGAAGTGTCAGCCGAGGAAGCTGTGTTTCCTGCTGCGAAGCCGGCTAAATAGAACTGTTGTCTCAGCAAAGGATGGAGTTACTAGGTGGAATCGTTGACTCTTAGAGAAGAGGGAGAGGAAGAGAGAGAGGGGAAGAGGGGAGAGAGAGAGAGAGAGAGGAGAGAGGAGAGAGAGAGAGAGAGAAGAGGGGGAGAGAGAGAGGGAGGGAGAGGGAGAGTAGAGAGAGAGAGAGAGAGAGAGAGAGAGAGAAAGGGACAGACAGACAGACAAATAGTCTACATGGGCAACTATTCTGTCCTGTCACAAATCTCCCCCGCTAAGTTTCATGGTCCCCATGAATATCAACGAAGATGTCACTACATCCTAAGTAAAAACTGAAAATTCGACAAAAAGTATGGGCGAAGCAAAAATTGTGTATACCACAAAAAGGAGCATATCCGAAAAAACAAAAGGTAACACCATCGGACGTAAACATACAATGCAAAAAAGACCTATCAAAAACAAAAAAAACATCAAAGGAGAGCTTCACCCAGGTGACACCACTGATCACTGCAAAAAGGACTAAAAAATACAAAAAGTTCCGGGACCATCAGAGTCATACCAGCTGTTAAGCTTGGCAATGATCGCCCAAAAGCAACAACAACAACAACAAAATCTGGGTCCGAACAGGGCCCATTCTTTCTGAACTCTCTTCAGTCCAGTGTGGCGATCGTCCACTTCCACCCACTCCATAAACAAGGGGGAAAAGGGAAGCTACTCTCTTTGGCGTTTAAGCCCACGACAGGAGTGACTGTTTCAAGTTACCTCTTATCTTTGAAGTAGACACCCACTCTGACCTGCATGGTAAAAAGGGGTTACTGCATATACCAGTGCCGATTTTTTAGCATTATGCCACTGACAACATGATGTGCGTTTAGGCCCAAAAATCATGTTTGTCTTATGAAGACACTATCCACACCATTTCCTCTGTACTGAACTTCCAAATATGAGGACAATAACAACCGATACTGTTTCGGTAAATGGTCCCCCTGTATAACCAGGCTTTACATCAAAAATAATCACAAAAAAAATCGATCCAGCATGACCACTGGACACCAGCACAAGCAATTATAATAACCCGGAATACAAAAAATGCAATCTGGAGCACACACACAAAAATACATTGTATAGCAATTTGGGGCACACACACAAAAAAAATATGGAGCACACATAAAAAAAACCCAGCTTCCAGCAAAAATGAAACCCCCCAAAAAATGGTTTCATAACATATGGATTGTTCTCTGGGCGCCTTTCGTCATACGTTATCACGTGTTCCACCTTTGTTACTCCGGCCAGATGGGCGGAGGTGCTACAGGTGTGCGTGTTAGAGACGCGGGGGGCCTGACTGGGCGCCCTGACAGTTGCGTCCCCGAGGGTCTGGACTGGACAGACCGGCGAATCGGTTATGCGGGACGTGGTCTTTGTGGCCCCACTATGTGCCACTCAAGGTATTTGACCTCTGTCAATTCCGCTTCTGTTTCAGCGATGGGTGAAGGTCCGCTGTACCCAGGGGCCCTGGCTGTTGGTGGGGCAAGAATCGTCGTTATTTCACTTCGATTCACCTTTCTGGGACCGTCCAGGCCATCTCGGGGGCGGATGGTTTTATGGCCCACCACTTGGTCCTGGTACCGCAGTGACTGTGAAGATCCTTTTCCCCCAAAAGTCTTGGATCTTGCACCGACTCCTGTAGTGCTGTTTGGTGACAACGCTGTCTCCTGGCCTCAGACTGACTCAGTATTACCCTGGTCACTTCTTGCCTTTCTCTTGTCGCCTCTTTCCTTGCACGCTCCCCCGCTGTGTCGTTGGACCAGCCGGGGGCGTTTCAGGTGATCACTCAGCCACTCACGGGTGGCACAGGAGTCCAGTCTGACGTCCCTTCCCCAAGGGAACGATCCAGGGGAAGACGTGGTTCTCTCCCAAACAGTAGATGGGAATGGAGAGAATCCTGTGGAGGCATGTGGTGTGCAGTTGTACATGTACACTAGCTCTCCAAGATGCTCTGTCCATCTCTGCTTCTGCTTGACGACAACACCTTCAACAAGTTGTGCATGGTCCTGTTGAACCGTTCGCACTGTCCATTGCCTTCCGGGTGGTATAGGTCGTTCTGGACTTGCTGATCCATTGTGGTTGCAGAGCTGCACGATGAGGTCTGCCTCAAAGCAACGGCCTTTTTTGGGAGTGGATTCTCTGTGGCACTCCATAGTGCACAAACCATTCTTTGTCAGGGTCTTAGCCACTGTCTCTGCTGTCTGATCACGGGTAGGGATGGCCACAGTGTACTTCGTGAAGATATCTGTGTCACTAGGACATTCTCTTTTCCATTCCTGGCTGGTTCCAATACGGTGAAATAAAACCCGATATGACCTCGAGGGCTTGGGGCGAGGAGGTGTCCCATGGGAGTGTGTGTCTTCGTGGTGGTCTTCTTCGCCAGCTGGCATCTTTCAATCTCTGGCACCATCCTCCACGTCCAGGTGCATGTGAGGCCGAACACCCGGCGTCTGAGTAGTGCAAGGTGCGCTTGGGCCCTGGCCCCCAAAAACTGGTCGTGAGACAGCCTGAGAGCGTGCCTTGTAGATCTCTGGGGCAACCACCTGGTCTATGGGTCCATGAAAGGGGTCTTTCATCTTTCTGTACAGGATGCCTTTTTGGTACTCTAAGTTTGCCAAGTTGACGAGACAAAGCACGAGCTCGAGGATCGAATCTTGTGTTTCCCCTCTTTGTCAGCTTCTTCTCCCCAGTCACATATGGCAGGATGGTGCTGATGACTTGGTCTTCATCTGTGCCTGGCTCCATTCCTGGGGGGTGATGGAAGGAAAAGGACTGGCTTCCATGCTGGCATCAGATGGTTCTGTCTTCTGCACCTGTGCTATTTTCATTCAGCTCAGACACCATGCTGGGTGTACTGCCATCTTGAAGTTTCCTGTAGTCTGGGCCTTTGTCCACATGAGACGGCGTCCATTCTTCTTCTTTCCCTTGTGGTTTCTCCGTAGGAAATTTTGACAAGCATCAGCGTTTTTGTTTTCTCTGCCAGACCTGTATTTGGATGGTAAGTCAAAACAAGCCAATTCTGCACCCCCATTTTTGTTCAAAGCCCCCAGCTTGGCTGTTTGGAGATGGCTGAGGGGATTTTTGTCAGTGTTTTATTTCAGTTTGGGTCGATCAGGTAGTGACGGAACTTGTCACTAAGGGCCCACTTCACTGCTAGCAGCTCCAACTTCATGCTGCTGTTTTTCTTCATCGACCGTTCACCGGGACGTAACAAACCGACTTGATACGCGATGACACGGCGCTTGCCATCTTGCTCTTGGGAGAGAACGCTCCCAAACGTCCGGACTAGCGTCAGTCTCCAAAAATGAAGGGGGCACTAAAGTCCGCATACCCCAACACTGGCGCTGTAGTGGGGGCTTTTTTCAGGTTCTGGAATGCCTCCGGGCATCGGCTGTCCCAATCTGCTGAAATGGAACGCATGTTTGCTCTTCCGTTTTTTCCCCCTTGCCTTTCTGGTATGTGGTGGACACAAGCTGGTTCAGAGGTTGGGCGATCTTGCTGAAACCTTCCACAAACCGTCTGTAATAGCTGGCGAATCCCAAAAACGATCTGAGCTCTCTCAGGGTGTTGGGGAATGGCCAACTAGCCACTGCCTTGATTTTTACTGTCCCGAGGTCGCGATGCCTGCTCCTGAGACCGTATACCCCAGGTACTCTACTTTGGGGGCGAGCGAAGAGCATTTTCTTGGGGTTCAGTTTGAGGCCTACCTCTCTCAACCGATCAAAAACAATCTGTAGCCGCTCCAGATGTTCATCAAAGCTGCGCTGTATACCAGCAGGTCGTCGAGGTATACGAGGAGGATCTGGAATGTTTAAAGGGCGTTCATCGTAGACTGCATGAGTCTCTGAAATGTAGCTGGTGCCGTTGAGAGGCCAATGGGCATGCGCAGATACTCAAACAGTCCAAACGGGTGTGATTTAAAAGCCGTCTTTTCTCGGTCCTCCTGACTCATAGCGACCCGTGATATCCGCTGGCAAGATCCAGGGTGGAGAACAGCTTGGCTCCACCTTTGAGCATCAAGGGGAATCATCATCCTGGGCAAGGGTATGCATCTGGGATGGTGTTTGGCATTCAGGGCGTCTGTAGTCCACGCACAGCCCGATGGATCCATCCTTCTTTCGGACTATCACCACTCCAGATGCATAAGAGCTGGAACTCTTCTGGATGACCTTCTTGTCCAGGAGGCTCTGGAATGTGGTCTTTCACTTCCTGGATCTGAGAAGGTGGGATCCTCCTGAAGGTGGTGCTGACTGGGATGTCGTCCCTTTAATCTTAGTTTGTGCGTGACCCGATCCGTGAAGAGTGTGAAAGTTTTTTTTTTTTTTTTTTTTTAATGACTGGTGAGTTGATTTTAACGTGGTGACAGCCCTGATGTGGCCCTCTGCGGTCGGCTGGGCTATAAGCAACATTATCTTATCTTATCTTATCTTACCTGATCCGTGAAGCCAACATCCTGATCGTCCTTTGAGAACAGATCAGCATTGGCCATCACCAACCTTCTCAGTCTCTGCTTCTCCTCAGCATTGCAGTCTACACCCTCCAGGTCTACTGGACAAGGTCCGGAGGTCATGTTGGGTCTGGCGGTTTGTTTGACACGTGGATTCTGTTGCAGCTGGCCTCCACCCATACATGTCCTGACGGGACCTCTCCTTTTTGGCAGCTGCACAGTCCCTTCCTCGTGCCTGGCCTTAGCATTATTCCTTCATCTGAGATGTTGGCCACCTGCACAAAGAAGCTGCTGCCCATTACAGAGCTCAGTGTGCTGGCCACCATCAATCCTTGCATGGGCCGTCCGCCAAAGGGCTCCACCAGGATTTCTGTTGGCTGTTGTCTGCCCCCCTGTTCCCAATGCCAGTGGCCCTGACCCGTGGCTATGGAGCGCGGCGGGATGTACGCTGGCTCCCCGTTGGCCCTCTGGCAAATCCTCTGATGGGCAGCAGCGAACAGGTCCCTGGCGCAATTCCTGGAGGACATTCATGCCCAGTATCGCTGGGCATGGTCCATTCCCCGAGAAGTGTTTGTCTGGCATTTCCTAATGAGAATGCCTCGGTCACTTACGACCTGCCCATACACCTCTACGTCGGCCTCAAAGTACCCAACAATAGGGCACCTCAATCCCATTAGCTGCTGTTACCCGGAACAGAGCTGGGCTTGCCTAAGGCCAAGTCACTGACTCCAAACAGCTGATTAAATACATTCTCCCAAATCTTGGACACCTGTGAGCCTGTTCAACCAGTGCAGGGAGTTCCCTGCCATTAACCTTAATGGTAACCATTGGACTTGGTCCCACCAATTTTCCCCGTGAGTCCCCCGTTCCCCTCCCCTGCAGCGGGGCTCTTTCTGCAGAGGGGTCCCCTTTCCCGAGCGTTTCGGGCAATTCCGTCCGATGTGTCCCGTGTTTGGCATTTGTAGCAGATGGGTTTTCGTGGACGTAAATTCCCATTGGGCGGATGGTGTGGGCCCGTTGTCCGGTGTTGTTGTTGCTGTCGGGCCATTGGTCTTTCATGGCCGCCCATCTCATCCTTGAGGTTCTTCAACTCTGGACTAGGATGCTCAGCTCTGCAGGGGAGGGGTGGTTGCGGCAGCAGTCTGTACTGGGACCCTTTGGCTTCTCCTCCTCGTCGGCCTCCGGGCCCTCGGATGGCTGCTTCCCGGGCACATAGAAAGACAAACTCAGTATCCTCGAAGGTTTTTCTCCTTAGCTGCCTTACCAGGAGAACTCGTGGAGCTGGGCGATGAAGTGGTCCCTTAGACCCTTGTCGCTCATGGGCCTCTGTCCATCTTTCCTCTGTTTCCCTGGAGCTCCTGGAAGGACCTATTCAACCGGCTGGAGTAGGTCCCGACTGTCTCCCCCTGTCCTGGTGGATAGAATTGAAGATTGCCAGGAGTTGGCAGACCGATCTCTTGGGCGCCATAAACCTCCTCCAATATGGCCAGGTCTTGGTTGGTGTTCCCCTAGCGGCGGGCGGGTGAATGCCACTTTTTTCCCGAACCGCGGTCGAAACATGGGACAGGAGAAACTGGATCTTGTCCTCTTTCCTGGTGATATCTTGCGGGTTTCCAGGCTGCCTCGATCTGCTCTCTGAAGTCAGCCACCGTCACCTGTCGGGCATCTCCTGAGAACCTGGTAATGGTGCGCTCTTTGGGTATTACCCCTACCCTCTGCTGCTGCTTTAGAGCCTGCAGCTCCTGTGCTAAGTCCTCGAGCCTCATACTGCATTCTTCCGTCTCGGACTTGACATGACTTTTGATTCTCAATCATCAATAATAAACAATCGAAGAGGGTTTTCTAACAGCCTTTTACGCACACATTCCGTTTATACAAAATTGTTTACATACACTAAAATCACTCTGAACCATTTACATGGAACTAATTATCTTATCCTTTCACATATAGGATGTCGACCCGTCTTTTTTCACATGCTTACTTCCCAGGTCCGGGCGCAGTCACATTCTTGTCCATCGTGTCGAGGCGTTCTTCCCCGCGCCCCAGGGTTGGCTTGTCCATCCTGTCGGCCCACGCCATCTTGTGGGGGGAGGAGGTGGAGTGGTTGCAAGGTTGAGGTATGGTGCCTGCGGTGGAGAGGGGATAGGGAGGACATCCTTCTCAACACGCAGCTTGCTACTCTCCATTTTCCTTTTTTTATTCTACATCAAATCGTGCCAACCATCCTGGGGCAGTTTACTCTCGCCCAGAGCGCCATCTTCACTAATCGGTTTATCTTCATACAGCAGTGATGCAACCCATGCCGCGTCTACTCCATCAGTATTTTCACACAAATTCATAGGAGCCCTCTTGTTCTCATTTTTCTTGACATCTGTCTCAGTACATCTACAACTTCGCTTTCAATACATCATAGAGGCTACTTCTGCACAAGTCTTTCTACACGTCTGCCTTCTTCAATTTCCGATGCAAAAAAAAGTATATCTAACCCCTTGGGACTACTTCCCTCTCTGTCCCCACGCCACATATTCCTACATTGCCCTGGAATCATTGGCTGAAAGCCTGTTTTTCAGTGTTATGGGGTCATTCCCCCAGTCCAATATAGTTCCCTAATCTGGAGCAGAGGAGTCACGATGACCATGTGGTATCAAATAGTCTCGCCGGTCGAGAAGGCCCACTTCCACGGACGAGTCTGTCGGTAATTTATGAAAGCCAGGAAGTGTCAGCCGAGGAAGCTGTGTTTCCTGCTGCGAAGCCGGCTGAAATAGAACTGTTGTCTCAGCAAAGGATGGAGTTTACTAGGTGGAATTCGTTGACTCTTTGAGAAAAAGGAGAGAGAGAGAGAGAGAGAAGAGAGGAGAGAGAGAGAGAGAGAGAGAGAGAGAGAGAGAGGGGGAAGGAGAGGGGGGAGAGGGGAGAGAGAGAGAGAGGGGAGGAGAGAGAGAGAGAGAAAGGGAAGAAAAGACAGACAAATAGTCTACATGGGCAACTATTCTGTCCTGTCACACTAAGCACTCTGTTGCGGAGTCTTCCAGCGCCTGGCT
The DNA here is from genome assembly GCA_018398815.1 of Conus ventricosus. Lineage (NCBI taxonomy): Eukaryota > Metazoa > Mollusca > Gastropoda > Neogastropoda > Conidae > Conus > Conus ventricosus. Next base: position 46,409,109 of record CM031598.1, on the reverse strand, counting down.
TGCTTTGCTGATTGGGCATCAATTCCTGTCCAGGGAGCTATCCAGGAGAGGTACTTCCTAGATATTGAAATGTTCAACGTCCGCAAGCTGGGAGTCGTCAATGACGATGGTGGGTGCCGAGGGGTTGGTGTTTGGTGCGGTTGGTGAAGCACCTCAGTCTTGCGAGGCTGATTGTCAGGCCGAAGAGCTTTGAAGCATCGGAGAAAACGGTCAAGCATCGTTTGCAGATCGGATTCTGCATGGGCCACCAGTGCGCAGTCATCGGCAAAAAGAGGATTCTTGAAGGAGATCTTTGATGCTCTTGGGCTTGGCAGTGAGGCGACGAGGTCAAAGAGGAGCCGTCCAGACGATAGCGGAAGTAGACTCCCTTTTCCAGGTCTTGGACAGCGTGGGGCGCATGCAGGTGAAGAAGATGTTGAAGAGGACCGGAGCTAAGACACAGCCCTGTTTTCACGCCATTGCTGATCTCGAAGGCTTCCGTCACGTTTCCCCTGGGAGAGGACCTGGCCGGGCATGCCCTCATGGAAGAGCTTGATCATTTTCACAAACTTTGGCGGGCATCCAATGCGTCGAAAGGGCTGTCCAAAGAGCTTCCTGTTGACCGTGTCAAAGGCCTGGGTCAGGTCAATGAAATAGAGTATATGGGGCATGTTTTGTTCGAAAAACATTCTCCCGAAGCTGTCTGACAGCAAAAAATCATGTCGACAGTGCTTCTGCCGGGTCTGAAGCCGCACTGCGCCTCGGGGAGGTTCTGCTCGGAAACAATGATGAGTCTGTTGAGGATGGCTCTGGCAAAGATCTTTCCAGCAATGGAGAGTAGCGAGATGCCTCTGTAGTTCCCACAGTCGGCTTTGCTTCCCTTGTTCTTGTAGAGGGAGACAATCAGGGCGTCACGGAAGTCATCTGGCATCTTCTCCTCCTCCCAGATACTCCGCAGGACATCGTGAAAGGCTTTTAGGGCGTTGGGGCCTGCCGCCTTGTAGATCTCAGCAGGTATTCCGTCCTTTCCTGATGCTCTACCGGAGCTCGTCTGGAGGATTGCTTTCTGGATCTCTGCAATGGTGGGGGGTACTGCAAGTGTGTCTTGTATCGGCTGCTGAGGGATCTAGTTCAAGGCATCCGAGTCGACTGACGAGGGCCTGTTGAGCAGGTTGCTGAAGTGTTCTTGCCAGCGCTTGCTTAGTCCTTCTTGGTCCTTGATCAGGGTTCACACAACTCTTTAAAATACATCTTCTAAAACCCATCCGAAATTTTGTTAAAAATCTTTCCACTATAAAATCTCAGATCCGATGAAAAATGTTAATCCCTTTCAAGAATTCAAAGATCGCATCAGGTGGAACATCTCTGAACAAGGTTTTCATGGAATCTGCTGTAAAATGTTTGTGTCTCACATCATGCAAGTCCCAACACTCTAAAAGAATAGGAAGGGGGCTCCAAAGTGTGAATATTCTTGCCCCGTCAAGGTGGTAACGTTTTTACGTGCGTCTGATTTTGTTTGTCACCAGAATGACACAAAACCTACTGAACCAATCTTAATCCAGCTTGGACAAAAGATAGGATGTGGCCTATGGAAGAATCCATTAAATCTTGGAGTTGATCCATGACCCCCCCCCCCCCACCCCCCTGATCTAGTATCCGTCCACATTACTGACAGAACATTTTGGTCTTTCCTCTGAGCATGTTTACGAATCGATAATGTCAATGAAGCAATATACTGCCATGGAATTTTAAACCTTCTAGAGCTATAAACATTAATATTTTGTGTTTTGTTTTAAAACGCAGCCAGTTTTTTTTTTCTTCGAGTCACACCATCAGTTACTGCCCTTGGCGACGTCCCCCCCCCCCCCCCCTTTATTTCATGAACTGACCAAGGGGCGGAATAGACCTTGGTATAAGTCTGCGCTCTCCTGGTTGCCCTTGGCGGTTTGCGTTTTGCTGTTCACTGGCAACACACAGACATGACCGCATTCTGCCTTGTGAAACGGAATTGTCGTCAAGAGCCGCCTTTCGTTCACTGCGTGAGACTGATCAGCAAAATAAGTCGGCGACCTGCTGGGGTTGTCGGACCATCTGTGGTATTAAACAGATATACACCACCAGTAATTCTGTGGGTATTCCCACCAACAGCGGGGAGGACAGGGAAAATCCAACGGCCTCCCATGACAGTAAAGGGCAGGATTGAGAAATGGAAGGGAAAGTTGCCATAAAGATACAAGTCGCAAAGAAAAAAAAAAGTGAAAAATTAAATGAATTAAAAAAAAAAAAAAGATAAGATAATAAAACATTAGGTAGGGAAATAAGTAAAAGGAGCAATGTGTATGTAAAGGGGATTCGTTTTGAGCCTGGAGGATCCAAACCAAACGAGAAGCGAAGGGAGCTCAGAACGGGCCAACAACGGGTCTGAGCAGTTAGCAACAATAAGAGGCTGCAAGCACGGCAGACAACGGCCGAGACAAATGCCAGATAGCCTGTTACTCGGATCTCCTTAACCCAACGATGACGTAAAAGGTGAGCTGGAAGAATCGATACCGTCAATCTGTGCACGGCTGGAAGAAACCCTCGTTGACCTGGGAGTTTTTTTTTTATGGGCACTCTCAGAGAGAGAGAGAGAGAGAGAGAGGAGAGAGAGAAGAGAGAGAGAGAGAGAGAGAGAGCAGGTTTGTTAAGGAAACGTTAAAAGGTCGCACAGATAAGATTTATTTTTTTTATTTGGGGGTGGCACACGTTCTACAATGAAAAGTTTACACCTACACATTATATGAGCGTGTGTGTGTGTGTGTGTGTGTGTGTGTGTGTGTGTGTGTGTGTGTGTGTGTGTGTACGGGCGTGCATGCGTAAAGGTGTGTGCATGCGTGCGTGTGTGTGCGTGTGCGTGCGTGTGTGTGTGGGTGCATGCGTGTGCATGCGTGCATGTGTGTGTGTGTGTGTGTGTGCGTGCATGTGTATGTGTGTGTTTGTGTGTACGCCTGTGCGTGTATGCGCGCACACACGCGCACCTGTGTGATCTCATATCAAATCATACTATCCCTCTCGAAAGACTAGCCACTCTCTGAGTTATTACTTCATCAACCGTTGCGTCAGTCTGTCGGTCTGACGCGCGCCGACTCGTTGTACTGATCACCAGTCACCAGGACGGTCAGGTAACTTCGCGCGTTCTCTTACTAATGGGGTCATTTATTGCTGGGCCGAGGAGTGAAGCCCCGAGTTGATCGATATGTCACGCCATTGAGTTGTCGGTACGTGGCGCCGAG
>CM031598.1:46390858-46400858 GCA_018398815.1 Conus ventricosus | reverse complement strand
GCGCAATTTTCTTTTGTTTTCAAAATTATAAAAAGAAATATTGTTTGAGACCGCTTTTCTGGTTAATTCAATCTTTAACCTGGCCATTCTAAATATATCCAAAATTCTTTCTCCTTTTTATGCATCTGGTGATGCGGTAGTCGGTGGGGATGGAGAGAACCTGGTGATTCAGGGTTGGTACTTGCTTGGTCTCCGCTCGTCCGCCCCTGTCACATTCGCCGGACTCTTATTCTTCGGCCACCGTCTGTTTGTGGGTGCAAGGAGAACGAGTTTTATGTTTGCGAGCGTGCGTACGCATGATTAGTCGTTTGATGGCGTGGTTTCGAGAATTGTGTCGTGTTGAAATGTTGCTATAAAATGTGGTGATAATTGTGCCATTGAATTATTATTTGCAAATGTGGTGGCAGTTATAAAGCGATGGTTGCTGTATTAGTTCAGTTCCTAAGAAAGGAAAAATGTTGAACGTGAATGAGAGAAGGATGAATATACAATTTTCTATCCATGTGTTTAGCCTGTGAATGTAATCTCTACCTGCTTCGTGTGAGGAAACCTTAGCGAACATTCCTCAGTTGGTTTGTTTACTGTGTTATGCTCGGGTCTGTGTTGGGCTGGTGATATTGATGTGTTCGGCAAGCCTCCCCTCGCCCATCATGCGAGTGGCTGTTAGGATTTAACAGCATGTGTCAGACCGTACTGACTGCGGGGTTCCAGTACCCTTCTTTCTTCTTTCCTCCCAGTTCCGTCTTCCCTCCTCCCGGGGGCTTCACCCGGAGCTTGCACTGGTTGGGGCCGCACACTGGTTGGGGCCACGCACTGGTTGGGGCCGCACACTGGTTGGGGCCACGCACTGGTTGGGGCCGCGTACTGGTTGGGGCTGCGTACTGGTGAATAAGCACGTGGACTTTGCTGGACGGTCCTGATCCCTGTCCGGGACCTCCAGTGACGACGCCTCGTCCCACGGGATGCGCTCTCCACCGTCCTCGCACTTCAAACAGCCCATGTGACCGGTGTGGTGGCTCTGTGGTGTGCGATTTGGGCGTATGTTGTGTGTGTCAGTGGTGTCGGCATCGAAGGACACTCCGTTCAAGAACCGACCCGGTTTGGGGCACCTGGTGCGTCAGGGTGCTCCAGTTGGACTTTGGAGAGGCAGGGGGTGTGAGGGAACTACATGAGACACAGAAAGGGATGGGTGCTGGAAATGCTTATTTATGATTAATTGTGTGTATGTCGTGTGTGTTGAAATGCTTGATTGTGATTGTGCATGTGGTGTGTGTTGGAATGCTTATTTGTGTGTGCGTCGTGTGTGTTGAAATGCTTGATTGTGATTGTGCATGTTGAGTGTGTTGGAATGCTTATTTGTGACTATGTGTGTGTTGGTGTGAATAAATGGGGTGTTGTATCGTAATCTTTCTTGTGTGGTCTCTTGCGGGGCGTGTGAGGTCAGTCATTCCCTTCACTCCCATTAGACCGATCCTGTCAGGCAGACCTCCAGGGGTCGGTCGTGACATTTGTGGGGGCTCGTCCGGGATGTGAAGGGCTCTGGCTGTCCTCCTCGTTCGCGGAGTACCTGTGCCAGTTTTGTCTGTTTTGTATACGTTTTAGTTAGTTGTCGTGTTTGTTTGTGGGTGGTTGGCTGGGTGACTCTAGCGTGTAGGGAGTCTTTGGTGGCCTGAAGGAACATCTGGTGTGACTGGGGAGTCGAGGTGAGACCAGGGGGAATCGACCGCGTCCAGACCTCCTTCACACGGGTGCCTCACGCAGATACGGCCGTAAGACTTTCCTTTCTGTTGCCACTCAGTCTGTCATTCCTGTTTTGTAGTTAACCAGTTTTTTTTTTTACCGGGTGGTTATGAGTACAGGTGGGTGTATCGGTCGTTAGTGTCACTTTTTCCTCTCTCCGGATTCCGTCTGCCATTTTTTTTTTTTTTTGTCGTGAGCCCCACCGCACTGTTGCTCGTGCTGTGGAGCGCGGTGTTGCCAGAGTGGGAGCAGCCTGGACATATTTTTATTTATTTTATTTTTGTCGGTGAGCCCCACCGCACTGTTGCTCGTGCTGTGGAGCGCGGTGTTGCCAGAGTGGGAGCAGCCGGAACACATCCGCACACACACACACACATCCCTAAAATATTTGTTTCTTTCTAGTGGAATTGTCTTTCCCCTATATTTGAGAACCGTAGGAATATTGTTGTCATGGCAACAGTCCGGTGCTGGTGGTATGGCGACGCGTGCGTCAAAGAAGAAGGGTCTTCAGGATGTAGTCCCTACTATTAGTACCAGCACTTCGACTACAGTGACTTATACTTATTCCAGTGCTGTAGCTGATAGTCCCGGAGTACTTTCGTTGCTTCTTCGCTGGGGGATCTTCCTGCTGAAAACCCCGACTGGCACTTCCGCTCGGAAGCGCCAGAGTATAGCGAAGCAACTGTGGGCTTCTGTTGGGTCGCAGAGACCGAAACCTTCTCCTCTCCATGCTTCCCCTCGTAAGGAGCATGCCCCAGAAGACTTTCCTCATGGAAAAGTCGAGACCCAAGGGACGGGTCAAACGGGTCATCCTCCCGTGTCGGGATAGTGGTGAATCCTGCCAGGATATCACCTCTGTCCTTATGTTTTTGGAGCGACAGCGACAAGAGGAGGCTTGCTAGACAGGAAGCTCTGCGTAAGGAGGAGGCTATGCTGCGTAGGGAAGAGGCTTCCAGACAGGAAGCTCTGCGTAGGGAAGAGGCTTCCAGGCAGGAAGCCCTGCGTAGGGAAGAGCTAGATAGGATGGAGGCTCTGCGCAGAGAGGAGGCTGCCAGACAGGAATCCTCCGTCGGGAAGAGTTAGATCAGCGTAGAGAGGAGGCTGCCAGACAGGAAGATCTGCGCAGAGAGGAGACTGCCAGACAGGAGGCCCTGCGTAGGGAAGAGATGGAACAATCTTCTTCGCGGACTCCCACGTCTGTAAATCAGGGGGTTGATCGACAGGCAAGTGATAGAGTTAGAGGCCCAAAGTTAAAGCTTCCAGAGTTCAGACCTAGTGAGGACATTGATATGTTCTTAGAGCATTTTGACAAGGTTGCTAGCTCATACCAATTGTCTGAGGAACAAAAGGCCATGCACCTTTTTTCTGGATTATCAGGTGCTGCAAGGGAGTGTGTGCTCACTCTAAATGAAGGTGCGTCTTATGCAGACATGCAATTGGCTCTGCGTAAACGTTTCACCTTACCCCAGAGGACGTACAGGAGGAAATTCAGGTCCATGAAAAAGAATAACGATGAGACCTTCGTGCAGTTTGGAGATAGGCTGCGCAAAACGCTAGGGTACTGGCGTCAGTTGGCTAAGCTGGAGCTTGAGGATCTGATTCTCATCGAACAGCTCACCAACACCGTGTCCCCAGAGTTGAGGATCCGTATAGGCGAGACAGCACACAGGATTTTGCGGCTGCGATTCATACCGCCGAGGTGTTTGCTGAAGCTCGTAGAGCTTATGGGCATCGCCCAGATACGGACAGGAAGACCCTCGCTGGGTCTAGTGGCAATTAAGGCGCCGACGACTGCTAGCGGGTCGAACAAGGCAGGCAGTTCATCGGGGACTTCAGCGCCCCGACTGTGTTTCCTTTGTGGTCGTCCCGGCCACATTAGGAAAGATTGCCCTAAAGCCGCCGGTAGTTATGGGGCTAGTCCTTTCCAGCGTCCTCGTGCCTCGGCTAACGTGGGGTCCATCCCAGCTTCTGGTGGTACAGAGTGCCGGTGTTTCTTTCTGTTGTTGGTTCTTCCTTGGTCGACACCATCAGGGATTTGGGAGCATCAACGATCTTTGTTGATAAGGATTTGGTTCCCCTGAGGCTCAGCGAGGCGCCAGTTATGATGTGTGCGGGTTGGAGGCTGGTTTTACCTCCACCCGTCCTTCTGTACTCATTTCTATCTCCACCCCCTACTTCTGTGGCGAAGTATGGGCCATCGCGGTGGAGCGACCTATGTATTCCCTTCTCATAGGGAATACTATCACCTTTGCAGACGACGCAGTCAGTCTGTGTCTACGGATCTGCCCGTACAGGCGTGTGTGGGAGTTACCACACGTGCCAAAGCTAAGAAGCAGGAACAGGAATTGCGTCCCATTCTTCGGCCGATCTCTGACGAGGTTCTGGCCAGAGTCGATCCAGCGACCATAGTCCGTCTTCAGGCCAGTGACTTGGATGTCCAACGCCTGCGACAACTGGTGGGTCGTCCCGCTCAGTCGGCCCGACACGCCAAGGTGAGCTACAAGCTCCACAAGGGGATCCTCTTTAGGGTTTTCCACTCGGGCAGATCGTGTGGCCAAGCAGCTTGTCGTTCCCCAAAGCTTGAGAGAATCTGTTCTCCGGCAGGCCCACGATTCCCCCATGGCAGGTCATATGGGCTCAAAGCGGACTCTCGAGCGGGTAAGACAGAACTTCTTCTGGCCGGGGATGAATTCTCAGGTTAGACAGTACTGCCGCAGTTGCGATGTCTGCCAACGGACAACGCCTAAGGGTCGCTTGAAGCGTGTTCCCCTAGGGTCAGTGCCACTGGTTGGGGAGCCATTCAGCAAGGTTGGTGTCGATCTGGTGGGACCCATTAAGCCACCATCCGATCGCGGTCACCGCTACATCTTGGTAGCGGTAGACTCTGCGACTCGATACCAGAGGCTGTCCCGCTTAGGCCTATCGATGCCCTACTGTTGCTGAAGCTCTCCGGCAGATTTGGACACGCACTGGCGTGCCCAAGAAGAAGTACGGCCGGAAGTTTGTACTGGAGAGCGATCATCATCCTCTCCAGTGCTTGGACCGGATCCGGCCAGTCAGTCGTCGACTCATGAGTTAGGCAGTGGAACTGCCAGAGTCATTTTCGCCATATCAAGGGTTCCAGCAATACGGATGCTGACTATCTCAGCCGAGCTCCGTAGTCAGCACATTGGAAAATCAGTCAGAGGGACACTTCCCCTCAACGAGAGTTATATCCCCTTTTGGTCTCTGTATCAGGTGTAGTGACAGTTTTCACTTCAGTGATGTTAACGGTAGTGAATCGCCAATGGTTCGGATTGCTACTTTTATTCTTGGAAGGTTTGTTTAGTTGTTTGATAAATGTAGTATTATGTATCTCAATGTGTAATTCTATCGTGAAATGTTTGTATTGGATTTGTCGTACTCTGTCGATCACAGAGGGTTGGGTTCAGTCCCATTGTTGTGAATTTGCACATGCGTCAAGGTTCAAAGGAGCACTGTATCTCAGAGAAACAGATGCTTTTAGAAAGGGGGTTTGTCACGAGTTTGTCACGAGGCTACGACGATTGACCCATCTGGGGTGGCGGAATTATTCATTTATTTATTGTCGTTGCTGTGGTCGTGTATCCGTCCCTTAATGTGGCTTGTGGTGCGTTTGCACCTTAATGTCGTTCAGCTCAGGTTAGGTTTGCTTTCTCTCTCTCTCTCTCTAATTCCACTGCCCGTGCAATTCATCCTGCAGGTTCATGGGTGGCTGGTACCTTTCTCTCGAACTTGCTGTCTATCGGCCTCTCACCTGTCTTTTCACCTGCCGCACGTGCAGATTCCTCTTGGGCTTGAGGTATTCTCACTGTGACGTAGGGTGGCATGTTGGCCGCCATCGCTTAGGCAGGTTTTCTCTTCACTCGAGCGGAAGATGTCTCTGGGAGCGCCTGCTCCGGTTCTGGTTTCTTCACCACTTCGTCGAAGGTACGGTCGGTACCTTCATTCCTACAGTCGGCCTGTAGGAGAGGGACATCACGTCATCTCTTTTCCGCATCTGCTCTGCTGGTCCTCTCGACTGGACAGAGGGCAGAGAGTCGCTTGGCCCACCACTTCTGGGTCACCCACGGGTAGCTGGTAAGCATCAGTTTCGTGGTTCGTTTGTTGTTGTTTTTTTGTTGTTGTTAGCCGGCTAATTCTTCTCTTGTGCGCAATTTTCTTTTGTTTTCCAAATTATAAAAGAAATATTGTTTGAGGACCGCTTTTCTGGTTAATTCAATCTTTAACCTGGCCATTCTAAATTATATCCAAAATTCTTTCTCCTTTTTATGCATCTGGTGATGCGGTAGTCGGTGGGGATGGGAGAGAACCTGGTGATTCAGGGTTGGTACTTGCTTGGTCTCGCTCGTCCGCCCCTGTCACATTCGCCGGACTCTTATTCTTCGGCCACCGTCTGTTTGTGGGTGCAAGGAGAACGAGTTTTATGTTTGCGAGCGTGCGTACGCATGATTAGTCGTTTGGATGCGTGGTTGGAGAATTGTGTCGTTTTGAAATGTTGCTATAAAATGTGATAATTGTGCCATGAATTATTATTTGCAAATGTGGTGGCAGTTATAAAGCGATGGTTGCTGTATTAGTTCAGATCCTAAGAAAGGAAAATGTTGAACGTGAATGAGAGAAGGATGAATATACAATTTTCTATCCATGTGTTTAGCCTGTGAATGTAATCTCTTACCTGCTTCGTGTGAGGAAACCTTTAGCGAACATTCCTCAGTTGGTTTGTTTACTGTGTTATGCTCGGGTCTGTGTTGGGCTGGTGATATTGATGTGTTCGGCAAGCCTCCCCTCGCCCATCATGCGGTGGCTGTTAGGATTTAACAGCATGTGTCAGACCGTACTGACTGCGGGGTTCCAGTTACCCTTCTTTCTTCTTTCCTCCCAGTTCCGTCTTCCCTCCTCCCGGGGGCTTCACCGGAGCTTGCACTGGTTGGGGCCGCACACTGGTTGGGGCCACGCACGGGTTGGGGCCGCACACTGGTTGGGGCCACGCACTGGTTGGGGCCGCGCACTGGTTGGGGCTGCGTACTGGTGAAAAAGCACGTGGACTTTGCTGGACGGTCCTGATCCCTGTCCGGGACCTCCAATGACGACGCCTCGTCCCACGGGATGCGCTCTCCACCGTCCTCGCACTTCAAAACAGCCCATGTGACCGGTGTGGTGGCTCTGTGGTGTGCGATTTGGGCGTATGTTGTGTGTGTCAGTGGTGTCGGCATCGAAGGACACTCCGTTCAAGAACCGACCCGGTTTGGGGCACCTGGTGCGTCAGGGTGCTCCCAGTTGGACTTAGGAGAGGCAGGGGTGTTGAGGGAACTACATGAGACACAGAAAGGGATGGGTGCTGGAAATGCTTATTTATGATTAATTGTGTGTATGTCGTGTGTGTTGAAATGCTTGATTGTGATTGTGCATGTGGTGTGTGTTGGAATGCTTAATTTGTGTGTGCGTCGTGTGTGTTGAAATGCTTGATTGTGATTGTGCATGTTGAGTGTGTTGGAATGCTTAATTTGTGACTATGTGTGTGTTGCCAGTTGGTGTGAATAAATGGGGTGTTGTATCGTAATCTTTCTTGTGTGGTCTCTTGCGGGGCGTGTGAGGTCAGTCATTCCCTTCACTCCCATCTAGACCGATCCTGTCAGGGCAGCCTCCAGGGGTCGGTCGTGACACCAGGTGTCAAGAAGAAACGGGTACTTGTTTGTTTTGCGGCGCTCCTGTTCAGGACTGCGAAATTTCACAGGTGAACTCTCACCTGGGAAGAGTCGAACTGTAGACTGCTGCTTGCTTTCAGGATCACATTGAAGGATAAACATTTCATACGCTGTTACGATGTTCCCGCACACGGTCTGGCTTTCCTCAGTCACATTCCTCAGTATATGGATGCACCACTAAACCTTGTCCCTTCTCTGTTCCTCTGTGAGTTGATAGGGCGTTGTCCTGCAGAGTGCTTCCAGATATGGAGATGACCATACAAAATTGTATCTATTCTCCCTGGTGAAATCTGTAGTGTAATACAAAAATTCTCTGTTGGTTGTATATTCGTGGGCCTTTCATCGGCGCATTCATCGTGGCAAAGTTTTCTTCGGTAGTGACCATCACAGAATGCCGCTGCGGTCAACCTCTTGCAGTTTGTTTTTGTTTTTCACCCAAACTGAAATTCTTGTACCGTCTGAAATTAGTATTAACTGGCGGGGAATGGCGTCCAGAGCAATAGTTCAAAGTTATAGTTGAGAGTTTGGAAGCTGTCTTGGAAAGACCGCCCCTGGCGGTTGTCATAGTAACTCATGGCACAAAAACCACGCCGGAAGGCTGTATGTCGAATTTAAGAAAGCTGTCATCCTTACGTGACAATTTGCCTTCCACAGCCACGTCAGGTTGGCTGGGACTGAATAAAAGCTGGTGTCGTAACTTACGACGACAAGACGCTATGTGATTGTATAGCCTAACATAATACTCTGCGGCAACAAAGCTGGTGTCGTACCTTATGACGACAAGACGCAGTGTGATTGTATATCCTAACATAATACTCTGCGGCAACAAATCTGGTGTCGTAACTTATGACGACAGAGCGCAGTGTGATTGTATATCCTAACATAATACTTTGTGGCAACAAATCTGGTGTCGTAACTTATGACGACAAAGCGCAATGTGATTGTATATCCTAACATAATACTCTGCGGCAACCAATCTGGTGTCGTAACTTATGACGACAAAGCGCAATGTGATTGTATAGCCTAACATAATACTCTGTGGCAACAAATCTGGTGTCGTAACTTATGATGACAAAGTGCAATGTGATTGTATAGCCTAACATAATACTCTGTGGCAACAAATCTGGTGTCGTAACTTATGACGACAAGGCGCTATGTGATTATAGAGCCTAACACTCTATGGCAAAAAATCCGGTGTCGTAACCTATGACGACAAAGCGCTTTGTGATTGTATAGCCTAACACAGTACTCTGTGGCATCATTCAGGTTGTCACATTCCGAAACTTACTGAGACGCCCTCGTTATTGATGAGGTTTGACCCGTATTGCGTTCAGCGTGACAAAGCTATTCTGAACCGGGAAGACACCTGCAAAGGACAAACCAAACGGCGCATTCTCCTGGGGCACATTGACACTGGGAGGACGAGGGAGGGAGAGAATGGGTCGTGGGTGTAAGTGAGGAAGGGAGCGGGAGAAAGGGGCAGGGAAAGAGGTGAGGTGGTGGGCCTTGGGTGCGGATGGAGTGGGGGCGAATGGATGTGCTGCAAGTCATAATGTCTTTGTGGCGGGTCTGTTGTGTTCGTTGCAGTTCCATGTCTTGAATTTCATAGCTTCCTCTGCTTGGTGGGGGGTCTCTTTGTCCGTCCCTTTTTGTCATCCTCGTCCCCCCACCTCCCCCCCCCCCTCTCTCTCTCTCCCTCTCTGTCAGTCTTTGTCATTCTGTCTGTATTTTGTCTGTCTGTCTGTCTAGTCTGTCTGTCTCTCTCTACCTGTCTATTTACTAGAGCGCGCGCACGAGCACGCTAGATATGCATTAGTGCAGACGGGGTCAATCTGATAGATCCCCGCACCGATAGATCCCCGCGCCGAACCGATAGATCCCCGCACCGATAGATCCCCGCATCGGTAGATCCCCGCAAAGGGTTAGGGTTAGGGATCTATTGGTGTCGGGAGCTATCGAGGTGCACCCGTGCAGACAGGAGAGAGTATAAAATCTGTGTGCTATTGCACATATGTATTCTCGCTGTAGTGCGCGTGAGTGTACGTGCACAAACACTTATGCACACGTACCTCTCCCCCCTCCCCCATCCCCAACACACAAACTCACATTCACATATACCCATACAGATGCACCACGCACATATCTGCGCACGCACGCACTCACGCACGCACGTCCGTGTGGGTTTCGGTTTCTGCCAAGAAGGCGTCAGTGCGTACGGACGAGTCCATCCATCTTGCTCCACCTTTGTTTAAACCACCACAGTGCGCAGGGGTATGTTAGCCCAAGTTCCTGGTCGTTTGATAAATATGTTTGTATATGAAAAGAGTGTAACTGCGGAAAACAAATTACCTGTGCTGGCTATTGAAAGAGAAGGGTTCTGAAGTCTAGCTGTGCCTTGGCCCACCTAGTCATTGCCAGTGCCAGAGCCGCGACGGGGCGAGCTAGGGTATGACTATGAACAGGGAGCCGGAACGAACGGCGTTGGGAGTAATATGACAGTGGAGTGGTGCAGGAGGGAGGGGGAGAGAGAGAGA
>CM031598.1:46380858-46383358 GCA_018398815.1 Conus ventricosus | reverse complement strand
TACATCTGCAACTCCTCGTCTTCTTCCATCTCTGCTCTCACCTCTTGAACTACCTCATCAAGTTCCCCTTCAGAGTTTGTCATTTTGCTTATTCTGCTGGTCCTGTCTACAGTCCTTCCAGACCTCGGTTCCATACAACACTAGATAATCCTATGCAGCTTCTCCTTTTCTTATCCATTAATACTAAACTAGCTATTTTCTTCCTGTGTCTATCCCTGTGTACCAAACTAGATTATTACTTAACTCTCTTGTAAAAAATTATTATTTCAAACGCCACACTAACCTATCCTCACATAACGTACAAACTTCCGTTTTTCCTATACTGCCCCTACATTTTTACAAACAGACTGACAAACATCAAGGCGGACCTGTAACCACACTTCTGCCTAGTAAAACTCTTCACCTCGCAGTTACAAGTTAACTGACAATGAGTGCGTCTAACCGTATGAACTTTCTATATAACACTACAAACAGAAGCTGTACTACTCTCTGTTTTTGTTTCCAATTTATATCTACTATTTGTTAAATTTACATTTCTTTTCTTTACATTTAAACTTCTGGTTTGTACTAGGTGTACTGACTTGTGTTACTTTTTTTCACAACTATCGATTAATTTTATCTTTAATTTTGTCCAACTTAATGTAATTTGCGAAACACTTTCCTTAAATTAGAATTCAAATAGCCTATATGTTTAACTAAATGAGAGCTCTGGTTATAACAAAGTATTTCCTTTTATCCCTCGAATAAAACCGCACCCGATTTAACTACGGTATACATTGAAGATATAAACGGGGGTGCGTTTCAACAACGCAAGTCTAACAAGTTTTTATCTATTCATCTTAGCAAATTCACGCTCTGTGGTCGTTCTCCTCTCTTTTACCTGAAGGCACAGATTAATAGTCCATAAGACAGTCTTTGCGGCGTCTCCAACCATCAAAATCACGCCATAAATCATTATTAATGTCAAAACCATCAATCGCACACAATCATTCAGTATCAAACTGTCACCTTTATAAACATACTATATTACAGGGGTGGGAGCAGAAAATCACAGCTATACTGAAAAGGCTGGGGTCCAGTGGGGCCGCTTTAGGCTCCCGGTGGGGTGCAGGGGCAACGCCCTGCTGGGGGGCAGCGCCCCCCCCCCCCCCCCCAGACGCTGAAGAAAATTTGTCTTGCCAAGACACTTCTGTGGCCTCCCTTGAAAACAAAGTTAATAATTAACTTCTATACAAAAAGACTCCAAATATGACAAAATATGACTTACGGCTTAAATATCAAACTGAAAATGTTAGCCAAGTACTTAGAATACATCTTAAATTCAGTAAACCATCAAAACAAAACAGGATGCAATGTATAAACATTACTCACCAGTGATGTTAATAGAAGATAGTGGCCAAATTTCAATCACTTAATTTATAAGAATGAGGATTCCTGTTTTGTTGGGTTTTTTTTTTTTATAGTCTTACATGGCTTAAATTCAGCAGAGTCAATGTCTGCAATAGCACTGGATTGGAACAAACACTGAGCAAAATCAAAGCTGCGGTGGCTGGTGGCACTGGGGCATCTGAAAAATGAAAGTCAATGGTAAGAGTGGATGGACCTGGAAGCAATAAATCAGTAACCCCAACTGAACAAATCTTGAGGAAAATCAGTGGCTGCAATTAGTGAACTTGAAAAAGTTTATCAGCTGAAGCAGCAAGGCGAGTATGGAACTGGAAATCAGTGGCTGCAGTGAGGTGAATCATTGTAACAGACGTCAGTGACAGCAGTGGGGTCAGCTTTTCAATGACTACTGTGGGGCAATTCTTGAAACAGAAATCAGTGGGATCAGTTGAGGTTTTTTTTAACCTACATTGGAGCGAGTCTTGGAAACAGAAGTCAGTGAATGCAGCAAGGTCAGTCTGTAAATGAAAATCAGTGTTAGCAGAGGGGCAAGTCTTGAAAACTAGAAGCTGCAGTGGGTTAAGTCCTGAAAAATGGAAATCAATAACAGCAGAGAGACAATTCTTGGAAATGAAAATCGGCTGATTATATCCGATTGTTGTCGGTTTTGTTCCTTAGTGGGTTTTTGTTACTTCTTTGCAAGGAAGCTTCTTATGTCTGTGGGAGTGGCTTTCCGTTTCATTGGCCGACTCTGTTGTGAGAGACAAATCACAAAATGGTTGGGATGCCAGACTTGATCCGGAATGTCCCTTCCAAAAACATGGGTCCACATGGTGGCTGGGGATGCCGACACAGATGCTGAGGGTATCCTGGGAGCAATCTTCCACTGCAAACAAGTGGGTGCAATGTTACCTCCATACTGTGGATATATTGTCTGAATGGTGGTATGCAGAATGCTGGCAACAGCATGCAGATGCCATGCACCCATGCTTGTCTCAGACGAACAATTTACAGATTACAAGAGCCTCACGGTCACGTCAGCCATTTCTCCAAACGGCTTCACAGACGTGGGAGGCAAACTGGACGAACCACTCCACTAGGATCACCACCTCGT
>CM031598.1:46373358-46375858 GCA_018398815.1 Conus ventricosus | reverse complement strand
GAGAGAGAAAGAGAGGAGGGATGGGGGTGAAGAGAGAGAGAGAGAGAGAGAGAGAGAGAGAGAAGAGAGGAAGAGAGAGAGAGAAGAAGAAGAAAGAGAAGAAGAAGAATTTTTTTTAAATAATCAAGTTTGGAGACTTTGGGCTGAGGCCTCATCTAACAGTGTGTTGTGATGCACGCGCTGATCATGGTGACCCACATTATTTTCAAGTGTCGAACAACATGAAAATGTTGCGAACAAACTTTGACTTCACTGCCGGCAAGAGAGTCTTTGTCATCGAAGTGTTAGAGCAGCTGGAGATCAAGAAGAGAACCCAAGTGGATAAAAGTTTGACCAGCTGCCGTGGCGAAGTGGTTAGCGTCGCGGACTCCCGGCTGGAAGGTCGTGGGTTCGAATCCCATGAGTCATGTGGGTTTTTCTGCCCCGACCGGCTCCTACCCAGAGTTGAGTTTGCTGCGGACTCAGTTGGGAAGACTGGGACCACACAGTCGAGTTTCATCCACTTAATGGATGCGTTTCTGAGAGTGTTGCTCAAATTACCTGACCAACACTGCAGGTGCCTGTATCTCTCGGGCCTGGTTGACGCCGGGATATATTATGAAAGGAAACGTAGAGTACAGCCCTGTCGTGTAGTCTCAGACCGAAATGGAAATCCGTAGCATCATCTTAATCATCCTCATTCTCATCGATCAGCATAAAAAAAATTGTCTCAAATTCTGTGGCCCTTCATGCCTTGCTCTCATGGTGACCTCAGTTTCGATGTCCTCTCCACGTCTGTGGCCTTGGTTTGGTTCCGTCGGGGTCACCGGTATCGGCGAGTCCATGGGGGCTGTCGTTGGACGAACGTGGTGGCGCCCTCCGGAGGGAGAGCTCATTCACGCCGGCTCCGCGACTAAGCAATTATTGTCGTCAGTAGGGGGCTTAGTAGGTGGTGTCCTGCGTATGTCAGATCAGAACAGGCGCCACTGAACACCACCAAAGTGACTCGGCAGCAGTGCAGTGTCTCCTCCGGTGGGCTGCCTCTTGCGACTTGACATTGACTGCTCCCTGTGGATTGCCGGTGCCGGGGCTGCGGCGTGGCCGACCGGGCTGTGGCTGTAGACGGGTTGTCGGAATGAGCGGCGTGGGTGCACTGCCTCTGAGGTGGCGCAGAGGTTGGGACAGAAAAAAAAAAGTGGATAAAAAAGAGGGGAAAAAGGGGCATGTCGGTGGTAAGAGGAAGCGGTGGGAAGGAGAGGGGGGGGGGGGGGGGGGGGGGGGGGGGGGGAAGAGGAGAAGAGGGAAGGAAGTAGATGAGGAGGGGCTGGGGTGGGATGGAGGAGGAGAACAAAGGGAGAATTGAAATGGAATGAAATGAAATAAACGCATAATGAGTAGGTCTAGAACAGTTAATGCAAACAAGGCATGCAGACTAGCTTCAGAGTGATGATGGCGTCTGTCTGTCTGTGTGTCTATCTGTTTATCTTTCTATCTACTTATTTGTCTGTCTGTCAGTCACTCTCCCCCCTCTCTCATATGTATATATATATATATAATATATATATTATATATATATATATATATATATATATATATATATATGTGTGTGTGTGTGTGTGTGTGTGTGTTTGAGGTTAGGGTAGAGTTAGGACTTGCATAATATGGCCTGTAAACGTTTAAACCTCAGATTTCTCTGCAGAAAAAGAGTTTGAGAAATAAACTGTAAAAAATAACCACACACACACACGCACGCACGCACGCACACACGCACGCACGCACACACACACACAGAGGAGAGAGAGAGAGAGAGAGAGAGAGAGAGAGGGGAGAGAGAGAGAGAGAGAGAGACAATGACAATGACAACCTTTAATGTCAACAGCGTAGGAGTCTTTATGACATGGGGTCCACTGTCTGAAGGAAAGAAAGAAAATCATTATTATGGTGTTGCTACAAACCTCTGTAGCGAAAATTCCTTTATCTGCCACATTCATTTTCTAAAATAAGCATAGTTTATATGCTCGTTTTCGTCAGTATGATTCAAACTTAAGAAACGACTGTCAGACAAAATCAAAACTTCAGACATTAACCAAAGTAGCATTAAACAATACATAAGTCATGAACTTGATAGTTTTGTACTCAAGGCAAAAGCTGTCTAATTTTAGACGCTTCGGCAATAAATTTAGCCAGAGATCTTAAGAGCTCTTCATCATCAATCATTAAGACTTCAGAAACACTTTGTCTGTTTATAAAAGGCGCCTGAAATAATTTACATTTTCTGCGAACTTCATTGTATGCAACACATTTGAAAAGAAAGTGGTATTCATTTTCCACAGCATTCATGGTACACACCTTACATACGTTATCGGTTTGTAACCCTTGCATAAACCAGACTTTATTTGCATTTAAACCTAAAGTTCTAGTTCTAAATCTAGCGAGCATATCTCTATGCCATTTACGAGTTATAACTAGTAAATACTTTTTCTGGTTGCAGGTTGCTGTTAAATTCAAGAAACCAGTCATA
>CM031598.1:46308358-46363358 GCA_018398815.1 Conus ventricosus | reverse complement strand
ACTTTAAATAACTATTTTGAATCATAACACAAACTATAACAAATGTCCCATAGGACACACACACGCACACCCACTGTTCTACTGGATTTAGTTTTTTTGTGTTTGGCTGGAAAGGGATGGGGTTTTTTTTTCTATGTTTTTTTTCTTTTTTGTTTGTTTGTTTTTGTTTTTCTTATTGTCTCAAATCTCAGGTCCTCACAATGATGTTATCCTGTTCCATTCTTCCCGGAGGCTTAAGCACGCTCATCGTGTCACAGTCTCAAGCAGAACGTTACCAGTGTCTGGCCGTGGTGGGGCTACCTGCCAGAGGAGACCCCGCGCTGCCTCCCAATCAACTTTGGTGTATTGACACTGCTTGTCACTGTGTATTGGTTGTTGCAGAACGTGGCAGAACACCCACCTGAGTGACGAGATGATCCGGCAGCTGGAGAACGATGGCCTGGACATGGCCCGAGAAAAACAGGACTACTTCGGTGGGTAGGACGGTGGTTCATGGTCGTTTCCTTTTTTTGTTTTTTTTAAGCATGCTTTTGTTGCTTGTCTCCCCCCCCCCCCCCCCCCCCCCCCCTGCGTCTTATCTTTTTTTCATGTCTAAACCATATCTCCCCCCCCCCCCCCCCCCCCCCTCATATTTTGCCGAGTAAGGTATCCTTTTTACATATTGTTTTTCTGTTAATTTGTCAGTCAGCAAGATGACTCGAAAACCACCAGACTGATTTGAATGGCACTTGGTGGACATATGCTGTTCTCTCTCTCTCTCTCTCTCACTCTCTCTCACTCTAACTCTCTCTCTCTTTCTCTCTCTGTCACTCTCTCTCTCTCTCTCTCTTGCTCATTCTCTCACTCTCTCTCTCTCTCTCTCTCTCTCTCTCTCTCTCTCTCTCTCTCTCTCTCTCTCTCTCTCTCTCTCTCTCTTGCTTCATTTCTTCAAGGTTTCAGAATTGGTGACAAACTTTAGCATTTTGGGAGGACGTGTCAAGTGCCCTTTCACCCACCGTCACATGGCCATCTCCCTACATCATAACCCCCGTCCATTGTTTTGTGTGATTGCAGATCGTCTTCAAAGTGAAGTGCAGGCACTGTCTGAAGAAAGGATCCGAGCTGACGTAAGTTTTATTTCATTGGTTGGTCTGTCGTTGGTTGGTCTGTCGTTGGTTGGTCTGTCGTTGATCCGAGCTGACGTAAGTTTTATTTCGTTGGTTGGTCTGTCGTTGATCCGAGCTGACGTAAGTCTTCTGTCGTTGGTTGGTCTGTCGTTGGTTGGTCTGTCGTTGATCCGAGCTGACGTAAGTTTTATTTCGTTGGTTGGTCTGTCGTTGCTTTGGCTCTCAACTGTTGATTTACCTCATTGGGTATTTGGTTGGGTCGGTGTTTTCTGGTTGCTCTATTTGTTTCTTCTTTTTTTTAAAAAATAGACACTGTGGTCTGTTCAGTGATGATGTTTGGGTTGGTTTAAAATGGATTGTGTGTACGCTGAATGGCATAAAAAAAAAAATTTTTTCTCGTTGATTAATTTTTGAGTTACCTCTTTTTATGCTATGCTGTGCAGATTTCTGTCTCTGTCTAACTATCTGTGTTTGGTATCAGTCTCTCTGTCATTGTGTTACTTTTTCTCTCTGTGTCTCTTTCTCTCTGTCTGTCTCTGTCTCTCTACCTCTGTCTGTCTGTCTGTCTGTCTCTGTCTCTCTCTCTCTCACACACACAACACACACACACACACACACACACACACACACACACACACACACACACACACACATACACACACACACACACACACACACACACACACACACACAAATACAGACAGACCAACATGCACACGCACAAGCACACATATGCACAGTTATCATCATTTTAATTTTGATTATTATTTTTCAGAGTATTTATGTAGTGCCCATCCTCGGTGAGAGACCAAGCTCCAAGTATTATAAAATCCACACTCTCCTTTACACAGTTGGCTGCCTTGTTTTCATTCAAAGCCCATCTTGCACCTAATTCGAGCAGATAAATGATTGCACGTTCTTCGTTTTCTTTGTCATGAATGTTGTTCATCTAACCTGAAGAAGACCTGAGAGGTTGAAACGCGTCGTGTTTTGTCTTGTGATTTGTTTGTCCCTATTGTTTGGCAGACTTACTTAAGATTATTTTCAAAATTTATCTTATCAAAGCCGAGCTGCCTGTGGGTGCTACTCATCATTTCCATTGTCATTCAGTTAAATGTCAGTCACTCAGGTTTTCATTCATTCCTTTGAATTATTATGGAGGATGCATGCTATGTGTAAACGTCTCATCCATATCCAAGACCAAATCTGCCTTCTTTAGGAAGTTGGAGATGTTATGCTTGTGTTCACTTTCGGAACCTCAGTTTATTTATCTCATTCGAAGGACTTTTCAGGAAATGGAGTCAGAACCAGTGTTTATGCCAAAGGAAAGTAAAACCCTGTACCAAAACCACCCAGTGGAAATCCAAACTCGTAATCTGAGGATTACCAGGATTATGAATCCAACACGGTTCTAGATTATCTATTCCAACACAAACACAAAACACATACTCACTATACACACATGCACGCACGCACGCACGCATACACAGACAGACAGACAGACACACACACACACACACACACACACACACACACACACACACACACACACACACACACACACACACACAGATACACACCACACAAAACACACACACACACACACACACACACACACACACACACACACACACACACACACACACACACACACACAACGTGGAAAAAAGCCATCATCGCAGCCATTAGCATGATGGTCATCAGGAACTGAACAAACAGAATGACTTTAAACAAGATATTGAAAATTGAGTTATCTGCTTGAGTTCACGTTATCTCTCAACATCAGTTGGGCCAGGACATGAAGAAGGAGTAAAACATATGAAGTTGTTTATTGATACGACTGATTAATAGATTGACTGGATTAATGGTCGGTAGCTTGACTAATTGATTGTGGCATGGATGATTGAATGTATGTATCTGTGCTTTACTTTCAGGAGTTGGAGAGGATCAACTCTGAACTGGAAAACGAAAAGAAAAAGCTGGAAGAGTTCACTTCAGAAATTCAAGAAGAATATGAAAGAATCAGATCGTGAGTAGCTTGAACTTTATGAAATCTTCTCATCTGTTTGTTTAATATGACAATGAGTTTGTTTTGTGAAGCAAAACGAAATTTTTAAATGCATTTTTGTCATGAGAAGTACATGTACTTGGCAGAAATGCCTCTTTTGTTTCCTTTTTTTAAAGCGAACAACAGTCACCCAAATTAGGTTAATGGCATGAATGAGGAAATGAAAAAGGTAGTAATCCTGATTTCTAAACAAACAAAACAGAAGGTATAATGGTTATAAATCGCATTCAAAAGTGAGGTCAGTTTATTGAGGTAGTTTCTTTGGAAAGTCGTTTTTGGCTTTAAACAGGGAAAAAAAAAAGTTTAATGTGCTTTATGGTTGATGAGCTTATGTCTTATAATTTTTTAATGAAATATCATCCTAGCCAACCCCATGATGGCCAGATAATTTGGCTGTGATGTGGGTTTCTTTGCAGAATTAATATTCCCCATTCATCATCTTCCTTAGCGTCACCAGCCAGTACCTAATCCCAAATCATTTTTTCCACGATTAGAAAGCTGTGTACAGCCTCCCGAAGCATATTGTATACTTAACCACTTTTTAAACAGTTTTTGTAATGTACCATGTGATCAGTGTGTGTGCAAGAATCTTTGTCTTGTGTCCGTGAAGAGCCTTGAGCTAGGAAGAGATCAGTCACTATGCAGGTCGACATTAAATACGAGACCCTCCCCCCCACCCCCCCATCCCCCCCTCCCCCCCCCCCCTCCCCCCCATCATAGCCAAGATCTAAAGAAAGGGCAGGAACTGATCTTAAAGTGATGAGGCATCATGGGCAAGTACTGTCGTGTCTCTCCATGATCTGTAGATTTTGTTAGCTCCCTGCTGTGCCAAAAGTTTTGATTGGGTTCCTGATTGTAGGCATTTAGTTATGAAAAAGTGAGAATAAGGGGTTTGTTTGGACAAGTAAGCATTTCATAAAACTGTTTTTGTAGTAAAATCCCTTTTAATTATTTTAAGTACACAAATTTCTGAATGTAATGGTTTGTCAACTGCTATTCATACATTATTGTGACTGAAGGGTTTCAATTTTCTTTGCAAGAATGTTTCCGCTTATATACTTGGGTGGAGATATGAGGGGAGAGGGAGAGCAGAGGGAGATGGAAGAAGGTGGAGAGATGTAGGAGAGTGAAGGGGAAGAAGGTGGGAGGCTCTGACAGCGGCATGGTGAGAGGCAGGAAAAGAAGGCTTCTGTGGCATAACCACTTGCAATGCAGCAAGAGGAAGCAAGAACAGAGCAGCACAATGCTGTACCCATTCTGAGGTATTTTCCACTGGATTGTAGAATTTGTGTCCAAAGTATGATCCTTTAAAACTTGAGTATTTTTGTTTAAATTCCCTTACTAAACATCATCTGAAGCTGAAGTCCCATTCATTTTGTGTGTGTGGTTCACAGTGGTTGAACTAAAAGAGGGGAGTGGCCATTGAGGATGCTGTGTTGTCACTGTGCAGAGAACTCCAGGACACGGCATCACTGATGCGGGAATTTGAGGATGAGAAAAGGGACCTCAACGAAACCCTACACCAACAGAGCCGGCAGCTGTCGGTGAGTCTGCTGCACCTGTGGTTCAGAGTGTGTGTGTGTGTGTGTGTGTGTGTGTGTGTGTGTGTGTGTGTGTGTGTGTGTGTGTGTGACTGAATATGTGTGTGTGTGTGTATGTGTGTGTGTGTGTTAGACTGAGTGTGTGTGTGTGTATGTGTGTGTGTGTGTGTGTGTGTGTGTGTGTGTGTGTGTGTGTGTGTGTGTGTGTGTGCGCAGGCAAGTGCAAGCATTTGTGTGTGTGTGTGTGTGTGTGTGTGTGTGTGTGTGTGTGTGTGTGTGTGTGTGTGCTTGCTTGTGTGTGTGTGTATGAGTGTGCGTGTGTGTGTGTGTGTGCGTGCATGTGCATGAAATTATTATTGTTTCAAGTTATGTAAGTGTGTGTGTGTACATGTTAATGGCAGTACGGTCATGATTTGAAAGGTATTCTTACCTAAAGTTGTAACGTCTAGTGAAGAAAAAGAAGCATATGTCCATTGAAAATAAGAACAGTAATTCTCTTTGTCTTCTGTTTTTGACTGCCTCACGCGTCGCAAGACATGGGAGCATCTAAGTCTAAGTCTGTTCTACATTTGCTGGACGTTATAATTAGTTATTGAATGAATTTAATTTTTACTTTTATCTGTAGACAGTAACATTTCAATTTCAATACAATGTTAGTTACATTTCAAGGATGGAACAACTTGATGCTAGTTAGTGTTAGATTATTTGGAGCCATGCATTACCCAAATGATGGTTTACAAGGGCCCCAGGATAACCTGCAGTGACTGATTGACAGTGTGATGATTTTCAGACTCCTAGGTGAGGATGGAAAAATTTAAACATTGTTCATCAAGCTTTTGCGAAGAACATTGGAATATCGTCATGATTTCAGGCTGCAAGAGAATATGAACTTTGAAGGTTACGCAGTGCTTTAACTCATTCTGACCCAGGAACAAGATAACTTGTAGCACCTTACTTCAGCTGCAGACCAGGTATAAGTACTCTCATACCAAAGCGCTATTCCAGTTTGGTTTACTCTAACTTTTGCCTGGTTTTTACTACCTCAGATGAAGCGTTTATGAATGGCCAAAGGGCACACTGAATGTCCAAGTTTTGATCGATCATCACCAACCTTCTTTTTAATTTGTAAATGGCATAGTCATCAGTTTCATTTCCATGTGGCATGTGAAGATGAGCCTGATGACTATGCCATTCACAAATTTTAAAAAAGGGACGCTGGTTGTGGAGTCTTCTGTGGCGTTCCAACATTCTTCAAGACTTCGGGATAGGTGAGGTGAGGTGAGAGATAGTCATCCGAACAGCACGAAAGGGGACTGAAATAGTACAAGAGGTTGCAGAGTTGTTCAAGAATCATGACAGAAATGACCATCCAAATGGAGAGAGCAGTAATGGACAAAGGTGATTCCAGAACCAGAATTACTTTAAAATCTTATAAAGGTCTTTGTTTCAGCAATAATGAGTTATATTCGAGAAAATATCAAATAAATGATGCAGTAATTCAGTTCAAGAATCCAGTTGTCATGTTAGGTTGGATGTGACTGAATTTTAAAACTTCACTGAAAATTTTTATAAAAACAGATAGATAGATAGATATAAATACAAAACTTTGTGGTATTTCTAGTGTCACAGTGTAAGCTTAATCTCAGTTGTGCTGGTTCAGGGAATTCATAAAACAGGTGTAGATGTGGGGTAGGTGGGGCTTATCAGACAAGGTAAAAGTGAAGGATCGTTGCTCCTTGTCTGGGGTAAAAGAAAGAGAACTGAATTCTTCTGAGGGAGATTAACATTTTCATCTGATCTTGGATTTTAACGAAATTTCCGATGTGTTTTTGGAAGGTGTGTTTTAAGGATTTGTGTGAATAAGGTGGTTTTTTTTTTCTCCTTTTAATGACTTGTGAGTTGATGTCAAGGCAGTGACAGTCCTGATATGGCCCTTTGCTGTCGGCTGGGCTATAAATAACATTATCATTACCATCCTCATTGTTGTCTTTCAGGTTTTTAGCAGTAGTGCCTTTAGACACATTTAACCTGTAATAGAAAATAAGAAAGAAAGAAAAGCTTTCTGACTAATTCATTGAACTGCTTTGTATCAATAGATTATGTTCTCTCGCGAGGCTAAATGTCAGTGTAGCTGTAGAAACGATGCCGGTAACTCTGGTTTTTCTTTTTCAGCCATAGCAAAGGACTAAAAGAATTGAAAAAGAAAACTCTATGATCCATCTTTAAAAAAAAAAAAAATGAATGCTGTCCTTTATGTTGCAGTCTTTAGCAGAAGATAAAGAGAAAGTGATGAAGGAACTGGGGGACAGGGAAAAGATGGCGTCCCAGCTGTCCCAGGAAAAGCGTCACCTGTCAGAAACCACAGATGAACTCCGTCAGCGACTGGACGACATTGAAAAGCAAACGGAAAGCATCAAAGCAGAGAAAAAACAGGCACAGGAAAAGTGAGTGTGGTTTACCTTGAAAACAGAGGCAAGACAAGCGCCTGTGGCTTAAGTTCATTACCGGTGCAAGAAGAGTGAATGTGGGATCAATCTTTAGTCCCGGTGCAGGAAAAATGAGTCGGGTTGATCTTGATAACGGGCTTAGGGCAAATGAATCTTAATTACAGGGGCAGGAAAAGGAAGTCCGGGAAATCATGATTACAGGCCTAGGAAAAATCAGTCTGGTCACCTTAAGCACAGGCACAGGAAAATTGAGTCTGATCAACTTCAAGAACAGACACAGGGAAAGTGAGTCTGCTTAACCTTAATTACAGATGCAGGTAAAGCGAGTCGGTTATGTCTTAGTTATGCATGCACAAAGTAGGATGACTGTACACCTGCTCTTTTTGTCTGTCTCTCTGTCTGTCTGTCTGTCTGTCTCTCTCTCTCTCACACACACACACACACACACACACACACACACACACACACACACACACACACACACACACACACACACTCGCACACACACATACACATGCACACACACATGCACACACACACACACACTCACATACACACAAACACACACACATACACACACACACACACACACACACACACACACACACACACACACACACACACACATTTATTCACTTTTACACTCAATCTTACACTCTTGCTCACTACTTTCCAGAAAAGTTTTTTGCAAATGTTGTCCACATACTCAACAGTTTGATGATTTCCTTCCCACTCTACAGTAATTTGGTGCAGCTGATTGACCATGTGGTGATTTTTCAGACTCCATGATAATTTGGAGCCACTGATGAACAATGTGATGATTTCAGACTCCATGATAACTTGGAGCGGTTGATGAACAGTGTGATGATATTCAGACTCCATGATAACTTGGAGGGGTTGATGAACTATGTGATGATTTCAGACTTCATGATAACTTGGAGCGGTTGATGAACAGTGTGATGATTTCAGACTCCATGATAACTTGGAGCGGTTGATAAACAGTGTGATGATTTCAGACTCCATGATAACTTGGAGCCACTGATGAACAATGTGATGATTTCAGACTCAGGGCTTCTGAAAACGCAAAAAATTGCGTACAGTACGCATTAAAACTCTACGGGACGCACTGGATGTCCGTGTAAGGGGTCCCCAGGGACCCCTTCAAATTTTGGTGAAGTCGGACATAAAGTGAGAAAAGACTGCCTTCAACATCGTAAGTTGG
Organism: Conus ventricosus; assembly: GCA_018398815.1. Taxonomy (NCBI): domain Eukaryota; kingdom Metazoa; phylum Mollusca; class Gastropoda; order Neogastropoda; family Conidae; genus Conus; species Conus ventricosus. Next base: position 46,354,974 of record CM031598.1, on the reverse strand, counting down.
GTGCCGTAACATCGTAGGTCTGCTACACTTCGGACCAAACCCATCCCTTTTCGAGTTTGAACAGCAACAAAGCGAGTAGGGCAGCCCCCTAACAACATACGTCGGTCACTTTTGTCGTCTGCTCAGGCTGACTGGCTAAGCTTAACGCTAGGCCACAGCATCGTTTTCAGTTGACCGAATTTTCCTACTTTGAGCCATGTGATGTCACGATGACGCTTTTCATTTTCCCGGCAGGAGAGAGGCATTTCCGCGAAGCCTTTGTTTCCAACATGTCTCTCGAAGCGTGGTTAACGAAATCATCGTCACAAAAGCGAAAAAGCGTAGCAGAGGAGCAAGATCGAGAACGGATACAATTTTTTATGTTTATTTTGTTGTTTTTATTGTGACGATGTGTCTGTGACAATTGGAGTGCGCGTGCAGGGATGCAATTTTTTAACGTATATTTTGTTGTTTTTATTGTGGTGTAGGGACCCCTTAATGTTAGCCTGGGACCCCTTAAAAGATTTTCACCCCAGCAGAAGCCCTGAGACTCCATGTTAACTTGGAGCAGCTTATTGACAGTGTGATGATATTCAGACTCCATGATAACTTGGAGCGGTTGATGAACAGTGTGATGATTTCAGACTCCATGATAACTTGGAGCCACTGATGAACAATGTGATGATTTCAGACTCCATGATAACTTGGAGCGGTTGATAAACAATGTGATGATTTCAGACTCCATGATAACTTGGAGCGGTTGATGAACAGTGTGATGATTTCAGACTCCATGATGACTTGGAGCGGTTGATGAACAATGTGATGATTTCAGACTCCATGATAACTAGGAGTCACTGATGAACAATGTTGATTTTCAGACTCCATAATAACTTGGAGCAGCTTATTGACAAAGTGATGATATTCAGACTCCATGATAACTTGGAGCGGCTTATTGACAAAGTGATGATATTCAGACTCCATGATAACTTGGAACAGCTTATTGACAAAGTGATGATTTTCAGACTCCATAATAACTTGGAGCAGCTTACTGACAAAGTGATGATATTCAGACTCCATGATAACTTGGAGCGACTAATGAACAATGTGATGATTTCAGACTCCATGATAACTTAGAGCCACTGATGAACAATGTGATGATATCAGACTCCATGTTAACTTGGAGCAGCTTATTGACAGTGTGATGATATTCAGACTCCATGATAACATGGAGCGGCTGATGAACAGTGTGATGATATTCAGACTCCATGATAACTTGGAGCGGTTGATGAACAATGTGATGATTTCAGACGCCATGATAACTTGGAGCCACTGATGAACAATGTGATGATATCAGATTCCATGTTAACTTGGAGCAGCTTATTGACAGTGTGATGATATTCAGACTGCATAACTTGGAACGGCTGATGAACAATGTGATAATATCAGATTCCATGTTAACTTGGAGCAGCTTATTGACAGTGTGATGATATTCAGACTCCATGATAACTTGGAGCGGCTGATGAACAATGTGTTGATTTTCAGACTGCATGATAACTTGGAGCGGCTGATGAACAATGTGTTGATTTTCAGACTGCATGATAACTTGTAGCGGCTGATGAACAATGTGTTGATTTTCAGACTGCATGATAACTTGGTGCGGCTGATGAACAATGTGTTGATTTTCAGACTGCACGATAACTTGGAGCGGCTGATGAACAATGTGTTGATTTTCAGACTGCACGATAACTTGGAGCGGCTGATGAACAATGTGTTGATTTTCAGACTGCATGACAACTTGGAGGGGTTGATGAACAATGTGTTGATTTTCAGACTGCATGATAACTTGGAGCGGCTGGTGTTGATTTTCAGACTGCACGATAACTTGGAGCGGCTGATGAACAATGTGTTTATTTTCAGACTGCATGATAACTTGGAGCGGCTGATGAACAATGTGTTTATTTTCAGACTGCATGATAACTTGGAGCGGCTGATGAACAATGTGTTGATTTTCAGACTGCATGATAACTTGGAGCAGCTGATGAACAATGTGTTGATTTTCAGACTGCACGATAACTTGGAGCGGCTGATGAACAATGTGTTGATTTTCAGACTGCACGATAAGTTGTAGCGGCTGATGAACAATGTGTTGATTTTCAGACTGCATGATAACTTGGAGGGGTTGATGAACAATGTGTTGATTTTCAGACTGCACGATAACTTGTAGCGGCTGATGAATAATGTGTTGATTTTCAGACTGCATGATAACTTGGAGGGGTTGATGAACAATGTGTTGATTTTCAGACTGCATGATAACCTGGAAAAACTGATGCAGTTGCAAGAAGAGAAGTCCTCAATCAATGAACATGCAGAGGAACTGCAGTCCACCATCCATGTGAGTCTGTGGTCATGTCTTGTTTTTGTTTGTTAGGAAACAACAGTTGTTGTGTTTCTGTGCTCAGGTCTTATTGTTGTTGATTTTTGTTTGTTAGGAAACAATAGTTGTTGTGTTTCTGTGTTCTTGTCTTATGGATGTTGCTTTTGTTTGTTGGGAAACAGTGGTTGTTGTGTTTTTGTGGTCAAGTCTTATCGTTGTTGCTTTTGTTTGTTTGGAAACAATAGTTGTGTTTCTGTGTGTTCAAGTCTTATTGTTGTTGCTTTTGTTTGTTTGGAAGCAATAGATGTTGTGTTTTTTATATTGATGGTTAAGGACACATACAAGAGGTGTGGGTGTATGTGCGTGAGAGTTTGTGTGCATGTGTATATGTGTGTGTGTATGTGTGTGTGTGTGTGTGTGTGTGTGTGTGTGTCAGGGAGAGAGAAAGAGAGTTTTTAATGTATGTGTGTGTGAATATATATATGTTTATTGAGAGAGAGATAGACACATACATATATACATACATACATACATATGTGTGTGTGTCTGTGTGTACATACATGCACATGGGCCAGTTACAACTCGATTTTGGTTACAACTTTGACTTCTTTCTCTGTACCATATGAAACTTTTGCAAGCTATGGCCATTGTACTTTGTGTGTTTAGCCATATTTTCATTGCTAATGCATTACGAAAATGCTCCACAAAACATCTGGCTTTGTAACAAAAGCATGAGGCCGCTTAACCTGCTTTCCACACTCCTCCTTGAGCTGCACACCTTGCCCCACAACAAGCCTCCTGCTAAGTCTGGTTCTATTCCCAAGGCAGAGCACTTATGGGGCAACACCACTTCTGGGGGATCAAGCTCCTCATCTGCCTTTAAGCTCTGGGATAATCTCTTTGGGGAGTTGCCTCCTATGCAGACTCAGCTCACGCCGAGGAGACCCCTATCCTGAGGGCAGGTTACTACCCCCCCCCCCCTCCCCCCGGGCCACTCAGGCCTGCCCTCTTTCCCAGCGATGACTGACTGCACACGTCCTCCACAGTGAGTTACACATGCCCTGCCCCAGCGGAGGTATACACAGGGAAGGTTTGTCACCCAGCTGCCCCCACATGACCAGACCTAACCACGGGGCTTTATAATGTGGGGACCCTGGCTGTCATGGTTCTCTGTCCATGGTGGGGCCCTTCAGGATGTGTACTGTGCAGTCATCCTGGTGTGGACACTTGCCTTGTCCACACTCACAGGATTCTTCTACATCCCTTATCAGTTAAGATGGCAGCTCCCCAAAAGTACAGGCGGCACTGTTGCCTGCCTTCTTCTCTTCCTCCTTCCCACCTCTGACCATTATATGGCTTGACACTTATAACACAATAGGGAGAACATGTCACGCATCGTGTCTGTTTTCTCTCTGACCATTTCGTCCCATGACTTCTTATAATATAGTTTAACGTAATAATTTCTTTCTTTCTTTCTGCGTACGCAGGCTGATACTCCTGCGGACACTCCCTGTATAGCCAGGCAGTGGAGTTTTGTGTGTATGACCCTTTTTTATCCCGCCATTAAGGCAGCCATACTCCATCTTCGGGGAAGGTGCATGCTATGTGTAACGTGTCATCCATACCAACGGCCAAACTGGCCTTCTCTTCCGAAAGTTGGTGATGGGATTTTACGTGTGTGCAAGATGTTATGCGTGCGTTCACACACGGAACCTCGGTTTACAGTCTCATTCGAAGGACTATATGGGGAATGGAGTCAGAACCAATGTTAACTCCCAGGGAAAAATCCCCCTATACCGAAATTCGAACCCGCAACCCCAGGATCACGAGTCCGGCACTCTACCAACTGAGTTATCCGGCCCCCCTAACGTAATAATCATGAGTATTAAGGATTCAGGCAGATAGAAAATGTATACATCCTGGTTTCAGTAACGCTACAAGGTGGGAGGGCAAGGCGGGAGGACTGTTGAAGTTTCCCTTCTTTGTTTTGAAATATGATTATGATTTTTCTTTGTGTGTGTTACCGAATGCATTTATTCTTTGTGGAAATAGATCGATTTGGGGCAGCAAGTTTCTCTTTTATTTTTTTAAGTACCTAATTATATTACTTTTCTGATTCTGATTGTCATTAACTCTTACCGGAAACGGATTGAATGTGGACAGTGGCAACTGTCTCAGACCTAACTGTGCATGTTGAAGTTAAATAATGGATGTTGTCATGTTGTTCACAGGATCTGAAGGCGCAGAAAGAGATGACTGAGAAGGAACTGAAGGTACGTCACCCAAATTTTCTGACTTTCTTTTTGTCCATGTATTTCACTGTGTAATTTCTGTGAAACTTTCGTCTTTGGTTCTCTGTGCTGCCTTCATACTCTGCTATACCCAGACAAGTCCTGGTGTGGCTCTGGCACCAGCTGTCCACAGAGGCTATTGATACCAAATTGTCTTTAAGCCTCTAAAGTACACAGAGGTACTGCTGTCAGTTTGACGATGGTCAGCGGCTTCAGTTCTAATGCACCATTCATGGAACAGACACTGCAGAAGCCCTCTGGTTACAGAACAAGACTCGGTATACTCCCCTTCACGAACAGAGCGCATTCTAGGCGTGAATGTATTGAGTTCAGTTCTTGGTCAACATGACTTGAAAAAAGCCTGTTTTCCTCACGAAAGAATTGAAGATGATCAAAAAAAGAAAAGGAAGGTACTTGTTGGTCTCAAGGTGTAATGATGACAGGTCGATAAATCCTAGAAAAATGCTGTTGGCGGTACCCAATCTTCCAGAACACCTTGAGAACATTCCTCAGGAGCTTATGTTTGGTGTTTGTTACATTTCTTCAGAGCGTTATCTATGTTCCTCATAGTCAAAGTGATCTGTATTCAAATCATTCTTGGTATATTTAGTCTGTACCACCACCTGAAGTGAAGCTTCACTGGTTTTCAATTTCTAGGAGAAGGTTTGGATGTCAAGCGGAGTCCTGGGCCTAGTAAAGAATTTGTATCCATGCCCCATGCTGTAAAGCAGAAACTAACCATTTGCATTGTTGTCCGATTAAAGTTGAAGAGGTACTCACTCCTTAGACACAGCAGGCTGGTAAAATTCTCTGTTACCTTACTGCCACAGAGAAAGACTGTTGCTGCAACTCTTTATTCTTGTTTTGTAGTAGATGTCTAAGAATGGGTGGGTCCTCCTGTCAAATGGTTTGACTGCTCAGTAATAAAAGTGATGGTTGTGAATTTAAGCTGCTTTTAGAGGTCTGATTTTCATGGCCTGAACACCTGGCCTGTCTACTTTGTCGTAAATAGGTACCTCATTCAGTTCAGGGAAGGTTCAGGCAGTTGAATGAAAAGATAAGGCTGCACCTTCCAAAATATCATGGGCGTAGACATTTGGTGCCCCTCTAGCCATTTGACTATGGGACTTTAAACTTTAAAGATGGAAGGAAAGTGTCACTGATCTGCTGCTGCGTGGATGGCACCATTCCAGCATACATAATCATGGGGTGCTGGATTGCCCAGATGTCATTCTTCTTGAGCTGAGGATAAGTTTCCACATTCTTTGACTGTTTGTGGATTTTTTCAGAAAATAAGTCCATTGATCAATTGGTCAGTTTGCCAGATACTCAGCATATGAAATTGATTAAGAGAGAAAGAAATTCACCAACAGTTAGTAACTGAACAGATAATTAAGTAAATAAACTGACTAACTGGGTAAGAAATTCAGACAGTTAAAACATGCAGAGTCTCTCTCTCTTTCTCTCTCTCTCTCTCTGTATCACTCTCTCTCTCTCTCTCTCTCTCTCTCTCTCTCTCTCTCTCTCTCTCTCTCTCTCTGTGTGTCTGTGTCTCTCTGTATCTCTGCGTATGTGTCTCTATCTGTCTCTGTGTCTGTCTGTCTGTCTCTCTTGTCTCTCTGTTACTCTCTGTCTGAATCTCTCTCTCTCTCTCTCTCTCTCTCTCTCTCTCTCTCTCTCTCTCTCTCTCTCTCTCTCTCTCTCTCTCTCTCTCTCAGTCTCTCTGTATCGCTGTCTCTGTCTGTCACTCTCTCCTTTTCTCTCTCTCTCCCTCTTTCTTAAACACACAAACACACACATGCACACACCACACACAGAATGAGGCAATCATCCTCAAAGCAAACACTGTGTCCCAGGAGGAGATCCGAGCCCGCCTGCTGGCGGAGCAGCGCCTGAGAGAGGCGGAGTCCTCCCTGAAGAAGCTGGATCGAGCGGTGCAGAACCAGACGCCCAACATCGAGGCGGACATCAAGCAGGAAATGACCGTCAACGTCAAGAAGCTCAAACGTAAGACCTGGTCTGTGAGGTGGTGGCGTAGGTCTCAGCTCCCCACGTTGTGTGCGTATAATGATGCACATGTAGACAAAGAAAAATGCAGTGAGACATCGAAGAAGTAGAAGACCTACTCACTGAAATAACTCCAGGATACTGTTGTGACATAATCTGGGTCAGTAAAAATTCCTGAACATAAGACTAGAATAAGGTCGCTTCACAGAGTGTGTGTGTAACTTTGGCCAATCATGACTGACGGCAGATGATGGTAATTGACCCTTTTTCATGCATACTTGGTCAGTACCAGCCTAGTCCTAGTCTCAGAATGTTCTGCATGGCCTCCATTTAACAAGCATGGCATCTCGAGCAAAAAGTTGTGTAAGTTCTATCCTCAGGAGCTTTTAATATGTTGTTTTGAAGGTCAGATTTGAAGGTACAGATGAATACTTTTTTAGATAGTTTAGGCAGGGGGCCCAGTATATGTGTGCTTTCAGTGTCGGCAAATGCTGTTCCATTTTTTTTTCAGTTGGTAATATTGCAAGAGAGAGAGATGAATGGGGGAAAAAATCAGAAAAAGAGTTACTCACCCACCAAATGATGAAGGGGCAAGAAACAGAAGATTGTCATTGTTTTGTATTGTTCTGATGGGCTGTGTATTTCCTGTTCATGTCATTTCTCTAATGCTTCTCAATTTCATGGTTGTCAGATGGTTCTGATGTGTCCGTTACTTCCTGTTCGCCACATTATTTTGAAGCATCTGTTTTTCTGTTTGTCACAGTGTTTTTATACATCTTGTGTTACTTCTTTGTCTTGTTGTTGATGCCACTTGTATTTCAACTTAATCGCATTGTTCTCACATGCTGTGTAATTTTTCTCTGTCAGATTGTTCTGATAGAATCCATATTTTCTCTTAAACACATTGTTTTGACATATCCTCTGTCATTTTTTTTTTGTGTGGTCTCATTGGTCTTATACTACTTTTATTTCTTCATAATCACATTATTCTGACACATCTTTTTGTTACACCGTTAGGGAGGTTGAAGCCATTTTCTCTTTCTCTCTTTTGTTCCAGCAGATTATTTTATAAGACTGAATAGCATTAGGCTGCTTACTTTTCTGTATACTTTGGCTTCTACAAGGTTGATTTTATGAATGGTTCTGCCTGTAAGCATTTCCAAGGATAAAAGCAGTTTGGCATCACCTGGACAACGGAATCATGAGCTCATTAGGAAGCAGAGAGTGACAGTTTTAGAAAACTGGATGCAGCATATTTAATGCTCGCTGAAAAAATAGGAATGATGCAGATTCTGCTGAAATTTTTACCTGACGCGTTAGATGGACCCAGAAATAGCAGAGATAGATAGTTGAAATGCTTTCTCATCTATTGGATGATGTGCTGATGACATGCTGATGATAAGTTATATAACATTCCGACAGACTGCAGTGCTAGTGAGCATTTGTCTCAGATTACATGAAAATTCTCTTCAACATCATCTGATCATCCATCACATTTACAAAAATTAAAGAAGAAAAAGAATAACTCCACATGTACATCTTTTTTTTCAGGTCTGTCAGACACCTATGGAATATGTGAGAAACAGATACTAACACACTCACGCTCAAATGGAAGTACCTCATTTTTGTTGTCAGAGTGACTTCAGAAAAAAGAAAATGTAATTTCATTGATTTATCAATCACCAGTGCATAGATCTTTGCTTAAATACAGTGATTGCTTTGACAGAGGAGAAATGAGTTGATAATTATGTTTGTAAAGTGCCTAGTTGCTAATTTCTATGTCTTCATTTTGTTTTGAAGCATTTCTTGCTGTTTGGGGGAAGAGGGACTTCAGATGGTTGCAGTCACACTCACCTGTCCTGATATACTTCCACTGCATAGGTGGCCAGTGCCACATAGTGTGTTTGTTCTCAGTGTTTCAGCCATGATGTCACCTCTGCAGTCAGTTGGGTTGGAAACAACAGTACGGGATTAGTTTCTTTTTGACCGACTATTTTGATGGCGTGAAAACGGTTTCTCTCTTTTTTTGTTGTTTTTGTTTTGCATTTTACTTTGACGGTATTAAAAAGTTTTTTTATGTTTTTGTTTATGTTTAATTGGTATTGGTATGAAAATAAGAGGGATTTTTTGTTGTTTTTGATTTTTTTGTTGTTGACATTTTATTTTGATGGTGTGGTAACGGGGATTTCAGAGTTCTTTGAGGACCTGGCGACAGAGAGCAAGATCTCCTCGGATAAGCCCCTAATCATGCGCAACACGCTGACCGCCAGGAAGACCATGATCAGGCGCGCCAAGACCGTCAAGTTCGAGAACCGCAAGCAGTCTAGCAGTAAGTGCACCCCCTCCTTCACACGTTTGATGCTTGTGTTGGTTTTTGTTTGGTCATTATCTTTATCTTTGCTTGCCACACACCCTGTTCCTAATGCTAGAACTTTTTGTCCTGCACACGTGCGCACAGTTGGAGTTGATCTTGTGTCCGCTGCGTTTTCTTTTCAGATGACATGACTTGGAATTTGATTCAGCTTGGGAGGTTCTAGGACACTGGTCACACTCCCCCCCTCAAGTGTGAGGTGCAGATTTTTGTTTGCGGTCCTTTTTTTTTTCTTTCTTTTTCCTTTATATATCCCCCATGTTCAACCTGAGAGAGCACTGATTGCATTTCATTTGAAGTGCATGCTAAACTGGATTTGATTTGACACTAACTGTTGATGTGTTGATTTTCCCCATGGCCGACAGCTGAGGAGGAAATAGAGATTGTAAGTATTTTGTTACCTGCTTTCTATGAACCCAGTAACACAATGGGTGCAGGATGTCTTGATTGAATTTGTGATAATAACGAAGCGTGTTGAACAGACACAGTGGAAGAAAGCAATACACATTGAGACATACACATGCGTACAGGCGTGAATGCACAACCTCGCTAGCTGATACACTCACACACACATGCACGCACACAAGCACTCACGCATGCGCACGCACATACACATGCACACACACTAGCATTCACATGTACGCGTGCATACACACACACACACACACACACACACACACACACACACACACACACACATTTTCACACCATAACAGGGGACATAATCAGGTCAAATTCCTCCCTTTGGCTGCATGTCAAGATACTTTGCAACAGAATTTCTGCAGCCATAGGCTTTCAAAACTGTTGTTTTTTTTAAAAATGAAATCAAGCTCATTTCAGTCTCCTTTCTTGGGATGATTTGTTGGTATTGCTGAGTGGTTTATTACAGGTGTCTTTTTCTGTTTTTGTTTTTAACTTTTAAACCATGTGTAATTGTTGGAGCCGTAAATGATGTCCTGAATGTGAAATTTAATTGGTGCAAGATTTCTATCATTGCTTTGGTTGACCAGTTATTGATAGAGAATACCCAACATTACAACCACTTTTCAGTATGCAAGTGTACAGTGTTACTTGAGGGTTTTGAGACGAGCGTGCTTTTAACCAGTTTGCTGCATGGTTGATGTAAACTGGACTTGTGAGTTTGTATTCATGGCAGTTTGGGAATCGATTCAGAATGCTGTAGTTGCTTTGTTGGGCTTTTGGGGGAGAAGATGGGAAGGGGGGGGGGGGGGGGGGCAGCATAGAGAGGATGAGTGTTTCATGTGTAAGTCCCTATATAAGGGGGAAAAAAATGAGTTATCATCATAATGTGAAGGCTTAAGTGTATGATTCTGTGTATGTTCATATACAAATGTGAAGTGAAGGTCGGTGGGTGCAGCTGTTTTGTTTCTCTCCTGCCCCTAGGTTCTCTCTCTCTTTATCCCATTGACACACACGACCACTTTGGCCTGGCATATACCCTCTGAGGGAGAGGTAACTCTGTGTCTCCTTCCAGTTTGAATTTCAGTCCTTCCCACCCCTCACACAAGGACCTCTTCATCATCTCAAATGATGTTGTGTGTAGGTGTGTGTGTATGTAGATAAATTAATCCGTCGTCGAAGCAGGAAATAATTGTCTGTAGAGTCTGTTGTTGGAATGGTAGATAGATTAATCTGTCGTTGAAGCAGGAGGCAATTGTTTATAGAGTCTGTTGTTGGAATGGTAGATAGATTAATCTGTCGTTGAAGCAGGAAGCAATTGTTTATAGAGTCTGTTGTTGGAATGGTAGATAGATTAATCTGTCGTTGAAGCAGGAAGCAATTGTTTATAGAGTCTGTTGTTGGAATGGTAGATAGATTAATCTGTCGTTGAAGCAGGAAGCAATTGTTTATAGAGTCTGTTGTTGGAATGGTAGATAGATTAATCTGTCGCTGAAGCAGGAAGCAACTGTTTATAGAGTCTGTTGTTGGAATGGTAGATAGATTAATCTGTCGTTGAAGCAGGAATCAACTGTTTATAGAGTCTGTTGTTGGAATGGTAGATAGATTAATCTGTCGTTGAAGCAGGAAGCAACTGTTTGTAGAGTCTGTTGTTGGAATTCTCACCAAACTTCTTCTGCCTTCTGGTTTTTATTTTATTCTTTTTTTATGTATTGCTTAGTTCCTTTTTTTTTTTATAGGGTTCAGTATAGGGGAGCAAGAAAAGATTTTTTTTGTTTTTCTGGAATGCGTTGATGGTTTCTGAAAAGTTTGTGCTGATGTACAGTGTGATTTATGGCTGCTCTTAACGGAACAGATATGAAATTGTGCTAACCTACTTGCGGACTTACAGTGTTCCCTAGTTCCTTACTGAATTGAACTTGATGATTCACTGTGTTGTTGGCACAGATCGTTGTGTTGTGAAGAGCTATTGAGCATTGAATTGTCTAACCGGTCTTTCTTAAGGGAGGGAATTTATTCCCATACCATTGACTGAATGTGGCACTTGACTGAATTTGTTTGGTCTATTGAGCTCAAAACCGTATAAATTGGTTGCGAAAAAATTCTTAGCAACTGCTTTGTCCAGACTGAATTTTAGTACTATGGCAGTATCAAATGAAATGTTTACTGATGAATCAGGAGTGTGAATTTAGGTCAGTTAACTACAACTTGATTTCCACTACAGGAGATCTTTTACATTATACATATATATATATATATATATATATATATATATATATATATATATATATATACAACAAACTAATAAATTCCAAGGATAAGTACCGAGCACCGTTCCAGCAACTTACAGAGCAGCTTGGTGTTGCAATGACTGCAAGAAATATTGAATTATAAACAAAGCTTGCTCTTATGTCTTAGATTGAAGAAATAGGGGGAGATAAGCATTCATATCTGCAGTGGTAGATGATTCTGCCTAACAGTATGTGCTTGAGTGGGTGAATGGGGAAAAAAAAAAATGCTTCTCACAATGAACCTTCAGCAAGCTTATAGTCTCCAAGTGGGAGACACCCTCCAATAGGGAGGGAAACTCACTAACATATAACTCCTGGTCATATACCGATATTTCGAAACTTGGTGGTTTCTCCTCAGTGACCGCGGAAAGTGGTAATTTGACTCCTCTGCCTTTTGAGTTTTAAGAAGAATGCATATTTTCTACTTTTCACAAGAAAAAATATAGCTTGTTTTGCTCTTTCATGATTTTCTTTTGCTTCTTAGGTGGCACCTTTGGTTGGTTTTTTGAAAACTCAACAAACATACTACGGTATTGCACACCAGCCTTTTCTGGGATTGCATTCTTCTTAAAACTGAAAAGGCAGAGGAGTCAAATTACCACTTTCCGCGGTCACTGAGGAGAAACCACCAAGTTTCGAAATATCGGTATATGACCAGGAGTTATATGTTAGTGAGTTTCCCTCTCTATTGGAGGGTGTCTCCCCCTTGGAGACTATAAGCTTGCTGAAGGTTCATTGTAAGAAGCATTTTTTTCCCCCCATTCACCCACTCAAGCACATACTGTTAGGCAGAATCATCTACCACTGCAGATATGAATGCTTATCTCCCCCTATTTCTTCAATCTAAGACATAAGAGCAAGCTTTGTTTATAATTCAATATATATATATATATATATATATATATATATATATATATATATATATATATATATATGTATTTGTTTTTGTGCAAAATCGAAAAGTTCCCAGAGCATGGTGAATGATCCTTTCTTTCTTTTGTGAACCTGGGATCACTAAATTGTGTGTAACCTAATCATCTATGATCACGAACTAAACGATCCTGTAGTTAGGAACAAAGATTGTTGAGATTACATAACTAACAGATCTTGGTTTATAACTCAGTGTATGTCCAGTGAGGAACGGCCTTTGGAATGATTGGATGGTCGCTTAACTCTGCCATTTGTGACCATGGGCTAGCTGTTCTCATGTCCATTCTCCTTTGAAATTGATATTGCTTAGAGTTAATTTTCTTTCAGTGCATTTTGACGTGTGCACCAAAGGATAGGCAATTAGGTCATTGTTGCCAACCAAGAATGCTGATCAAATCAGCAGAAGGACCTAGCCTGCCACCTGTTAATTTTGGGGCGATGCCGAGTTTTGCATGCATGTAGACTGTAACTGTTGTTCTGTCAGCTCTGGAGCTGACTTTTGTTTATATTTGTCGGTTGGTAAAGAACTGGCATGGCAGTTGCCTTACTGTGTTTTTTGTGGTCACCTCATTCAGTTGAGTGTCTATGGGCATGGAATGTTGCCTGCCTGATGTTAGAATTGGGGTTTTCTTTGTGGTGATTCAGCCGTAGGTTGTATTGTGGATTATTGATTGATCTTTTCTTTATGCTGTCATCAGACATGCATGTAAACTGATATTTAAACATTCAGTGCACACCTACAGAGCTATATATGTATTCTGCCTTGCATGCACACACACATGCGCATACATGCTCACTTGCACGTGCACACACGCGCACACGCACACCATATACACACACACAGACACACACATGTATATGCACACAAACACGTACACACACACACACGCATGCGCGCACACGCACGCACGCATGTACACACGCACGCATGCACGCACACACACACTCACACACACACATTTACACATGTGCAAATTTACATACTTTCTCTCCCTCTCTCGCACTTGTCTCTCTATCTGTCTGTCTCTTCCTCCCTCTCTCTCTTTCTCTCTCTCTCTCTCCCTCTCTCTTCTCTCTCTTTCTCTCTCACACACATGCATACACATATGTGAACATGTATGCATGTACATATGCATGTACACACACACACTGATGACAAGAAAATGTAATTGAGTTTACTGTATTTTTAAATACATGTACTTAAAAATACTCATCAGTCAAAAGGCTGAATCAGAGATCCGTTAAACAGAGTAAATCATTAAATATAGGTCTTGTTACATTTTGATGATTCGTTGATCATAACTGTACACTAAGACCTATGCCATGTGACAGTATTTCTGTGTGACACATGATTTTCAAAGAGAAGCAGCACTTTCACAGTGCAGCTGTTTTGAAGCTGTTTCATTGTAGGGCATGTCACATGAGGAAACACCAGTATGAAACAGTTGCCTTGCTGTGCCGACTGGAGGATGACATTTGTTGTCAGTGAGATCCAGTGATGAGGAATATTCGGTCCTTATTTCTCTCACACAGTATCCACTAACGTTTGAAAGCTTGGAAAAGTTTTGAAATTTTCACCAACTTTTGCCAGGACTAGAAAAAAAACTTTGGAGAAAAATCTGACCAAGGAAAGGTTTCAAGTGGGGAAAAAAAAGTGTGGAATTTTGCAGAATGATGAGTGCCAGGCTTAATTATGAGGTCATGGTGAAAAAAGTGGGGAGGGGGAATGGAAGATGCTGTTGGCAGCATCACTTTTCCTGTGTCGATTGATCTTGAAATTCTTTCACCTGCTAATACTGCTCAGTTCTTATTACCAATCAGATTTCGTTAATTTTGCATAACTATTCAAAGAATGTTTTCTGCTATTGCAGTTTACAGCATGGGCAGGTGTATTTCAGTCCAAGCGGGATTGGAAAATCAAAGAACGAACAAAGACTATGCTGCCAGAGGTCTGTCGTTAGGGGAAAAAAACAACAAAAAAAGCAAAGAGAATCTTTGGTGTGCTTTAACAGTTTGGTGTTTTTTGTGGGGGGGTTTTGGTGCTGTGGCAGTGTTATGCATAATTATTTACAATTTGAATCTGGTTTTCTTTGCTTCCATTATGTGCTTTGGCTGGAGTTTTAGGTTTGAGAAACTTTCAATTTGGTTTGGATGCAGTCTGGAAAAAGCATAGAATTTTGTTTGGTCAGACCTCTATGAGCAATACTTTCAACCTTCTGTCTTGTATCTGGTCATTTAAGTGGCCGTGAAATAAATCTAAAAAGAAGATGTTACCATTTTAACATATTAAAGCAAGTGCTATCAATATCAAGTTCATTGTCTGCTATTGGTTTTTTAAGGGAGGCAAGTGTGAACCTTTTGCTCTACACAGGGGCTGATAATGCTAGTTTTGGTGAAATATGTTTACAGCCATCTAAGAAATCCGTAGAGTGGGAACATGGGTAACATAATTCTAGAATTTGTGTTTGACAAAATTGTGTCACTCTGGAAAGTCAGGAAATACACACCATGTTCCTGACACACTGTTATGTGACTTGCATGTGTCATAGGGCCCACACACCATGTTCCTGACACACTGTTATGTGACTTGCATGTGTCATAGGGCCCATTCTTATCCCCTTCCATCTCCCATGCCCTCATTCTTTCCCAGCCTTTTCTTTTCTTTTTCTTTTTCGATTGTCTTAATTCCTCTCCTCTTACTTAATTCACGCGTACATATAAATGTTCTCATGCCAGCATAACATGTGATGTGACAATATCCACTCAAGAAACTTTTACAAACTTTGTTAAATTATGATACTGTCAGTCCTTACAAGTACAAGGATAGACAGTATCATAATTCAAGAAAGAAAGAAAAAATGTCGGACATAGTATCGTCACGATCATCAGAGAGAAAAAAAGGTCATAAAACAGGTATGTACCGAGACCCCTGAACTGTTTCGCATGCAATACGTGTGCACAGAATATATCATTGAAACATTGCGGTGTCAGCCATATTGCTGGGTAAATCCATGACCAAAGACTTGCTGTTGATTTGCAGCCAGGAAAACATGCAGGCACTAAATAATGTACTTCCCTGTCTTGTGAGTATTGCCTATGCTGTTTTGAGCAACTGCGGGTTTGGAGGATGGAGCCTTTTCTGATCTTCTCTTTCCTCCCCTTTCTCTTTTTTTTTTTAAGGAGACTTGGTGCCAATCTTTAGAAGACTTCTAACGATGCATAAGCATGTGCCTTTTGGCATTACAGAATTGTGGATTTTGATACAATTGATAGTCCCTTTGACCATTACAAAGGCATACCTCAGTCTGCTTATGAAATAATAAATCATTGGTGGTTTGTTTCCCCAACCAGATTTAAACATTGCTTGGTATTTTAAGCTTGGGCTGTTTGCATTCAGGAAAAGCTTCATAATGCAATGTTCAAACGTTAATATTGATATTACTTATCGGTTTTTGGTGTGTTTCACTTTTTAAAGTGTAGGTGAATTAGTTCAGCTTAAATCACCTGCCTTTTGTCTTTAAACTGTTAATCCACACATTAATGCAGTTACAGATTTGTGGCATATAATATGGTACTGTTGTAAGGCTGTTTTCTTTCGTTATTTTCCATTTATTCTGTGAAGTTTAGTTATTTTTCTGTGGTGAGTTACTTTTGTAGGTGTTAGCTTGTTCAGCATTATGGTTTCTTTTCCTTTTCATGAAGACAAGCTTCTACTTGTGAAGCTGTAATAATGTGAGGAGTGTGTGTTTCTTGGCTGTCATTGGGAGGAAAAGAGAGTCAGGGGAGGGGGGGGGGAATTGTTGACGTGTTGGTGTGTACATTGAGGGGGTTTAAGTTTGGCTTTTTAAGCATCTGAGATGAACAGAGATGGAATACATGTAACTCTTCTTTATGATTTTTATCATTATTATTATCATTATGAGTGATAGTTTGTTGATTGTGAGGGTGATCTGCTGCGGTGGTGACAGTGGCATTATGATATAATTTTTTTTTGGACATGACACTCACACACACACACGCACACACGCACATACACACACACACACACACACACACACACACACACACACACACACACACACACACACACACACAAACACACATACACATGCACACACACACAAGTAAAGTGTGTGTCTGTCTGTCTGTCTCTATGTGTGGGTGTGTGTCTGTGTGCTCGAGAGAGAGAGAGAGTGAAAGTTTGTACATGCGTGATCGTACATAAATTACGTACATTCTTACACATACTTGCCCACAGGGCTCTGTGTGAACTGTAACAGTTTCCATTGGAGTTTGTATGCTCGCAACATTTTTGTTGAAATGGGTATGCCCATTGTGAAGATAATTTTTTCCAGAAGAGTGGATGGAGCTAAGTGTGGGTACTGCCTGATTTTTTTAATGTCTGGTTGCTTACTGCAGAGTGCACTTGAGGCGTCTAACCCTAACTGTGCTATGTTCACGACCATGGTCAGGAGTGCTAACTCCCCTACCCCCACCACACCTCCCCCTTCTCCTGGACCCACCCCTACTTCTCTCAGTAAGGAAGAAACAGCTGTTATATTGATTTGTTTGTAGTTAGTGTGTGTGTGTGTGTGTGTGTGTGTGTGTGTGTGTGTGTGTGTGTGTGTGTGTGTGAGAGAGAGAGAGAGAGAGTAAGAGAGAGAGAGAGAATAAGAGAATCTGCCTAGCGTTCATGCAATTTGCCCATGCATATATGCAAGAAGATAAGCATGACACATGCATTTATGCATGTATGTATTTGTGTCGTGTGTGTGTATGTGTGTGTATGCAGGTCCTTTTTGCATATTTAAATGTGTCTGACTGCAACTGTGTAATTTACCACATACAGCAGGACGCACTCTTTAGTGAACATGTAGGTGTGTCCCTTTTTGACAGTCCTTACCTCTTCAATTAGTCAGAAGGAAGCAATGAGAGTGAAAAGTCTGTACCTTGTATTTAATAGTGTTTGGAGGTAGAAATGGTTTATCCAGTGTTTGAGATGCAAAACCTTTCCTCTGGGTGTTAGCAACATAAAGTGGAACACACCAAGTGCAAAGTGCTAACCTTTGTTTTCATTACGTGAAAAGTCTACACTCAACATCCACTGCTGTGTGAAGAAAAAGTATTTCATATCTTCCTTGCCATTTTATTGCTATGACCATTTTTAATTTCCTCATATACAACATGAAATATGTCTGTGTGAGTGTTGGTATCTTTGTCATTAGTCTCTCATAAAAAGTGTAGAATGTTTATCGCATTCATTGCCTCACCTTGGAATCGAATGGATCAGTGTTGGTGTCTTCAGGCGTCCTAATAAGTAAATCTTAGGGAGCAGTGTCATCACCACAGAATTGCTTGGCAAAAATACAGGTGGGAGCATTCTAAAACACCCAGGTCAGACAGCTGATTGTGTTTACTTCATTTACACATGATCAGTGAGATCCACTTCAACAGGATTAGATCCTGTTGGTGATTCATTTCCCCCACCCCGAATGTCAGCTGGGTCAGGCGTTGGTTATGAGCCAACGATTGTCTGATCATAGCTCTTTGAAAGCTCACAGGCACAACGTGGGTGGTTCCACGGCTTCTGTGGTAATCCAAGCCTATCGACAGGTGCCCGACATTGTCAGTGGATGTTTGTGTTGAATTGGTGTGATGAGAGAAGGGGGGATTGATAGGTGGACTCCCACATGGGGGTGGGGGGGGGCGCATCGCATGAGTCTTTTCCTTCAATCGGGAGTGTCGTTGAATGCGAAATAGAGGAAAGAACATGGTTTATGTCTCAGGTTGGTCTGGGAATGTTGCCAGTAGGCCTGCTTTTTGACAGCAGAGGGATCAGATAGAACTTAACTCACTTGGGACAGCCCTGATGTGGCCCTTTGCGGTCGGCTGGGCTGTAAGCAACATTATATCCTAACTCACTTGGGACGGACAGTTCTGTCCCTTGTTTTTCCCTTGTGGGCGGGCCGTTTGTTATGGTAAGTAAAAAAATCACCAAAAATACAATACAAGAGATAACTCAAGGACATTTTCAGAAAGTGTTATTCATAAACTGTGTTAGTAGAATACAAAAGAATAAACTTCCCACTTTCATATGATTTCTTGTGCTCGAGGGTGAAAAAATGTCCAGTTTTTTTTCAGGTGCATCACAACACTCTTGCACCGTGTCAGTGGGTCCATAGCTTCACATTCAGCAGAAAAAGCCAGTAAATACACTAAATGAGTTGAAAAAATAGGTAGATACACTCCAGGAAATAAAAAGATATATGAATCACATGCCTACTATGCACTAGCTAACTTGGAATAATGAAAAAATGGGGGCTCTCAGCTGACACACGAAGGCCAGAAGTACCAGAAAAGGGAGGCCCTGTCAGAAAATACTTGAATCTTCACGCCAGTCGCGTAAAGGAAAGCCAGTGAACTCTTGCTCACTCAATTCCCAGTCTTTTGCGGCACGCAAACACCCCGCTCGCGTGGCAAAGTGGCCCACCCTCACCTTCATCATCACTGAGCTCCACAGACGAGTCAGTGTCAATTTCCTCTTCTCCTCGAAATTCTTCAGTGGAATCACTTTCATCAGCTTCGTCATCCTCTTCTTCAATGTCTGAACCTTCCGTTTGAAGCATTTCAATAACTTCAGGAATGCTGAAACGTTGCGACGGGCTCGACTTTGCTCCGACACATTCGCAGAAAAACTTGTTTGAGATGTTATGTTTCTATGCAGATTAGTAAGTCATGTGGGTTGGTCTGGTCAATCAGCCACTGAGGCAAAGTGGGTGGTGGTGTGCCGCGAAACCACTGTGCAGGCGAACGAAGGAATGCTGACAATACTATTTACAGCTTGTTGTTGTGTACTGATCACGCTGCCACGCATGAAAAATCGGTGAAGGTCAAAACCTTGATAGCATTCGTTCGTACTGAAGCGTTACATTATCGGAAAACGCTATAGCGTCTGTTCGTGACAAGAGAGTTAAGCTTCTGCACTAATATATTGAAAACCAAAGGGCGATAACTCCCTGGCCGTAAGCAGGTTAAACTGAGATGTGTGTTCTGAGGATCATTTCAGTTTTGCTCATTACTCTTATATTGATTCATGTGCTACATTGGTCGTTAAACAAGCAAGGACAGTTTGTTTTTCTTAGGGGAGAGGAAGGTGGGGGGGGGGGGGGGGGGGGGGAGGGGGTGGCTTAGGGATGAGGAGAAGGGAGAATGGGAGGGATGCTATTTATCTTTATTTGATATGGATTAATTTTCTGTTAACTTTTTGATTCATTATTGATGAGTGTCATCTGAGTGTAGTGCACAATGACAGTGTGCATGATATGATCTGTTCAAGGACAGAATAAGATAATGAGAATTATGATTATGAAAATGATGATTTGTAGTACAGTGTAATATTAATCTCATTTCTGTGTTTAATCTTGTTTTAAGCAGTACATAATGATTTGTAGTAATATTAATCTCATTTCTGTGTTTAATCTTGTTTTAAGCAGTACAGTAAAACTAACTTGCCTCCACATACATTTTTGGATACATGAATGAACATATGCATGCACGCGCATGCACTCACACACACACACTCTCTCTATCTCTCTCACTTGCATGCCCACTTACACAGATTTCAGCCCAGACTTGGTTCTTTCATGGTCATCGAGGCAGGAAACAACATAACTGGCAGGGACCTTATCACAATGCAGAGAGAAGAGGAAGACAAGGTGGAGAAAGGAAATTTATTCTGTCACAGACAACCTGGGATACTGAGTTCAGCAGCTTGGTTAATTGCTGTAGAATATGTATAATGACTGGATATTCATATTTGTTCATTGTTTTATCAGCGCCACTGATGCCATCCCATTTCAGGGCTAGTTACCAGGGTATTAAGAGCCTTTGATAGTTTTGTCAACATCAGTAATTTTCATCCTGTTGAAGTGATGTTATCAGGATATTATGAGTGGTCCATAATCTTATCATTGCCAGTGATGTCATTCTTTTAAAGTGGTATACTGTTGGAGTTAGTTCCGGATGGTGAAATAACAGCCAGAAGAAGTTTCATGAGTTAAAAAAAAAACCAGCATGTGCATGGTGGATGCATTAATTTAATGGAGAACATAATGTGCTTGTCTCGTCTTCTCTGTTTCTTTGCATGCTATATTTGGCGACATTGTGAAATGTACCAGCCACTATGGTGAAGTGTTTAGCATCACAAATTCCCAGGAAGGAGATTGTGGGTTCGGTTCCCATCAGAATTGTTTATTTGTGGGATTTTTTTGCCCTGAGTAGCTCCTAGTCGAGTTCGCAATGGGCTCAGTTTGGGAAGACTGGAACCACACAATCGAGTTCCCTCCACTTAATGGGATACATATCTGAGAGTGCTGTTCAAATTTCCCAACCAACACTACAGGTGTCTGTATTGCTCAGGCCTTAATGACGCCTGGGTATATGAAATCAGCATCAAAGTAAGTAAAAATAAACATTGAGAACAGCTGTGTCATGCACTTCGCAGATCAAAACAGAACTCCACGGCATCATCCTCACTTTCATCAATCAGCATGAAGAGAGAGTCTCAGTTTCTGTGGCCCTTTATGCCCTACGCTCATGGTGACCTCAGTTTTTATTTCCTCTCCACAGCTATGCTGTTGGGCGAGTTGTTCTCAAGGCACCTGTATCAACAAGTCCATGAGTATTGTTGTTGGACAGCCATGATGGTGCCTTTCCAAGGGTAATACTTGCTCACACTAGCTCAGCTATTGTGCAATCAATGTCGTCAGTAGGAGGCTTAGTAAGTGGTGTCCTGCATATGTTGGATCAGAACTACTGAAAACAATTGAGGCGACTTGGCAGCAGTGCAGTATCTCCTCTGGTGAGTTGCCCGATGGGGACTGGACATTGGCTGTACCCTGTTGCAGCGTGAAAGTATTGGGACAGCCAAAGAAAGAAAAAGGGGGGAAAAAATCAGTTGTGAAATGTTGCAAGTTTTTGTTACTGTGGAAATGTTTTAAGACTTAACATGCAGACACACAATATTGTTGTGCTTTTTCCTTTCATATTTATTTGGAAAAGTAGTGAGAAACACACACATAAACACACACACACACATAAACACACACAGACACACACACACACACTCTCTCTCTCTCATGCACACACATTCAATGACACATGTACAAATGTGTGCATGGTCAGGTGTGCGTGCACACACACACACACACACACACACACACACACACACACACACACATACTCATATGCACGTGTATGCTTGCACTTGCCTAAACAAACATGCGTGTGCATTGAACACAAGCATCCACATATGTATCTGGTAGCATAAACAGATATACATTTCTACACACACACACACACACACGCACACGCACACATACACATACCTGCACACACACCTACAGGCATGCTGACATTTGGATGCATGTGATTGTGTGCATGATCACATTCGCTTCCAGATCATGCTCTAAAATCTCTTGACGCTGATTTTTGCATTTATACTGACATGTGTGGTATCATTAACACACTTAGTGTTTGATATGTATTTCTACTTGTCATGGCTATCGATGTTAATAGTGTTTGTCTGTGTGTGTCTGTCTCTTTACCAAGTTTTCCAGATCTTTCAACTGAAGAAGTAGTGGATGGCAAGTCCAGTTTACATCCCTTTTGTTTATTCATCACTTAACTCACTGTTTTTTTTCTGTATTTTTGTATCACATTTTGATCGTTTAATTACCGCTTACCCCGTACTGGATTATAATATGGACTGTCTGAGTTTTGCGCCTCTAGATTGTTCAGAAAATCTGCACTCTGGTTGGTTTGGTGAGTGGGGAAATGTTTTAAAAATTTGGATTCAATTTTTAATTCAGTTTTATTTGATTTATTTATTTTATTTTTGTTGTTCTTGCCTTTTTGTGAAAATAATATCTTTGCTGTAAATTCATTTGTGTGTATGTGTCTGTATGCGTGTGCATGGGTGTATGTGTAGGTGGGTGTTCATACAGTAGCAATAGAAAAGCGATGGAAAGCATATTATACCAACGAGCAGAATCAGTAATGCCGAACAAAGTCTCACTCTGCTTGCAATGCTTGCATGGCTTGACACTGTTTCACTTTTTGGTCAAATCTTGGCTGTGGCCGTTTTAATGGGTGTGCTGAAGTGGTAGAATCACTGCATGCAGGGACATCATTAGACAGAAGTAGTTGGACTGACGTGCAGGGATGTGGTAAATAGCGAAGACTGGAAGAAAACAAATGTACAGTGGTTTCATGCTGTGAAAGTGGAGGAACCATAAAGTTGAAAGTGAAGGACTGACTCAACAGATGACCCCCGAGTGGCAGCTGACAAACAGGTGGAGATTCCTTGCCCAAACCTCAGTCGCCAGACAATAGGCTTTAACTAAACTGATGGAATACATACATTGTCATCCTCTGATAAATGTGTTGGACTAATGTACTGTTGACATTCAGTGATCTTCTGTGGTAGATGTGGTCGGATAGAATCACTGGCATAAAGTGAAATTATTTGGTGAATATGGTGAACTGGAAGAATATTGACACTAAGTTACATCATCTGCTGGTGAATATTGTGGACCTACCCAATAGAATGTTGACTCACAGTGACACCATCTGGTAAATATGGTGGATTAGTAGAATATCAGCATGCAGTGACACCTTCTGGTAAATATGATGGACTGATGGAATATCAATGTGCAGTGACTTCATCCGATAAATATGGTGAATTAGTAGAATATCAACATACAGTGACTTCATCTGGTAAATATGGTGAATTAGTAGAATATCAACATGCGGTGACTTCATCCGATAAATATGGTGAATTAGTAGAATATCAACATACAGTGACGTCATCTGGTAAATATGGTGGGCTGATAGAGTATCAACATACAGTGATGCCATCTGGTAAATATGGTGGGCTGATAGAGTATCAACATACAGTGACATCATCTGGTACATATGGTGGGCTGATAGAATATCAACATGCTGTGACGTCACAAGGTGAACATGGTTGACTGATAGAATATCAACATGCTGTGACGTCACAAGGTGAACATGGTTGACTGATAGAATATCAACATGCTGTGACGTCACAAGGTGAACATGGTTGACTGATAGAATATCAACATGCTGTGACGTCACAAGGTGAACATGGTGGGCTGATAGAATATCAACATGCTGTGACGTCACAAGGTGAACATGGTTGACTGATAGAATATCAACATGCTGTGACGTCACAAGGTGAACATGGTTGACTGATAGAATATCAACATGCTGTGACGTCACAAGGTGAACATGGTTGACTAATAGAATATCAACATGCTGTGACGTCACAAGGTGAACATGGTGGGCTGATAGAATATCAACATGCTGTGACGTCACAAGGTGAACATGGTTGACTGATAGAATATCAACATGCTGTGACGTCACAAGGTGAACATGGTTGACTGATAGAATATCAACATGCTGTGACGTCACAAGGTGAACATGGTGGGCTGATAGAATATCAACATGCTGTGACGTCACAAGGTGAACATGGTTGACTGATAGAATATCAACATGCTGTGACGTCACAAGGTGAACATGGTTGACTGATAGAATATCAACATGCTGTGACGTCACAAGGTGAACATGGTTGACTGATAGAATATCAACATGCTGTGACGTCACAAGGTGAACATGGTTGACTGATAGAATATCAACATGCTGTGACGTCACAAGGTGAACATGGTTGACTGATAGAATATCAACATGCTGTGACGTCACAAGGTGAACATGGTTGACTGATAGAATATCAACATGCTGTGACGTCACAAGGTGAACATGGTGGGCTGATAGAATATCAACATGCTGTGACGTCACAAGGTGAACATGGTGGACTGATAGAATATCAACATGCTGTGACGTCACAAGGTGAACATGGTGGACTGATAGAATATCAACATGCTGTGACGTCACAAGGTGAACATGGTTGACTGATAGAATATCAACATGCTGTGACGTCACAAGGTGAACATGGTTGACTGATAGAATATCAACATGCTGTGACGTCACAAGGTGAACATGGTTGACTGATAGAATATCAACATGCTGTGACGTCACAAGGTGAACATGGTTGACTGATAGAATATCAACATGCTGTGACGTCACAAGGTGAACATGGTGGACTGATAGAATGCAGTGACATCCTCTGGTGAATGTGTTGGACTGAGCTGATAGAATCAGTGCCATTAGTGTCATCACCTGGTGAATGTGTTGGACTGAGCTGATAGAATCAGTGCCATTAGTGTCATCACCTGGTGAATGTGTTGGACTGAGCTGATAGAATCAGTGCCATTAGTGTCATCACCTGGTGAATGTGTTGGACTGAGCTGATAGAATCAGTGCCATTAGTGTCATCACCTGGTGAATGTGTTGGACTGAGCTGATAGAATCAGTGCCATTAGTGTCATCACCTGGTGAACGTAGTGGACTGACAGAATCATTGACATACAGGGACACAGATAAACGTGATGAAATTATCTGACAGAGTTGTTGGAAATGTAAGTTTATTATCTGGTAAATGTGGTGGACTAGTAGAATCACTCAAACAGAATGGCATCACCCTCAATTGGGCAAACCAGGAATCTAGTAGGAATTTTGCCATTGCTTTTTTTCTCTCAAAGTATATACAATAGACAGAGAATCAGATTGACCTGGAACACGGTGCAATATCGTAACATTTCTTTCCAAGGTCATTCACAGATAACACTGAAGGCAAAATATTAACACATGTGCACATGACTAGACATAAAAGCTGTCATTTGAAAATGTACATTGACGCAGACACATACATAGGTGTCATGCACAGCCAAGCACCTGTCTGAATGTGAAGTGTATGATCTGATCAGAAAAATGAATGATACAATGGGCTGCTGTTGATTCTTCATTATCAAGGGTTCTCATGTGTCCATCCTGCTAAGAACTGCATGTCAAGGGGGGAAACGGGGATGAGCCAGACCCCCATGCAAATAAAAAAAGTCACTGATTCTATGGTCCTTCATGCTGCTCTCTCATAGTGGTTTCAAGTTTCAATCTGCTGTCCACGTTGATGCCTGTATGGAGTTCCATCTTAAAGTCCTCAGTCTTGGTGGGTTCATGGAAACGGTCATTGCATGGCGATGGCCTCCAGTGAGGGATAAGATAAGATAAGATAATGTTGCTTAAAGCCCAGCTGACCGCAAAGGGCCACATCAGGGCTGCTCCAGTGAGGGAAGGCTCCCACATGCAGGCTCTGTGACGCAGCAGTTACTGCCGGCAGTAGAAGGCTCAGCAAGTGGTGCACTGCATTTGCTGGATCAGACTCAGGTCCACTGGATATCACCAAGGTGACATTGAAGCAGTGCAGTGTCTCCTGTGGTGAGTTGCCTCATGGCGACTTGACACAGATTGCTCGCTCTGGACTGCAACCAGGCAAAACTGTGTGTGGCTGGTTATGGGATAGGCAGAACGATTCAGCGAGGGAATAATACCCCTATGGGGGCACACACCATGGGGCAGCAAATCAAAGAAAAATGTTGGTTTTTTTCTATCTTTTAAATCAACAATTTATAACTCTCCAACAGCTCTGTTGGTTAGAACATACCAAGCTTGCCTTCAAAAGGTAGCAAGTTCAGGCCAAAAAAAAAGAAAAACTGACATTCTTCCTGCCCATCTTCAGGTGTTGTCATTCTGGTGGTATCCGTGTAGTAGAAGATACATCCTCTGCTCCCTCTATCCTGGGATTGTGATTCATGTCATGCCATGTCACGTGATGGGTTAGAACATTCAGCCTAATTCGTTTACCAAAAGATCATTTCTGCTGACAGAATTACATCAAATATGTAGTGACAGAATACACCTTCCATTCTGTAACCTTATAGCAACAGTCTCGTTCAGAAATCAGACTTGTACTCAGGCAGAGAAAAAAAAAAATGCAGCACCGTTTTGTATTGTCTTGTCACTTGGTGAGGGGAGTGGGGAGCTGCCAGTGAGGAAGAGGGGAAAAAATTAGAATAAAAAAAAATAAAATAATCAAATCTGAATATCTAAATACTGTGGTTAAGAAATTTGTTTTCTGCTTAGCCTAATACATTTTGAAGTTGAAACCAAACTTTCAGTGAAAGATTATTTCTTTATAATGAAGAAAAATAATAATGATGATAAAGAAATACTGTGATTTAGAAACTGTTATGCTATAAGACATGAAACATTTTGGTGAAGAAACAAAAATGTTCACTTAAACAGATCAGTTCTGATTTTAAACAAACTAACAAAGAAGAAAAAAATGTGAGTAAGAAAATATTCTTTTTTTCTCTGTATATTCCCATGTGCATATAGAAGAAACTAGAGGTTTGCTCAGAGAAGTCAATTCTGATTTTGTTTGTTGCTTGGTTGATTTTTCTTTAAATACAGACCGTGGTCCTGCACTGAACATTCAGTTCTGACCTATCGGGTGAAGGTTGGGGAAGGGGGGGGGGGGGTGGGGGGCAGAGTGTTAATAAGAAAATAGTTTTCTGCGAAGCCAAGCATACGGTCTACACAACAACAGTTCTTTGAATACAAATGTGTGCATTTTTTAAAGACTTTTTTGTAATTAACGAGTCCAGGTTTACACCAAACATTCACAAACCAACCTTACGTGCTGATTCTCTGAAGCTTAACTTTTATGGAGACCTATAATTTAAAAGAAATGGATATTTTTATATAATGTATGCATGAATGTATTGTATGTGGCTTTATATAGCCAAGTCTGTGTTTTTCAGTATATTGCATGTCAGCTATAGTCTGTCATGTATGGTGTATTACTTCTTGAACTACATGGTAGTGTTAATATGTTATGTGTCATAAATGCAAGTCTTTGCTGTGGTCCCCTTAGACTTCACCTTGCGCGTGTGAGCAATACTATTGACATCATTTGTTGTTACTTTCATCTCTTTTTACAAACAATTCGGACAAGTGGAGTTTTAAGTGTAGAGTTTCCCTTCCCCTTCCTGCATTAAAAAAATATTCAGTTATCATCAACATGCATGGCATTCTTTAGACAGGTTTTTTTCCCTTGTTGTTGTTTTCTTTTTCTTTTCTTTTTTAAACGATTTTAGAAAGATTGGTGCATGGCGCGGAAGCAAAAGTTCTTCAGACCACCCAACCCCCTTTTCTGAACTTCCACCACCAATCCCATTCCCCCCACCTTTTGTTTATTTAAAAACCATTTTTTTAATGTTTGATTTGGTGATTTTGATTTGATTACTTTGCTGCTTTAGTCTTGATGGTGTGTGTACTAGCAAGCAAGGCATGAGACGATGACCTACCGGCCACTTCCCATTTTACACACTCACACACACACACACACACTCTCTCTCTCTCTCTCACTAACTCACACACATGCACACACACACACACACACACACACATACCCATTCACACATCGACATCATCATGTTGTCCCCTCTATCCGTCCCCTCATGCTTCTCCTCCATCTGCCCCAGAAACAGACATAGAGGTTAGACCAGTCACACAGAACCTTGACCAGTATTTTGATAAGGTCACATCGACAGAACAATCAGTTTGTGGTACTGGAATGACTTGGTGGCTTAGCACTCCAAGTTCATCTCCAGAGGTTACCCAAGATGTCAAGCATGAAAAAATGCCATTCTATTCTTTTTTTTTTCAACTCTTATTTTTTCTAATGTTTGACGGGTGGTTTTTATTGATTCCCCCCCCCCCGGCTTGGGTCTCTCTGATGAACACTGTGACACCATGTTCTTCCCTCTCCCCTTCCCCCTCTTTCTTGTCCCCCACCCCCACCCCCATTCCCTTCTTGCTTTCATCCCCTGCTCCCTCGTTTTGCCAGAACACTTTGAAAATATGGTGAAGTTCATGTAACAGAAAGTTGGGGAAAAAGAATCTGTGAAGCTTTTTTGTTTTCTCTCTCCGTATCCCAGCATGATGTTCATTGTTAGAGTTTGCATATTTTTGTTCATAATGAACAAAGCTGGACACTTACCCCTCTCTCACCAACGTCACCCAACCCCTGCTACTATCCCACCGCCCTCTTCCATTAATTTCGTACATGCCAGCATCCACAGGCATGCTTATAGGTCAAAGCAAATGGCTGGTTAACTGTCATTGGCTGGGTCACACATCAGGGCTAATGTGTGCAGTTTGGTGCTAAATGATACCATAATGTTTAATTATGTTGCCTTGCTGGGCATTTATTTTTCTTTCTTCTTTTTTTTTTTTTATAATTGTTTTAGTGTTATTAATTCCACTAAGATTCAGCTTTGTAGTGTGTGTGTGAGAGTTTGAGAGAGGAGAGAGAGAGGTGTGTGTGTGTGCATGTTCATGTTCTGTCTTATAAGCTGTGTCCAGTTGGTTATCTTCTCTCTCTGTCTCTTTCTGTCTCTCTCTCTCTCTCTCTCTCTCTCTCTCTCTCTCTCTCTCTCTCTCTCTCTCTCTCTCTCTCTCTCTCTCTCTCTCTTAAGCTCTTCCACTCATACACATGCACATCTTCATTACTGTCATTGCATGATTCACTGTCTGCCGTTCTTAGACTGTCGGCTAGTTTAAATTGGTGACCCAGTAGAAATGCCAGTCCTTCTGTTTACCTGCTGACTGTTTCTGTGCAATATAAAATGATTGAAATATTGCATGTGGTCTATCATATAAACATAAACAGTTTGATGTTGAAAAAAAAAACCTGTGATTGAAAACATGACATTTGTTGGAAAATATAATTCATAGTCATATTTAGTGTGTGTAGTATGATTTCTGTTTTTCCTTTTTGATACACAGGTTATTTTATCTATATGCACAGTCCTCTCAGGCAATGGTTTAGCTGCGTTTTGTCTTGATGTTCATCTATGTCTTTGTTTTGTTTGGGGGGGGGGGGGGGAAGACTTTTTTCCCCTTTAGTGGAATCTTTGTTCTTGTGAAATAATTTAGTAGTTTATATCCTGATCTTGTGACAAAAGAAGAGAGTTGTGCAATAGGAAATACAACCTCCAGGCTTTTCCAGTTGGGCTTGGGTCAAGGAGATATTTTTCTAAATCATTTCAAATGGTGGTTTATTCTCTGGCTGTATATGATGATGAGTTAGTGCTTTTTTTATCCTAAGTATTATCCATAATAGTATAGGTGTTTATATGCTGGTTTTGTTATGTTTTATTATATGGTAGAATGGTTATATACAAGGACATTAGATTTGTGCATGTGTGTCAGATTCTACTGGTTTTTTACTTTGTTTGATATCAGTTCAACACTGAAGGAAGCATAGTTTTTCATCTTTGTGACCTGTTCAGTCCTTGTGAACAGTTTGTATACAATACAAAAGTGTTGATGTCTGATGTATGCAGGTTTTTATTTCCTTCCGTACTCCCTGTGTATGCACAATTTTTGTTAACAAGTTAGGAAATGCTTGCCCATGATTATACATGACTGTTTCTTCAGGGAATAGGGAATGTGTTTGTTGTCAATGTTGTTTTCAGTCATTTTTTAGTGTTGATATTTCATGGTAAAGAAAGTACTGATTGATGCACACATTTGTAGGCCTTGAAGAGTGCATTTAAGGCTTAATAAATCATAGGCAATGACTCCATAGTTTCATTTTGTTTAATGTCTGATATGCAGAGCTGCCATGCTTTGCAGCTTGAAGGAAGCATATCATGTTTAAGTAAATTGGATGAGACAGAAAGAGACTTTGAACCAGCGCACATGAGTGATGAGTATTTCTTTGGAATAGGAATCATTGAACATTGCTATTCATTAGTGATGGTAGATAGAAAACTAACACCCATGTGCCATACTGATGACAGGGGTCCGAGCAACCACATGTATTGACCGTGAGACTCGTACCCGCCAGCGTCGAGCTGTGACCTCAGCAGCTCCCGGACCCAAACACATCGTCGACCTGCCCGCGTCCCCTCTAGACAAGATCGTGTACGAGGAACACTTGTGAGGCTGGATGTCTTGGACCTTGGGTAGTCTTGGAAGGCGGTGCTTACAGGAGGCCAGAGAGAGACAGTTAGCGAACCATGTTAGACGCGAGGGGGGTGGAGGAAAAAAAGGGGAGGGGGGGGGGGATGAATCTATGAATCTGAAGACTGCTTTGAAATTAACTGATGAATTTCAACTGTGGGTTCTGGTTGTTAGGGAACAAATGGTTGTACTGTATAAACTGTTGGAAGGGAGAAAAAAGATGAAAGATTTTGAGGGAGTGATTGTAGATGACCATACATGAAAGCCTTGTCACAGTGAGTCTGTCGGTCAAGCGTCGCTCTTTTGCTCCCTTTTTTTGAGATTGGACAGGTGTGACTGCCAAGGGAAGCAAGCATGTAAATGAGTGCTTGCCCAGTTCTGGTGGTTGAAATACTCGATTTTTCAGTCGAGACACTTGCACATTGAAAGTACCATCCATTCAGGGCAAAGGTTAAGGTCATGTGTTTTTTCATTTCACCATCTTCTTTGAGCTTTTTTTTTTTTTTGGTTGGTTTTCTTCATCACAATCAAGAATTCATCCTTACTTTCAGATTTTTTTCTGGTGTGTGTGTGGTCAAATATGACTCTGTGTGTCATTTAGTACTCTCCACTGAAATCATGAAGTCAAAATGCCTCGATGTGCATTCAGCAAACAACGTGGAGCTAACTGCCAAAGTAAGGGTCGTGTTCCGAGTCAAGAGAAGCTGATCAGCATGCTGCTTTCCTGCAAACTAACCTGGTGTGATCACAAAATGGTGAGGCAAGGGAAAGAACCAGCGCAAAAAACAACAACAAAAGTCTTGTTTTGACTCTTGAGGGAGAGAGTGGCGTTGTGTGACAAGGACTTGACACTGCTGAGAAGAAAGATGAAAATTTTGATGGCCTTGAATTGAAAGGCCTAGAACTGCAGTGAGAGGGATGGGGGAGGGGGGGGGGGGGGACAAGTTCCTGTTGAAGATGTGGTTTGTGCTACTGTGGGTTTAAGAGACCAAGATACTTCAGTTGAATGATGACTGTGTCCTTAATCAGAAGCTGTCACATAGGATTGACTGGTCACAATGGCGTTCTCAGCTACACACACAGTACTGTGAATCATAGCTGCAAGAGCCAGTATGGCTCGGGATTACTGTTTTGTGCAAAATGAATGATGACTTACCAGCAGTTGGGGTTGACTGCCCCTCATAATGAATGCGGTGAAGCAGTGTAGCATAAATTGCTGTTGCACAGTCTACACTCATCATAGTGGCATTCCTTTGGGGGAAAAAAAAGCAAACACACAAACAAATTTTTGAGTAAGGCATTCATGCACACACCACAGACACAGACACACACATTTCCAGAAGCACTGCACATAATCATGTTACAACAATTATGTACTGAAACATGCACACATACACAAATACCCATAAACGTTGTGTACACTTACGTACATACTCTCATTACACACACACACCTAACAAATGATAACTACACACATGCACATATAGAACTCACACTTGATTACAAAAGCTTGTACACACACACACGCACACAATGAACTATGGTACCACAATATATATGTTAAGGGAGTTAACATGTTTGAACACGATGCTAAACAGGAGTTGATAAGTTCAAAAGGTTTGGAAGTAACAAAAAGCCATCTGTAATACTGGATGTAAAAAAAACCAAAAAAACAGAAATTACCAAATATTTTGGCCTTTTCTTAAATGACAAATCACATCTTTTCTATAAGTACCAAGAAAAGACTTTGAAAGGATATTTTGTAGAGTAAAAAAAATGTGGGAAAAGATCAAAAGCAGTCACAATAACACACATTTTACATTTCTTTGCAGAAAAATTTCATTCTTAACCATGAATTTTGCTACATAACTCTGTCCCCCTGTGTTTTCCTTTAATGTTTCATGTCATATTTTCAGTCTGAAAGTGTCTGTGTTTTTGCTCTTTGTTGTATAACTGGCCCCAGAAAAATCATATACATGAATATTTGGAAAACGTGACAATCTTACGCATATGGAAACCTTGATTAAATCCTGTAAAATGCAAAATAATACATCGAATATACACACTTTTTCCATGTTTCTACCGCAAAAGATACTGTGTCATAATTGTCTCGAATGCTTCTGTATGGGAAACAGTGGTATACTTGAAACTATGGGAAACGCCCTGCAACCCAGAGTGTGTATAAATCATTTATAAAAGATGAGTTTTTAAGGATAAATTGTTCAAAAGTATTCCACGTTTTCTGCTTTACTGCAAAGTTAGCCATATTATAAGTTTTGTGGTTCATATTGTTTTGTAAACATTCATGTTTATCTGTTTGTTCATGATTCTTTCATATCTGAGGTATTTATGGGGTTCTCTTGTTGCTGGTTCTTTCCCTTATATTGGTTCGTTCTTCTCAACTCTGTCAGTTTTCATTCCCTTAGTTTGACTGGCTCTGCTCAGGTAAGTAGTTAGCCATGCAGTGTATCAGACAGTTGTGATTTTAATAGTTAGAGAAAGAAAGAGTCAAGTGTAGAAACGCAATCAATGTGTAAAACATTGGCTGTATCTGAAGCAAACCACCATATCTCCTGTTTGGAGGCTGACAAATATCTCTTGCGTTCATGAATTAGTTTTTCCTTCGGTTAGATTTCCTGTCTTTTTGATGTTGGTAAAGAATACATACAATGTCACGGAAAGTTTCCTTCTAAAGTGGAGATGAGGAGGAGGGTAAGGATAGAGGCTGAGAGAAACAAGTGGTTAGACCGAGACATTTTTATTGCTTTGTTATCATACATTTTTCTTTTAATTATTTCCTCGTTGCGAGACTGGGTTTTACAGACGGATGTTATGAACCACATGTGTAATTTGGAACCTTCTTTGACATGAAGTGATTGTTAGAACTTTGTTTTCTCCCTTTACATCCCCCTTGTTATGTCCAGGGCCCAAATGATTCTTTTTTTCAATAGAATTAAAGCTGGCTGTTCATGTTGTGCAACGAATTCCATTAAAAAAAACGAACCATGTTTTCGTATAATGTGATTTAGAAGAGGATTTTTTTTATGTGATATAGAACATGTTTTCTGCCTGTACATTGTTTTTTTTTTTTCTTAAACAAAGGCAACCATGATGTCATATGTACTGTTAACATTGTTTCATTGTCGTGTTAATTGTCTGCGAATATATCACATACCCTGCATGTCACCTCTCAGCGAAACATCTCACTCTTTCATGCTCACGTTTAACCACAATTGAAAGTACAGTTCAGGGACTTTTTCATTTTTCCAAACCACAAGTAATGAAACATGTCACCTTTTTTTTTAATTATTCTGTTTTGGAATGAAAATTGGATGTGACATTACATTCTTCATTTAATATAGAAAATGACCACACGTTTTTACCAAGAAACTGGTGGGTGCACAAAAGCCCACACTGACATATTTATTGAGAGCAAAGATTTGACAACACCTCCAGTAAAAGAAGTTTGTAGAGCATCAACATTGTTTTCAAAGTTTGACAGATTCTCTGTGTGTGTGTGTGTGTGTGTGTGTGTGTGTGTGTGCACGCGCATGAGAGAGAGAGAGAGAGAGTGTGTGTGAGAGAGAGAGAGGAGAGAGAGTGTGTGTGCGTGTGTGTGTGTGTGTGTGTGTGCTTCAGTTCAATGTGCATTCATTTATTTTGATGTGACTCAGTATGTATGTTTTTGTGCCTGTAGGGATGGGGAGAGAAAGAGAGGAGAGGACTGCGCGCTGCTCGCCCATGCATATGCACCTCTGTGTGTACATGCAGATGTGAGATATTACAAAAACCAAACCATCGTCGGCATGTCATCATCAATCAGTGTTTCTGTCACTAACTGCACATGTTGTACCTATTTGTTTCCAGATCTGTGAGATACAGGGTCAGCACAGTCTTCAGTCATTGTCAGTAATGAACGGCATGGAAAGACCCATTCTGTAGTTAGTATGGATCATGTCAATTATAATATTTTGTTTGTCTTGATTGTAACTTATGCTTGTTGAAAAGAAATAGATACTGAACAGTTTGTCATACCGATTGTACTACCAGTTGCCGAAGAAGACCATGTCATTTGTCACGTCATGTTGACTGCAAACAAAATGAGAGCAGAATGGAACAATTACTTTTACCCAAAATAAAGTTGACAGATGGTTTTTGCCATATGCAATTAAATGATTTCTTGAAATGTATAGCTGATGTGCGGACAAAAATCAAGGATTATTCTGTCATTGTGTAGAGTATTAGGTGTGGCCTGTTTGGTTTTTTTTTTTTTTTTTTTTTTGGGGGGGGGGTTATTTTTTTTTAGGGAGGGGGGGCATTCTGTCCTTGATAATTTGTAGATCAAGACATGAAAAACTAGGAAAAAGATTACATAAAGCAAAGGCATGCAAGGAAAATAAATATTTATGCAAATGCAAGTATGTACAGGGAAAACAGACATGGACAAATACTTAGAAAATGAACAGCTGTATAGATACAGACAGGGAAATAAATTTGTATACAAGTAATTACTGGGAAAAGAAATATTTAAACAAACATATAGGAACTATACACATTTTTACTTCTACATTAAGAAAAAAAAATGTTTACACAGGTACATCCAGGAAAAAATGAGCATTTTTATGAATACATGCAGGGAAAATAATTATACAAATACAGACAGTTCACACACACACACACACACACACACACACACACACACACACAAACACACAACATGCACACATGCCTGCGCGCGCACACATACACGCGCACACACACACACATGCGCCCACGCACACACATGTGCCCATGCCCACACATCACACACACACATGTACATCCACTATACACACACACACACACACACGCACACACATATACACGCACACACACACAAAATGGTAGGTAGGCACTCAAGGTCTGACCAGCGTGTTGGGCTAATGCGTAGGTCAGACATCCGCTGAGTCGTAGCCACGAGACCCTCTTCTTCAATAACTGTCTCATCTTTATTGTTAATTCATTTATCCATCAGCTTCAAATCATGCGTAGTGTGGTCTCAAAACTTAGCGGATGTGGTGTAACGTATATGGACTAGTCCGCACGCAGTGACACCTTCTTGATCATGTTGATGAAACTGAAACTGAAACATGCAGGGAAAGAAACATTTATACAAATATATACTGGGAAAAATAAACATTTATGCAAGTTTATGCCAGAAAAATAAACTATTCACATAATTATGTACAAGGAAAAATAATTGATACACAGACTAAGCGGCATTGTCTACATCCTATACAGAGCCGATGAGAATTTGTCAGACTAAGATTACAGTGTGAAAATGAAAGAAGATGTGAGATGAGATTCTAGTTTTTAGCTTCCTGTATTGTAGGAGTCTTCCATTTCCTATATGTTGTCCATATGATGATGATGAAGTGAAGGCAGTGAAGCGGCATGTATTCTGAAAAAGCAGAGAAAATCAGAGATCAGCAAACAGACAGAAGAAGAGTTGTTGTTTTTCAGAGATTAAAGGATAGTTGTTAGCAAAAAGATTCGTATGTATAAGAGAAGACGAATCTCAAGAACTTGTACATACATTAATATGCAAATCATCTTTTGGAGGAAATATTACCAATTTTGTTTGAGTGGTAAATATGTTTACCCAGTCTGCAGGTTTAATACAGCAGAGAAAGGTGGTGTTTTCTTCAAACCTGGAATTCAGGGGCCTCCTCCGTAAGGCTCTCTCTGCCTTCAGACTTGTTTGCTGCCATCTTGTTTTCTTTCCTTCAAAAGTGAAATCAAATTTATTCAGAAAACACTCAAAATGTTCTACAGATCTCAATATCTTATACTCATTCAGCCATTAACATTAAACGAAGAGAACCTATGTTTCAAAGGAAAGTGATTTGGTGGGGTTTAGAATATGGGCCCCTACACTCTTGGACTGCTATGTTTTCAGTCATGTCTGCTTATCTGTTTGTCAGCAGAATAAGTCAGAAACAGGGTGGAATCTCCATCAGATTCTGCAGTGGTGTTTTCTGGGCCATTGTCTGGCAGTAAAAAAACAATTTGATATCTTTTGGTAGAAAAGTTGCAAAATGTTGAAAGGAAAGTGTTTCGCTCACTAAAACTTGTTGAGCGGAAGGTATTAGTGTGCAGACCCTGGTGTACATTCCTCTCAAGAGCTTCATTCTGGTTTCATTGATGAAAAGTTTGGTTTCTTTTCACTTTTAGATGTTCCCTGATGCTGGCTGGTATAATGTATATGCATAAGTTGAGTGAAAGGAAAAAACACTTCATGCTCTATGGTTGTGTTGCATCCTGTTTATATGTACAGAATCATGAAAGTTGATGTTTCTGGTGTCAGAGCCATTACATGTAATTTGCACTGTGTTTGTGCTGTCTTTGGGTAGGTTACAGTCTTTCTCTGCACTGTTCTTCATGTGCTTGGCAAAGACGGTGAAACCTGCAAATGCTCATATATCCTTTTCGGGGGTTATAGCCAACTCTGTGTTTTTCTGTGGTTGTTGGGACATTGCTAGCTCTGTCATTAAGAGTCCCATGAGTAAAATCTACATTATGAGTGATTTTTCGTGCTGATTTTGTTACAAATTAAGCAATAACCAAAATCCAGATTAACTTTTTTTTTCTTATAGATCAACAGTCATCACTGATTGGTCCAAATCTGCTTGATTTAAGAATATTTGCTGTTAAAATAATATGAACGCTGACATGTGGACAGTTTTCTTAAGTACACGAATCGAAGAATTTGTTATTGATCCATTGAGCTAGCACAATATCAGTGTAATGGATGTCTGGTACTAAACATGCTGATTGGTTGACACCAGTTCATGAGACAAGCCTGTGTTGATTTGTAGTGAAGTGTTGGTCTGAGACCGATCCAAGGGAGAAAGGTTGATGGGAAGGGAGGGGTAACAATGGGAATGGGGAGGGGGATGGTTGTGAGGACAGGTGTTCTGTAACCAACACACTCCTCCCACCTCCATGGCAAATTTTCATTAAAAAAAAAATTTATGATGTCAACACCCTGAAGAGCACATTCTGGAAAGGAAAGAAAATCTACAAGAAGATTGATATTGAAGCATGTAAGAAAGATATCTTGGAAGCCATATAGTTGATATACCAAAAGCTCCCCGCCACCCCCTGCCAATTCCTTCTTAAAATATTCTTCAATTTCCTCCCACTACTTCCAACTACCCCCTTCCGCCTCCCAACCCCCACCTTCCTCCCCTGCCTCCACTTTACCTGTTCAACCGGGATGACTTTGGGGCGAGAGTATTTAGTACAGTAAACAAAAATATATTCAGCTGTGTGTGTGCGCGCACGCATACCTGCCTCTGCCACCATTCTTAACATCATCATCATCATCATCATCATCCGTTGAGCGGCCACAATCATCAGGTTGATTACTCTGCCGCTTTGGGGTTGACGCAAAAAAAAAAAACAACAAAAAAAAAAAATTCACACTCTCACTACACAACAGACAGTAATTTGAATAAAGCTAAAATAGCTATGCGTGGATCTGCTGGCAGGCTACCACGGTCACCCTGTAAGCCAGCCCTGGCTACACATAAGGTGCAGCCAAGCCCACTTAAAAAAAAAAAAAAAAAAAAAAAAAACACCTATATCCCTACTCTGGTTCCAACTCTTCCCCGTCAATGCACCGTTTGTCTTTTATTTGTGATAACCTTTTCAAAAATATACCTTCCTCTCACTTCTGGATCTGGATCTGGAACAATACGTCGCAGAAGCCAATCAACGGCTATAAACGCGACGGAATGGGGAGAGCGCAAAAATAGTTTAAAAAGCCACCACTTTGTCCTCACAATCTTCTACTGGGTTAAGGTTTCTGTGAGTAGCCACAACAGGTTTTCTACAGGTTAAAAAAAAGACAAAAAAAAGCTGGCTAAAATCTCTACTGCTGTCAGGATGCTAGTAGGCAGGCGATGTTGATCTGCCAAGTGCTGCTGTAAATGCACTGACAGAGCCTGCACTGACGATATCCTCCCCTAGATGATTCCAGTCCATCACTGTCCGCACGAAGAAGGAGTGGGTGTACTGACTTGTGTTACAGACAGGTAGTTTGAAGCCGCGAGTGTTACTGA
Source organism: Conus ventricosus (assembly GCA_018398815.1). Taxonomy (NCBI): domain Eukaryota; kingdom Metazoa; phylum Mollusca; class Gastropoda; order Neogastropoda; family Conidae; genus Conus; species Conus ventricosus. The sequence goes on along the minus strand of CM031598.1, from coordinate 46,316,197 downwards.
CCACACGGTGTTCTGTAATATTGAAGACTTCGAAGTCCTCATACTTGAGGGTCGTGTCCGTCTGCGGCCAGCACTCACAGGGGTCAGGAAGTTTTTGGGGGAATGGCGGGGATGAGACTTCCCGCTATCTTGAACATCAGGCCTAATCATGCCTGTCTGCGACGATCAGCCAGCGGGGGGAGATTCAAATCCCGCAGCATTCGGCTTACGCAACCTGGTTCCCTGGACCTATAATCCTTTGTGATGAAGCGTGCTGCCTGTCTCTGTACCCTCTCCAACTTCTCGATGTCCTGTTGGTAATATGGGTCCCACACTGTAGCTGCATACTCTAGTCTGGATCTCACCAGTGCGATGTATGCCAGGCGCCTGCACTCCTTTGGGCAATTCCGGAGATTTCGGCGTAGAAAGCCCACTGTTGATCCAGCTTTTCGAGCAATATTGGCAATGTGTTGACCCCATTTCAAATCATCTGAGATGAGTACTCCTAAGTACGGATTTTGCTGAACCTGTTTCAGGAAGACTCCATTGAGGCTGTACATATAGGTAGACTTGCTCCGGGAGGACAGGATGTAACATTTCTGTGCGTTGAAGCGCATCCCCCATCTCTTGGCCCAGTCCTCAAGGTGTCTCAGGTCTTCCTGCAAGGTGATGTGGTCCTGAAGGCTGTTGATGTTGCGGTACAGTAGGCAATCGTCAGCGAAGAGTCGTACTTTTGACTTCACTGCTTCCGGTAGGTCATTGATGTGGCACAGAAAGAGTAGTGGCCCCAACACTGTTCCCTGAGGGACACCGGAGTCGACAGCTACCTCTCCTGATGCCTCTCCCTATAGCACCACTCGCATCCTCCTTTTCGTCAAAAAGTCGGTGAGCCATTTAAGAATCGGTCCTCGTACTCCATAATGATCGAGTTTGTGAAGTAGCTGTTTGTGAGGTACCGTGTCAAAGGCTTTACTGAAGTCCAGTATCACCACATCGGTTTGCTTCCCGGCATCGAAGGACTCGAAGAGATCATGCATTGTGGTAATCAGTTGCGTCTCACAGGAGTAGCTGGATCTGAAGCCGTGGTTTCTGTCTGTCAGTATGTTGTGCCTCTCCATATGGTTCCGAAGGTGACGACAGATGATATGCTCCAGGAGTTTGCAGGCTACTGAAGTTAGAGAAACTGGCCTGTAATTTTCTGCCTTGTTTCTATCTCCTTTCTTGAAAACTGCTGATATGTTTGCTGTCAGCCAATCCTCTGGTAACTGGCCCGTACGTATGGAACGCCTGTAAATGCAGGTCAAGGCAAGAGCGATGGCATCGGCGCAGGTCTTAAGGATCCTGTTTGGTATTCCATCCGGTCCACCTGCTTTTGCTGGATTCAAGTTCTTCAGCAGCTTGGCTGCTCTGTTTGTGTTGATGATGAGCTCATCCAGAGTTGGAAAGGGCGCCCCATTCATCTTCGGAAGTGGTGTGCCGTCATCTGGTGTGAAGACGGATTTAAACTGATCCAACAAGATCTGTGCCTTGGTCGCGCCATCACTCTGGAGGGTCGTGCCTTTCTTCAATGGTGCCACACCAGTGCTGTCTTGGCGTCTAGACTTGACGTAGTTCCAGAAGGGCTTCGTGTTGTTATTCCGGAGTCCTTCTTCTATTGTGTTGTTTACGTACTCCCACTCTTTTGCTCTCATTTGTCTCCTGCAATCTTTTTGGAAAAATCTGTAGTTCTCCCATCTTCCGGTCTTCTTTGCCTGCTTATACAGTCTTTTCTTCTTTCTGAGCAGGCGTTTGACCTCTTTGTTGATCCATGGGTAGCGGTGGTTTCTCCGTTGTATGTATGAGGGGACATTTTCTTCCAGAGCTGAGAGCAGCGATGTCTTGAAGTCAGTCCACATGTCGTCTATGCCGGCTCCTTCCTCGTCCATTTTTTCAATCCTCTCTGTGATACGCCCTATCCCTGCATTCAGATTTTCCCAATTTGCTCAAGGGTACAAGTAGCGACGTCTAGGTTTTTTTTGTTTTTTTTTTGCTGTCCCAACCTCTGCGCTACCTCAGAGGCAGTGCACCCACGCCGCTCATTCCGACACCCCGTCCACAGCCATAGCCCGGCCGGCCCCGCCGCAGCCCCGGCACCAGCAATCCACAGGGAGCAGTCAATGTCAGGTCGTCATGAGGCAACCCACCGGAGGAGACACTGCACTGCTGCCGAGTCACTTCGGTGGTGTTCAGTGGCGCCTGTTCTGATCTAACATACGCAGGACACCACCTACTAAGCCCCTACTAACGACAATAATTGCTTAGTCACGGAGCTGGCGTGAGTGAGCTCTCCCTCCGGAGGGCGCCACCACGTCCGTCCAACGACAGCCCCCATGGACTCGCCGATACCGGTGACCCCGACGGAACCAAACCAAGACCACAGACGCGGAGAGGACATCGAAACTGAGGTCACCATGAGAGCAGGGCATGAAGGGCCACAGAATTTGAGACTTTTTTATGCTGATCAATGGGAATGAGGATGATTAAGATGATGCTACGGATTTCCATTTCGGTCTGAGACTACATGACAGGGCTGTACTCTACGCTTCCTTTCATAATATATCCTGGCGTCAACCAGGCCCGAGAGATACAGGCACCTGCAGTGTTGGTCAGGAAATTTGAGCAACACTCTCAGAAACGCATCCATTAAGTGGATGAAACTCGACTGTGTGGTCCCAGTCTTCCCAACTGAGTCCGCAGCAAACTCAACTCTGGGTAGGAGCCGGTCGGGGCAGAAAAACCCACATGACTCTGATGGGATTCGAACCCACGACCTCCCAGCCGGGAGTCCGCGACGCTAACCACTTCGCCACGGTGGCTGGTGCGACGTCTAGGTTTGTTCTTCACTTGCTGTGGCTGGGTAACAAAATCCGTCACTACTGCCTCATGGTCTGATATTCCTGGGACTGAAGCAGTGCTCTTCAGGAGGGATGGGTTTGTCGTGAAGACAAGGTCCAGTGTGTTGTTTTCCCGCGTGGGCTCGTCATGTACTTGTGTAAGCTGTGCCGCTGCCGTCAAGTCTATCAGGTCCTGTTGGATCTGGCGATCTGGGGCTCCTGGGTTCACAGTAGCTGTGTTCCAATTGATGTCCGGACAGTTAAAGTCACCTGCAAGCAGGATCTGCTTCTGTTTGGAGTTTCCGGCGACCTTCTGTAATGTCCGATCTAGTTCCATCAAGTCACTGCTAGAGCGTTGTGGCATGTAGAAGCACCCAACTAACAACTCTTTACTCTGTTGGGGTTTGATTTTTGCCCAGACCATCTCACAAGTTCCTTTTAGTTCAGGTACGGCTGATGAGGTTAAGCTTTTGTGTACAAGGATGAATAAGCCTCCGGCTAGTGTTGCCCTGTCCTCCCTATATGGTTCATAGTCTACTGGGAAGACCTTGGACAGAGACCCCCAGTTGATATCCGCCGATCCAACTGATTTGTATCTTATCCATACATATCCAACACAATGCGTGTTTTGTTCTCTTTTTGTTGAATACACAGAAAACCTATGAAACTTTGTTCTTTTAAAGACAAGAGTGTATAGAGGGAGGTCAGCCTAGTACAGACCACAAAAAAAAAAATCTTAAAATGAACAAATGCTTAAAGGTGCGAATCTTCACTCGGAGGTCAGTCTAGTACAGACAGGCAGAAAATTGTTCCGAGGGAGGGGGGGGGGAGGGAGGGGGGGGGGACGGTTTGTAAAAGGAGGGGGTCCGTTTTGAGAGGAAATCTGATAGAGACGAAGAGAGAAAAAAAAAAACGTTCAGAAGATATGTCTACAAGGGAGGGAATCTTTGTTGGTAGGTAAATCTAGTAGAAACATAGATTAAAAAAAAAAAAATGATGTTCCAGAGAAAGTCTTGAATGAAAGGGAACCTTTATGGGGAGTTTCTTCCAAAGTGAGGCCACTGCAGGCGGAAACTGAAACAAATTTGAAGAATAATTCTGAGCGAGTCCGCCCAAAACAAGGACAAACAAATTGCAAGACAAAACACGACGCGTTTTGACCTCACGGGTCTTTTTTCAGGCAAGATAAACAACATTCAGGACAATGAAAACGAAGAATGAGCGGTCACTTGAAACACCCATCTTGCGCCGAATATGAGAAGATAAGTGACTACTTGTTCCTCGGTTTCATTGTCCTGAACGTTGTGTTATCATGCCTGAACGTTGTGTATCATGCCTGAACGTTGTGTACCATGCCTGAACGTTGTGTATCATGCCTGAACGTTGTGTATCATGTCCTGAACGTTGTGTATCATGCCTGAAGAAGACCTCAGAGATCGAAGCGCGTCGTGTTTTGTCTTGTATCTTGTTCGTCCTTGCTTTTGGCGGACTCACTAAGAATTATTGTTATAATCATAACTTCATTAGGAGGTCCATTAAGTGGAGACGAAGAGAAGAATGTGCGCGGGGGGGGGGGGGAGAGTCTCTCGAGGGAGGACATGTTTCTTGCGAGATAAACTATAGTCGAGACAAAGGAGAAAAAAAAAAGTCGGGGAAAAACGCAAGTCTGTTATGGGAGGGAATGTCTGTCTGGAGGAAGATCTAATAGAGACGAGGAGAAAAGTTTTCAAAGGGGGTGTGGGGGGGGGGGGGGGGGCTTTAAAGGGGTAGAGTAATCTTCTTGGGAAGGGGGAGGGGATCTAGTAAAGACATAAGCAAAAATGGAAAAGAAAAAATTTAATCTTTAAATGGAGGGAATATTTAAAGGGGGAAAAAAATCTGCCAGAGACAAAGAGAGAAAAAAAAAGTTTGCGAAGAGATTAAAAAAAAGAAAGAAAGAAACAACTGAAGGGAGGTAATCATTGTTGGAAGATGAATCTAGTTGAGACGATGAGAACAAATTACGTGAAGGGGAAAAGAAAAGACTTAAAAGGGAGGGAATCTTTGTTGGGAAGTAAATTTAGGTAACTCTAGTAGAGACAAATAGAAAAGTGCTTTTTTATATTATAGAATTTTTTTAATGTGTATTTATTTTGTCTTTTCTTTTAATAGATTAAGTCATTCTTGGGAGGTTTTAACTGTGCCTCTGTGTGTTCATGGCGTAGATGAAATAGTATGTCTCAACTCACCCTAGTCGCCAGAAATCCTTGTATTGTTTACAACGTAATTTTGATTCCTAATTGTGTTTTTAGACATTGATTAGTAGTGCGCATGTTAGCTTCAGTTAATGCAGAAGGTTGCTTAGTTATCTGAATATTACAGATTTATCAGCGATTTTGTACACTCATTTTTTCATGTCTATTTCAAACACATGTATATCGATGGAACTAGAAGGTATTCACATGTGTGTATGTGTTTGTATGTGTGTGCGAATGTATAAATGTATGTATATGTGCAGTTCCCTCGCAGATTTGTACGTTTATGAGCGTGTATATGTATGTATTACTGTGCATGTATGCGTCTGTATGTGTGTGTGTTTACATGTACACCATTGTTCTACTTGTAAGATATACACATAACTCGTGTTCATCTGAAAAGAAGCAGAAAATAAATGGACCGATATTTTGTAACCTACAATCAACCATCTCATTTTGATCAAAATTGTTGCTGTTAAATAATCATGAATGTGTTTTTCCTTACATGATGTTGATCGTTATTGATTCATTAAACAGAAAGAATAGAAAAGTGATTTCTTGTTTGCATATGTCTCTTTGTTTACCCTGCTGTTTCATGTGCCCGGCTGTTTAGTATTTATACACTGGATGATATTGATGCTTTAGGGGATATCTTTAATCTCGTCCTTCTCGACTGGCTCATATCAGTGGGTTGTGCTGATCTCTTAGCTGTTGAATTATGCATTAAATAGTGTGTGTAAGTGCGTGTTTGTGCATACACCCATTCAACCAGGTGTGTGCGCAGGTGTGTGTGTGTGTGTGGAAGATTACACACACACACACACACACACACACACACACACACACACACACACACATATATATATATATATATAATATATATATATATATATATATATATATATATATATATATATATATATACACATACATGTATGTGTGTTGAATTATGCACTTAATAGTGTAAGTGCGTGTTTGTGCGTTTACCTGTTCAACCATACGTGTATGCAGGTGTATGTGTGTGTGTGTGTGTGTGTGCGTGTGCGTGTGCGTGCGTGTTATATTTTGGCTGGCTCGGTGATACTCGAGACTTGCATGGGAAAAGAGTTTTCTACAGGGACTATGCTTAGTTCAGTTTTAAACGTCAACATTGATTAATTAAGATCATTCATTGTGCTGATCATTTGAACAACACACGGGAAGCTTATCGGGAGGGTAATGTGTGTATGGGAGTGGGGGTGGGGTTAGAGGGTTTGACAGGGAGGTAAGGAGAGGGGTCCCCCAACACTCCCTCTCCCCATGTTTTTCTCTGAAAGGAGCATGCGCATTCCCAGGTACAGAGGAGGAAGGAGAGAGGAGGGCCGGGTTTTATTCATTCGTTTCTTTGTTTAGTTACGTAATCGAGAAGATACTGCTGACGATTTTTTTTTTAAGGAGCGTTCATAATTCACGCCCTGACACGTGCGGACGCGCACGTGCGCTTGGTTTTCGCAAGCCAACTGTTTCGCAAGCGTACCTGGTGTGGTCACGCCCAGACCCACACATCTGTGTCAAACATGGTGAAAGAGGAGCGTCATGCATGGTTGACAGCGGTCTTGGTGTAGCAGAGCGTGCATGATACACAGGTGTGTGTGTGTATGTGTGTGTGTGTGTGTGTGTGTGGTCGGACACCTGTGAAGCGAAAGCTGGGGGCAGGTGCGAACTCACAGACCGTCTTGACCCACCTGCAGTTAGGAAATTGTTCACTTTGGGTGTGGTTTAAGGGATCAACGTTTAGAAAACGACTGATCAAAGAAAGCAGAAAATAATGAAAAGAACCATGCCAGGATAGTGAAGAGGAATGTTGATTAAAGAAAGAAAAATCATGCACAAGACACTGTGTCATTGAATCTTTATTAGTTTCAAAGTGAGATGACTGCAGGCGGAAATTGAAACAAATTTTAAAGAGAAATTGCAATTATACCGCCGGCCGAAAGAGACGAACAAATTGAATTTGTCTCGTCATTTGTTTGTCCCTTTTGTCCAGTGGATTAATCATAATTTGTCTTTGAATTTTGAACCTTTATTATTCAACTTGAGGGGGGAGGGGTGGGGTAAACTGACATCCACATCAGCCCATTTACTGAGGAAGTTAGCTTTTGTGGTTTAGATATGATCTTAGCCTTTAGTCATCATCTCACAATATCTTAGATGAGACACATTCTCGTAATGAACGTCGAACACTACCAGCCAAGCTAAGACCGTCGGGTTTCTTCCCTCGAGTAGTCTACAGGTAGGGTCGGTGAACATCAAGGACAGAGATTACAGAACTGTTGTGCAACCGCTACTAGTGTATGCCTCGACAATCGGGACCCCTTAACAGCTGAAGACAGTAGCAAAATAGCAGGTGTACTGCTCGTCTGATGGTGGATCGCCATCTCCGATACCCCCCCCCCCCCCCCCCCCCCCCCCCCCCCCTTCCCTCCACACCCCAAACGTTTCCGTAGAACCATCGTTCACTGTGGAAAGCCTCAGATCCCGGGTGTACACCAGTCCAAGCCATCCCATACATTTCTATCCACCCCCACCCCCACTTCGCCCCGTCCTTTTTCTCTGCCCATCCTCACTAACTGTGGTTGATCATTCGGGCAACGGCTTTGTCCCTTCCCCCAGTTCAACGATCACTTGGACCCCCCGCAAAAACCAGTGTCAAACCATTAGTATGAGGATGAAGGTTATTCTATGACAGAAGAACACTTTTTACGGTGAAAGGT
>CM031598.1:46295858-46305858 GCA_018398815.1 Conus ventricosus | reverse complement strand
TGGAAATCGTTGTTAGTGAATACCCCCAAAACAAAAACCCGGGAAAGCCCCCAAAAAAACACGTGCAGCCAACCCGCACGTGCAAACAACCGCAAACGGGAGCCCACACGCCATATAACATCGGCGGTGGGCAAACCAAAAAACCATCCTGATGACAGCGCAACGCGCTCGAAACAAATTTGTAGATTCTTTTTTAAAAAACCTATTTAACAAATGTTGCTCCCCAAGGGGTCGGCACTTTCAAAATCATTTTGGGTATTTAACCACACTAATATATATATATACTGAACAACATTAAAAAAAGCACCGCTTGCAAAAGAACCAGGACAACGTTGGTAGTACAGAATTATTTAATGAAAGTAAGCATATTTGATTACGCATCCATTTTTCAATTAAACAAAATGTCTGTTCTTGACAGAATGGCCGAATTCATCTGAAATTAGCTGTTGACTTCACTAGGGTCCCTGTCAAAAAGTACACCACGACGAGCATGTCTGTCCGCGAGCTTCTAATACCGAGTGGGTCCGCCATTTGCCCCGATGCACGCTTGGCAGCACCTCCTCATGGAGTAGACAAGGTTGTGCAAGAACGCCTGTGGCAGTCCATCCCACTCCTCGGTCAGTGCGCGCCAAAAATTTGATCGAGAGTCTGTGGACGTCTTCCACGGGCCACAAGACGCCCCAGCTCATCCCAGACGTTGTTCAATGGGAGCCATGTCAGGGGACAGAGATGGCCAGGGCAACACGGCAATGTTGTTCACCTGGAGAACGCAGCGGTGGCTCTTGCGGTGTAAGGTCGTGCATTATAATGCTGGAAGAACTGCAGCTCCGGGTGCTGGCCAAACAGTGGGACGACGTGGTTCTGCAGCACCTGCTGGTACGTGTTGGCATTCACATGGTTGTCAAAAAAGTACAGAGGTGTCCGGTTAGTCATGACTGAATGCCCCCCAAACCATCAGACTGCACCTCCCATCTATCGGCTTCAAACACGCAGCAGTTGGCGTAGCGTTCCCCGACACGCCTCCAGACTCTCATTTCTCCCGTCAGCATGAGATAACGCGAAGCGACTTTCGTCAGAGAACAGCACAGCTCTCCACTGACGTCGTGTCCATGGCAGATGCTGGTTGGCCCACTGCAGGCGTTGCTGACGGTGGTTCTACGGGTGAGGACTGGGCCAACATGAGGGCGTCTTGCATTGAGCCCTGATTCTTGCAATCGACGTCGAACGGTTTGTCCAGACACTGGACCCCGTCGACCAACCACCTGGTGACATGTTTCTGCTGCTGTAAGGAATCGATTACGAAGATGAAGCTGTCGAATGTATCGATCCTGCGCTGGTTGTGGTAACACGAGGTTGGCCCGTTCGGCGCCGATCAGTGGTGGAACCAGTCGCTGCCAAACGTTGTGATAGCCTTACAATTGTAGAGTGACTGCAGTTCAGTTGTCTGGCTGTCTCTCTCGATGACATACCGACCATCAACATTCCAATGGCTCGCTCGCGTTCTTGCATGGACAGTCGCGGCATTGTTTTCGGACCACTTCGCCTGGTCGAATGACAACTGATACCGTTTTCCAGTCGGCATGACTTCAAACTCACCATTTGAGACAAAGAAAACAGATGAGCTACGTTCAGTCTCGGCCCCAGTGGCAAAAAAAGTGTTTTGGGCGAGTTGCACGTGGGCGTCACACGAATGTCGGCAAGCGCGGAGAAAACCGAGGCAGTGTGAATCTGTGTCCCTTAAAAATTGTGTTAACATACCAAATCCAAATACACATTTTTTCCAAATGGGAAATCGGCAAATCAAAACGGTGCGTTTTTAATGTTGTTCAGTATATATACCGACCATCAACAGCCCTCCCCATCAAATTTAATCCTAAAGACCCTAATGGTTTTTTCAAATGTTCAACAAATGTATTATTTGCAGAGAGCACGCCTTGGAATCCACCAATTTCATTAGCCACCGGACCAAAGAAACATTTACTGTAAGACACCATATTGACTGTCAAACCAATAACATCATTTATCTCTTGTTCTGCGAAACTCTGTCAGAATTCTCAATACATTGGTTGAAACAAAAAATTCACTCAGAAAACGTTTCTATCTGCATAGATCTCACATCAAGAACAACATCGGGACTCTAGTCACGCAACATTTCAACCTGCCAACCACACCTAGCTAACATGAAATGCATGGTGATAGAAAAAGTTTTTTCAGACAGCCACACGCACAGAATTTGTAGGGAAAAATTCTGGATAAGCAAATTGAAAACTCTCCATCCTTTCGGACTCAACTCACAACAATAACTGTTCATGTTCTACGCCGCTTGACTCCTTTGCCTCCCTCTACCGAAATTCCCCCCCCCCCCCTTTTTTTTTTACCCCCCCCCCCCCCACACACACACACACACTCACACACACACACACACACACACACACACACACACACACATACACACACACACTCTAACTCACTCACACTCACTCACACTAACACACTCTCATATACGCACACACTCCCACACGTACGTGACGCGCGCACGCTTTTACACACACTTACTCAGCCCCTCTTCCTCTACCTTAACGTCCCTTTGCTCCCTTCCAATTGAAAAAATTGCCTTGTACGTGCAAACCTTTTCCTTTTTAGTTTCTTGTTTTAAGACAGTGAATTTTATTCACGCTCTTTTTATGTACAAATGTTGTGTGACTCGCCGGCCAGTCAATTCACCACTGAGGAAGGCATTAAAGCCGAAAATTTTGGAAATCTTTTTATCTTGTCTGTTGTGGTTTTTAAACTGTCTGTTTTATATATATATATTATATATATATATATATATATTATATATATATATTATATATATATAATCGTTCGATTTTTCAAAGACATGAAAAGTAAACTTGGCACGGTAATGAATCAGATATCTGGGGGAAGAGAGGGTGGTTAAGGGGTCACCTTTTGCTAGCTAGCGGTTTCATCGCGTATTTTAAAGGCATTCATTACTTTCTGTTGATTTGATTGGATTAGCTCTTCATCTTTCGCTAGTTAGTGTTTTGTAGCGCATCTCGAAGGCATTCTTCTCTTCCTGTTGATCTCATTGGCTCTTTACCTGCTTGCTGTTCATGGGTTGACTGTCAGTTCGCCACACGTCGTAGCTGACAGCGTCAAACAGAGTTTGAAGTGCTCATACCGTGGTTCGTGCGGGGCGAAGCCCACATATAGCTACAAGCACGCAGTGTGGGTCGACCTCTCTGAACAGTGAACAATGACAAACTGGTACATGTGGCGGCTTGACAGGAGAGCCTAGCCAGCTGAACACGTCTGTGGTGACACAGGGTGTCTGTGGTGTCTGTGGTATAGTCACCTGCGCGAATGGACAGAACTCCAAGAGAAGTGAATTGTAGACATTCAAATGGAAATACTTGTCCTCTTCCCCATCCATCTTTGGTTAGATAAGGGCTCCCATAGCGAATTTCTTGGCAGAAATTATCATTACATGCAATAAATGTAAAAAGGTTTGGAAAATTAAAGAAAATTAAACAAAGAGCAAATTAAACAACTTCGCTGAATTAATGCGTAAATAAAGCTACTTAAGTAGGCTAACGCGCGACCAAGACGAAGGCGTTTTAAGAATCGTGGCCTAAGCTATTGTTGAAGTGTGTGTGTGTGTGTGTGTGTGTGTGTGTGTGTGTGTGTGAGCGTGTGCGTGCGTATATGAGAGAGAGAGAGAGAGAGCGTATATGTGCGCGCGCGCGCACGCCCGCGTGTGCAGGCGTTGTGTCTGTGAGTGTGTTTGCCTGTTCACGCTTAAAACGACGGCCCAGCGCTGTAGTCGGGTTCAGGGGCACAAAACAAGCAAAATAAATTATAAGCGAATGAACAGATGGTATTCACTGTATCATGCGTGGCCAACAGCTCGTGTGACATGAATGACCTTTTCACACTGTCAATGAGACGGACACGAGTGGCGAGCGGCTGTATTGAAATCAGCTGCTGTGAAGCCTTTGGGCACAAGAATGTCAACAGGAGGAACAAAGCACTCCCTTCCCTCAAACTACTAAGAAAACAAGCAGCCAACTTCTTGACCTCCAAGTCTTTGTTCCCTGGTTGAAGAAACACGCTATTAGCTTGCGAGGTCAAGCACGAGAGAGAGAGAGAGAGAGAGAGAGAAGAGAGAGAGAGAGAGAGAGAGAGAGTATACAAAGTAGGTTAGTGTGGACAGCATTAATTGTCACGCTGTCAGAACGAAACCTTAGGACGATTCCGATGGGATGGTCTATGGACACAAAGTGAACTGCATGCTTCTCCTCCGACCCCCTTCCTCTACTCCCCCTTCTCCAGCCCCTCTCTCCCCTCCTCACAACAAACAGGGAGAAGGGGAGGGGTAGGAGACGGGCACGCATGTTCCACTTAAAAGAAATTCACTCCAAGGTATTCTCGAAAGGTTTTTGTTCTCACTGGGTGACAAAATACTATCATGATTGTTTGGGTTGATTCATGTTACCAGTGTCTTTTCTTCACTGCTCTCATCATTCTTCATGGGCTCACTTCATTTCTTCCCTTTTTTCGTTTTGAAAACATTCATTTTTTGTATCATGTATGATTTTTTTTTGTCTTTTAATTTCACAAGTCGTCAGAGGGGTCTTGCATCGTTGGATAAAACAGGCACCACTGAAGACCATGCACTGAGGTCACTCAACAGCGTAGTAAATGATGGATCGCTTGTCAACGTGAAAATATCCTGTGTGAATCTTAGAGAGAGAGAGAGAGTGTGTGTGTGTGTGTGTGTGTGTGTGTGTGTGTGTGTGTGTGTGTGTGTGTGTGTGTGTGTGTGTGTGTGTATACCGTTTCTTGCTTATTCACTGTACGTTTAATACTACCTTCTTTAAAATAAGGAAGAAAAAAGGAGTTTAAAAAAAAACGTATAGATAGATAGATAGATAGAGAGACAGACGGATAGATAGCTAAACAGACAGATAAACAGACAGAGAGACAGATAGATACATAGATAGATAGACGGACAGATAGATGGATAGTCAGACTGGCAGACAGAGAAATAAGCAAACAAGTTGTATTGTCAGCATGTTTATGTGTCTCAAGTTTCCATCAACACTGTTAAAAGTTCAACATAAACAGGTTTTGCCTCTTCAAACTTACAATGATAGATGCCCAGACAGAGAGAGAGAGAGAGAGAAGAGAGAGAGAGAGAGAGAGAGGAGAGAGAGAGAGAGAGAGAGGAGAAAGAGAGAGAGAGAGAGAGAGAGAGAGACAGACAGACAGACAGACAGATATATAGACAGACAGGGAATAAGCAAACAAGTTATATCGCCAAAGCGTTTATGAATCTCAAGTTTCCATCAACACAATTCAACGTTCAACATACGCGGATTTTGCCACTTAGAACTGACTATGACCAGTGCCGCCTTACACTGAAGTCTCCAGCGCAGTTCTGAAAAAGGTCCGACGAAAAAAAAAAAATTCCCTTGCTGCCTAATCACGTCATCATTTTCATACATCTGAACATGAATGTTGATTGAAACTATACTGTTCAACAATGAAACGCGAGAGGGCGAGAAAAAGATGAAAACTATTAATTTAGTATGGAGGAATAGACAGATAAATAGACAGACACGGACAGACAGATAAATAGACAGACACGGACAGACAGATAAATAGACAGACACGGACAGACAGATAAATAGACAGACACGGACAGACAGATAAATAGACAGACACGGACAGATAGATAAATAGACAGACACGGACAGATAGATAAATAGACAGACACGGACAGACAGATAAATAGACAGACACGGACAGATAGATAAATAGACAGACACAGACAGATAGATAAATAGATAGATAGAGACAGAGAGAGAAAGAGTGATTGATTGATTGATTGACTGATCGATCGACAGGCAGGCAGGCAGGCAGGCAGGCAGGCAGGCAGACAGACAGACAGGCAAACAAAGAGAGACAGACAGACAGAAAGACAGACAGACAGACAGGCAGAAAAACAGGCAGATTGACAAGTGGATAGATGAGCAGACAAGCCGTATCATAAAAGCACTTGTGAGTCTTAAGTTTCCATCAACACAATTGAAAGTCAATTGTAACCAGACTTAGCCCTTTGGAGCTTACAAAGACCAGGTCCACTTTGCAGTGAAGGAGTCCAGTTTAGCTCTGCTTATGATCTGCGAAAAACGTTACCCTGCTATCGAGTTGTTGTTTCCAGACATCTCGCTGTGAATTTCTTTTAAAACTATGCTGTTAAAAGAGAAAACAAACAAACAAACAAAAATCAAATAAGTTTTAGTAGAAATGACAGTGTGTTAAAAAAAAAAAAAACGCAAGCTTTGTTCTCGTTTGAATAAATTCCAAGTTTTCTCTTTCATCGCAAAAGAAAAAACTGCAATACAAACGACACTGTTTAAAAAAACAAACAAACACGCGAGCTTTGTTCTCGTTTGAATTAGTTCAAGTTTCTTTTTTCTTTTTTGTTGTATTTTTAGATTTAAAAAAAAAAAGTAGAAGTACAACAGATTTCTAATCCTTTTGCCAACTCGTGCTGGGGCTTTGACGGTTTACCACTACTTAGTTCTGTTCAAAAAGTTCTGTATCATGTAATTGACCCAGAACAGAAGTCAGTTGCTGGATATAATTTCAGTGACATTGCTGCTTTTGTTTGTTTGTTTCCTTGTTTGTTTTTGCAGTTTGTTTATTTTTTAAGAGTATACTTACAAATCATTAGTTGGTCAGGTTAATTTACCAGCCTTGACGGAAACGATGCAAAACTTCTTTCCGAAGCCTTCCGAAATTGGTACGCATGATCCCGACACAAGGATGCGGGATGTGCACGCATGCATGCGACGCGCGCGCGCGCACACACACACGCGCACGCACGCACGCACGCACGCACGCACGCACGCACGCCCGTCCGCACGCACGCACACACACACACATACACACACACACACACACACACACACACACACACACACACACAAGCGCTCGCGCGTGCCTGCCACTCAATTAGTTAACCAGTATGTAGAAAAGGAACGTGAAGATCTGGAACATTCCGGGTGGCAAGCCATGTTTGTCAGAAGAGGGGTGTTAGCATGAAGGAACGTTAATTCCTCTTACACACTCAAATGTTAACTTTGGCGTCACAAAATCTCGCCAAGCTGGGTGTTTTGAGGTGGCTTGTGTGTGTGTGTGTGTGTGTGTGTGTGTGTGTGTGTGTGTGTGTGTGTGTGTGTGTGTGTGTGTGTACGTGTGTGTGCGTGTGTATGTCTGTGTCTGTAGATGTGTTCCCCCCTCTCTCTCTCCCTCTCTGTCTGTCTTTCAGTTTCGTTTCCAGACATTTTACTGTAACACACACACACGCACGCACGCACGCACGCACGCACGCACGCACGCACGCACGCACGCACGCACACACACACACACACACACACACACACACACACACACACACACACACACACACACACACACACACATACTCGAAAGGCAGCGTTGATGCAGATTTGATGGGCCTTCGATAATACACGCTTCAGACAGATTCTTTGCATCTCGTACAAAAAAAAACATAACACAATTGACTATGTGAAGCATCAAGCCAACAGAGGCAAGAACCACTCCTCGTATGTATCAAGGGCCGAAGACTCTCCTGGGAAAGGCGTATCTCGCCGTGACTCCCTGCTTGGGACCCGGTCTACAAATTACAGTAAAGGATGGTCGCCCCAGAACGACTCCTAACTGGACGACCTGAAGGACTGGGATGATTATAACAGCTCCACCTTTCCGCGCAGGAATGGGGACAGACTGTACTGGGGGATCCCTGAGTTCGTTAGTTGATTGCCTCCTCGCTTCTACGGTCTATTGCAATGAGAGGATAACAATGGGGGTGGGTTTTTTTTAAATTTTAAATCTTTGTTTGTCCCTTCGGAGTGCTTCAGGGAATTCCATTAATTTTAGTAATGAGCACCCATCTCTTTTAGTAATGAGCACCCATCTCTTTTAGTAATGAGCACCCATCTCTTTAGAAATCTTAGTTTATCTTTTAAGGCTTCTCTCCTCCACGTCGTCTACCCTGTCAGTTTCATTCCTTTTTTTCATCCCTACCCCCACCCCCACCCCTTCCGAGAATGTTTTTAAATCGCCGACACTGTATATGTTGGCATTGTTTGGTCTCTCTCTCTCTCCTCTCCACTTTCTTCTCTCACATTGCTGTTGAGCTATTTGCTGCTTGTATATCTATCTGCTAGGGTGATTTCATTTCACGCTCGTCATATCTGCATTAAGTCATTTGTATTTTGTGCGTAAAACAGCTTGACCGATCCGAAATATGCTAGTGTGTCAAAGCGAGCAGTGCAAACCACGGCAGCGAAAAAAATGAAACAGAAATAAACAAACATTAACGACAACAAACATATGAATAAAGTCCCCGAGTGATGACACTTCTAGCAGAATACGCTGCTTCACTGAAACCGTGGATCAAGAAGGGAGAAGACAGGTATTTCGCCTCGCTTTCCCACTATTCGATGTCGTCAAGAGTCCTGTTTGCCCGAGCTGGTCACAAACATATCCGGGCACCATTCACTGTGCATCACGAGAGACTTGTTCCACTGACTGGGCTGTCCTCTCAGGTTACCACGTATGCCTTCTTGTTATCGCCCGCTGTTTAGCGAGGGCAGCCCACTGCCTTCACCCACTCTCGCTCCGTGTTTTAACCACCATGTGTATTTTTCAAATGCCATCTTTAATACCATCAGCGGCAAAGTGTAGAGAAGGGACAGCCAACCCGTGATCAGGTTGTAAACAGAGAGCCAAAAAGATAAAGGGAAGTGGTGAATACCTTTGAACAGAGAGCCAAAAAGATAAAAGGAAGTGGTGAATACCTTTGATATATTCAATGGATCTCTTACTAGCTACACGCGACGACACTTATCCTCTCCCTTCTTGATTTTTTGTTGTAACCAACACCGAAACAAATTTCCCCTTGACCACTACAATGGACGAATCTTCATCTCGGAGAAAGCGATCTTGCCGGCGCTCCAGGTGTCATCTCCATACAGCCACATGATCCCATTGGGTCCCCGCACGTTGGGGGCGTTCAGGTCGCTGATCCGACATCCGGCGTACCACCACGCAGAGTTGTAGTTCTTGGCGCAGTTTCCTTCGGACCAGTCGTCGTTGTCCTTATCCCAGGTGGAGAACGGTTTCTTGTGCACCACCAGGCTGTCCCATGAGTGAACAGAAAGATGGGGGGAAAAATCTACCTGTATGAAATGGCGCAGAGGCGCAATGGCAACAAGATTAATACATGTATCATTTCCTTATCTCTAATCAAACTATCTTAAAGTGTTGCACAAATGAAGATATTTTTAAACGATAACAATAAAATGCTTGAATTGTCCAGTACACATCACAGATTCAAATGGACTTGCTGATTAGGTGTATGATATCACAGCAAAAGTGATAGTAAAACATAAGCGTCAGCACCAGCAACTCGTAGTTGTTGCTGTACTTAAACCTTCATATGCAAAAGAAGAAGAAAGAAAAAAGAAAAGAAAAGGTTTTTGCTCTGATAAATGCTATGAATTTCTGCCGAACAACTTTCCCTCTGTATCATACCCCCCCCCCCCCCTCCCTCCTTCCTGCACCTCCCTCCTCCAATACATCTCACCCCTGTTCCGTCCGAGCCTTTCTTCTCCAAATCCCCGCCCCTCCTCTCCCTCCCTCTTCATCTTCTTCACCTGCATCATATCCCCATTTACTCTCTCACTTCTTATTCTTTTTCCTGTTTGTTCTTTCTTGGGGGTTGGTTGTCTTTTTTCCCCCTTTTGTCTGTCCTGTTTCTCTGTTTGTGGGCAAAATGTGTAAACAGCAACACAAAAATGAATACACATAAAAACGAGATATGGAGTAAAGCTTATTGACTAAACAATATGAAACAGACAAGCAATATTTCGACAGAAACTCTTTCTTTACACGTCACAAA
>CM031598.1:46280858-46290858 GCA_018398815.1 Conus ventricosus | reverse complement strand
TTGGAGCTCGCTGTTGACGGCAGTACTGTGCTGTCCGATTCAGGGTGTTACGTCATGTGAAAGCAATGGATGGAAGCTATTGGTTGGCCTGTTCGTTTGTTTGTTTGTTTTACTGGATTAGGGTGTCGTGTCCCGTGTCGTTTGATAGGCTCAAATCAAAGGCCAGCATACAAATAAACACTTAAAACCAGGAGTAAAGTGACAGAGCTTCTATATACAGATAGGTAAATTTTGGACAAACGTGTCTTCTTCAAACATTTCTGTCTGCATTTTAGCTGCTTTCAGGGGGTTGGGGATGGGGGGGGGGGGGGGGGGGGGGGGGGGGGGGCGGTACTGCTTTGTGCACTTTTGTCTGCTATTTGTACCACCTGAAGAAGTCTCTTTTTTTCAAGTTTACTTGTCTGTTTTGTATTGCATGTAAATCTGTGTTACTGTGTTTTGTAAGTTCAATTGTATTTTCTGCAACTAGAGTTGAATTTGCGCGGGTAGTTTAACATGCAGATTAGCTCGTAGTGATGCGTTGTCATTATACAATTAAGTTGTTAGTTGTGTAATTGTAGCTCGCTGTTGGCGGGAGTTCTGTGCCGCCCGATTAAGCTGTTACGTCATGTGATGGCAATGGATGGACAGTGCTGGTTAGCGTGTTTGTTTGTTTGTTTGCTCCCTGGATCAGCGTGTTGTGTCAGGTGTCATCAGACAAGCTCAAATCAATGACCAGAATACAAATAAACACACAAACCTGGGAGTAAAGTATCATAGATTTCATACACAGACAGGGGAATTTTAGACAAATGCGCCTTTTCCAGACATTACAGTCAGCATACTGGCTACGTTCAGGGGAGAGACTGTTCGGAGCACATTTGTCTGCTGTTTGTCACATTTGCAGATGACATTTTTTGTTGTTGAAAATTTACAAGTCTGTTTTATACTGTACAGGAAAAAAATCGGCTTCACTTTGTATGTTTATTTGTATTTTGCTTAGTTTTCCTGTCTGTTCCATTTACAATAGCCAGAATATTTTGGTCGTCATCTTGTTTAGAAGTTGCGTGCCTTTTGTTTATACTGTTTGTTTCAATTGTCAAAGCTGTTTGAAACTGTAAGGAAGTTCACTTTCCGATGTTAAGACAGCCGTTTGTATTGATGTGGCAGCCATAGTCAGGCAACGGTTGATCCTGCATCTGTAGGCGCTGACCCACGTGTTAGGGAACAAA
Organism: Conus ventricosus; assembly: GCA_018398815.1. Classification (NCBI taxonomy): domain Eukaryota; kingdom Metazoa; phylum Mollusca; class Gastropoda; order Neogastropoda; family Conidae; genus Conus; species Conus ventricosus. Next base: position 46,289,647 of record CM031598.1, on the reverse strand, counting down.
CTGATCCAGCCAGCGCTAACTGGAATGAGGCACTAAATCGATGTTCAACTGGCTTCAAAGAATTCATGGTCATCAGCATCTGATTTTTATGCATACTATGTTATTTTTTTAAATGAATGAAAGGAAGAAATGAGCTTCTTTTTTTTTGCATGTAAAGTATCAGCCGAGCACACGCTTGTACACGCTCAAAAGATGACAGATGGTCATTATTTACATCGGTTCATTTGTTCCCTTCCACTGAGCTCTGCCTTCGTGTCCCTGACAATTACCTGCTTCGTGCATGGTGCAAATGACCAAAACCAAGTGAACTATTTGGTCAAGGTCATAAGGAAGTATACATTATTTTGATTTCTTCCTGGATAGTAAGTACATGTTACGGTCATGTATCAAGATCAACGGGACTTGCCAAGACCATTCTACAAGGAACACAAGGAGAGGAAGATAGAGGAAGAGATGGGAGGCCATCAGTGCATGGATTGGCCTCAAACTCAGCAACTGTCTAAGAGGGTCTGAAAACCATGAGGAGTGGAGGAAGCTGGTTGCGAAGTTTTATGTGGCGCCCCAACGGTCTCCAAGACTCTGGGATAGGTGATAGGTGCTGATAGGGGATAGTACCAGGTTCCAGATTGTGCCACACCCACGACAGTCAAATGATTAAAGCACTCGTAAACTAAGCTGAGGGTCGTGAGTTTAAATCACTTTTGGTGTTGGATTTTTACGATTTGAAAACCTTCTCTGTCTATCCCGCAGTAAAAATAGGTATTTGATTAATTTCGGGAAAGGAAAGGCGAACGAAGAAGAGAGTTGAGCTCCATCATCAAGAACGCCTTGCCCAAGATGCACTGTTCATTGCCCCTACCGCATAAGACTATCGGACCTTCACCTTTGACCTGTAAGTTTGACTTTGTCAGAGAGTGGTCATCCCTGAAAGAGTCATTCGCTGCGTTGCATATTGCAGGGCTGTTCTTCGTTATCGCTTGGCGAAGATGGGTGGAGGATTTGTTCCCATTCTGTCTGTCTTCCCTTTGAAGGTCGTTTGCAAAATAAAAATTGATACCGTCTGTCACAAGTTTGTCACGAGGCCTATGACGATTGACCATCTAGGGTGGTGGAATTATTCATTTATTTATTGTCGTTGTTGTTGTCGTGTATCCGTCCCTTAATGTGGCTTGTGGTGTGTTTGCACCTTAATGTCGTTCAGCTCAGGTTAGGTTTGCTTTCTCTCTCTCTCTCTCTAATTCCACTGCCCGTGCAATTCATCCTGCAGGTTCACGGGTGGCTGGTACCTTTCTCTTTAACTGGCTGTCTCTATCGGCCTCTCACCTGTCTTTTTACCTGCCGCACGTGCAACATTCCTCTTAGGCTTGAGGTATTCTCACTGTGACGTAGGGTGGCATGTTGGCCGCCATCGGTTAGGTAGGTTTTCTCTTCACTCGAGCGGAAGATGTCCTGGGAGCGCCCGCTCCGGTTCTGGTTCTCAACCACTTCGTCGAAGGTACGGTCGGTACCTTCATTCCTACACTCTGCTGTCCTCTCTGACTGGACAGGGGCAGAGAGTCGCTTGACCGCCACTTCTGGGTCACCCACGGGTAGCTGGTAAGCATCAGTTTCGTGGTTCGTTTGTTTTGTTTTGTTTTTGTTGTTAGCCGGCTAATTCTCTTTTGCGCAATTTCTCTTTTTTGTTTTAAAAAATTATGAAAGAAATATTGTTTGAGACCACTTTTTCTGGTTAATTCAATTTTTAACTTGCCAGTCAAAATTATATCCAAAATTCTTTATTCTTTTTATGCATCTGGTGATGCGGTAGTCGGTGGGGATGGGGGAGAACCTGGTGATTCAGGGTTGGTACTTGCTTGGTCTCGCTCGTCCGCCCCTGTCACAATCACCGGTCTCTTATTCTTCGGCCACCGTCTGTTTGTGTGTGCAAGGGGAACGAGTTTTATGTTTGCGAGCGTGCGTACGCATGATTAGTCGTTTGGATGCGTGGTTGGAGAATTGTGTCATTTTGAAATGTTGCTGTGGAATGTGGGGATGATTGTGCCATTGAATTATTTGCAAATGTGGTGGCAGTTATAAAGCAATGGTTGCTGTATTAGTTCAGTTCCTAAGGAATAAGCAAGGACTGAAAACTAATGTTGATCGTGAGTGAGGGAAAAGGATGAAAATATTAATTTGCTATTAGTTGTGGTTAGCTTGTGATTGTAATCTTTACCTGCTTCATGTGATGGAGACCTTTAGCGAACATTCTCAGTTGGTTTGTTTACTGTGTTATGCTCAGGTCTGTGATTGAGTGGTGCTGTTAATTTATTCAGGCCAATCCTCCCCTCGCCCATCATGCGGGGGATGTTAGGATATTTAACAGCATATGCCAGCGTACTGAACTGCGGGGTTTGGTTCCAGTTTCCCTTCCTTCTTTCCTTCCAGTGCTCTCCGTTTCCTCTCCTTCACGGGGGATTCACCCGAAGCTTGCGCTGTTGGGCCGCGCAATGGTTGAGGAGCACGTGGACTTTGTGGAGGATCCCGAACCCCTGTCCGGAGAGCCTTCAGCGACAAACGACTCGTCCACGGGACGCTTTTCTCCACGGTCCTCGTGACTCCTACTGCCCATGACACCAGTGTGGTTCGCTCTGTGTCGTGCAATTTGGGTTTTGTGTGTGATTTGTTGTGTCATGGTTTGGTCGGCATTGAAAGACCACTTTGTACAAGAACCGACCGGTTTGGGGCGGCACCCTGAATGCGTTCGGTGCTCACAGTGGACTTTTGGATAGGCAGGGGTGAGGTGGGTGGTTGTGGGGGGGGGGAAACCCCATGAATGCACGGAAAAAGGAATGTGTGCTGGAAAGGCTTATTTATGATTTGATGGTTAAGATGTGGGCGTTGAAATGCTTTATTTATGATTATGGTATGTTTGTGTGGTTGATGAAACGCTTGTTTGCGACGATGGGTATGTCGTTGTGTGTTGAAAATGCTTTAATTGTGGGGTTTTTGTTTATGTACGGTGTGAGTGTTTGAAATGCTTTGATTGTGGTTTGTGCTGGTTGTGGTGTGTTGTTGGAATGCTTTATTTGTGACTTGTGTGTGTTGGTGTGAATAAAATGGGGTGTTGTTATCGAATCTTTTGTTGGTGGTCTCTTGCGGGGGGGGGCGTGTGAGTTTCAGTCACTCCCTTCACTACCATCTAGTACCGAGACTGTCAGGGCAGACCTCCAGGGGTCGGTCGTGACATTTGTGGGGGCTCGTCCGGGATGTGGAAGGGTACTGACTGTCTCCCTCGTTTCGCGGAGTACTTGTCCAGTTCTGTCTGTTTTGATACGTTTAGTTCAGTTTGTCTTGTTTGTTGTTGGTTGGTTGGATGGGGGTCTCAAGCGTGTAGGGGAGTATTGGTGGCCTGAAGGAAACATCTGGTGTGACTGGGGAGTCGAAGTCGAGACCAAGGGGAATTCGACCGCGTCCAGACCTCCTTCCGCGGATACGGCCGTAAGACTTTCCTTTCTGTTGCCTCTCAGTTCTGTCATTCCTGTTTTGTAGTTAACCAGTTTTTTTTTTACCGGGGTGGTTATTGATGAGTACTGGTGGGTGTATCGGACGTTAGTTGTCACTTTTTCCTCTCTCGGATTCGTCTGTCATTTTTTTTTTTTTTTGTCTTTGAGCCCACCGCATGTTGTGCTCGTGCTTGTGACGCAAGTGTTGCCAGTCAGAGTGGGCGCAGCCTTGGACAGATTTTTTAAATTTTATTTTTGTCGGTGAAGCCCCACCGCCACTGTTGCTAGTGCTGTGTGAGCGCGGGTGTTGCCAGAGTAGTGGGCAGACTGGACATTGACGTTGACGTTTTTTTTTATTTGCTGTTTCTCAGTTCAGTCTACCAAGAGACGTGGACATATCCGAGCGGTATTTGTTTCTTTCATGTGGAATTGTTTTTTCCCTGTATTGAGAAAACCGTAGGATATAGTTGTCATAGGCTACGTCCGGGGTGCTGGTGGTATGGCGTATTTTATGGCGACGCTTAGTGCGTCGAAAGAAGAAGGGTCTTCAGGGTGGGTTGTAGACCCTACTTACTATTAGTACCAGAGTTCTTTCGACTACAGTACTTCATTATTTCCAGTGTTGTAGCCGTTAGTGTCCAGTGAAGTACTTTTTACTACTTCTTCGCTGGGGATCTTCTGCTGGACCCGACCCGACTGGCACTTCGCTCGGAAGCGTCAGAGTATAGTGAAGCAACTGTGGGCTTCTGTTGAGTCACAGAATCCGAAACCCTCTCCTCTCCATGCTTCCCTCGTAAGGAGTATGCCCCAGGAGACTTTCCTCATGGGGAAAGTCGAGGACCCAAGGGACGGGTGTCAAAACGGGTCAACCTCCGTGATGTCGAGAGTGGTGAAACTTGTCAGGATATTCGCCTCCATCCTGATTTTTTTTTGGGCAGCAACAGCGACGAGTGGATGCTGTCAGACAGGAAGCCCTCCGTGGGAAGGAGGTTACCACCATAGTTGCGTAGGTCAAGAGGCTCCGCTGCGTAGGGGAGGAGGAAAACTCTTCTAATTTTTGTTTTTTTGTATATTCTTCACCCACAATTTTGGGGGGGTGTAGGGGGGGGGGGGGGGGGGGTGGCGGTGGGGGGGGGGGGGGGGGGGGGGCGTGGTTCAATGGTGGGGGGGGAAGACCCCGGAGGAGGCTGCCAGGCAGGGAGCCCTGCGTTATAGGAAGGAGGCTGCCATGGCAGGAAGCCTGCGTAAGAGAGGTGCCAGGCAGGATAGCCCTGCGTAGGAAGAGGCTTCCAGGCAGGAAAGCCCTGCGTAGGGAACGAGCTAGATAGGATGGTAGCTCTGCGTAGGGAGGGAAGGCTGCTCTGCGGCAGGAGAAGAAAAATGCCAGACTGGAAGCTCTGCGTAGGGAGGAGAGGATCATAACTTCTTTGCGGTCTCTGCATCTGTAAATCAGGGGGTTGATCACCAGGCAAAGTGATTAGAGTTAGAGGCCCAATGTTTAAAGCTTCCAAGAGTTCAGGGTCCTGGTGAGGACATTGATTGTTTTAGGAGAGCATTTGCAAGGTTTGTAGTTATACCATTGTCTGAGGAACAAAAGGCCATGCACCTTTTTTCTGGATTATCTGGTTGCTGAAGGGAGTGTGTGCTTACTCTAAATGAAGGCGCGTGCTTATGCAGACATGAGTTGGGGCTCCTGCGTTAACGTTTCCACCGTACCAGAGACGATACTGGAGGAAGTTTAGGTCCATGAAAAAGAATAACGACGAGACCTTCGGTGCAGTTTGGAGTTGGGCTGTGCAAAACGCTAGGGTTATGGCGTCAGTTGGCTAAGCTGGAGCTGGAGGCATCTGATTCTCATCGAAACAGCTGACCAAACACTGTGTCCCCAGTGAAGTTGAGGATCCGTATAGGCGAGACTGCACCTCAGGATTTCGCGGCGGCCGATTCATACGCTGAGGTGTTTGCTTGAAGCCCGTAGAGCTTATGGGCCATCGCCAGATACGGACAGGAAGTACCCCCACAGGATTTAGTGACAATAGGGGCGCCGACGCGGCTAGGGGTCGAGCAAGGCAGGCAGTTCATCGGGGACCTCAGCACCCCGACTGTGTTTCTTTGTGGTCGTCCCGGCCACTTAGGAAGGAATTCGCCCTAAAGCCGCCGGTAGGTCATGGGGCTAGTCCTTTCCAGCGTCCTCGTGCCTGGCTAATGTGGGGGACCATCCAGCTTATTGGTGGTTCAGGTGCCCATATTTTTTACTGTTGTTGGTTCTTTCTTGGTCGACTCCTTCAGGATCGTGAGCATCAACGCTCTTTGTGGATAAGGATTTGGTTTCCCCTGAGGCTCAGAGGGGCGCCAGTTTCGATTGTGTGCGGGTTGGAGGCTGGTTTACACCTCCACCCGTCCTTCTTGTACTCATTCCCATCTCCACCCCCTACTTCGTGGCGAAGTATGGGCCATCGCGGTGGAGCGAACCTCTGTATCTTCTCATAGGGAATACCATCACTTTGCAGAACGGGACGGCCAGTCAGTTGTCTACGGATCTGCCCTTACAGGCGTGTTGTGGGAGTTACACGGCGCCAAAGCCAAGAAGCAGGAGCTGGAATTCGCGGTTATGTTATTAAGCCGATCTTGACGAGGTTTTGCAAGAGCCGATCTTGTACCATGGTTGTCTTCAGGGCCAGGGACTTGGATGTCAAAACGCTGCGACAAACTGGTGGGTTTCGTCCCGCTCAGTCGGGCCCGACATGCTAAAGGTGAGTTCAAGCTCCCCAAGGGGATCCTCTTTAGGGTTTTCATCAGGCAGGCTGGATCGGGTAGCCAAGCAACTAGTCGTTCCCAAAGCTTGAGAGAGTCTGTTCTCCGGCAGGGCCCATGATTCACCCATGGCGGCATATGGGCATCAAAAAAAGCGGACTCTCAAGCGAGTTAGACAGGACTTCTTATGGCCCCGGGGATGAATTCTCAGGTTAGGCTGGACCTGCGCAGTTGCGATGTCCGCAACGGACATCCAAAGGGTCGCTTGACGCGTGTTCCCCTAGGATCAGTTGCACTGGTTGGGGGAAAGCATTCAGCAAGGTTGGTGTCGACCTGGTGGGACCCATTAATCCACCATCCGATCGCGGTCACCGCAACATCTTGTTAGTGCGGTAGGACTCTGCGAACTCGAAACCAGAGGTGTCCCGCTTAGGACTATCGATGGCCCCTACTGTTGCTGAAGCTCTCTGCAGATTTTGACGCGCACTGGCGTGCCCAAGAAGATGTACGGCCGGTAGATTGTTACTGGAGAGCGCTCATCATACTCTCCATTTGCCTATACCGGATCCGCCAAGTCAGTCGTTCGACTCATGAGTTAGGCAGTGGAAACTCAGAGTCATGCGTTCACTTTTCGCCATATCAAGGGTCCGCTTGTTGGATGCTGACTATCTCAGCGAGCTCCGTAGTCAAGCACTCCCATTGGAGAATCAGTCAGAGGGTCACTTCCCCTAACCAGGGTGATATCCCTTTTGCGGTCTCTGTATCAGGTTGTGTAGGACAGTTTTCACTTCAGTGATGTTAACGGTAGTGAATCATCCCTGTATCGGATTGCTACTTTTATCTGGAAGGTTTGCTTGTTGTTTGATAAATGTAGCTATTATGTAGTTCCTATGTTAATTCTATCGTGGGAATGTTTTGGATTGGGTTTATCGTACCTCTGTCGATCACAGAGGATTGGGTTCGGTCCCATTGTTGTGAATTTGCACATGCGGTCAAGGTTCAAAGGAGAGCACTGTATCTCAGAGGAAAACAGATGCTTTTAGTAGGGGGGTTTTGATCACCGAGTTGTTCACGAGGCCTATGCGAATTGGACCAATTAGGGTGTGGGAATTATTGATTTATTATTGTCGTTGTTGTTGTCGTGTATCCGTCCCTTTAATGTGGCTTGTGTGTGTGTTTGCACCTTATGTCGTTCAGCTCAGGTTAGGTTTACTTTCTCTTCTCTCTCTCTCTAATTCCACTGCCGTGCAATATCCTGCTGGTTCACGGTGTGGCTTGGTACCTTCTCTTTAATGGCGTCTCTATCGGCCTCTCCACCTGTCTTTTTACCTGGCAGCTCGTGAACATTCCTCTTAGGCTTGAGGTATTCTCACTGTGACGTAGGGTGTCATTGTTGTCCGCCATCGGTTAGGTGGTTTGCTCTTCACTCGAGCGGAAGATGTCCTGACGGGAGCGCCGCCTCCAGTTTCTGCGTTCTCAACCACTTCGTCGTAGGTGACGGTCGGTACCTTCATTTCCTACAGTCGGCTGTAGGGGAGGGACATCACATCAGCTCTTTTCCGCATCTGCTCTTCTGTCCTCTCGACTGGACAGAGGGCAGACAGAGTGTCGCTTGACCCGCCCACTTTCTGGTACCCACGGGTATCTGGTACGCATCGTTTTCGTGGTTCGTTTGTTTTGTTTTGTTTTTTGTTGTTAGCCGGCGAATTCTCTTTTGACGCAATTTCTTTTTTGTTTTAAAAATATTTACGAAAAGAAGTATTGTTTGAGACCACTTTTTCTGGGTTAATTCATTTTTTAATTGCCAGTCTAAAATATATCCAAAATCTTTATTCTTTTTATGCATCGGGTGATGCGGTAGTCGGTGGGGTGGGGGAGAGAACCTGGTGAATCAGGGTTGGTACTTTGATTGGTTATCCGTCGTCCGCCCCTGTCACAATCACGTCTTATTCTTACGGCCACGGTCTGTTTTGTGTGAAAGGGGAACGAGTTTTATGTTTGCGAGCGTGCTTAGCATGATTAGTCGGTTGGGATGCGTGGTTGGGATTTGCTGTCATTTTGAAATGTTGCTGTGAATGTGGGGATGATTGTGCATCTGAATTATTTGCAAATGTGGTGGCAGTTATAAAGCAATGTTGCTGTATTAGTTCAGTTCCTAAGAAAGGTAAAATGTTGAACTTGATGTGAGGGAAGGATGAAGATATATTTGCTATTCGTGTGTTTAGCCTGTGGAATGTAATCTCTTACCTTGCTTCGTGTGAGGGGAGACCTTTAGCGAAAATTCTCAGTTGGTTTGTTTTTCTGTGTTTAATGTCAGGTCTGTGTTGAGCTGGTGTGTTAATTTTTATTCAGCAAACCTCCCCTCGCCCATCATGCGAGGGCTGTTAGGATTTAACAGGCATATGCCAGGGACCGTATGACTGCGGGGTTCCAGTACCCTTCCTTCTTTCCTTCCAGTTCCTTCCGTTTCCTCCTCCCGGGGGATTCACCCGAAGCTTGCGCTGTTGGGGCCGCGCACTGGTTGAGGAGCACGTGGACTTTGCTGGAGGATCC
>CM031598.1:46247541-46275041 GCA_018398815.1 Conus ventricosus | reverse complement strand
TACGGAAACGGAACCAACATAAATGAAACAGAGGACTTAATTATTTTTAGTTTTTCATTTTGTTTTACACACACACACCCGCACACACACCCAAAATGTACAAACACGTGTATGTATTTGTAACTATGTGTATGTCTCTCTCTCTCTCTCTCTCCCTCTCTCCCCCCCCCCCCATCTCCCCCCCTCCCTCCCCCCCCCCTCTCTGTGCGCACGCACGCGCGCATGTGCTTGTGTGTGCGTGCGTATGTGTGCGCGTGTGAGTGCGCATGCGTGCGTGTGCACGTGTGTGTGCGTGCGTGCGTGCGTGCGTGCGTGCTTGTGTAAAAGTGAATGCATGTATGAGATCTCTTTATATTTTCCTCAGACGCATCTGATTTTCGAATATGACTGAAATTGGCAGCCTAGATTCCGTTTTTTTATAAATACTTATACACATCTTTGCAGTAATCACAACATGGTTTATTTTCAGTAGTATATGTCTGTCAATATTTTCTTGTCTAAGAATTCCAAATAGCACAGTTTCTTCAGAAAACACAATTCTTGTGTTGTATACAGCTAATATGTATTGACTGACAAATTTCCAAAACGAATTAACCTTATGACAGTGGAAAAAGAAATGTTCAATGTAATCAATTTCCTCGTTGCAATATGAACAGTTTCGATTATCCCTGACTTTCATTTTGCATAGCATTATGTTTAGTCGGGTATATATTTTGTAAAATTTTCCATTGCAAAACTCTCAGTCTGGTTTCTTTTGTGCACAAGCGGGGTATCTTCCATACATTTTCATTTAACTCCAGTCCATATTTATTGGACCAAAAACGGGTTGCACATGGTTCTGTATAACTTAGGAAACACAAAGTTGCACGGAAATCCTTGCAAGATATATGCTTTTTGTTACAAAAAAGAGGTGGTTCTGCAAAATCTATGTCATATCTATCTTGTTCACTAACCCTAGTATTAAAAGTATGTATGGCCGCTGACACTACATCATACTCTAAGATCCTTGCAGGGGAGCTCCTATCTTGTTAACCACGTCCTGGTATGAAAGCATCCCATTTGGACCATACATGTCACTAACATTTAGTATTTTGCCCTTTATCCAGTCAGGGAAGAAAAGGACATTTCCTCGATATTTTATGTATTGATTATTCCACAGTAAAGAGGGAAAGGGTGAGACATCTTTATGTTTATTAAGATCTAGCCATGTTTTCAGAGTAATTTTCCAAAAATGTGAATGTATCTTGTCTAAACCTTTGAAAAGTGCGCTTTTAGTATTTGCATAAAAACACATGACATTCTCACCAAAGGGTAGAAATATTTTTCTCGGAATTATAGTCCATCTTTCATTGTTTGTGGCCTTACAAATTTTTACAACCCATGACAGGAGAAAAGCAGATTGCATCTGTCTTAAATTTATCATTTTCAATCCTCCTTTTTCATATTCACTGCACATTATGCTTCTTTTAACTTTTTCAAATGCCTTTCGATTGCAATGTTTTTTACGCCAGAGAAATCTAAAAAGCATGCGATTTATATCTGATAAGATCTTGTCTGGAATCACAAATGTTTGCATAACATAGACCATTTGTGAAATAAGAAATGTTTTAATAATATGTATTTTACCCATTACACTAAGATCTCTTTTTTCCCAGGAGTGAATAATTCTCTGAATAGTTTCTATTCTTTGCAACCAATTATCCTCAACTAAAGATGCCGATTTATCATTCTCATAATAAATACCCAGAATCTTTAGTTTATTTTTCCACGTAAAGCCATAAAAGCTGTCTGCACTATGTTTTCTACTACCTAGCCACATAGCTGCTGATTTATTTCTATTTATAACCAAACCAGAAAACAAAGAAAAATCATTGAGTATATCTAATGCCTGCATCATGTCATGCTGATCTGTCAAAAATAAAGTAACATCATCTGCATAAAGCGCAATTTTGCTTACATTAAGAAGCGTATCTCTTGAACCCCTAAATCAATTCCTCTAATGTTTCTACAGTCTTTTATCTTTATTGCTAGCAATTCTATAGCCAACACAAATACTAAGGGAGAAAAAGGACATCCTTGTCGGATTCCTGTTTCAACCGCAAAATACTCTGATGTCCAGCCACCATACAAAACACAACTACAAGTATCAGCGATTAATACTTGAAACCATCTAATGAATTCTTCCCCAAACCCATACTTTTTGAGAGCTGTTAACATGAAGTCTTTTGATATACTATCAAAAGCTTGTGTATAATCAATACTTAAAAGCAAACCAGGAATATTTTCTACATTTAGATGATCAATAATATCATCAATTAGTCTCAGTAGTGTCGCTACTCGACGTCCCTTTATATACCCAACCTGATCTTCACTTACTAAATCTCTAATTACTTGACATAAACGATTTGCCAAACATTTAGACAAAAGCTTATAATCGCTATTCGTTAACGAAATTGGTCTCCAGTTTTTTAAAACATTTCTAGGTAGATCTTTGCCTTTGTGAATTAACGTAATGACTGCTTTTCTCTGAGAAGGAGAAAGTGTCCCTTTTTCAAATGCAGAGTTAAGTGATGATGTTAACAAACTTTTTATATGACACCAAAATACTTTCAAAAATTCTGTTGTAAGCCCATCACTTCCTGGTGAAGAACCATTTTTGAGGGCTTTAAGAGCTGTCAGCAGTTCATTCTCTGTTAAGTTGCCTTCACAACTATCCTTCTGAGAGTCAGAAAGCTGTGGCACTGAAGTATCAGATATAAAGTTATCTACCATTTGTTCCATATTTCCTGCTCTTACCTTTTTCTTGTACAACTTCGAATAATAGTCTCGCTGCATTTTCATTATTTCTGACTGTTGTGTAACTGATCTACCATTTTCATCACGAAGTTCTTCTATTATCTTTGAATTTGCTCTTGATTTTTCCAAGTTTAGAAAATATTTTGTATTCTTTTCTCCCTCTTCAATCCATTTCATTCTAGATCTTACCTGTGCTGCACGTGCTTTATAAGTTTCCAATAATTCTAATTCTTGCATTAAGTGCTGTCGCTGATTTTGATAATGAATATCATTAGGGTTTTTTGCAATCTTAATATCTATGTCATTTAACTTACCTTGTATTTCTACTAACTTATTTCTTCTGTTGATGCTCTTTCCTTTAGCATAGATTATTGTAAAACTTTTAATCTTCATTTTTAGGATTTCCCATTCCATTTGAAAATCGATGTTTTCATCCATACGAGAAACATAATCATCTATCAAACTATTCATCTGTGTGACATAGTTTAAGTCATTCAACAATGAGTTATTAAACTTCCACAGCCCAGGTCCCCTCTCAAAGCTTGAGAATTTCAATTTGATGGAGCAACCTCTGTGATCTGTAAAAGGGATAGAATGAATATTACAGTCTATTGTTTTGTCAAACAAATTATCATTGGATATGAAATAATCCAATCTACGTGCAATAAAAGGAGAAGTTTTATGCCATGTAAATTCCTTTTCATCTGGATGAAACAGTCTCCAAGTATCATACAGGTCATGGGTTTTTATTAAATCATTGAATTTCTTTACTGTGCCCTCTGCATGTTTTTCTCCAGACGTGATATCTAAATCGTTATCTAATACGCAGTTGAAATCCCCCCCAATCAACAAGTGCTCTGACTGAACGTTAGAGATAACATCTCCCAGTTCATCAAAGAAAGTATTCTTTTCATTGTCATTATTTGGAGCATATACATTCACAATGACCACTTTTTTATGCTGTATTTCTATTTCAATGGCCAAAATCCGTCTTGAATTGTATACTATCTTGTAATTATCAACCACATTGTGCCGAAATAAAACAACTTGACCACAACTGTGTGAAGTATAACTATTATATAATAGTTCACCTTTGCCCCATTCTTTTTTCCATTGCCCATAAACATCATCAGTGATATGTGTTTCTTGCAAGCAAATTACATCATATTTTTTCTCTTTCAAGTGTTTAAATATTGATTTTCTTTTCCAACACGAGCGCAAACCCCGTGAATTTAATGAAAAAACTGTCAATCCAGAATCAGAAGCCATAAGGAAAGTCCGTAATCCAAGCCGTTTTCAAATCCAAACGCAATCCCGTAAACAAAGTCCGTGTAACGCGCATAGGCCGTCTCCGTCAGGTCAAACCGTCACACTCGCCGGTGAAGATTCACCCCCCACCTCCCCCACCTTTACTTTGCCCACTTGACACGGAGCGGTCAGGTGAGGGCCGCGAACAGGTAAGCATTTTAGCCTTTGGCCCGTCACGCTGCTGGCGAAGTGGATCCTCGTCACCTGACCTCTGTCGCTTGCCACCGGTGCTGCGTGAACGCTGGTCCTTCCCACGCGCACCGTATTGCCGGATATTTTTCCGCGGCGATGGTGTAGACGAATCTTTGCCCTTGTCAATTTTATCAGTCTGAGTTTCGGGAACCACATCTGTTAGAGAGTCTTCAAAAACATCTTCCCCATCCTCAAACAAATTTGCCCCTACCTGTTCGTCTCCTGACTGCTGGTTCTCATCCGTGAGCCTTACCTTTTCTGTATGCTCAATCTGAGCACATGCCTCTGATTCAGAGATAGGTCCACTCACCTGGGGGTCAGGGAAAGTTCCACAGGCCGGATCACCACGCTTGTGGCCACTCTGCAGGCAGACCCTGCAAGTCACCAGATTTTGACACTGGTGTCGGTGGTGTCCTGACTGCAGGCAGTTAGAGCACACTGGGCTCCGGGACACCTTGGGCTGCTCCTTGTGGTAGAGGCGAGCAGTGAAACTACCCACCTTTACAAACCTGTCCAGTGGAACTAATGGAAGGTTTATGAACACAAAGCGTCGACCTGTAACAAAACGGGTTAGCTTTCCGTCCCTGTCCCTGATCTTCTCCATTAGGAGAGAAGATCTGAGAACACATCCCAGTCTGACAAGGGCACTCTCTATATGAATTCTTCTTTCTGTGTGTGTCTTGAAGATGAACTCTTTTTTTGTGTGAATCAGGAGGATGAACTCTTCTTTCTGTGTGTGTGTCAGGAAAATGAATTCTTCTTTCTGTGTGTGTCTTGAAGATGAACTCTTCTTTTTGTGTGAATCAGGAAGATGAACTCTTCTTTCTGCGTGTGTGTCAGGAAGATAAACTCTTCTTTCTGTGTGTGTGTCTTGAAGCTGAACTCTTCTTTCTGTGTGTGTCAGGAAGAGTAACTCTTCTTTCTGTATGTATCTTGAAGCTGAACTCTTCTTTCTGTGTGTGTAAGGAAGCTGAACTCTTCTTTCTGTGTGTGTAAGGAAGATGAACTCTTCTTTCTGTGTGTGTCTTGAAGATGAACTCTTCGACTTCTTTCTGTGTGTGTAAAGAAGATGAACTGTCCTTCTGTGTGTGTCAGGAAAATAAACTGTTCTTTCTGTGTGTATCAGGAAGATGACCTCTTCTTTCTGTGTGTGTCAGGAAAATGAACTGTTCTTTCTGTGTGTGTCAGGAAGATGACCTCTTCTTTCTGTGTGTGTCAGGAAGATTAACTGTTCTTTCTGTATGAGTCAGGAAGATGAACTCTTATTTCTGTATGAGTCAGGAAGATGAACTGTTCTTTCTGTGTGAATCAGGAAGATGAACTGTTCTTTCTGTGTGTGTCAGGAAGATGAACTGTTTCTTTCTGTGTGTGTCAGGAATATGAACTGTTCTTTCTCTGTGTGTCAGGAAGATGAACTGTTGTGTGTCAGGAAGATGAACTGTTCTTTCTCTGTGTGTCAGGATCCAGCGGGCAGACTTCTGTCCAGCACAGGCTATGAGGAGGGATATTTCTACCTGCAACTGACCGACACCTCCCCGGCCGGCAATTACACCTGTCTCCTGCACTGCCCCTCTCCCAACACCTGCTGCCTGCCCCTGACTCCGCCCTGATCCAGGAAGCCCATGCTCACGTCTCCCAGTGCTCCTCATGCTCCTCTTCCTCCTCATCCTCCAAGACGTCACCAGACCACTCACCGGAGATGACTCCGTCAGACCTCTCACCGGAAGTGACGCCAGCCATGACGTCAGCGCTGCGGAAGACGGGTGAGGACATGGCGGCGGGGATGGCGGCGCTGGTGAACGATCAGGTAGTGGACGCGCTGCAGAGCAACAAGCAGGAGCTGGAGAAATGGAAGCAGGCGTTGGAGGCCGACCTGAAGAAGCAGCTGCAGGACATGAGGCGAGTGTTCCAGACCATGGTGGAAGAGAGGCTGGAGGAGATGGAGCACAGCTCGGAGTCCTCGGCCAGGGAGAAGAGTTTCAAATCTCCGAAGCTCGATAACGTGGATCTCATCAGAACAGACCTCGAATCAGACAGGATAACGAATGTAGAAGAAATCTTGCAGACCATTCGTCAAGAAATGGATGAGCTGAAAGCGGTTCATGCATCCCCAGGGGAAAAGGTCGCCGTTTTGCACAAGAGGTTCAAAAACATCAGACAAAACATGAAGAAACACAGTGTCTTCAAACACGAGGAGATGATCGAGATCTTGGGCGACGACATGAAAGGCAAGTTTCAAGAAATCTACGAGAAACTCAGCGACTGGCAAAGCGAACGTCAACTGACGGACGAAGAGATCTTCGCCAACATCCAACAAACCGTTGGTCAGATAGACGGGAAAATCTCTGAAGATGGAACGCGCGTGGACAACCTTCTGGGAAAAGTCTCGGACAGGATCGAAGACATCCAGAAGAACATCACTTCGCTGGAAGACTGGGTCCAGAATCACTCACACTCGGGCGAAGAATTCTTGTCGGTCGGTTCCGAGAGTAAGCCTGATTCTGAAGTGGACCTCGTCCTCAGAAGAAGAGTGACTGCGGGTTACAGGGAGTTCGTGGCTCGGACGACAGATTTCCAGGACGGTTCCACAACCACCACGGCACCACGGACTGACCAGCGTAATGAGGAGAGGGCTCCGGTGGACTCCAACGCCTTGAACAAGCCTCCTTTGCCAGGTACGAGTTCATCCTTGTGATAACTGGCAGTCAGAGAAACACGCGTTACTTCACACTGGTCGTGAAGGTTTAGAAAGTCCCCCCTTGACTGATCCAAACACGAGGGCAAAAATGCACTCAACAAAATAAGCCCGTGCAAAATACAATGAGACGAAAGCTAAGTTTCTATTCTCTCTCACTCTCTCTCTCTCTCTCTCTCTCTCTCTCTCTCTCTCTCTCTCCTCTCTCTCTCTCTCTCTCTCTCTCTCTCACACACACACACACACACACACACACACACACACACACACACATGCACTCGAACGAAGATTTTAAAAAATCGAGCGAACATACACACGCGCGCGCGCATACCAAATGAAAAACATTAAATCTTACTTATTTAAATAAGGTATCGTGGAATATATCTCTAGCATACGCACATATTCGCGCTCGGAACACACACACACACGCACACACGCATGCACGCACACACATACACAAACGCGCGCACGCACACACACACACACACACACACACACACACACACACACACACACACACACACACACACACACACACACCACGCACGCACGCACGCACGACACACACACACACACACACACACACACACACACACACACACACACACACACACAGTCTGTTTTCCCTCAGTAGTTTCGTTGTTCATCGTTTGTTTCGTATTGCGGTTTCTGTGTGATTCTACCACAGGACCCCAAACCCTTGTGTTATCCCAGCAGCTTGCACCTGGTACTCTGAAAGGCGATCGAGTCATAAACACTGTAGTGTGCTGTTCTTTCTCTCTGACTTAATTGTTCACTGCTCTAGAATTGCATTTGCACGAATGTCTCAACCTTCATCGTGGTGATGTGCTGTCATTATGGGATTAAGTTGTTAGCTATGGAATCCTACCTCGCTGTCGGCGGGATTTTTTTTTTTTTTTTTTTTGTTCCATACAGACTGTTGCGTCACGTGATGGCGTTAGATGGACTTACTGGTTACCGTGTTTGGGATCTGATACCCGGATTAAGGTACTGTGTCAAGTGTCGTCAAATAGGCCAAGATCATCGGCTAGAATGTTTTTTTCTCGTCATCTTGTTGAGAAATTAACGTGCCTCTTGTTGTAGCCTGTCTTTTTCCCTTCACTCATCGAAGCTATCAAGAAGTTAACTTTCCAGTGCTTACAGACAAACGTTGGTGCTGATGTTCGGGTCGCAGCCAGATATCAATTAATCTTGCAGTTTTACATGCACACACACACACACACACACACACACACACACACACACACACACAACACAACACAACACAACACAACACAACACAACACAACACAACACAACACAACACGCACGCACGCACACACGCACGCACGCACGCACGCACGCACGCACGCACGCCCCACACACACACACACACACACACACACACACACACACACACACACACCACACACACACACACACACACACACACTTGCGTGTGCGTGCCTATGCACTCTCAGAGAGAGAGAGAGAGAGAGAGAGAGAGAGAGAGAGAGAGAGAGAGAGAGAGAGAGAGAGAGAGAAGGATAAAGAAAAGTATTTAAAGGTTGCTTTCTTACATAACATTGAATATGTCCGTAACATACATTCACGCGTGCACTTGGAAGAAAACAACAGATTTCAAGCAAAACAACAGATTTCAAGCAAACTCAAAAGATTCTCCTCCTATAGTATTTCAGACATTCCAGAAGACTCGCGTGTAACGTAGTTTCTCCGAAAAGAATGCTTATGGGACATGCAATGCCTTCCCCGGGCCCTTCCGGTAAGCAGACAATCCACCCAAGAAGACAGAAAAATGGCAGTGACCTGTAACCTTAGAAGAAGCAGGGAAAGAACTCCGGGAAACCTGAACCCTGAGGATGGCCACCATTAAGCCTCCACGCATCAGTTCAATTCCCAGGTAGAAGTTTGCCTTGAAGACCACAACCCGAGACGGTATCAATTTTTATTTTGCAAACGACCTTCAAAGGGAAGACAGACAGAATGGGAACAAATCCTCCACCCATCTTCGCCAAGCGATAACGAAGAACAGCCCTGCAATATGCAACGCAGCGAATGACTCTTTCAGGGATGACCACTCTCTGACAAAGTCAAACTTACAGGTCAAAGGTGAAGGTCCGATAGTCTTATGCGGGTAGGGCAATGAACAGTGCATCTTGGGCAAGGCGTTCTTGATGATGGAGCTCAACTCTCTTCTTCGTTCGCCTTTTCCTTTCCCGAAATGAATCAAATACCTATTTTTACTGCGGGATAGACAGAGAGGGTTTTCAAATCGTAAAAATCCAACACCAAAAGTGATTTAAACTCACGACCCTCAGCTTAGTTTACGAGTGCTTTAATCATTTGACTGTCGTGGGTGTGGCACAATCTGGAACCTGGTACTATCCCCTATCAACACCTATCACCTATCCCAGAGTCTTGGAGACCGTTGAGGCGCCACAGAAAACTTCGCAACCAGCTTCCTCCACTCCTCATGGTTTTCAGACCCTCTTAGACAGTTGCTGAGTTTGAGGCCAGTCCATGCACTGATGGCCTCCCATCTCTTCCTCTATCTTCCTCTCCTTGTGTTCCTTGTAGAATGGTCTTGGCAAGTCCCGTTGATCTTGATACATGACCGTAACATGTACTTACTATCCAGGAAGAAATCAAATAATGTATACTTCCTTATGACCTTGACCCAATAGTTCACTTGGTTTTGGTCATTTGCACCATGCACGAAGCAGGTAATTGTCAGAGACACGAAGGCAGAGCCAGTGGAAGGGAACAAATGAACCGATGTAAATAATGACCATCTGTCATCTTTTGAGCGTGTACAAGCGTGTGCTCGGCTGATACTTTACATGCAAAAAAAAAGAAGCTCATTTTCTTCCTTTCATTCATTTAAAAAAATAACATAGTATGCATCAAAATCAGATGCTCATGACCATGAATTCTTTGAAGCCAGTTGAACATCGATTTAGTGCCTCATTCCAGTTAGCGCTGGCTGGATCAGTTTGTTCCCTAACACGTGGGTCAGCGCCTACAGATGCAGGATCAACCGTGCCTGACTATGGCTGCCACATCAATACAAACGGCTGTCTTAACATCGGAAAGTGAACTTCCTTACAGTTTCAAACAGCTTTGACAATTGAAACAAACAGTATAAAACAAAAGGCACGCAACTTCTAAACAAGATGACGACCAAAATATTCTGGCTATTGTAAATGGAACAGACAGGAAAACTAAGCAAAATACAAATAAACATACAAAGTGAAGCCGATTTTTTTTCCCGTACAGTATAAAACAGACTTGTAAATTTTCAACAACAAAAAATGTCATCTGCAAATGTGACAAACAGCAGACAAATGTGCTCCGAACAGTTCTCCCTGAACGTAGCCAGTATGCTGACTGTAATTTCTGGAAAAGGCGCATTTGTCTAAAATTCCCCTGTCTGTGTATGAAATCTATGATACTTTACTCCCAGGTTTGTGTGTTTATTTGTATTCTGGTCATCGATTTGAGCTTGTCTGATGACACCTGACACAACACGCTAATCCAGGGAGCAAACAAACAAACAAACACGCTAACCAGCACTGTCCATCCATTGCCATCACATGACGTAACAGCTTAATCGGGCGGCCCAAAACTCCCGCCAACAGCGAGCTACAATTACACAACTAACAACTTAATTGTAAAATGACAACGCATCACAACAGCAATCTCATGTAAACACCCCGCAATTCAACCTATTGCAAAAAATACAAGAATTTACAAAACACATAACACAGATTTTACATGCAAAACAAACGACAAGTAAACTTGAAAAAAAGAGACTTTTCAGGGGGTACAAAACAGACAAAATGCACAAAGCAGAAACCCCCCCCCCCCCCCCCCCCCATCCCCCAAACCCCCAAAGCAGCTAAAATGCAAACAGAAATGTTTGAAGAAGACACGTTTTTTTCCAAAATTTTTTCCACTTTTTATGAAGTCTGTCACTTTCTCCCCGGTTTTTAAGTGTTTATTTTGTATCTGGCCTTTTTATTTGAGCCATCAAAAAACACGGACACGACACCCTAATCCAGGAAAACAAACAAAAAAACGAACAGGCCAACAATAGCTCCATCCATTGCTTTCCATGACGTAACCCCTAATCGGCGCACAGTACTGCCGTCAAAAAGCGAGCCCAAAGCGCAACAAACAACTTAACTTTTAATGACGAACATTTTACCACGAGCAAGGAAAGTTTTAAACCACCCCGGGATTTCCCAAATTTTGTTGCAGAGAAGACAAAAAAAGAGAAAAGAACAGCACACACAGATTTTTTATGGGTGCGTTTAAAAAAATAGAGGGCCTGCTGCTAACATAAAACGGTTTTTTTGACAGGGCCAGACAGAAACTGCAATGAAAAAAGAAAAAAACAAAACAATCGAAGAACAAACAAAACACTGAGGGAAAACAGCGTCTGTGTGTGTGTGTTGTGTGTGTGTGTGTGTGTGTGTGTGTGTGTGTGTGTGTGTGTGTGTGCGCGCGTATGTGTGTGTACTGTTTTAAGCGCGCGCGCGCGTGCACGCGTGTGCGTGTATGTGTGTGTGTGTGTGTGTGTGTGTGTGTGTGTGTGTGTGTGTGTGTTGTGTGTGTGTGTGTGTGCGCGCGCGCACTATTTACGTGTGTGTGTGTGGTGTGTGTGTGTGTGTGTGTGTGTGTGTGTATGTGTGTGTGTGCACTATTTACGTGTGTGTGTGTGTGTGTGTGTGTGTGTGTGTGTGTGGTCGTTTTATTTACATGTGTGTGTGTGTGTGTGTGTGTGTGTGTGTGTTTGCAGAGAGCTGCAGTGAAGTACGCCAACAGGGCAGCTTCATAGAAGCGGACCGTACACTCTCCGTCCCCCGGGCTGACCCCGCAGTCCTTGTGGTGTGACATGGACTCTGGGGACGGAGAATGGCTGGTGAGTGCAGGCATGCATGGCTCCTCCATAGATCAAGATTAGACAGGATAAGTATCCTCACATAAATATATACATCCATATCGAATTGTTTAGTGTGTGTGTGTGTGTGTGTGTGTGTGTGTGTGTGTGTGTGTGTGTGTGTGTGTGTGAACCTGAAAGAAATAGTGCCAATGATACAGATCAGTCAGATCGGAAATGAAATGAGGTAGGGAACAGTAAACGATAAACAGTAAACAAGTGGGGTATGTTTTGCTCCCATAAGAAACCTAACATTTTGCTTTGATTAAATTGAGGTTATTTGTATTTGTTTCTGTCCGTCTGTGTGTTTGTCTTTTGATCTCCCTTGCATCTTGGGTGGATCCTCAGGCATAGGCTCAAAGACTGTCCCCTACATTTTATATTAGGCCTATTTGCATAATGTCTTTAGTTTTACAGCACACTTTTTTTCCTCCCCACACTTTCGTTTGGTTGCATTACTACTCTTCGCTGGCTGCTCTGGGGGTGCTATTGGATTCTTTTTTGCACCCATGGTGGTGAGAACACCACAGTATTATGGACTGTGGTGTGTCTCTATTTGACGCCGGGAGCGCAGACACAACCAGCCGTGTCTTCCTGATGAGTCCCGATCCAGCGGCGAAAGGCCTCGAGCAAGCAATACAAATATGTCTGTCTTCAAAAGGGATTGCGATGGTTCCCTTATGCAGCTAGAGAAGTGTTTTCATATCGGTAACATTTTTTTTTTTTTTTTTTTAAATTTCATTTTCCCGGTTTCTCCATCTTCAATCCTCCCCTCTCCTCAAGTCCAAATCTTTGCCAGACAGTTCAGTTGTTGGCCTGCGCTTGTTTTTTTTTTCCCCACTATTAGATTGTTCGTCTATGTATTTGTCTGACTTTATTCAAGTTTAAAAGGCTGTGCCAGTCTTGAATAAAAGTTACTCTGTGTTAGGGTTCCTTATGGGAGCAAAACGTACCCCACTTGTTTACTGGTTTTTTTTTTGGTCAGTCAGCTCGCAAGCAAATGACAATTAATGGTCATGTTGATAAAGATGATGATGATTATGGTGTGTGTGTGAAGTTAAAAGAAATAGTGCCGATGATACAGATCAGTCAGAGAGGAAATTTGGGTTCAAAGACAGTGACGCCGAGAGACACGGGAGATAATTTGACTTGTGTTAAAGTGCTGCAATTTGCTTGAGCAGTTATCCTTTTATGGATTTAAAAATTTGTAAGAAAAGACTAATTTTTTATTTTGTAAATATAATGGTTATCACAATAATTTTTTGTACGTAATAATACAATAAGCTGGAAATCATTTTTGTTATTGAAATGTTAGAAAAAATAAATATTACAATATTTGTTACAAAATCTGTTACACACGAGCTTTAACATTTGTGTACACATAGATTATATACATAGAAAGCGCAGGTTGAAGTAGGTATAAGAAATTCTCGATGTATATTATTATTTGACTAGATAGGATTACATTCCTATCTTACTAATTATTCATTGATACTAGGCTAACGTAGATTAGGCCTAACTTGTATGAGCAATTTCGAGGCAGATTAGACTAAGACTATGTAAGTGTCTTCAATTACAATGGATTTAGCCCTAGTACAATTAAACTGTCTACACGTGTCTTCATTCATTGATTTTACGCGCAAATTTTCAATGTTCGTTTACCGGTGTCACGTACTGTGACTGACGTATCCAAGTTGCTGTATTTTTACGATGTGACGGGAACTCGTGGATTATCCTGCAAGGACACGTAGAATAAACAATTTTGGTGCTAGCTTCCTTTGTGAGAAAAAAATCAGTTTTAATAACTGGTGAGGCAAGCAGCTGCGTCAGTCGACTTTTTACGTTCTGCTTGAGAGAAAAGAAGAGGAAGACAAAGAACTTACGGACAGAGAAAGAAAGGAAGGTTAAAAAAATTAAGCTTAGATAAACGAAGGACGGGGAGAGGGGTGTGTGTGTGTGTGTTTATGTATGGAGATGGATCATTTAATTGATGTTTTTTTCGTTGCCCAGCCGACCACAAGAGCCATTTAAGATGGCTGCTCTGTGTGAGTGCTTTGTAACAGAGACGAGACCGAATGTCGAAGTTAGCTTTAAGTGTATTTAATTAAAAAAAAAATTCTGACGGATTATTTCATTCTAATCATCATTTATGTGTTCCATTCTTACAAGGTGGGCTTTCCACTTTTTTTTTTTTTTTTTTTGGTCAGTCAGCTCGCAAGCAAATGACAATTAATGGGTCACAGTGATAAAGATGATAATGATGATAGTGGTGTGTGTGTGTGTGTGTGTGTGTGAACTTGATAGAAATAGTGCCAATGATACAGATCAGTCAGAGAGGAAATTTGGGTTGAAGACAGTGACGCCGAGAGACACGGAGATAATTTGACTTGTGTTAAACTAAAGTGCTGCAAATTTGCTTGAGCAGTTTATGGGTTTGAAAATTTGTAAGAAATGACTAATCTTTTATTTTATGAATACAATGTTATCACAATAAGTTTTCGTACGCAAAAATGCAATAACTGGAATCATTATAATATCAAAATTATTAAAAAAAGATAAATATAACAATATTGTTACAAAATCTTTTACATACTACCTTTAACATTTGTGTACACATAGATGTATACATACAAGACGCAGGGCAAAGTTACCCAAGGGGACAATTAACATTCATTTATTATTTGACAGGATAGGTTGCATTTCTATCTTACTAATATTTCAAAATGGAGTGACTGAAGGCGGCGAACGAAGCAAGATCAGAATAGAGTTTTAGAACTTACCGCCAATGAACATTGACAAACAAAGCACAAGACAAACACGATGCATTTCAACCACTGGTTCTTCATCAGGCGAAAAAATAAATCACATTTAACATGGGACAGACAACTACGAAAACAAAAAAAATGACTTATCCGTTATTCTCCATGAAGCGGAAATGACATGAGGCCAGGGGGATTATGGGAGAGAAACAGGGGGGGGGGGGGGGGGTTGCGTCAGGGAGGTGTGTGTGTGTGATATGATAGGGTTGTGTGTCTAGTTTATTAGATGGTATGAATCTTTGTGATGTTTGTGGTAATGGTGGATAGATAATAATGAAAAAAAAAAAAAAGGTGGGGGTGGGGGGGGGGGGGGGTTTAAGGGAAGGATCAAAACAAAATTAAGATTAGATAGATGGAGGGTTGCTGTAACTACTGTATGAAGTGAGTGAAGAGGATGTGTGGTGGTGTATGTAAGTGTGTGTATGTGTGTGTGTTGGTAGGGGATATTGCCAACTGATGTGAAGAGGTGGTATGTGTGTTTGGTTATTGTTGATATTGATGCCTTGGGGTGTAGTGTGCCCAGTTTGGAAATGAGATGGGATTCTTGAGTTGTGCGTTCAAAGCGTCACTCTGTGACTGCCAGAATGCCAAACTTTGACATGTCGATGTGTGTTGGGTGTGGTTGAAGTGTAGGGCGACGGGTTTGGGTCGGTGGTGCGGATATCAGCCAGGTGTTCAGCGATGCGTGTTTCAAGTGTGCGTGACGTTTCCCCTATGTAGATCTTGCCACACAGCTGGCAGTGGATGGCATATATAATGTTGCGGCTCTGACATGAAATGTGCGTTTGACTGTGAAGGAGTTTTTGGGCCCTGTAAGATGGGTCTGGTTTGGTGAGGGGCAGATTTTGCAGTTGGGTTTGGAGCAGGGGTGAGTACCTGTGGTGTAGCTGTGGTTCTGTTCAAACTGGATCGCACGAGGAGGTCTTTGAGGTTTTTGTCACGTTTGAATGTGATCATGGGTTTGGTATGGAAGGCGGGTTTGTGGTTATGTACAATGTGCCAATTGATTTGAGGATCCTACAGATGGGAGGGTGTGCGGGTGGTAGAGGAGGTAGGCTGTGGGTCTGTCTGTCTGGTTGGATGCTGGGTGTCCAGAGCAGATGTTCTGGATACAGCTATGGTGCGGCGGAGTGCTGCATTGATGATGGAACTGGGTATCCGCGGTTGGTGAAGAATTGTGACATTTTGGATGCTTGTGTAGTGAAGTCTTCCTCGCTGGAGCAGAGTCTGCGAGACGGAGAAATTGTGAGTATGGGATGCTGTCTTTAGTGTGTGGTGTGGGGATGAGTAGTCTAGGTATGCATGTGCGTCGGTGGGTTTGTAGAAAATGGAGGTTTTGAGTAGGCCTTCTTTAGGAGATGGTGATGTCTAGGAAGTTGACCGACTGCGAAATGGTGTAGGTAAGTCGGATAGATGGATGGAAGGTCTGGCAAAGTTGAGGAAGTTTGAGGAGGTCATGTTTTGGCATAGATGTGGCTCCCACATCTATGCCAAAACATGACCTCCTCAACTTCCTCAACTTTGCCCAGACCTTCCATCCATCTATCCGACTTACCTACACCATTTCGCAGTCGTCAACTTCCTAGACATCACCATCTCCCTAGAAGAAGGCCTACTCAAAACCTCCATTTTCTACAAACCCACCGACGCACATGCATACCTAGACTACTCATCCTCCCACAACCCACACACTAAAGACAGCATCCCATACTCACAATTTCTCCGTCTCCGCAACTCTGCTCCAGCGAGGAAGACTTCACTACACAAGCAGCCAAAATGTCACAATTCTACACCAACCGCGGATACCCCAGTTCCATCATCAATGCAGCACTCCGCCGCACCATAGCTGTATCCAGAACATCTGCTCTGGACACCCAGCATCCAACCAAGACAGACAGACCCACAGCCTACCTCCTCTACCACCCGCACACCCTCCCCATCTGTAGGATCCTCAAATCCAATTGGCACATTGTACATAACCACAAACCCGCCTTCCATACCAAACCCATGATCACATTCAAACGTGACAAAAACCTCAAAGACCTCCTCGTGCGATCCAGTTTGAACAGAACCACAGCTACACCACCAGGTACTCACCCCTGCTCCAAACCCAACTGCAAAATCTGCCCCTCACCAAACCAGACACCATCTTACAGGGCCCCAAAAACTCCTTCACAGTCAAACGCACATTCTCATGTCAGAGCCGCAACATTATTATGCCATCCACTGCCAGCTGTGTGGCAAGATCTACATAGGGGAAACGTCACGCACACTTGAAACACGCATCGCTGAACACCCTGCTGATATCCGCCACCACCGACCCAAACCCGTCGCCCTACACTCAACCACACCCAACACAACATCGACCATGTCAAAGTTATGGCACCTGGCAGTCACAGAGTACAGCTTTGGAACGCACAACTCAAGAATCCCATCTCATTTCCAAACTGGGCACACTAACACCCCCAAGGCATCAATATCCAACAATAACCAAACACACATACCCACCTCTTCCACATCAGTTGGCAATATCCCCTACCAACACACACACATACACACACACATACACACACACTTACATACACCACCACCACATCCTCTTCACTCACTTCATACAGTAGTTACAGCAACCCTCCATCTATCAATCTTAATTTTGTTTTGATCTCCCCTTAAATCCCCTTAAATCCCCCCCCCCCCCGCCCCACACACACACACACACACCTTTCTTCTCCTTTTTTTTTTTTTTTCATTATATCTATCCACCATTACCACAACCATCACAAAGATATCATACCATCCTAAAAACTAAGACACAACCCTATCATATCACACACACACACACCTCCCCTGACGCAAACCCCCCCCCCCCCCCTCTGTTTCCTCTCCCATAATCCCCCGGCCTCATGTCATTTCCGCCTTCATGGAGAATAACGGATAAGTCATTTTTCATTCTTTTTTGTTTTTCGTAGTTTGTACTGTCCCACATGTTAAATGTGATTTATTTTTTCGCCTGATGAAGACCCAAGTGTTGAAATGCATCGTGTCTTGTCTTGTGCTTTGTTTGTCATGTCATTGCGGTAAGTTCTAAAACTCTATTCCTGATCTATCTTACTAATAGTTTCATTAGTTATGTAGGTTTTTGGACATTCCCACACAGTTGTGAAGTAATACAAAGCATCGTAGATCTGTTTCGTTAACAATTACGCATGAAAAGGCAGTTTGATGATGGTATGTGGTACAGACCTCGTATGACAATTTCGACGCGGACTATAGTGCGTTCAATGACAACGGATTAGTACATATAAACTGTCCACCTGTGTTTTCATTCATTCCTCATACACGCAAATTTCAATGATCGTTTATCGATATCACATAATGTGACTGACTATCCATATGCTTTCTTTTACGATAGAGGGGAACTCGTGGATTATTCTGTAAGGACAACGTCATCATCATCATCAGTCCTCTCCGTGCCTGCTGGCGCTTGAGGCTATGGCAAGAGATCTCCATCTGGCTCTGTCTGCGGCTGCTCTGGGGCTGTGTTGAGAGTCAGTCATTGCCTTTCAGCTCTCTTTCTATTGTCCTGCGCCAGGTTTCCTTCGATCGCCCCCGTTTTCTTTACCTTGGGGGTCCAGCGCAGGGAGTGAGCTGGTGGCATGCGACAGACATGCCCTAGCCATCTCCATCGACGTGCCTGGATGGGTCCTGTATTGTGGAGACTCCTGTTCTAGTCCTCAGTTCTTCGTTTGAGATGATGTTCGGCCAGAAGATCCTGAGATACGTCGCAGACATTTTCTGGAACACTTCCAGCTTTTTCTCAATGGCGACGGTCGTCTTCCAGCACTCTGAGCCATACAGGAGGACGCTGAGGACATTGTTCTTGAAGAGTCGAATCTTCGTTTGGATGCTGAGGACGGTGGATCTCCAGATGGGCCTAAGCACTGCGAAAGCTTGGTTGGCTTTGCTGATCCTGGCGTTGATCTCCTGGTTGCAGTCGCCGTCTGTGGTCATATTGCTGCCCAGGTATACAAATTCCCTGAACATCATCAAGTGTTTGCCGTTAGCGTGATGGGTTGTTGTTTGTGGCATTTTCCTCATGACCTGCGTCTTCCTCTCGTTGACCTTCAGCCCAATGGTGCTGGCTATCTCGCTGAGGCTTTCTGTCTTCTGCTGGGCGTCTGATGCTTGTGTGACAGCAGTCCCAGGTCATCTGCGTAGTCAATGTCCTCCAAGACTGAGGTCAACGTCCACCGATTCCCCGTTGCTTTCCTGGGTGACGTTTCGCATCAACCAGTCGATGGCCAAGGAGAAAGGATTGGGACAGTATGCAGCCTTGTTTCACTCCAGTGTCCACCTTGAATGGTTCCGTCACTGTTGTTGTGGATGATGCGACACTCAAAGCTCCTCATACAGGGACTGGATGATGTTGACCTTTTTCTGGGAATGCCGTAGTGTCGTAGGATCTTCCAGAGAGAAGCGCTGTGCAAACTGTCAAAGGCTTTCCTCGAAATCAATGAAAACCACGTAAAGTGGGCTGTTCCATTCATGGACTGTTCGAGGATCTGGCGTAAGACTAAAATGTGATCAATGCATGATCTCCCCGCTCTAAAGCCTGCCTGCTCTTGACGAAGTAGGTCATCTACCGCTTTCTTTATACGCTGGAGTAAGATGCGACTGAAGACTTTGCTGGTGATTGATAGTAGGGTGATGCCTCTCCAATTGTTGCATTCTCCTAGATCTCCTTTCTTTGGTAATTTGATGAGGGTACCAGTTCTCCAGTCAGCTGGGGTTGTCTCCTGTTCCATATGTCCTGCAGGATGCTTTGGGAGGATAAGAGGTGTGTCCTGTTCTTCTGCCTTCAGCATCTCGGGCATACACCATCTTCTCCTGGAGCATTGCCATTCTTCAGCTTGGGGATGGCTTCCTTGACCTCATCTACTGTGATGTCTCCCATGTTGACGTCCAGGTCCTCCTCTGCCATAGGAATGTCAGCTGGTGTTAGTGATCAGGGCGGTTTAGGATCCTCTGGAAGTGCTCTCTCCACCTCTCGAGTTTGGGCACATTCTTCTGTGATGGGTGTTCCGTCCTCTGCCTTAACTGGTATGTCTTGGTTCTGTCCTCTGTCTCCCCCAGCCTCTTGGTGGTTCTATACACTGCTTCATATCCTTCATCTCTGCTGCTGCCTCAGCTTCTTCAGCAAGCCTCTCCGCATAGAGACGTTTATCTTTCCTTGCAGACAACTTCACTTCTTGTCTTTCTCTCTGTGCTGGGTTGCTATTCTTTCCTTTGCCTGGGTGACTTGGCATCTAGCAGTTTCTTCTTGATCTGTTTTCTCTCCTCAAAGGTTTTTCCATGTGTTGGCAGTTATCCACTCAGATTTCACACTTTTCCTATAACCATTGTCTCTTTTGCTGTTTCGGTTATAGCCTTGTTGAAACTGTCTATGGTCAGTGCTGTTTCATCTTGGAGGACGCTGAAGCGATTCTTCAAGGGGACGCAGAATTCTTTCTTTTTGGGTTTTTGGATCTTTTAGCTTGGCAACATCAAAGCGTAGGTTCCGACTGTCCCCAACTTTTGCCTTCCTCAGTTTGAGGGGCAGTTTCGCTACCAGTAGTTCATGGTCACTACCAACATCTGCGTGTCGCATCACACGTACATCTTGTAGGGAGCGCCTCCATTTTCCGTTGATAATGAAGTGGTCAATTTGGTTCTTGTCTTCCGTCGGGGATGTCCATGTTAGCTTGTGGATGGTTTTGTGAGCGAAAAGAGTACCGCCAATGACCAAATCATTTTCTTCACAGAGTCGATGAGTCGTTCCCCCGTTGTCGGGCATGTCTCCTATTCCATGTTTCCCCATGACTCTTTCCCTGTTCTCATTGTTGCTACCAACTCTTGCGTTTTAAGTCCCCTATCAGGAGGAGAACATCGTGTCTTGGTATGTCATCCAATGTTGCTTGGGGCGCACTGTAGAACTGATCCTTGTCCTCTTCGTCAGTGTTGTCTATTGGTGCATAGGCCACTATAACTGATAGCTTGGCACACTTGGAGTTCATTCTTACATACAGCAGGCGTTCATTGATTGGTTTCCATTTCAGTACGGCATTGGCATGTTTCTTGGCAATAATGAGGGGAACTCCTTCCTGATGATGTCATCTTGCCTTCCTGACCAGATGATGGTTTCTCCAGTACTCAGTCTCTGTTTTCCTGTTTTTGTCCATCTTGCCTCTGTGACCCCTAGTAGGCTCAGGTTGTAGTTCTTCATCTCATTTACAGTTTGTGCTAATCTTCCAGCTTGGTACAAGGTCCGCACGTTCCAAAATCCAACTCGCATGTGACGTTTTGGCGTTAGGAGATCCGCTATCGGGCTGGAGACGTCCTTTCGGCTTTGTCCCCCTCCTTCATAAGTCCAATTGCTTGGTCTGCTTCACTCCCTCTGCCAGATGGAGTAGTTTCTCTTGCTGTCGTTTCCGTAGCGGTAATGTTTTTACGGGGGGAGGGTTTCTAGCCCCACGCCCAACTCTCCTCCTTTACCCGGCTTGAGACCGGCAAAATGGCTCCGAAGAACCACCAGGCGGAGTTGTAAGGACACGTAGAGTAAACAATTTTGGTGCTAGTTTTCTTCGTTAGAGAAAATTCAGTTTTTTATAACTGGTGAGGCAAGCAGCTGCGTCAGTCGACTTTTTTACATTCTGCTTGAGAGAAAGAAGAGGAAGACAAAGAAGAACTTAACGGACAGGGGAAAAAAAGGAAGGTATAAAAAAAAAGCTTGGATAAACGAAGAACGGGAGAAGGGGTTCGTGGTGTGTGTGGTTTATATATGGAGATGGATTATTTGATTGATGGTTTTTTTTTTCCGTTGCCCTGCCGACCACGACAGCCATTTATGATGGCTGCTCTGTGTGAGTGCTTTGTAACAGAGAAGAGACCGTATGGGAAAAGGAGGGAGGGGGGGGGGGTGAGTAAGGATCACACACGAGGAGGGGGAGGGGAGGGGGGGAGGAGTAGGGATCACACACAACACAGAATGTCGAAGTTAGCTTAAGTGTATTGTAATTTTTTTTTCCCAATGGATTATTTCATTCTAATCATCATTTATGTGTTTCCATTCCTACAAGTGAGCTTCCACTTTCTTTTTTCTTTTGTCTTTTTTTTTGTCAGTCAACTCGCAAGCCAGATGACAATAAATGGGGCATGGTGATAAAGATGATGATGATTATGGTGTGTGTGTGCGTGTGTGTGAACTTGATGGAAATAGTGCCTCTGATATGAATCGAGAGGATTGGTTGAAGATTGTGATGCCAAGCAGAGATACGTGAGTTAATTTGACCTGTGTTAACGTGCTGGAATTTGAGCTACTCTTTTAAGGTTTGAAAATTTGTAACAAAAGGACTGTATTTTCTTCTTGAATAATTATAATGTCTATATAAAGATGATGATGATTATGGTGTGTGTGTGCGTGTGTGTGAACTTGATAGAAATAGTGCCTCTGATATAAATCAGAGAGGATTGGTTGAAGACTTCTTGAATATAATGTCTATCACAATAAGTTTTCGTACGCACTAATACAATAAGCTATAAAATTATTATTCTATTCAGAAGAAAAAGAAACACCCGAAGGTGCTGGGGAGGACCCAGAGAAGCACTGTCTTCACCTGCCTTTAGAGCAGTCCTGTACCACCCTTGGAGGCCTGCGCTGTGTTGACGATGGTACAGGCACGCGCAGGACACTCCATTAAGATATCAAGGGACATAACTGCTCCTGAACAGAGGTAAATTAGACTACAGGATGCAGCTCATAACAGCCTTAAAGTAGCATCCCCATGGGTGTACCAGCCCGTATTTCATGACTGCAGAGCCCACCGGCGAAAAACACCACCCCCCAGCTGGCGAGCACACCCCACAGACCCAACCACCCCTGCCCACGGACAGATGAAGACAGTGCCACTCCAGACACAGCCAAGCTTTCGCCATACGGTCTTATGTGCCCTCAAGAGAGAATCCAAAGTTGTAGTCTTTCCCACTGTCAACAGGACTTTCCCTGTGGTCAGTGGGTCTTTCCTCACCGCCACTGGACCTTTCTCCAGGGTCAGCCTGGTTAAGGCAAAGAAGAAAAAGAAACACCCGAAGGTGCTGGGGAGGACCCAGAGAAGCACTGTCTTCACCTGCCTTTAGAGCAGTCCTGTACCACCCTTGGAGGCCTGCGCTGTGTTGACGATGGGTACAGGCACGCGCAGGACACTCCATTAAGATATCAAGGGACATAACTGCTCCTGAACAGAGGTAAATTAGACTTCAGGATGCAGCTCATAACAGCCTTAAAGTAGCATCCCCATGGGTGTACCAGCCCGTATTTCATGACTGCAGAGCCCACCGGCGAACCCCCCCCCCCCCCCCCCCCCCCCCCCAGCTGGCGAGCACACCCCACAGACCCAACCACCCCTGCCCACGGACAGATGAAGACAGTGCCACTCCAGACACAGCCAAGCTTTCGCCATACGGTCTTATGTGCCCTCAAGAGAAATCCAAAGTTGTAGTCTCCCACTGTCAACAGGGTCATGGTGATAAAGATGATGATGATTATGGTGTGTGTGCGTGTGTGTGAACTTGATAGAAATAGTGCCTCTGATATAAATCAGAGAGGATTGGTTGAAGACTGTGATGCCAAGCAGAGATACGGGAGTTAATTTGACCTGTGTTAACGTGCTGGAATTTGAGCAATTACTCTTTTTAAGGGTTTGAAAATTTGTAACAAAAGGACTGTATTTTCTTCTTGAATATAATGTCTATCACAATAAGTTTTCGTACGTACTAATACAATAAGCTATAAAATTATTATTCTATTCAAATGGTACAAAAACATATATTATAATATTTATGACAAGATTTTGTACATACGATCTTTAACAATTATGTACATCGTAATGACAAATTAACATATATTATAATATTTATGACAAGATTTTGTACATACGATCTTTAACAATTATGTACATCGTAATGACAAATTAATTTACGCCAACAAGATGTTTTGACGAGATACAATTCCAGTATTTGTAGCCACACTGGAGATGAAGGTGAAACAAGCCAACCTCTTCCAGCAGATGCAAGGCCTATTGCTTACTGATTAAATATCAAAAACGTACACATAAGAAACTATTCTAACACTGTGGCACATGATGTTGACAGGACTGAGATGGTGGGCTGGAAACATTGGCTGTTGAACATTTCCAAAGGGTTGGACACAGTGTGGAAGATCTCCGAGTCACTCGTAATGAACAGATCAAAACACCAGACACAGAAGATTTCGTGAAAGATATGCCTACTGGCGGCATATAGTCTGAGCAGTAGAATATTCCAGATTGAAGTGCAAGCTTTAAAATTGTTTTATGACTAAACTGACGCACGACACCACGTACAACACTAGAAAAATAAGTTTACACATGAGCGATGCCCTTGGGCCTAAAAACGAATCGAGTGAGAGTAAGTTTTCAACCCACGAGTTACTTCCCTTGAATGCAAAAAAAAAGCACGCAAACTTGGAGGATGGCGGCGTCGGAGAAACCGGTGGAGGAGTGCAGTCTTCAATGCTTTTATCTGTAGTTGTGTAATGGCTATGGGAGCATAACATTAAAGAGTAAAAGTAGTTTTTAGCTCGACAAACAATACCTGAACACGTAAACAAAGACATTTCAGTTGAGTGAGCCCAAAAAACAGAAAGCATGATTAACTCCCTTGGCAAATTTATTATTTTTTATATTTAAATGGTTAGTTTGGTTATCATCTTGTTTTATAGCTCTTGATTTTCATCGACAAGATGGAAAATAATATGTTAAATATAACTGTTTTCTATTTTTGTAATTCATTTTCATGATCTAATCTTATATCCAGTACAGGTTGTAGCCCAACATGCACAGCTACTAATGGGGTGTTGTCTTTTGTTTTATTTTATACTTTTTAAAATTTTTTAATTAATTGCTATAATTTCTCTTTTGCTTTTGTTTTAATACTATACTTTATCGTGTGTGTGTGGGGGGGGGGGGGGGGGGGGGGGGGGGGGGGGTCCTTTCGTTTTAATATCATGTTATCATTTTTTTTTTTTTATAAGTGGGAGTAGGATGCTCTGCAAAGAATATACTAACAGATAATTTTAAATGGGGGGGAAAGGGGCTGTCTGTTTTTTTTTTTGTGTGCAACAAATGAAAGCTCTAAAAATTAAACACATCCTGTTGTTTATCAGGAATTCTTTGTGGGCACCACGCCCTTTTAGACGATCTGACCGTTTTTGGGCAGGTCTGTCAAATTACTTCTTTATAGGCAGGTTCTGATGCAAGTCTAAAAGTCAGTGGAGGTCAACTCGAGGGACTGCCCTAGGGAAGGAGAGCGGTCTGCTGGTTGGTGTGCATGCTTGCGTGCACCGGATCAGCGTCGCCATGCAGTCTGTGAGGGAAAGGGTCTGCCTGAGACCACGAGCAACATGTGCAGCATGGGGACACAGCAGGAGTCACAGCAGCGAGATCATCGAGACCAAAAACCGTGATTCTACGTTAATTTGCAGCAAAGGAATCCACTTGGTGAAACGGATTTTGTTGATGAGCTTTTGGAAGGGAAGAACAGCAGACCAAGCAGCAAATCCTGACAAAAGCAAAAGAAATTGGGGATGAGATTTTAAAATCCTGACTGGCAAAGCTTGCAGATGTCACCTTCTCGAAGAAAAATCAAGCAAACACAATGCTTCAGGAACTGTGATCAAAGTCAACAATGATGCGGTGACAGTTGACCCGAATTTTTTGTTCCAAAAGACTGACAAAACAGCTGAAAAAACTCCCAAATCTGTTGGAAGATTCGTTGAAATATGAACTAACTAATGTTCCATCTTCGCTGTTTGATGCATGTGGTCTTCCAAGAAGAGCAAACAAAGCAGCTCTAGCAGACTACATTTGGACATCAACCAAACAAGTCAGTCCAAGCATCCACCTGGGGGCATTCACAGTCATCGACGGGGGGTCTCTACTTCACCGTATCCCTTGGCCCATGGAGCAACTTATTCGGAGATCGTTGCCATGTACATGGATTTTGTCATTCGAAGATACACGAAAGTGTCAGTTGTGTTTGATGGATACTGCAGATCGCCCACAAAAGATGCTGCACACCCCCATAGAACGAAACAAAACACAACTGCCAAGACATTGCTTTCCAACCAGAAATGGCTCTCTGGGGAGTAAAGAGCAGTTCCTGGCCAATCCTTACAACAACGTTTCATAGATTTGCTCAGCCACTCCCTTCAAAAGCAGCAGCGTTGACTGTTTGCATGCAAATGGAGATGCTGATTGTCTCTCGTCAAGACAACCCTTAAAAAAAGCAGTTGGGGTGGAAACAGTACTTGTAGGCAAGACAAACCGACCTTCTGGTGCTATTTCCAGCATAATCTCGGATCAGATCACCACCCAGTTTATTTATGTCTTCAGGAACTAAGAAAGATTCCAGAGTGTGGGACATCCGACCCTACCCAAGAAACTTTGGGCACAGTTTGTTGCAGCAGAATTCTTTTTGTCCATGTTTTTGGGGGTGTGTGACACAAACCAGCGCTATTTTTTCTTGGGAAAATCGCTTCCCTTGAAAAAGCTGGCAATTTCGGAGTTTTTTCGAAAGCAGGCAGATGTCTTTCTTAGGAAAAGTGACACACAGGAGGTGGTTGCAGCTGGTGAGACTGCCCTTGTATTTCTGTTTGGTGGGAGAAACTGACAACAAGCTTGATAGACTCCGATAGTCAAGTATTCCCAGAAGTTGGGCGTCAGCTCTTCAGCTTTTGCAACCAAACAAACTACCCCCAACAGAATCACAGCGAAGTTCCATTCAGTGCGATGCTACTACCAAGTGCAAGAGTGGCTTTTTCTCAATAACGGCAGTTCTGACTCTATCTCAGCCCCTTGAATGGGATTGGCAAAGAACCAGCGGTATGTTGCTTCCAGTCTGCTGTATGAGCCTGCTGCCCCAGAGGACTGCTGAACATCATTAAATGTAGCTGCAAAAACTGACTGCCAAACGGCCAAGTGTTTCATGCAGACAGCACGGTCTTTTGCGTGGTGTTGCTTGCAGAGGGGAAAGTTGTTTAAATCCATACAGAAGATGGTGTGCTTTGATGACAGTGACTCTTCAGACGACAAAATTTAAAGTCTCCATTTTTATACTCGGTAAGAGAAATCTGTTGATTTCGAAAGCATCACAAGGTTATTTGTAAACTGTTTGCCTTGATTTTTGAACACAAAATCAAAACTGTACCTGTTTCAGCATGATTACATTTAAGTGCAGTCTTATTTGGGAGGGTGAATCTGAAGAAACTGTGGCTCAGGATGACATTGCCTCTGAAGCACATACTTCAATGTGACATTTTTTCGTGACAAAGGAATAATGAATGACAGAAATCGTCTCATATTCCTCCCAAGTTAAAAACATATATAGTTTTTTCATTATTATTTTATATGATGGCCAAATTTTCTAAACCATGTAACAAACGTTTGGGATTTTTAACACATGCATGTGCGCTCACACATGCATGCACAAACCCACAATATTAAAATTTTAATAATAGTTATTTATTCATTGCTATTTTCTGTCATTTAAAGCAAGAGTGAACTGAAATTTGCCTCAAGAAATTAAAAAAAATCTTTTTTCATGGTAATGCATCATAGTGGATAAGTTTTGAAATCACCAGTGGAGCTGAGCAAAA
>CM031598.1:46242541-46245041 GCA_018398815.1 Conus ventricosus | reverse complement strand
GCCACAGAATTCATTTGATAATTGTAGAGAATACAAAAAGACCTAGGTAGTGTGTAACAAAACTGACCTTTCTCGCCCCAGTCTAGCGTAGACTTTGGTCATTAGGCTAGACTCTACAACATGATTCGATCGCAGTTCTATAAGTAACAAAAAAGCTAGTAGCCTAGCAAAGAGGAAATGGTCTTTGCCCATTTCGGAAGTGAATTATCGACAATGTGCCGGCAATGTGAACCCAAGGAACACGTGTAGGTAGTTGAGACCTGTCTATGTGCGACTTGAACCGTAAACGTAGAAATATGTAAACTGAACAATGTTGGGATACTCTTTTCATAAGACAAAATTCGTCTTTAATAATGGATGAGGCTAGCAGATTGGGGTCACTTGTGTCTCTTGCACTGAACAGAGAAAATAAAAGACAAAAGGAGAATTGAGAAGAAAAAGAATGTATACACAGAAACAGCAAGAGATAAGCTTGAAGGAAAAGAATAAACAAATAAATGAAAGGTGGGCAGCACACACGGTGGGGTGGGTGGGGTAACATGTAGATCAGTTATCAGTTAATAATGTTCTTTCGCCCACAAGGGCCCCTTGTTTGTGTGTGTTTTGTAAAAACGAACGAAGAGACTGTATGGGGCAGTCGCAGAGAATGTAGAAGTTAGCTTTAGTGCATCGTGATATTTTATTCATTTCTACAGGATTATTTTACTCTGATTTTCATTTCCAATGTGTAAGTTGAGCGTTCTTTTTTACTTTTTTTTTTTCTTTTTTTAGTCAGCTTACAGCTACGGGCAAATGACAATAATGCAAGGACACGCAGAGGAAATAATGCTAGTGCTGCCTTCATGAGAGAAAATTCAGTTTTAATAACTGGTGAGGCAAGCTGCGGGTCAGATGGCTTTTATATTCCGCTTGAGAGAGAGAAGAGGAAGAAGACAAAGAGAGGTGAGGAGAGAGAAAAGAACGGAGGTTATATAAAATTAAAAAGAAAATACAAAGAAAAATTAGCTTAAGTAGAATAAACGAAAGACGGACAGCAAACAGACAGGGGATGGGTTCGCGTGTGTGTTTATCATGGAGATGGGTCATTTAATGATTGTTTTTTCCTTGCCCAGCCGACCACAAGAGTCCCATATATGCTGCTGCTGCTGTGTGTGTGTGTGTGTTGTGTGTGTGTGTGTGGTGTGTGGGGTGGTGTGTGTGTGTGTGTGTGTGTTGTGTGTGTGCTTTGTAAGAGTGAAGAGACACGGTTGGGGAGGGGGGGGGGGGGGGGGGGGGGGGGGGGGGGGGGGGGGGGGGGGGGGTTAGGGGGGGATCACATACACAGAATGTTGAAATTAGCTTTAAGTGTATTGTAATTTTTTTTTTATTTCTAATTTTCTTTTATGTCCATTCTTACATGTTGAGCGTTCTATTTGTTGTTGTTGTTGTTGTTGTTGTTGTCAGTCAAGCAAATGATTTTGGTGTGCGCGCGCACGCGCGCGCGCGCGCGTGTGTGGTGTGTGTGTGTATGTGTGTGTGTGTGTGTGTGTGTGTGAACTTGATAGAAATAGTTGCCTCTGATACAAATCAGAGATGAAATTTTGGTTGAAGACCGTGACGCCAAGCAGAGACGCAGGAGATAACTGACCTGTATAACCGTGCTGCAGTTTGAGCAATTACCTTTTAAGGGTTTGAAAATTTGTAACAAAAGACTGTAACTTCTTTTGAATACAACGTCAATCACAATAAGCTTTCGTATGCAATCATACAATAAGCTATGAAATTCTTATTCTATTTAAATAACACAAAAATAAATATAATATTTATAACAAGATCTTTATATAATGAGCCTTAACAAATGATGTACATATAACTATATAATCATAAGTGTAAGCAAGACGTACACACAAATCACATATTAATCTACACCTACAACATATTTTGACGAGACCGGATTCCCCGTCTTAGTAGCCATATAGGGGAAGATGGCGAAACGAGCCAAACCCTGTCAAGGCGATTCTGTTGTCGCGGTTCAATGTAAAATATAAAGACATAAAAAGACTCAATTAACACCGTACCACATGATGCTGACAGGACTGAGATGGTGGCAGGGAACAAATTTGCTGCTGGACATTTCCAAAGGGTTGGACACAGTGTGGATGATCTCCGAGTCACTCCTAATGAACAGATCAAAACACGGAACACCAGGCACAGAAGAATTCGTGAAAGGCCAACTGCGGTACATCATAAGGACGATCACCGTGATGGTCTAAATGTGTGGGACTAACCTCAGGTTAACGACACATTCTTTCCGTGAAAATCTGGCTCCGACATCTCGTTTAGATCCCAATTGTAACTGCATGCGGTTTGCAAAACTGACCGCTTTAAAAATTTTTCTCTCTTTCACTGTGTCTGTCTGTCTGTCTCTCTCTTAAAAACAGTCACACAGCGTATACATATATAACACACTTACTAAATACACACGCTCGCTCGCTTACTCACTCACACACACATTTTACAC
>CM031598.1:46220041-46240041 GCA_018398815.1 Conus ventricosus | reverse complement strand
ATAAATAAAAGACTATCCAATTTGCCATGTAACAAAACAGTATTCAACAATGCTACAGCTGAATACCAAGAGGCGTTACATAAAAGTGGCAACAATTATGAACTACGATACGATCCAGACAATGACAGAAAAAGATGCAGAAAGAACAGGAAAAGGAATATCATATGGTACAATCCCCATATGATGCAAGAGTCAAAACAAACGTAGGGAAAGAATTCTTTAAAATCTTGACATCATCTTTCCCAAAAGACCATAAATTATTTAAAATAATCAACAAAAACAACATCAAATTATCATATTCATGTATGCCGAATCTTAAAAATGCCATTGATTCAGCAAATAAAATGAAAAGCAGCACAGAGAAAAATGAGGGTGACGAAAGGAAATCTTGTAACTGTACCAAAAAAGAACAGTGTCCCCTAAGCAACAAATGCCTTTACAACAACATTGTGTACCAAGCCACTGTAACATCAGAGAACGCAAAAGAAACACATGTAGGTATCACTGAAAACCAAATCAAAACTAGATATGCAAACCATAAACAATCATTCAACAAAGAAAGATATAAAAACCAAACAGAACTGAGTAAATACATTTGGAAACTTAAAGATAAAAACACAGACTACAACATATCTTGGAAAATCTTAAAAAGAGCAGCACCATACAATAACATTTCAAAAGATGTAATCTATGCCTTACAGAGAAATACATTATACTATGTAAACCACAATTAACAACTTTAAATATTAGAACAGAAATGGTTAACAATTGCAGACACAGATGGAAGTTTTTATCAGTGAATAAAATCAAAAACACCTGAGAAACACATGCAGCACGGGGAAAAAAACAACAGCTAGCTTATATATATATATATATATATATATATTATATATATAATATATATATATATATTATATATATATATATATCATATAGCACTGGCAGCACAAGCCCATCACACCCTGACGACCGCACAGCGCGAAACAGGCTTGAGGGTGTTTTAAGCTTGGTTTTAACTTGTTTTTAATACAACATATATATATATATATATATATATATATATATATAATATTATATATATATATATATATATAGGTCAAAGTGATTAAGCGCACACACACACACACACACCATATATATATCTGTGTGTGTGTGTAGGAATATGTGTGTACATGTATGTGTATAAAAATATGTATGTACGTAGGCGCACGCGCGCGCGCGCACACTCTCACACGCCACACACACACACCACACCACACACACACACACACACACACACACACACACACACACACACACCACACACACACACACACTGTCACACTGTCACTTTTGCACACACGCATTCATGACAGCATTTACTCCATACGCACACGCAATCTTTCCAATCAACCAAAAGGCGCACTACCGAATGTTTTTTCTTCTCCCCCTCTCCTTCGGGGAAAAAAACACTTTACTAAATCACATCAAACAATTTATAAACAGATTTTATACATGCATCCTTGTAACCAATTTTCCCATTTACATCAATACAAGTTTCTGTAAAGTCATGGCCTTCACATAACACTGGCCAAGATCCAGACCAGGAGAATAAGTAATTATTTCAATCATTGATGCTATGCCTGCATCAGATACAAGACTCGCTCCATACTGTCATGATTCCCTGTCTCTCTCAGACAGCGTATCGCCCCCTTGAATTCTCCCGTCACTGGAGATATGAGTTCCGACTCCTCTCCCTTGAATTCTCCTGTCACTGGAGAGGTGACGAGTTCCAACTCCTCTCCTCAAGTCTTTAGTTGCTTGGGCTGAACTACCGGTGTGTTCCCCACACCATGGCCATCTTTAACCACCTCACGGGGTGAAGAGTGAAAGGTGAAGGGCGAAGGGCTGAAACATGAATAAGGTTCGTGTAAGTAACCTGCTTCCCAATTTAATTATGAATTCTTTCTTTCTCTTTTCTATAGGTTTTCCCCTGTAGCTTTCCCCAACTATCTATGGCTCACCTGGTAATGACTGGTCAGCAGTGAGGACCAGCGTCCTGACAGGTTCGAGTCTCTAGGCCATCTGCTGGGCTAAAACTGATTCTTCCTCTCTCCTCCTAGTGAGTGCATACTCAGTGTTCAAAACACATGACCAGCACCTTACCAGCCCTTATTAAACTATCTCTCAGTGGTCACTTTCACCCAATGACCACGTTTGTTTCTTTAATGAGTCATTCTCACAATTATTTCGGGACGCCCGCTACACTAGTCAAGCCACATGAATATTCTTCCTTTTTAGTTGTGGCATGAGGAAATGATTCATATTACTAAACTACATGTGATGGAGCGTCACATGCCTTGATGTGAGGCTACGTCACATGACACCCCCCATCCTGGGGTGAAAACATTTTCTCCAGAAATTTTTTTTAAAGGATATACAACTTCACTTAAAACACATCTTCAGCCATGAATCTCAAAATGTGTATCCATCACACATGATTCACCAAATTAATAATCAACGTATAGAATCAATCATCATGATCCACCATAAATAGCATATTTCAAACTTTCAGTCTTTCTAAAAAAAAAGAAATTCATAATTGATCACCACATCTCACAAAATACCTTTCACAAATTACATGGACAAAACAATTAGGGATATTAACAATTCAAAGTACAAATTGTGTTTATATATTAAGATGTGAAGCACATTTTTTCCCTTGATCTTTGTCTCACATCATATGTTTCAAAACCCTCATGAAAATGAGAATATTTCTAAGTGTAAATGTTTCTCAATAGACATGTAAACAAAATAAACATAGTTTAAACATAGTTTTTTTTCCCCACATGTAATGTTATAGTCCATTGAAAAGTAAAACATATTTTCCATTGTTGACAATGAACTAATGAAAACAATAGGTTTGTCTCACTGCACCATCAAAACATGTGTATATACATTCTAAAGAGTTATTTGCTCATGACACATACATATATATTCACCTTCACAAGCAAGTTAGACATAAATAGTACATGATGATTTTTTCATTGTTTACCGAAGAATAAAGCAAAGAATAGATATGTAATACATCAACATCAAGTAGGTTTTGCTTGTAAAACATATAGTCACTCCAACAAGCAAAGTAAGCATAAATACCACTTGATTTAAATAGTCAGTAGCATACAATGCACTGTCAAATGTGAGCACACCGCAATCAAAAAAAAAAAAAAAACAGGAATAGTCTTTCCCTTGAAGACAGTTACATTCGTCCATGAATATTCATACACGTGACAATAAATCTGCCATGACATTTTGTGTTCCAGGCACTGGTTCAATAGTAAACTGGAATTCCTTTAGTCAAGTATACTTTCACAAAAATATTTCCTTCTGAGAGCTGACACAGAAGTTCTTCAATGTCTGGGATGGGCACGGCATCGAACACAGTGATCTTATTTAATTTCCTGTAATCGATGCAGAACCGCACCGAGCCATCAGGTTTGTCCACCAATACAACTGGTGAGCTGTACGGAGATGTAGAAGGTTCTATGACCTTTAAACCAGCATTACTTTGATTTCTCTCTCGACAACCTCTTTTTTTGCAAACGGGAGGGGGTATGGTCTGGTTCGCACTGGTATTTCAGTAGTTAACTGAATACTATGGGGTTCAATACCAGTCACTGTACCTGGGGTATCTGTCAACACATCCTGAAAGTCTTTCAAAATTTCTTTGAGCTGTTCTGTTTGACTTGCAGACAAATCATTCGACAGAACCACATCATCATAGGTTTCACCTTTGATAGACAGAGTAGGAAGGGGTACAACATCATCTGCACTGGTAGATGTTAACACTCCTACATTTGCTGATTTCACAACCTTTGACTTTTCCCTGTACGTTACATTGGGTACAAAATCATCACTGATAATATCTGTCATGTTGACATCAGTTTCTGACATAGGACATATCCATTCAACTGACTGGTTGATGGCAACATTTGTACGTTCAACATACTTCTTCAACATGTTCACGTGAAATACCTTCAGAGAACGGGAAAAACCCTTCTTTGGGCCATTTCGCCCCCAAAACCTTTTCCCGGGCGAAAAAAAGGGGCCGAAAAAAGGTTTTTCCCTGTTCTCTGACAAGAAAAGCCTTCATAACCAAAAAAATAACGACATCTACAAAAAAAACATCTGTGTGGGGTTACCTTTTAAATACAAATTTTCTAAACTTTTAGTTTTTAAATTTTTGCTTAATCCTGTGTTTTTCCGGGTCATTTTCAATAACATCTTTTTCGCGCAAACATTCTTCAAATGGTCTCTGTCTTTCAGGGAAAAAATAAAAAACTCTTTCCCCGTTCTCAAAAAGTTTTTTAAAACCCGATTTATTTTTTCTGGCAAAAAATCCCACACACTTATCCCAGCAGTCTTCCGCTAAAGAGTTTCGACAAATGTTTCTCTTTTTAAATATGCCCTTTTTCTCCCGACAGTCATCTTAATAAATGTGTCTGCGTTCCTTAAAAACAGTCTATAAAATGTTTTAAACCTCATTGTTTTTTGCAGGATTAACTAAATAAAAGTTCACTGTCCTAAACCTTCTATCTGATATGCTTTTTTCCCCATTTAAGTGTTGGACAGAAAACCACAATATGTTAAAATTTTAAACGAAAACGTTTGAAACAGGTCGAGGAAAATTTTGTTTTTCCAAAAACCATTTGCCCACAAATCAATGAGCAATGGGGAGTTTTTGTCAAAAAGTTTACTGTCCATGTTTTTAACAAAATTTTAAATTTAAACCCGTTATTTTTTTTATCATACTCCCCCCGTCAAAATTTGTTCGTATAATAAACCCTAGGGGCCCTAAATTTTAAAGATTATCCAATTAGTTCTGAAAATTTGTTTCTTTTTAAGTCACATTGATTTTGTTGTTTTTGGTTAGATCTTAATATCCTCCCCATTGTGAAAACGACGATGGTAACGTTAAGACTT
This sequence comes from Conus ventricosus, assembly GCA_018398815.1. Lineage (NCBI taxonomy): Eukaryota > Metazoa > Mollusca > Gastropoda > Neogastropoda > Conidae > Conus > Conus ventricosus. The sequence goes on along the minus strand of CM031598.1, from coordinate 46,235,079 downwards.
TTAAACGTCTAAGTTTTCCCACTTATAATTCCTTTTAAAAGGGTCATCACAACGCCCAAACCCCCCATCCCCCCCACATCTTTAAAGACGAAATTTAAAATATCTTTGTGAAGTGTCCCAAATTTTCTGTTTGGGAAAAAGAACTGTAATTTTTTGTAGAAGCTTTTTTTTTACAACTGTTTTTTTCTGTGGAATGTACTGCTTTTTCCCTACGGCGTTATTTCAATTTTTTTTCCCGACTATTGTGCGGCATAAGACTTAGTAAAGGGCAAGTTGAATGCTTTTTCTGAAATTTTTTTGACGGCTAAAATAGTAAATGGGCTTTATGAATAAAATTTTTATGCCCTTCAAATATGGTTCAAATGCCATTTGAGGTCAGGTTTTCAAACTATTTATATTCATAGGGCCAACATTATTTGCCCAGATTGCGCGTTGTTCTGTTTAGAAACTTTTTGCTTCGCCCCCCCTTTTTGCGTTTATATTACCATCTTTAGTGTCCCAAAAACCCCAACAAAGGCCTATCTCACCGTTCTGTTAAATCCGCAACATCTAAAGGTCTTTTAAATTTCTAAGGTTATACACCTTCAGGCGCAAATGAAACCCTGATTTTTTCGGGCCCCCACGCAACTTTATTTTTTGAACGTATTATTTATTTCCAAAACAATGTGCGGGTTTTATCACTTTCACAATTTTCCCCCTTTTTGTCTTTGATTTTTATTTTAAAATGATCCCCCCTCCGCAAACTAATCTTTTAAACTGTAAATTGGGGAATGTTTTTTCATAACGCAATATGCGTTTTCCCCCCTCGGAAGAGCTTTAAAAACGTGGGGGCCCTTTTCCATCATATAAGTTTTCATCATGCTTGCTATAAAATGAACATAGAGAAAATGAATGAAATGCAAGCGAGGGATTTTCTCCCTCATAAGTTTTTTGGGTTGGGGAAACTCAAATCTATATTGTTGCTGAAAAGCCAAACATTTTAGCTAGCTTTTTATCAAAATAGAACCCCCCTTTTCTTCAGGCTTGAATGTAACTTTTTTTTTAGTTTGCATTTTTTAAGTTTGAGGAATGTAAAAGTTACTCTTTGCTTTTTTTAGTGACAAAACCGAAAAAACACAGTATTGTTAATGGCAAATTTTGGGCCCCCGTTTTGTAAAATTTTTTTAAAACCTTTTTATTCCCGGGGCTTCATTTTTTTAAACCATACGACTTTGTAAAATTTATGAATGCGCCTTTCTGCTTCCGAAATTGTTATAATGCTTTTTTAAAAACAAAAGGACGGTCTTGGGGTTGTTATTGTTACAAAATTTTTTAAAACGAATAAAAAATGAGCGCGTTCAAAATACTGATGCAAAATATTCTGTTGGGCCGCACTACAATTTTAAAAAATATAGCAATGTCCCTTTGACTTTTGCTGTGACCCAGATGCCTCTTTTCAAAAAAAGGTGAGTACTCCATTAAGCAGATATTTTAAAACCCCCCCCTATTAAAAACGACCACATAAAGAAAGCGGGTTTTCCCCGTGCAGTTTTTATAAAACCCAGTTAAACTTTGCTGGTTTTGCGCTCAATGGGTGGGAGTGGGATGCTGTCTTTTTAAATCCCCATGATCCTTTTGGGTGAGGTCAGTGAAAGATTTCATTTCTTTTTACACCTTTAGACGATTTTGGCTGAATTGAAAGCCCCTTTCCCAAATGAAAAACCCTTTTAACCCACTCGAAACAAAATAGCATAAAGGCTTTTGAAAGGATCGGTAACGAATTAAATATTACACAAACAGACTTTAGAAAAAAGTTGGATTTTAAACCCCGGCCTGCGACCTTTTTTTGGGGCACGCACAAAAAGTTAACATGATGGCATCCCCCTTTCAAACTTTCTTTTTGGCCCCAACTGTTCACCCCGGGTCCCTACGCAAGAGATAAAACGCTGAAAACATTTATCTTAGACACTTCAAAGGCCTAACTAGAGCGGGAATGAACGAAAAAACGCTCTTTCGTACTTACGTTTGGTGTTTGCTAGGTTCGAAAGGCCAGGCGAGACGAGCTAACTGATCTTTCTACGGGCTTTGCCCGCAAAAAAAACAAACTTGCAAATTTGGGGGACCCCATTAATTCTACGTTGTTTCCCCTTAAAGATTCAAAGGTACCAACATGTTTTACAATACGCAGTCAAAAGAGACTTTGTGTTGGAGGGTTTTACATGCCCCTTTGCCCCAGACTCCAATAGGTAAAATAATAAACTAAAAAATGAATTCCCTTTAGAGGCAATGAAAAAAAGGGTTTGGGGAAAAACCTAATTTGACCCAGTAATATTACAAACAAAAAAGAAAACCCCAAAGTTTAAGTCATCCAATCCCCAAAAGTCCAAACCCCAAAGTCTGAAGACTCAGCAAAGGCTGGGGACTCGTTCGCGATGACCTGAAATGAAAAGACCGCTTTTTTCTTGGATTAACTGGCATAGGTTTAAAATGGTCTTTATCTTCTAAATGTAACCCAATTTAAAAGAACAAATTTCCCATAAGTGCTCGGCCATAAAGCCAATCTTTGTTTTGCAGAGACAAAGCCAGCTAACAATGCCCCAAATAGCCAGGTAAAGAGTCTTAGCTTTACTGGCTAATTTTTTTAAAAAACCCCACAAGATGATCAAGCTTTTTTTTTCCCCATGTTTTCGGGGGAGGCGTGGCGGTGGAGGTACTAATTTGGCCCCCGCCCCCCGTAATAGCCAAACCAATGTACTTATTGAAAACCCAAAGGCAGTTATAACGCTTGCTAATGTGACTCCTTGCCTCTAAACGTGTTGTATTCGTTTGCTGTGTTTGTCTTCAATAAAATTTTTTCGATAGTTTCCTTTTTTCTATTCCTTGATTTCGTAATTGGTCTCGGTTAGTAGTTGGTTTCAGTTTGCTGTCTTTTTGTAAGATTTTTAGTCTTTGTTTTTTCTTTCTTTTAATCTCACCCCCTTTCATGCGGTCATCACCTCAACGATTTCTTTTTTTTTCTTTTTTTAATGCTCTCTAGTTCACCTAGTTTTGCAAAATTGTTTGTTAAAATTCCCCCTTTTGGGTTCTTAAAAAGCATGATCAAGGGCTTTATTTTGCATGGGTAGGGTGAGTTTTGTATAGTTTAAAATGCTGTTTTTTTCTAAAAAAACTGGTTTTGCTTCTTTGCATTTATTATTTCATCTGCCGATTGATTAATTTCTTCAAGTTCCATTTTTTTGTTTTTGGGTTAGTTTTGGGGAAAATTTCCCCTGCAGTGTGTTTTAAATTTTAGAAACTGCCTCCGCCCTTAATTTCGGTCTAACAAGCCCAAGGCATTTTGATCTTTCCCTGAGTTTTTGATAATTGTACTCGGGCTAAAACTTTGAGGGTGGGTTTAGTTGAAGCCGAACAAGTTGCCCTTGATCGTTTTTTACAGACAAATGATCATTTTTTAATTCAAAATCATTTGGGTCTAAAAATTCGGGAGGTTTTGACCTAAACTTTGTAAAATTTTAAACCTTACTTTCTGTTAATTCATGCCGCATTAGGCGTTGGCGTGTTGTTTTAAAGGATCATTTCATCATGTCGTCCGGGATCAAAAACTCATAATCTTTTTCATCTTAAATTCCTGCCATGTTTTTAAATAATTAATTTTTATTTTGCTTATAAAAATTTCCAAGCACAGGGTCGATTCTTGACCCCAAGAAGACGAAAGAACCCTTTGGGCGTGAAGGGAAAAAACGGATATTATTGTTCCAAAAAATCCTCTACTATTGATGCAGATCAAATTTTTTACTGTCAAATTTCCAGACCTAGGACAGATGAATGATTGTGCCGGTCTCCCTCTTACTTTAAAAATAGAATCGCTCAAAAACAGCCCAAAAACAGGACTTTTTGTACAGAATCGGGGGGCGGGCAATCGTTAAAAAAATTTTTTAAAAAAACTTGGGGGCAAGAAATATTTTCTTTAAACAATGCGAATATTTTTAACCATTGTCTAGGCAAACGGGATAAAGGGGCTGACTTTGCGTTTCAAGGAATAGAAAAAAAGAAGCCTAAAACAAGAAAAGGGCCGCAGAAAAAAAGAGGAAAAAAAATTTGGTGGCTGTAAATTTTGCGTTTGGAATGGTTTTTCCCTTTCCCCTGATTTTGAGTTGTTAAAAGCGAGCGCCAACTTTCAAGGAGCATAAAAGACAGACGTCATATGAACTACTTTTAACGAATACAAAGTTTATCAGTCAACAAAACCGAAGCAAAGTACAGCTTTTCTGACATCTCGTTAGAGTTGCGTTGTTGCACCCCTAATTGAAAGGCTGATTGAGAAAAATATCAGTAAAAATTTAGCAATTATTACAAAAAGGTGATTCTTTACAAATATCTAGAAGCAGGGCAGACGTATATAAATTTTGTTTTAGCGCTCAGAAAGACGTTTTTAAAGGTATTTATTGCTTGTGAAGATGAAAAAACCGTTCAAAAGAGGAAGTGAAAGTTTTTTAATCCAAAAAAAACGAAAAGTACAATGTTCGTTTGGGGGCAGCCCTAACCAAATTTTGCTAGCGGGCTTAAACCTATCAATTTTGATGAAAAAAGAAAACTGTTTGGAGGGGGGGTGTAAAATAAAAATTGCCCTTTGGCTAAAGACTACCCCTTCAACCCTAGACTTAAAATTTTATTAACAACAAAATAGGGTTTTTAGGTTGACCAAGGCAACGGGGGAAAATCAGTTCAGGGAAAGCGGGGAACTGTGAGAGACGTAAAAAAACATTAAAATTTGAAAAAGAAGAAAAACCCGATAAAACCGCTTAAATGTACTTTTTTTAATATATGATGGCAGTGAATTTTTGAAAATAACAGATTAAAAGATAACATACTAAATTATTTTATTTTATAAAAAGCACCCTGCGGGTTTTTCCCAAAAATGTGCCTACGCCCCGCCAAAAAAAGGGATAGTAGAAAGCCCAAAAAAAAACCCCTTCAGATTAACCAACTTAAAAAATGCAACAAAACTGGGGCAAGCCCTTTCAAAATACAGCAAAAACCAACAAAAGGTATTCTGCTGCCTTTAATGTGTTACATTGTTAATACTGGAACACGATAAAGCGCTCTTCGCGGAACGGGTTGGTTTTTAGCAACGGGCATAGGCCCCCCCCCCGGCTTTACCTCTAGGAGGTTTGCTTTAGCTCTGGGGGCCTGGTTCATTAGCGAAGGCGGCGGGCAAAAAAATTAAAAACAAACCCCAAAAAAGCACCCCGCTAGGGTTCAACTTTTACAGCAAAACTTGCTCGTTTAAATGACAATAAAAAAGCGCTGTTGCTCAAAACATCCGGATGAAAAAATTTAATCGTTTACAGGCCGATTTTGTCTACAAAAGACAAAAGTTTGATCTTCAAAGAAGGCAAGGCAAGTTTTTTCCAACAGCCAGACCCGAGCAATAAAAAGGAATGCTTAAAAAAAGTAAAAGACTTTAAAAATCTGTTCTAAACAGTCACGTAACAACATCGGGGGGGGGTTTTTATATTTGTTTTTGAGTCTAAGCAAAAAAGACCGTTGTATTTTTCTGTTTAACCGTTGTATTTTTTTTTTTTTAAAAAAAATATTTGGTTAAAAAAAGAAGACAGCGGGGCTAAGATAATGGGCCCAAATGAATGTTTAAAGGAAATCTGAGAGGAGCGTTTATCAAAGCACTGAAGTATATTTGAAGTATTGCCCAAAAGTACAGGAAAAGTGTTGTTCATGTATTTCTCAATTTCAGGCAAACTAACAATAGACCGCCTTTAAAAGTAAGTTAGCGTTTTAATCACTAGAAAAATAAATGAAAAATTTCAGAAGCTGGGTCTCGACAAACAACAACTTTTCTTTCCTAAAAAGACTTAACACCGGTTGGGCAGACGAACTTTTTACACGTTTGCCCTCCCGCTGAAGAAGAAAAAATGAGAGGCCTTGGGTTTTGGTAGGGGGCGAAGTCTTGAGATTAGTTTAAAACAGGCTAAGTATGCCCGATTGTAGGAAGGTTACTTTCCGCCCCTCGGGATTTGGTTTTTAAAGAGAGCTTTTTTAAACATAAAAAATTCAGAAAAAAATGTTTCATGTGGTGCGTTCTTGCAAGGCTGCATCATGTCCGCGAAACGCAGAAAGAGGACAACTTGGGCAATAGCCAAAGTCTTAACTTCAATGGAATATCCTTTCCTGTTAGTGTAGCCCAAAATTGATCAGTTTAAGAACAAAAAAAACCCCAATAATGTTAATTTTAAACACATGGGATGGGGAAAAAATTTGGTCCCAAATTTAAAAGTGCCCAAAGAACGTAAAACAATAGGCGAACCGCCAAAAAGTCATGTGGACTTACCCAAAAGTTTTCGCCAGCGGGCTACCGCATTTACACATTATCGAAAATGGTAGAAAATGCGGAATCTTCAAAAATCTGGCAAACAAGAATTCTGTAAAAAATGTTTTAACAAAAATGCCTCTGTTCAAGCGCGAGCGAAATAAGAAACATTGTAAAGTTCTGTGACGTTACAGAACTAATTAACCCCCCCGAAGGCAGTAAAGTTGTTTTAAGAACTGGAAACGGCTGCAAAAAAGCCATTGTGTTTTACGCAATTTTAGTCGCTTATTGTTTCCCTTTTGAAGGGCCACCCCAAAAAATTCAAAAACCTTAATGGTAATCACAGATTTGTTCTTTGCCCCTTTTTATGGGTTTGGGCGGATGGCGTTTTTTTTTTGAGCCCGAAAAAATGAGGGCCCGTGCTGCAGAAAAAATTTTTAAAACGCATGCGCAAGTGCTAACGCCGTTCAATAATCTAAACTTATCTGAAATCCTAAAAGGCGCCTGAAGCCCCAACATATGACCAGCACGCATTTTTGGATTTGCGGTTTTTTGAGCAACGCCCCGGTGTAAACCCCGAAGAGACCATGAAAAATTGGGGGTTTTGAGGGGGGCGCCCCCATAAATGAATCTTCAACAAAAATTTGACCCAAAAAACATGGAAGGGGCCTGTATTTTTTCACAATTGCGGTTTACTCTCACCCTTTTAATGCAAGCAGTAACCAGGTTCGGGTGCATCATTGCCAGTCCCGAAAAAATACTGTGTTTCCCCTTTAAAAACATGTCTTTCTAGACTATGCAACACATGTGGGGTCATTAGGGCACTGGCTATGTCCTTAAAGTCCGCCCCAATAACGGAAAAATATTTTGATCAACTCTGTTTGAAAGGGTGTTTTACCCTTTTGAATACATGAACATTTTGGGGAAAGGTTTTCGAAGATACCCTTCCGCCCAAAGGCGGTTTTTTTTTTCTTAAGGGAAGGACCCTCAGCGACTCCGATTTCCAGCTGCTCAAATGCTTGCAAAAGTTGTTGTAAAACATGGGAGACTATCATGACTCCTATTAATGGCGATGTTTGTTTGTTGGCGGAGTCTTTTAAAATTTTAAAAAAAGACCTGCATGAAATTTTCAGTTTTTTCCTGCGCATTTTTTTTTCTGCACCCGGATGGGTGGGGGCCTTTCTTAAAGTTTACTGGAGTAAAGATTGATTTTTGTCAGATTCCCAATGATTCAGATGTTGAAAACGTTGGTGGGGGAAATTTGTTGGGTCGCTCATTACGTAAAAACAAACAAAAATACTTGGACGACTATGATCCGAGTAAAAGGCCTAACTTTCATGTATTTAGACAAAAATTTTATGGATGGGGTATGGCGCAATCGCTTTCCTTACGCAAATTTAAAATTACACAGGGGGGCGATCCCAAAAATATTCAAAAAGGCATTAAAGTGGTTGGGCAGTTTAACGCCTAATCAACAGCGTGGTTTCATTTAAAGTTGACTTAGAATATCCTCTGAACTCCATGATCATAATGATACCCCTTTAGCGCAAAAGTCTAAGATGGTCCAAGAGAGCCGCCTAACTTGTGCCTAATCTCGAGGCAAAAAAAAAATTTTGTCTGCTTCGGTTCAAAAATTTTATTTTAAAACATGGTTTGAAGTTGCAGCTGTTATGTATATTGCTTTTTATCAAGAACCGTTCAAAAAAACCATACCATGAAGAACCTGATCTCAAACTAAACCGGATGTTCAGAAAAAAAAAAATTTTTAAGTTGATGAACAAACAGCTGTTTCGGAAAGCTTGGGGTCCTCACAAGCGCAAGATGTCGTTGGGGCAAAGAGAAGAAGCAATTAAGCTGCTTTTAAACCAATTACAGGGCTTTAGAATTTCTGATCGCTTTTTGGTATAATGATGAAAAAAAAAAAGCAAATTTTGACAAAACCCCTTATTTATTGGGTTTACTGTTTTGAATTATCAAAGCTTTTTATGTTAAGTTTCTTTTGACTCTTTAAGCCCTCGTTCCTGATCCAGAGTACTTTACACAGAACAGATGTTTTGTTATAGATATCCCTCTGAAAACTCATAAAGACATGGAAACCGAAATAGCTAAAGGACCCCGTGGTGGAAAAACATCTGATTATCCTAAAGATTCGCCCTTTTCATTTAAAACTAACAAAAAGGGTTTTTGGGAAAAATGAAGGGTGAAATTTTTGGAAAGGTATTAAGGAGTTGTTGGGTTTTAAAGGTCGAAAAAATTTTTAGAAAATTTTAAACCCCGGGAAAATCATTAAGAAAAACAAAGGGATATCTCGCAGCGTTTTTGGCAGTAAAATACACATGACAAATCAAAAAAGCATTTTTTGGCAAAAAGACTTTTCATCAGAAACGTTAAAACTTTCGATCTAATCTCGGTCACACAACTGTTGTAACAAAGAAAAACATTAGTAGAACAAAAAAAAAAGGGGTTTTTTAATCCAGAGTTTTTATATGCAATGGGCACTGGAGAACCGTAAATTAATTAAAGCGGAAAAAGGTCTGGGGCGGAATTTTTTTTGCAGTTCTTCTTTCACAAAAAATCTTTTTTAGGACTGGTTGTTTGGGGTGTCATTTCTCGTAAAAAAAAACACGGGCGGATCATTTTTACCAAATTTTTTTATTTCGTACGGGGCAACATCAAATTGGATCGGTTGCCCTGATCGAGTGCCCCTTCTGTTCCCCCGGAAATAAGGTACCTTATTTAAAACCAAAAGGTAATGTTTGCTGGGTGAAGACTCTCCTTCGCAACATTTATTGTTTTTCTTTTATTGTTGTACTGGTTTTTTAAAAAAACCCTTTAAAAATTTTCTTATTTATTTCGCGCAAATGAGGGCAATCTCAAACCCATTTTGGTTGCGGAATTGTCAATCACTCTCTTGATACTGGTGGGGAAAAATTTTTGGTAACTGTTTGTTTAAGTTTTCAATAAAAACCTGTACTGGAACTCCCCGGAAAGCCCCTTTTTTGGGGGTTTAAAAATCTATGTTTTCAACAATAATTGATTCCGGCCTTTAAATTCTTTTCCCTCATCGACTTGAATCAGCGAGGTAGTTTGTGGGCCCCCGTTGGGATATCAGCTTTATAGCAACGCAACAACAGAAGACTCTTTTGTGTTAATGGTTCTGCATCTTTGTACCTTGAAGCTATGCAATGCTGGATGCGTACTTAAAAACTTTTTCGTTAATCCTATCAGAGGGTAAATATAGAAGATCCATTTGATGGGGGTTTGTTTGGAGTTGTTTGACAAAGTGTGGTCTCTGTATTCGTCTAGGCGTGGGAAATAAATTTGCCCAAAACGCTTGTTTAGAAACCATCTTTTGTGTTTGTTCCTGACTCCCGCTGCTTGGGTTTGTTTTTAATTGCTGGAGCCCTTCCCAAATCCCTTTGGGCGAATAATAATTTTGTTCATTTTTTATTAGCCAAATTATGTGCAACAAAATACACGACGGTCATACCAACGCAATAAACCGATTTCGCATCTTTTGTTTTTTTGAGGTTTATAAAAACACTGAATTTGGTGGGGGCAAAATCTCGTTGGTTGCCCGTTACAAGATAATATTGTTTTATCTTGACAACTTTTAAATTGTAGCTGCATGCCCCCCCTTTTTTTGGTGTCATTAATAAAATTAAAACTGTCAATCTCTGTTTTTATAGGCGTCTTGTGCAGCGCTAGTTCCTCCCTAGCTTGTTTTGTCTTTTTCTCTCGCCGTCTCCCCCAGTTTCTAAATGCGAAATTACTTCGTAAAAGCAAGCGCTTCACCCCAGCGCCCCCTATATTTTTGCGAGTGAAGCCCTTTTTTTAAATGATTTTTTTTTTTTTACATATTTAAGTTGGAATTATTTCCCTTTCTTAAAGAAAAACTTTTGAACAAACGAAGCTCAACAATAGCAATCGCTTTGCTGAATCCTCAAGTCTGTTTTTCCAAGTCTGCTGGTTTAATTTAAAGGCTTTTTTCCCAAACATTGAGTATCCTACATTTGCCTCCAAAAGCAGAAAGGTATCAAGGTTGGGAACGTTTTTTTGGTGCTCATTTTTTTTAAAAAAAATTTTTTAATTAATAAAAACATGAACAGTGATGATCTACTACAGCTACAAGGCAGCCTAAACCTTTTCCCGAAATTATGAATGACCAAGTTGATGACCAGCTATTATGCCCCCAAAAAGGGGGGCTGATTCTTTTGGGAGCGGTGGAAAAACAAAAAAAATTCCCGGAATGAATTCGCATTGAACAGATTCAACAGATGTCGCCAAAAATTTAAAGTATCATAACAGGGATAAACGCAGCGGGGTTAGTGGGAAAAGTGTGGGGCAAAGGTTCTTAGTTTGTACACTAAACATATAGATTTGCCCCATTGATTTTGAAAAAGATCTTACGTTGATTTTTAAAGCAAGATCCATTTTAACAAAAGGCATTAGAGTCTTAGGAGTGATTTACTACGTTTGGGAAATTTTTATCGCCATTAATCATGGGGTTAAAAACTTTTAAAATATAGATTTTGTTTCCCTTCAAATGAACGAGTGGAAAATATAGAATCGGAAACATTTAATCAGGGGGAGAAAGTAACCGCCAGAAATCAGCAGAAAACACGAAACCCTGGGGGCCCTAAAAGCATCCTATCCTGGGGGTGTTAAAGCAGGAAAAAAATTACAGAGTGGAAAGCAAAAAAAAAATTTTGTTACGATTAAAATCACAGAAAAAATAACACCCCCCAGCGCCAGAAAAAGTTTATTCAATGCCCTCTATAAAAAATCCCCGTGATTCAAGGCCTCAGCGCCCCAAAATCTTTATGGATATTGAACTTAAAAACTTTGCCATTTTTAGCGCCCCTTTTGCTGCTGGGGCTGTTATTAAGGTTTAAAATTATAACCAAAAGGCAAAAAAAAACAAAAAAATTAAAACCCCGACCCTAAATACAAAAAAGACAACTGCACCCCAAAACCCCCCAAAAAACAAAAGATCATTTTGATCCATTTTAATGCAAAAATATTTTAAATTTTTTTTTTGAAAAAAAATCTGGCGTATTATAAAAAAAAATTAAAATCAATAAATAAAGACATGGAGTCTATAAAAGACATTTTCCCTGACCCAAAATTTTTCAATGCGGGTTTCTTGGGTTAAGACCTTTATTAAAATCTATGCGGAACGCTGGGCAAGAAACCCAACGAGACGGTTTTTTGAGGCGTGTGTATACTATATTAGACATTGCTATTTAAGATAAAAAAAGATTGTATTTTTTTGATAATATAAGATAACTTGAATAAGAACTTTGGTTTTTACTTAAAAGGTGACTTGTTTTGATCTTGAGGGACTTAAACAAAAATTATTTAAAAATTGAAGTAACTTAATTAAAAAAAAAAATTTAAAATTGGGGGGGCTTAATTAAAAACTTAAATTAAAAACTTGGGGGGACTTGGGGGTGGGGGGTGTGTGGTTACACAGAGCTTATTATTTGTTGTGAAACAAACCCCTTGGTTTAAGACAGGCTTTCGTTTTTTTATGCTTGGCTCTTTGTTGCAATTTTAAAGCAGCCCCCAATGCACAAAAAAAAGTTTATGCCACACCCCCCTCTTTTTTCATCCGGCTTTGGGGCGGCCTTTTGGGGAGTTAGTGTTTTTTGTTTTTTTTTAAAGTAAAATCTGCTTTGGCGAGCAAAAAAACAGCCTAAAAATTGTAACAGGGCGTAGAAGCAGGGCTTTTAAGAGGTGAAGCGTAGACGCAAAGCACAAAGCCAAAAAGTCGATCTCCTGCTGATAACCCCTTTTTACCGCCTAGGGGGGAGCGGTGGAGCGTTTTAAAAACCTTGCCACGTACCCCTTTTACCCCTTAGGGTTAAAACATGAAGAAAAAGGCTTGCCACTGTGCCTTTTACTGCTCAGGGTAATGCTGAAGAAACCTTTCCATGTGACCTTTGATGCTCAGGGTAGAGCGCTGTTCTCTCTCCCTGCTGCGGACTTTGGAGGATTTTGTTTGGAGTTGTTTGGTTCTTTACAAAATAGTCCAATAATTTCTAATCTCCTCCTGCTTGAAAAAATTAAAATTCAAATCCTTTCCCCATAGGTAGACTTCTATAAAGAAAGCCAACTGTAGAAAACCTTTTAGCAAAAGGGTTCACAAAAGAGCAATCTTCTTAGTTTGCGAGAAAATTTAAGGGGATATCCCACATTGCTTTTCAACCACTCAAACCATTTTTTGAGGGATGGCCCACGTCTTTTTTGTGAAAAAGGCCTTTAAGGCGTTCTAAAAGCCAACCCTATTGCAAGTTTAAAACCATTGTTGTAGCTTCCCCGCCTTTGAAGCGCCCATACCCTCCTTCGTTTTTCAATACAACGCATTTGACGTTATTTCCCCGCCCCAAAACCCAAAACTTTTTTTTCCTACCCCCCTTTATTCCCACTCAACCTCTTTGTTTTTTAAGTATTGGGGGGAGTTTTCTGTGTATCTTTGTTTTTTTGCTTTCTCTCCATCAAAAACAGATAGTTTCTTTTTGGTGGGGTTTTGGGGGGGGAAGGGGGGTAGTTTCTTATTGATGATGGGCCTGCGCTCTACTCATCCAAAGCACTAAAAAATGTGCATGGGTTTAACATGCTCGTCAATATTGTCAGCTTGAAAACTCCCACTGTCTTTGTTCTGCCCTGACAAAATATTAATAAACAAAACAACCCCCACAAAACCCCTAAAAAATTTTCCACTAACCACAACCTTTACAGGCTTGCTGAGTGGCGGGCCACAAATGGGAAGTGAACGTGCGCTGCGAACCCCTCTTGTCACGTGACAGCCTCGATCGCTTATTGATTTTTTTGGTCGCAGTTTTAAGCAGGCCTTACAAACACCTTTTTTCACTGAAAAAACACCCCGGGCTTTTGCCCAGCCCAGTACGCGTGATGAAAATTTTTTTTGCTTCGGTGACTTTAACAATGCAGCGCTTTTTTCACGATAGCCAAACACTATTAAAACTGGGTGTATCTTTGTCAACAATTTGTCTTCACGAGCCAACAAACCTTTTTGTAACCAAATTTGTTTTTCATAAACGGTTACACATCCCCACACGAAAACGCGTGTGCTTGCCCGGCTGCAGTGGAAAAAATGTGTGGGTTAACCTAGCTGACGGCCCCTAAGGTAGCTTAATCGCTATTGCCGGGCTGGAACGCGCCCCGCGCGGGAGTGTTGCGTGGACAGGGGTTCGAAGGCTGATGTAAGCAGGCAGGAAGGAAGGGGGTGAAAAAAGGGGGGAAAAGGGAAAGGGGGTAGAGGAGGTGCAGCGTTTTTTTTTTGGCCGGGGTGTGTTGGGGAGGAAGAAGGAGTGTGGTGTGTGTGTGTGTGTGTGGTTTTGTGTGTGTGTGTGTGTTGTGTGGTGTGTGTGTGTGTGCGTGCTGGTGCTGGTGTGCGGTGGCGTATGTGGTGTTGGGTTGTGTGTTGGGGTGTGTGTGTGGGTGTGTGTTGTGTGTGTGTTTGGGGCCGTGCGTGCATGGTGCTGTGTGTGCGTGTGTGCTGTGTTGTGGTGTGTGTGTGTGTGTGTGTGTGGGTGTTGTGTGTGTGTTGGTGTGTGTGTGTGTGTGTGTTGTGTGTGTGTGTGTGGGTGTGGTTGTTGGGGTGTGGGCGTGTGTGTTGTGTGTTTTAGTGTGGTGTGTGGTGTGGGGGTGATGATTTCGTGGTGTGGTTTTGCGCGACGATTTTGTGAAACGCGAACACGTATGTCTATGGCTCCCCTGTTAAATGAAATATCACAAGCAAACCCCTTTGCCACACGGCCCCGGGCCCCCACCTTCCTTATGGCGTCAGCTAATTACAGGCCATAGGATCCGCCCCGGGGAGGGACATGGTCGCCTGCCCCAAACCCAAGCCCTCTAATTAGGGGGGTTGCACGTGTCTCAGTAAGTCTTTGTTTGGTGACTGTTCCCAAAAATGATGTTATTGAAAATGACTGTATGCGCGAAAATGATTAGGAAAACATAGGATTAAGCAAAAACTAAAATTTGAAAAGTTTAGTAAATTAGTTTTGAAAACGGATAACCTACACAGTATGTTTGTTTGTAGGGTCGTTATTTTTGGTTATTGAAGTCTTACTTGTCAGAGAACAGGAAAACCCTTTATTCTGGGCCACTTTCGCCCGAAACTGGTTGAGGGCGAAAGTGGCCAGAATGAAGGTTTTCCTGTTCTCTCCTTCTCAGTGTTTGCCATTTTGATCTTATAATTAACTGCAGAAAGTTTTTCGACCACCTGAAAAGGACCCTTCCACATAACACGAAGTTGTTATGTTCATCAGTGAGTAGTACAAGGACTTTATCCCCTACACTGAAGGAACGTGCCTTTACTTTTCTGTCTGCAAAGACCTTGTACACATCTGTTTTTCTATCCGCTGACTGTTGAGCAAGCTCACATGCATCCTTCAAACGATTATGCAGTTCATAAACGTATTGGTAAACAGTTTTACTGTCAGGGATGTCCGTCTTTTTCGTCCATTGTGTCATCAGTAGATCCAAAGGACCCTTGGTGAGTGTCCGAAAAAGCTCGAATGGTGAGAATTCCAGCGTTTCGTTCGGCATTTCCCTGTATGCGAAAAGCAAAGCCAGTATGAAACGATCCCATTCATGGGGTTCCTGCCTTGCAACCTTTCTCAACATGGACTTTAACGTTCCATTGAAACGTTCAACCATGCCATTCGATTGGGGATGATATGGCGTGGTTGAAATGGAAGAG
>CM031598.1:46212541-46215041 GCA_018398815.1 Conus ventricosus | reverse complement strand
GTAATTAGATGTTTGTTCTTGTTTATTGTAAAACCCTAGGGCATTCAGTTGGTAATCGGTATATTAATATTGTTAATAACAAAAATGCTAATAAAAATGCAAATAATAATACAAGTAATGATAAGAAGAAGAAGAAGAATTTCCAGATAAGGAATGGTTTGTTTGTATTTTTCTCTCTGTTCTTTTTGGACAAACACTGTCGACACCAACTAAAACTATCAAAGCGTAGAATAATTCGTCTTGTATTCCTTCATTTCTTTCTGCTTTCTTCTTTTTCCAGGCTTGTTTCTTCTTGCAACATCAACAGCGACGAACGAGGAGCCAGAACAAGTGAGCTACGTGACAAGTTGCCTCGGGAGTAATTCTGTGACGTTGCATGAGGCAAAAGTCATCAGCGGATGACATGAGAGCTGTGTTCGTTTACAAAGGTGGCGATATCCTGGGTAGCGACGTCATTCCCGCTGATGGAGAGTACAGCGTAAGTACGTCACACACACACACACACACACACATGCATCACCCTCACGCCGCTATTGTACCTTCACCAGCATCCTCCCCCAGTGGTCAAGTCTGGCCGCCGACCCTCTCCTCCCTTCCCTCTCCTCCCTCATCTCTCTATCTCCCAGTTCTCCCTGCAGTATTCTGTGATGAAGTCGTGGGTCATCCCTGCTCCCATCCCAAGCCCTCCCATTCCCTCTCGGCCCCTCCCTCCAATCAACAGTAAGTCTTTGGCATCGTTGTGGGCGCAGAAAGACAGGTGTATAGAAAGGAAAAGAGGGGCGTGAAGCAGAAGGTTATGGACTATTCGAAACCGGGGCACAATGCTAGTCATTGGAACTGGTGATGAAAACTAAATGATCTGCTTCACAGAAACGCTTGAGGATCAGCCGGCGAGGGGAGGTCATTTTGTCCGATGTCCGACTGACCGACAGTGGGGTGTACAGAGTGGAAATGGCCAGACGGAACCGGAAGACCTCGGCTTCCATCGTCTTGTTTCTACCAGGTACTGTTGTCTCCTTTTGGTTCGGTTCAATATGGTTTAGGTTTGGTATGCGCGACTCATACTCAAAACCAAAACTTTTGACTGTGACGAGAGCCCGCAAGAGTCCATAGAGACAACATGGTGTTAACGAATATGTTAAGACTGATCAAGGTTTCTGCTTGAATTATAGTTCAGCTTAGCTTACACAGCATGCCCCCCCCCCCCCCTCTGTGTGGTGTGTGTGTGTGTGTGTGTGTGTGTGTGTGTGTGTGTGTGTGTGTGTGTGTGTGTGTGTGTGTGGTGTGTGTGTGTTCGTTCGTTCCTCATCTTCCCTGTTCTCTTTATTCTCACCATGCTGTTCCAATCAGGCGCGTCCTCTCACAGGTCATGGCCAGCAAACTACAAGAACCAAATCAACGTCAGGTCGCCACAAGGCCACTCACTTAATGTGACTCTGCCGTGCTCACTTAACTGGTGATCTTCACTGGTGCTTGATTCTGATCTCTAACACCTGCAGTGTACTATCGACGAACTTCCATGATAAAGAGCTCTTTAACGGAACCAGACTGAATGAATATTCTTTTGGAGAAGGCGATCGCCACAACATCCCCATTAACTATATGACACCCCTCCTCACACACACACACACACCACACACACCACACACACACACACACACACACACACACACACACACACCCACACCACACACAACACACACACACACACACACACACACACAATTCTCGAAAAAGTCTTTGTCAAAATTTGTCTAAAAACAGTAATAGAACTTTGCTTATGTTTAGCGATAAATGAAAAGTGTGTAAGTTACCACATTGGTCTTTAAAACGTTCAGCGTAATAACCTTTATGAAGCCCCAACCCCAACCCGCGCCTTTTTCCAGGCAGGATGTTATTCGTGGTTCTGAACTGTACAAAATGAATTGCACACAAATCGGAAGTACGCTTGAATAGTTTTCTGCCCAAAATCATTTTTTTTTATTTATTATTCATTCGGTAATTCATACTTCGGGCAACCCTGTCAATGTCAGAATACAAAACGTGTTTAACTGGTCACTAAGACATGATTTGACCTTTCATTTACATCAGACAGGATTGCAATCAAGACTGTCTGGAAAAATAAAAAATAAAAAATAAAAATACACTTATTCTGATATTATTTAAGCATCCTTCAGTAGTTTTTACATACTTTTGCCGACAGTCAGGCAGAACAATAGATCAACAGAAAGAATGTATCACCTCCTTTTCCTAGTTTCGCTTTTGTCGGAGTCTGCAATCACAAGTCCTTATCCACTTCTGGGCACCACAATCACCATGCGCCATGGAAGAATAATCTTCAGCTGGCTGCGTGCCCTCTCAGGTAATTGTATATATACCATGTTGCTGTCGGCTGTTCAGCGAGAATGGCTCATTTTACCTGCACGTAGATTTTGCCCGTACAATACATGGAGAAGGATGGTAAACGGACAACCATCCCGGCACAGCAGCGGAGAGCAAA
>CM031598.1:46208985-46211541 GCA_018398815.1 Conus ventricosus | reverse complement strand
ATGCTCAATGTAAAGCTAGTCTTTGTGAGTATATTTCAATATGGTGATTTTTAGAAAAAGTAAATGGGTCAATATTTCATTTAATGCCATGAGAAGTTAAGTAAGTTGTTACAGAAATGTCACGCAAAATAAAAAGGTTGTCAGAAGGTTAATATCACGATGTTCATGGTCACTGTGGACAGTTACGACCAGGGCCAGATGGAAGGGAAAGGTATGAGAACTTGTTCGATGACCCGGGTAACGATGCCGCCTTGTCCATGTTCGCTGGTCGCTCTGTGGCTGCGGTGGATCGAAGCGGGACCGGCAGATACAGCATCATCCTGGCCACTTACGCTGAGCGTGAGTGAAATTGTGTCGTTGCTGACAAAGACAGCATAGCTCGGTCTGTTGGTCTGCAGCTGCTCCACATGCCCCGTTCCTTTCCCACCTTGTTCCATTCCTTCTTTTCCATTGCTTTTTCTGTATTGTTGCTGTCTTTTGGTTTGTTTCAGTGTGATCAGAGAGAGATAAAGAGAGAGTGTGTTGTTGGGGTTGGGATGGGGTGTGTTGGGATGTGTGTGTGAGAGAGGAGAGAGAGAGAGAGAGAGAGAGAGAGAGAGAGAGAGAGAGAGAGGGGGGGGGAGAGACAGACAGACAGACAGACAGACAGACAGACAGACAGACGGACAGAAAGAAAGAAAGAGAGAGGGAGACAAAGAGAGAAAAGAGAGGGATTAATGGGTCCTCACACAGAGATTTCCTTTTTAATGGGAATCCCTGTATTTCTATAATTAGATAGGAATTTGTTCAGTCGTCATAAAACAGCTAAGCCAATCTAACTTATTTGTACATACATCAAACAGACAGCTTGCACACCAAATTAGAATAGTTTCTTTTTGCATAATTAACTTTAGTTTTATTTTGTAAACATTGTTTGCTGTTTATTTCTGATATTCAATTTGATACTTTTAGATGTATACAATGTGTGTGTGTGTGTGTGTGTGTGTGTGTGTGTGTGTGTGTGTGTGTGTGTGTGTGCGCGCGCGCGCGCGTGCGCCTACGTACATACATACTTTTATACACATACATGTACACACATATTCCTACACACACACACACACACACACACACACACACACACACACACACACACACACATATATATATATATATATATATATATATATATATATATATATATATATATATATATATATATATGACTTGACTTGACTTGACTTGGTCCCTTAGACGTCGGTCCGTGGGGGCACCCCTGAAGCAGTGACAACCATCCTTCTCCATTCCTCTCTGTTCTCTGCCCTCCGCAATGTATTTCTCAGCCGCAGGCCTGTCCATTCCGTGATGTTATCCTCCCATCTTTTCCTTTGTCGACCTCTTCGCCTTTGTCCTGGTACTGTGCCCTGCATGATTGTCTTGGCAAGGCCTGTTGATCGTGTGATGTGTCCATACCATTTCAGTTTGCATCTTTTTACTGAGGTTAGGAGATCGACATATGGACCAATTTCATTCTCGATGCGCTTTTTAACTTCCACATTGCTGATGTGATCTCTGTATGAGATGCCAAGGAGTCGTCTGAAGCACCTCATTTCCATTGTTTGGATCTTTTTCTCAAGGTCTGATTTCAACGTCCATGACTCACAAGCATATAAGAATATCGCCATGACTAAGGATCGCATCAGTCTAATCTTTGAGCTGATGGAGATGTTTTTATTTCTCCAAAGAGGCGCTAGCTTAGATAGCGTAGCTGTGGTCTGAGCGACTCTTGAGATGATTTCAGGTCTTGATCCTTCATCTGAGATTGTTGCCCCCAAGTACTTAAATGTGTTGACTGGCTCAAGCTTTTTGTTGTTGATGGTTATGTCTTGGGTAAAGCCGATTGGGTTGTTAGTCATGACCTTTGTCTTTTCCGCACTTATTTCCATGCCATAATCAGCAGAGGTGTTGTTGAGTCTGTTGATCAGGTGCACTAGCTCTTGTTCGTTTCCAGCTAGTCCATCTATGTCGTCGGCAAAACGGAGGTTGGTGATGGTTCTCCCTCCAATGTTTACAGTTCCTTCATGGTCTTCTAGCGCATCGGTCATAATTCTCTCAAGGAAGACATTGAAAAGTGTGGGGGAGAGTAGACAGCCCTGTCGCACTCCAACGGTAGTTCGGAACCACTCGCCTATGTTGTTACCGAAGAAAACGGCACTGGTGGCTTTATTGTAGAGGCTTTCAATAGTTCTGATGAGGTTGGCATTGATGTTGAAGAGTTTCATTGTTGCCCATAATGCTTCGTGCCACACTCGGTCGAAGGCCTTCTTGAACTACGATACGTATATATATATATATATGTTGTATTATAAACAAGTTAAAACCAAGCTTAAAACACCTACAAGCCTGTTTCGCGCTGTGCGGTCGTCAGGGTGTGATGGGCTTGTGCTGCCAGTGCTATATAGCTAGCTGTTGTTTTTTTCCCCGTGCTACATGTGTTTCTCAGGTGTTTTTGATTTTATTCACTGATAAAAACTTCCATTTGTGTCTGCAATTGTTAACCCTTTCTGTTCTAATATTTAA
>CM031598.1:46191485-46203985 GCA_018398815.1 Conus ventricosus | reverse complement strand
CAGCCCCACTGTATGACTGGTAAAATCACCCACTGGACACCCCTTTGTGAAACTCCAGCACCCAGCATTTTGACATTTTCAACCGCCATTTGTGTTTACTGTAAAAAACTAATAACCAGTTGTATCGAACTTTTTTCCCTTCAATCATACACGAAATCACTACAAGTGGAAAATTAGCTTAGTATAACTTTAGTATTATCACACAATCATTTTAATTTTAGTAATTTTCTTTTATTTGGATTATTCCTTTGTTCATTTATTTTTTCTTCCTGGGGACCCATGTCTTTGGACAATGGAACAGTAGATCCATCTCAACTAGCCCATGACCAGTTAGTTTCAACATCTCGTACATAAAAATATAATTGTTGGCCCTTGCAATCACTGAATGTCCCGAAAAGATAAATTGGCCAAGTTTTGTAATTATTACTATCCTCCAGTCATCCAAAAAGTGAATACCAACGAAAAAGTCAATGTAGCCATTTATATTGAAGAAGGCGTAAAGTACACGCCGTGTATTAGTCCTGTTCACCAGACATTCCAGGGTCACATTCTTGCGCTGTTAAAGTCCGGGTTGGCTCAGACAAATTAACGATTGTGTCAGTTTATCTCCAAAAGGGCCCAATGATGCAAATACCGAATGGCTTCGTACCTTGCGGACAAAATCAAACAGCAAATTTCTAATCACTGGAGTTTTTATGCTCATTCTCCTTTTTGGGAAAAGACTGCCCAATTAGTAACAAATAACCGATTCATTGAGAACCGGGTGGACTCATCTCTTTATCTGTTGAATGACGGCAGAATAACGCGCATCCCGGACAATCCTAAACACAAACCAAGCGCTATAGATCTAACGTTAGTCTCTCCAGATCTAGCAACTATATGTGATTGGAATACCCTTGATGACACATTGAACCGATCATATACCTATAATCACAATTTTAAGCGCAAGATCTGAACCAACTGATCAGACTCGAGAAAAGTTCCAAAATTTAACTATAAGCTCGCCAACGGAATACGTTTTTCAGAATTATTAAGAACGTTCAAATAAACTGTGATGACTTTTACCACTAAAGGGATGTTGACAACTTATTATCTCTTTCAAAAACGCTTTGCTGTCTGCCGCAAATCAATCAATTCCAAGGATAAAATCTGTGGTTTCTAAAAAGCATTTGGGCAATGTCTGGTGGAATGGGGCTTGTGAGGAGGCAAAAAGGAAAAAAAGTTAAAGTTAAAAGCATACAAACGAAATAAGTGCGCTGAAAATCTCTTGAAAAAAAGAAAGCAAAAAATAAATTGAATAGAATCATAGCACGGGCAAAGCGACAATACTGGTCATCTTTTGCAAACATGAGGTATCTAATTTCAAAGACATGCAAAAAGTGTGGAAAAAATTAAAAACAATGAAAAAGGGAATTAAACTTCCACAATACTCTATCAAACTTGTAAGCCCTAACTTCCCTTCAAATTCTGATAAAGCTGAAGCTTTTGTGACATGTTTGTCAAAAACAGCAGCATGAATATTTTTTGTCAGCAAAAAATAGATCATATCGGGAACAAGAGGGTAAGCGTTATAAAAAGTAGTAGTAAAGACCCTGAGTTTAAACCCACTACCTAAACGCTCCTATAACACTACAAGAAGTTTCAAGAATGTTTTAGTAAATTAGGCAGCAAGAAAACTTCAGTCGGCCTAGATGGTATTTCGATGGAATGCTACCCACCTCCCAGCAAACGCTGTGCAGTTTCTCCATCTATTTTTAAAAAATGTTGGAATGATGGAAAATACCTCAGTTATGGAAACATTCCATTATCGTTCCTATTTATAAACATGGAAAACCTCGCACTGAAAAAACAGTTACCGTCCAATTGCCCTAACATCCCATACCTTAAATTAATGGAACGAATCGTACTAAAATAGATTATCTTATTACTGTAATAAGCATGATGTCATACCGATTAACCAAGCTGGATTTCAAAAATGGCAGATCCACAATAGAACACCTAGTCAAACTAACAACTCAAGTGAAACAACAATTTGCAAGACGAAAGAACAAACTAGCTACATTTTTTTATGTCAAAAAAGCTTTGATCAAGTATGGCCATAGTAGACTATAACAAATTAAAAAATGTTTGGAAATTAACGGTAACATGTATAATTATGTTCAAAATTCTTAAAAAATAGATCAAAATTTAAACAAGAATAGAACATACCCTTATTCAAATCCGAGAACATTGCAAATGGGGCTGCCACAAGGTTCAGTAAAAATCTCCTTCTAGTTCAATATTTTTAAAGGCAGATTTACCAAAAGGCTTATCGAAAGGCACAGAGTTAGCTCAGTTTGGCCGATGATATATGCATATGGAATGAGAGTAAAACCCTGAAACGAATAACCTCTTCGAGGTTGCTGAACTACATAAAAGCTTTTTAACACGAGAACTCAATAAAATAAATGTATTTTTACAAGAAAACGGGCTTGCACTTTCATTTAAAAAACACATATAATGCTTTTCAATTCAGGGTATGACCCAGAAAAGCTCCCAGTTTTCACTTTTGATGGCATTGAAATAAATATGTTAATATCTGTCAAATTCCTAGGTATAATCTTAACTTTTAAACTGTCATGGAACCGCATATTGACCACATATTAAATAAAGCACGGAAAAGTTTTAAAATTTTTTAAGATTATAAACAAGCAACCATGGGGCCAAGATGCTTCGACTTTAATATCTCATCAACGCTCTTGTGCGATCTAGGGTTAAACCTATGCTCAGGAAGTATTTTCAGCGCACCGCAACATCTGTTTAAAAAAATGCAGAGCATGATTGCAAGGCTTACAAACTCGCTCTTGGTGTTCCCATACATACATCCAATTTAGGAACATAAAAAGAGATTGGAGTGCTACCTCTCAGCGAGGTTCGAAAAGTAGCTGCTCAAAGTTTGTTCTGAAGAGTTTTACACAGAAAAATTTCTGTGCAAAAGAAGTTTGTTTTAAAATTCTGAAAAAGATTTTGGAAAGCGAGCTAGAAGAATACATCTACAAAGAAGAATACATCTACAAAATCAATCTACTTTGTATACTTCTCACCTTATCAGATTCCAACATAAATAGAAATGAAAACGCTGTTAAACCATCCTTTTCACCAGTACCAAGATGGGAACAAACAAGGCCTGCTTTGATACGACTCGTTCAGATTTGTCAAAAAAAGATTCACCCAACATACTAAAAATTTCAGTATACTTACACCTGGAAAATCAGTACAAAAACCACTTAAAAATTTCACAGATGGGGCCCGTGCTAGAAGACAGTAGGACAGGAGCAGCTTTTGTAATACCTGACTTAAATGTGGAGAAAATTACCATCTAGGCAGAAATTTTTCGATTTTCCCGTGCCGAGCTAGCCGCCATCCTAATGTCCTTAAATTATAATTTTTTTATTTTCCATCTAAATGTCAGTCACGTACTAGTATGTGCTGATTCTAGATCTGCTCTTGAAGCAATGGGTCTTCAAATTCAAAAATCCGTTTGGAGAAATAACAGAAATAAATCATGTTATACATCTTTTATCCAATAAAGCACATCAGTTTAGTTTTGCTGGGTCCCCTCTCATTGTGGGATTCCAGCAAATGAGAGAGTCGATCAGGGTTGCAAAAAAGGCAGCTCGAAATGTTAGGGTTCAACTCCCCTTAATAAAAACATCGATGAAAACTTCAGAAACTTGATAATGAACTCGGGTACTCAGTATTATCAGAGCTGTGTTAAATTTGGTGGCAAAATCAAATCGAAAGCCTCGTCAAACAATCACTTTCTTCTCTTTCTAGAGAGATTAGAAGTTTACTGCACAGAATGCGGTTAAACTCCCTTCGTACAAAGTTCTGTAAAAACATTAGATGCATGTGGGAGAAACACTCGGAGTAGGACATCTATTAATCAATTGTCCAGTGCAAGGGAATTATATCGTAAGTCGGGCGTTTGTAGTTTATCTGACGGATCAAGTCCGTCACTGTGCCCCAAGATTTTGAATGACTACTCTTTTCTTTCTTCATTTGTAAATGTTTGTTACACAGCCCAGTGGGCATTTACCTTTGATGTTCTATCCTTAAAAATAGATTGTTAATTACTCAGCATTACTTACAGTACTCTTGCTGCATGCTACACCAGTTTTTAAGCGTGCTTTGCCTAATTCCGGAAAAATTGACCATTTTACATACAAACGCGTGCGCGCGCGCGCACACACACACACACACACACACACACACACACACACACACACACACACACACCACACACACACACCCTGCGCGCGCACACACACACACACACACACACACAACACACAAAACACACACAAAACACACACCAACACACACACCATCCACACTTTGTCCCTGTATCTGGCCATCTCCAATCTCAAACTCCCTATCATAAGAAATGTTTATTCATTACAACACATTTTCAAGAAACAACCACAGATTTAATACCACATTCCATATACTTCAACACATCGTCTGATATCACTTTTTGTGGAAGGACGTTAAACTGAAGAAACTGAACTGAACACACACACACACACACACACACACACACACACACACACACACACACACACCACACACAGAGCAGCCATATATGGTGACTCTTGTGGTCGGCTGGGCAAGGAAAAAAACAATCATTAAATGACCCATCTCCATAGATAAACACACACACGAACCCATCCCCCTGTCTGTTTGCTGTCCGTCTTTCGTTTATATTCTACTTAAGCTAATTTTTCTTTGTATTTTTTTAAATTTATATACCCTCCGTTCTTTCTCTCTCCCTCTCACCTCTCCTTTGTCTTCTTCCTCTTCTCTCTCTCAAGCGGAATATAAAAGCCACTGACCCAGCAGCTTGCCTCACCAGTTATTAAAACTGAATTTTCTCTCATGAAGGCAGCACTAGCACTGTTTCCTCTGCGTGTCCTTGCATTATTGTCATTTGCCTGTAAGCTGACTAAAAAAAAAAAAGAAAAAAAAGAGAAGTAAAAAAGAACGCTCAACTTACACATTGGAAAATGAAAATCAGAGTAAAATAATCCTGTAGAAATGAATAAAATATCACGATGCACTAAAGCTAACTTCTACATTCTCTGCGACTGCCCCATACAGTCTCTTCGTTCGTTTTTTTACAAAACACACACAAACAAGGGGCCCTTGTGGGCGAAAGAACATTATTAACTGATAACTGATCTCCATGTTACCCCCACCCCACCTCACCGTGTGTGCTGCCCACCTTTCATTTATTTGTTTATTCTTTTCCTTCAAGCTTATCTCTTGCTGTACTGTGTGTACATTCTTTTTCTTCTCAATTCTCCTTTTGTCTTTTATTTTCTCTGTTCAGTGCAAGAGACACAAGTGACCCCAATCTGCTGGCCTCATCCATATTAAAGACGAATTTTGTCTTATGAAAAGAGTATCCCCAACATTGTTCAGTTTACATATTTCTACGTTTACGGTTCAAGTCGCACAAGACAGGTCTCAACTACCTACACGTGTTCCTAAGGTTCACATTGCTAGTACATTGTCGATAATTCACTTCCGAAATGTGCTAAGACCATTTCCTCTTTGCTAGGCTACTAGCTTTTCTTGTTACTTATAGAACTGCGATCGAAATCATGTTGTAGAGTCTAGCCTAATGACCAAAGTCTACGCTAGACTGGGCGAGAAAGGTCAGTTTTGTTACACACTACCTAGTCTTTTTGTATTCTCTACAATTATCAAATGAATTCCTGTGGCAATTGTTAATATGTACACGATTGTTAAAGCTCGTATGTAAGAGAATTGGTTACAAATATCATTATGTTTATTTTATATATAATATATCAATTTGAGAAAAATAGCAGTCCTAAAATATCGTATTACAATGTACTTAAATTTGTTGTGATAACATTTTTAATTTGCCGCAGTCAGCGAGTACCCGCCGAATATTAAGGCGCTCCAGCCACCTTCGTCCTGCTCTCTCCTTTCAAGCCTGGAGACATCAGCTGACTGCTTGTCCACTCTGCAAGGACAAACGAACAGTGGAACAGGATACTGAGTTCATGTAAAGCTCCGCTGACCCCGGGTAGGTAAGCTTACACATATCACACACACACACACACACACACACACACACACACACACACACACACACACACACGGCACACACGCGCGCGCGCGCGCGCACACACGCACGCGCACACACACACACACACACACACACACACACACACACACACACACACACACACACACACACACACACTATTGAAACGCCAAGACCTTGCTTAGGATTCGACTATGTATACAAACACAATTAGATTTGTCTGCAAATTGGTATTTTGTCTGAAAGATGATTCTGATCCCCCCCCCCCCCCCCCACCCCCTTTTTTTTTCTCTTCCATATGCCCATCAAGATACATGCTAGATGGTACCAACGTCTACTGTAAGAAGCCTCGATAATAAGCAGGTGGCACGGTGAGTAATTGCTACCAGCCTTGAAAGAGGACGTATTGCCGAAATATTGTAGAGAAAGTGAAAGCAGATGTGGGTTTTCCTACGAAGCAATCTAAAATGTTTTCGTCCCATGCTTTGTCTTGAAGCAATTGTCATCTATTCATATGCCACATCCATAGCAGCTTATAATCAACTGCTCCATTATTGTTTTGATACGATATTGAAATAGCTTACAATGACACTGATTGAAAGGGTTATTATGACCAGTGTCATTCAAAATGCCATGTCCCAATCAGCTTAAATTTGACCGCTCTATTTTTGTTTTTACACGATGGATATGGTGTACAATAACACTGTTTGTGCGCGCACGCACACGCACACACACACAGGCGCGCACGCGCGCTCACACGCACACACACGCGCACACACACACACACACACACACACACACACACACACACACACACACTCTCTCTCTTTTCTCTCTCTCCTCCTCTCCTTCTCCTTCCCCCCCCCCCCCCCCCCCTCCTCTCTTCACACCCACACACCGCGCGCCGCGCGCGCACCAGCACCACGCACGCACACACACACACACACACACACACACAAACACACACACACACACACACACACACACACACACACACACACACACACATTATTAATGCGCCGAAACCTTGCTGAGGACTCGACTATGTATATCTAGACAAACGCAATTAGATTGTTCTGCAAATTGGTATTTTGTCTGAAAGATGATTCTGATTCCCCTTTTTTCTTTCATATGCCCATCAAGTGTGTGTGTGTGTGTGTGTGTGTGTGTGTGTGTGTGTGTGTGTGTGTGTGTGTGTGTGTGTTTGTGCACAACACACACACACAGAGAGAGAGAGAGAGAGAGGGGTGGGGGTGGGTAGGGTGGTTTTGTGCGTGCATAAATGCAAGCGTGTGGGTGCCCGCACGCATGTGTGTAGGCTGTATGGGGAAAGTGTTTCTTTTGAGTATCAGTGTAATTTTAATGTATGCGTGTAGGCAAGTAAGGAGGAGAGAGAGAGGACAGCGGAGACCGAAAAGGTGAGGAAAGAGAGGGGAAAGGTAAGTAGGAGAGAGAGAGAGAGGAGAGGAGAGAGAGAGAGAGAGAGAGAGAGAGAGTGGAATAGTGAATGTCTACGTGTAAAAAATGTATGCGAGTGAGTAAGCGAGAGAGCGTGTGTGTGTTTTTAAGTGCGTAATATGAGTGTGTGTTTTTAAAAGAGAGAGGGAGTATGTGAAAGAGAGACGAATAGTAAGATAGGAATGTAACCCTATCCTGACAGACAGAGTGAAAGAGAGAAGAAATTTACAGCGATCAGTGCGCAAAACCGCATGCAGTTACAAAATTGGGATGTAATCGAGATGTCGGTGCCAGATGTTCACGGAAGGAATGTGTTGTTAACCTGAGGTTAGTCCCACACATAAGAAACCTTCACAGTAATTCGCCCTGATGATATTAGTCTAAGCAAAACTCTGGAAATATGGCCCCAGCGTGAAGTGCAAGCTTTAAAAATGGTTTGTGTTTTTTTTACATTGTGGAAAGGGTCCCTTATCTCATGAAGTAAAGTTTACCAAAATCTGCGGGACCTGATCTATTTTTAGACATGTTTTCTATTTTTAGCTCAGCTCCACTAGTGATTTCAAAAACTTATCCACTATGATGAACATTTACCATGAAAAAGGTTTTTTTTAAATTTCTTGAGGCAAATTTCAGTTCCACTCTGCTTTAAATGACAGCAATAGCAATGATAATAATAACTATTATTAAAATTATCAATATTATGGGTTTGTGCAATGCATGTGTGAGCGCACATGCATGTGTTAACAAATCCACAGACGTTTGTTACATGGTTTAGAAAATTTGGCCAATCATAATAAATAATAATGAAAACAACAAAATATGTATTTAACTTGGGAGGAATATGAGACGATTTCTGTCATTCATTATCTTCCTTTGTCACAGAAAAAATGTCACATTGAAGTATGTGCTTCAGAGGCACTGTCATCCTGAGCCACAGTTTCTTCAGATTCACCACTACAAATAAGACTGCACTTAAATGTAATCATGCTGAAACAGAGTACAGTTTTGATTTTGTGTTCAAAAATCAAGGCAACAGTTTACAAATAACGTTGTGACTGTGTCAAGGAGCGTGAAACCTCTCACAAAAGGCATTAGACGCTTGGAGACAAAGGGACATTGTACGTGGTATACAAATAGGTAATTGACCAATTAACCAGGTACGTTACCCACCGCACACGGCCGAAGTGGTCAGATGACAAACAACACCTAGGAGAGGAGTTCGGACCTGCCTGGTGGCGAAAGGGGGAAGGGTTGTAACCACTACGACCTCGGGGCCCCAAGTGAGCGCTAAATGCTCGGTCAGCTGAGGTTCTTGTGTAAACAGTCAGTGAAGAGCAGGGGGCCTTGGATTTGTTCAGATGGTATTGCCGTGGGTCACTGTGTTGGTTCTATTGTCAGGCTGGTTGAATGCGTGTGGAGGTTGTAGCAGTCCTCCTTAAGATAATTACTGTGTTAAGTAACCACCGAAGTCGGCGGGAATTTTCGATGTCCATCTGGGGCTAAGTGTGTGTTTGCTAATCAATTAGGTAGGGGTGTGTGTAAATGCTGATGTGTGTGGAATGTAGCGAGTGGAGAATTCAGGGTACTTGTGAACTAGGGGTTTGAGAAGCAGCGTGGACAAAGGCATGGCCCGAAGGGGAATCCTTTGTTTCCCTCCCTATATAAACTGAGGGAGAACAACGTGAGAGGAGAACAACACCAGGAGAGAGAGAGAGAGAGAGGGCAGAGGAGAGAGAGAGAGAGGAGAGGAGTGAGCAGGACAGAGAAAGGGTCGAGAGAAACGTGGTCTGGGAGATAGAAGAGACAGCAAGGTCTTAGAGTTAAAGACAAGCTGGAAGAGAAGGAAACTAAGTTTGAAGCCCAGAGGTGGGTGAAGACAGACAAACTGAATTTGAACCCAGAGGTGGGTGAAGAAGACGAAGAAGAAGAGTTCGACGTCGAGATCCCAGAGACGACCACGAAGACCCAGTCCTGAAGCCTGGAGCCAGTCAACCAAGGGCATCACCATCAAGCAGTGCTGAAGAAGACGTGAAGAGACTCTTTTCAAGAACTGTGGTGTGGTGTGAAAGCGTGGTTGTGTGTGTGAAAACCTGGCCAGGTAAGAAGTCATTTTATTATAACCCGGGATTAGGAAGTATTGATCTTCATGTTTTGATATTTCATTGTGTGGGATTGATTGTTCATGATTAATTATAAGTAGCATAGAAATTGTATTTCTTGTTCTCAGTCGTGTTAGGAAAGAATCGAATGCGTGACATCCCATTCCCAGAGAGAGGTGAATGTTTGGTGTGCGCATGAGTGTGCATATGCGTGTATGAGTGCAAAGATAACCTTGGTGTGTTAAGCCTGACTAATAATACATCAGCTTAGTGCACTTAAGCAATACCATCACGATTTCCCCCGTCCTGGACAGACTGCTTTCGAAATCAACAGATTTCTCTTACCGAGTATATAAATGGAGACATTACTTATTGTCGTCTGAAGAGTCACTGTCATCAAAGCACACCATCTTCTGTATGGAGTTTAAACAACTTTCCCCTCTGCAAGCAACACCACACAAAAGACCGTGCTGTCTGCATGAACACTTGGCCGTTTGGCAGTCAGTTTTGCAGCTACATTTAATGATGTTCAGCAGCTCCTCTGGGGCAGCAGTATCACAGCAGACTGGAAGCAACATACCGCTGGTTCTTTGCCATCCCCATTCAAGGGGGCTGAGATAGAAGTCAGGACTGCCGTTATTGAGAAAAAGCCACTCTTGCACTTGGTAGTAGCATCGCACTGAATGGAACTTCGCTGCTGATGCTGTTGGAGGTAGTTTGTTTGGTTGCTAAGCTGAAGAGCTGACGACCAACTTCTGGGAATACTTGACATATCGGAGTCTATCAAGCTTGTTGTCAGATCTCCCACCAAACAGAAATACAAGGGCAGTCTCACCAGCTGCAACCACCTCCAGTGTGTCACTTTTCCTAAGAAAGACATCTGCCTGCTTTCGAAAAAACTCCGAAATTGCCAGCTTTTTCAAGGGAAGCGATTTTCCCAAAGAAAAAATAGCGCTGGTAGTGTCACACACCCCAAACACATGGACAAAAAGAATTCTGCTGCAAACATCTGTGCCTAAAGTTTCTTTGATAGATCGGATGTCCCACACTCTGGAATCTTTCTTAGTTCCTGAAGACATGAAATAAACTGGGTGGTGATCTGATCCGAGATGATGCTGGAGTAGCTTAGCACCAGAAGGTCGGTGTCCTTGCCTACAAGTTCTGTTTTCACCTCAACTGCTTTTTCAAGGGTTGTCTTGACGAGACAATCAGCATCTCCATTTGCATGCAATGTAACCCTATCCTGTCAAATAATAAATGAATGTTAATTGTGCCTTGGGTAACTTTACCCTGCGTCTTGTATGTATATATCTATGTGTACACAAATGTTAAAGCTAGTATGTAAAAGATTTTGTAACAAATATTGTTATATTTGTCTTTTTAAATAATTTTGATATTATAATGATTCCAGCTTATTGCATTTTTGCGTACGAAAACTTATTGTGATAACCATTGTATTCATAAAATAAAAGATTAGTCATTTCTTACAAATTTTCAAACCCATAAACTGCTTAAGCGAATTTGCAGCACTTTAGTTTAACACAAGTCAAATTATCTCCCGTGTCTCTCGGCGTCACTGTCTTCAACCCAAATTTCCTCTCTGACTGATCTGTATCATTGGCACTATTTCTTTCAAGTTCACACACACACACACACACACACAACACCACTATCATCATCATCATCTTTATCACCATGACCCATTAATTGTCATTTGCTTGCGAGCTGACTGACCAAAAAAAAAAAAAAAGTGGAAAGCCCACCTTGTAAGAACGGAACACATAAATAATGATTAGAATGAAATAATCCCTCAGAATTTTTTTTTAAATTACAATACACTTAAAGCTAACTTCGACATTCGGTCTCGTCTCTGTTACAAAGCACTCACACAGAGCAGCCATCTTAAATGGCTCTTGTGGTCGGCTGGGCAACGAAAAAAAAACATCAATTAAATGATCCACCTCCATACAGAAACACACACACGAACCCCTCTGCCCGTCCTTCGTTTATCTAAGCTTTTTTTTTTTTTTTTTACCTTCCTTTCTTTCCCTGTCCGTTAAGTTATTTGTCTTCCTCTTCTTTTCTCTCAAGCAGAACGTAAAAAGTCGACTGACGCAGCTGCTTGCCTCACCAGTTATTAAAACTGAATTTTTCTCACGAAGAAAGCTAGCACCAAAATTGTTTATTCTACGTGTCCTTGCAGGATAATCCACGAGTTCCTGTCACATCGTAAAAATACAGCAACTTGGATACGTCAGTCACAGTACGTGACATCGGTAAACGATCATTGAAAATTTGCGCGTAAAATAAATGAATTAAGACACGTGTAGAGAGTTTAATTGCACTAGGGCTATATCCATTGTACTTGAACACACTTACATAGTCTAAGCCTAGTGTAATCTGCCTCGAAATTGCTCATACGACAAGTAAAGGCTAACTCTACATAATCAATGAATAATTAGTAAGATAGGAATGTAATCCTATCTAGTCAAATAATAATACATATCGAGAATTTCTTATACCTACTTCAACCGGATGGTTCTGCTTAACGTCCTCCAGCCTGTGCAAACAGGACATATTGGGACATGTATTTTTGCTTTAGATATAAGTAGTCATTGGGACCGCAAAGCGGTCGTCTGAAGATAGTTCAGCTGCGGTTGTTTCCAAGGCCATCGTCAGGGCCACAGGGCGGCCGTCTTCATGCCGAGTGGCGACGGTCCTGTGTCGCGTGAGGCCGACTCAGGAGACGCACGAGGCACAGTCGCGAGCCGCTGCTCATAGGTCCAGGCCCACTCTGCGCCAGTGAGGTTCAATAACCCCCTTAGCCG
>CM031598.1:46179746-46190485 GCA_018398815.1 Conus ventricosus | reverse complement strand
TGTACGGATTTCCACACTGTCCACGTTAAATGCAAGCAATGTTGCCCTTGTCTCAACTCATGTGCCACAGTGTTAGAATAGTTTCTTATGTGTACGTTTTTGATATTTAATCAGTAAGCAATGGCCTTGCATCTGCTGGAAAGAGCTAGTTGGCTTGTTTCACCTTCATCCCCAGTGTGGCTACAAAGACTGGAATTGTATCTCGTCAAAACATCTTGTTGGCGTAAATTAATTTGTCATTACGATGTACATAATTGTTAAAGATCGTATGTACAAAATCTTGTTATAAATATTATAATATATGTTTTTGTACCATTTGAACAGAATAATAATTTTATAGCTTATTGTATTAGTGCGTACGAAAACTTATTGTGATAGACATTATATTCAAGAAGAAAATGCAGTCCTTTTGTTACAAATTTTCAAACCCTTAAAAAGAGTAATTGCTCAAATTCCAGCACGTTAACACAGGTCAAATTAACTCCCGTATCTCTGCTTGGCATCACAGTCTTCAACCAATCCTCTCTGATTTATATCAGAGGCACTATTTCTATCAAGTTCACACACACGCACACACACACCATAATCATCATCATCTTTATCACCATGACCCATTTATTGTCATTTGCTTGCAAGTTGACTGACAAAAAAAAAAAAAAAAAAAAAGAAAGTGGAAAGCTCACCTTGTAGGAATGGAACACATAAATGATGATTAGAATGAAATAATCCATTAGAAAAAAAAATTACAATACACTTAAAGCTAACTTCGACATTCTGTGTGTGTGTGATCCCTACTCCTTCCCCCCCCCCCCTCCCCCTCCCTCGTGTGTGATCCTTACTCACCCCCCCTCCCTCCCTCCCTTTTCCCATACGGTCTCTTCTCTGTTACAAAGCACTCACACAGAGCAGCCATCATAAATGGCTGTCGTGGTCGGCAGGGCAACGGAAAAAAAAAACATCAATCAAATGATCCATCTCCATATATAAACACACACACGAACCCCTCTCCCCGTTTTTCGTTTATCCAAGCTTTTTTTTTTTTTTTTTTTATACCTTCCTTTCTTTCCCTGTCCGTTAAGTTCTTCTTTGTCTTCCTCTTCTTTTCTCTCAAGCAGAATGTAAAAAAGTCGACTGACGCAGCTGCTTGCCTCACCAGTTAT
Organism: Conus ventricosus; assembly: GCA_018398815.1. NCBI lineage: Eukaryota > Metazoa > Mollusca > Gastropoda > Neogastropoda > Conidae > Conus > Conus ventricosus. Next base: position 46,189,325 of record CM031598.1, on the reverse strand, counting down.
AAAAACTGAATTTTCTCTAACGAAGGAAGCTAGCACCAAAATTGTTTACTCTACGTGTCCTTACAGAATAATCCACCGAGTTCCCCTCCTATCGTAAAAAGAAAGCATCTTGGATACGTCAGTCACATGATGTGACATCGATAAACGATCATTGAAATTTGCGTGTAGGAGGAATGAATGAAAACGCAGGTGGACAGTTTAAATGTACTAATCCGTTGAAATTGAACGCACTAGGCCTATAGTCCGCGTCGAAATTGCTCATACGAGGTCTGTACCACACATCATCATCAAACTGCCTTTTCATGCGTAATTGTGAACGAAATAGATTTACGATGCTTTGTATTACTTCACAACTGTGTGGAGAATGTCCTAAACCTACATAACTAGGCCTAATGAACTAGGCTATTAGTAAGATAGGAATATAACCCTATCCTGTCAAATAATAAATGAATGTTAAGTGTCCCTTTGGGTAACTTTACCCTGCGTCTTGTATGTATATATCTATGTGTACACAAATGTTAAAGCTAGTATGTAAAAGATTTTGTAACAAATATTGTTATATTTGTCTTTTTTAATAATTTTGATATTATAATGATTCCAGCTTATTGCATTTTTGCGTACGAAAACTTATTGTGATAACCATTGTATTCATAAAATAAAAGATTAGTCATTTCTTACAAATTTTAAAACCCATAAACTGCTTAAGCGAATTTGCAGCACTTTAGTTTAACACAGTCTAATGGGAGGATAACATCACGGAATGGACAGGCCTGCGGCTGAGAAATACATTGCGGAGGGCAGAGAACAGAGAGGAATGGAGAAGGATGGTTGTCACTGCTTCAGGGGTGCCCCCACGGACCGACGTCTAAGGGACCAAGTCAAGTCAAGTCAAGTCAAGTTTAACACAAGTCAAATTATCTCCCGTGTCTCTTGGCGTCACTGTCTTCAACCCAAATTTCCTCTCTGACTGATCTGTATCATTGGCACTATTTCTTTCAAGTTCACACACACACCACTATCATCATCATCATCTTTATCACCATGACCCATTAATTGTCATTTGCTTGCGAGCTGACTGACCAAAAAAAAAAAAAGTGGAAAGCCCACCTTGTAAGAATGGAACACATAAATGATGATTAGAATGAAATAATCCCTCAGAATTTTTTTTTTTAAATTACAATACACTTAAAGCTAACTTCGACATTCGGTCTCGTCTCTGTTACAAAGCACTCACACAGAGCAGCCATCTTAAATGGCTCTTGTGGTCGGCTGGGCAACGAAAAAAACATCAATTAAATGATCCACCTCCATACAGAAACACACACACACACACGAACCCCTCTCCCCATCCTTCGTTTATCTAAGCTTATTTTGTTTTTAACCTTCCTTTCTTTCCCTGTCTGTAAGTTCTTTATCTTCATTTCTCTCAAGCAGAATGTAAAAAGTCTTCTGACCAGCTGCTTGCCTCACAAATTACTAAAACTGAATTTTTTCTCACGAAGAAAGCTAGCACCAAAATTGTTTATTCGACGTGTCCTTGCAGAATAATCCACGAGTTCCTGTCACATCGTAAAAATACAGCAACTTGGATACGTCAGTCACAGTACGTGACATCGGTAAACGATCATTGAAAATTTGCGCGTAAAATAAATGTATGAAGACACGTGTAGACAGTTTAATTGTACTAAAGCTAAATCCATTGTACTTGATCACACTTACATAGTCTTAGTGTAATCTGCCTCGAAATTGCTCATACAACTCTACATAATCAATGAATAGGCCTAATTAGTAAGATAGGAATGTAATCCTATCTAGTCAAATAATAATACATATCGAGAATTTCTTATACCTACTTCAACCTTGCTTTGATGGTGAGATTAACGTCCTATTGGCCTGAGGCCCTTAAGGACAAGGTTCATGCAGACAAAGGTCTGCATATTTGTGGCAACTGTTGTCGCCTGGCAGTAGTGGGTAGTTTCAGCGAGGGTCGTCGCATTTGTCTTCCAGAGCTCGCGTTCCTCTTGAACATTGGCCCAGTTCTCGTCATTATCTTCTTGAAAGTTGGTTCAAGTTTGGTGGAGTTGGTCTTGAACGTTGGTTCAGGATCTTGGTCGACCGACGGTAGGCGTCGGTGTGTGTTGCCTGATGTCCCCCAAACATCAGGCTGTCTTCAGGACCACCAGGCGGCCTTCTTCATGCTCGGGTGGCGATGGTCCTGTGCCGCGTGAGGCCGCCTCACGGAGGGAGCAGGACGAAAGTCGCTGGAGCGCTGCACGAGTCCCTAAAACTTGGCGGGCACTCGCTGACTGCGGCCGAGAGGGCAATTTTTCAGCCCAACCCCGTAAGGAGTGCCCCCATGTCTGTCACCCCTTAAAACAGCACGGTATTCCAGGCCACGGTAGTCGCAGTCAGGCAGCGCTCCTTCGTCAATCGCCCCACACCTCCAGGAGCCGTCCCCCGGCGACACAGGCTAGACCCGTCGTCACCCACATGGCTGGAAGGTTGTCTGTGCCGCCCAATGACGCTGACCTCTCACGCCAGCATCCTTCAAAGGAGAGCTGCCACCTCTCCCCTGGTGTTGACTGCTATGCCACACTCGCAGTGAAACTTCAACCTGCGCTTTCTATGCATATAATCAATGTGTATACAAATGTTAAAGCTCGTGTGTAACAGATTTTGTAACAAATATTGTAATATTTATTTTTTCTAACATTTCAATAACAAAAATGATTTCCAGCTTATTGTATTATTACGTACAAAAAATTATTGTGATAACCATTGTATTCACAAAATAAAAAATTAGTCTTTTGTTACAAATTTTTAAACCCATAAAAAGGATAACTGCTCAAGCAAATTGCAGCACTTTAACGCAAGTCAAATTATCTCCCGTGTCTCTCGGCGTCACTGTCTTTAAACCAAAATTTCCTCTCTGACCGATCTGTATCATCGGCACTATTTCTTTCAACTTCACACACACACACACACACACACACACACACACCATAATCATCATCATCTTTATCAACATGACCCATTAATTGTCATTTGCTTGCGAGCTGACTGACAAAAAAAAAAAAAAAGAAAAAAAAAAAAAAGAAAGTGGAAAGCCCACCTTGAACTTGAACTTGAACTTGAGGTGTTTGAGGCCTCGTTGAAGGCCTGATCACCTTCGAGATTAGTAGATGTAAATCTATGCCTATGAACTTGCATGCGTGGGGTTTCTAATAGTACTGGCACTGCCACCACCTACTTGTAGCATACTGGATTGAACTTTGAGGGAAGGCTATTCCAGTGGGCATCCAGTCTGGACTTGAAGGTGTTCAATGTTGTTGAGCTGTAACTATGTGAGCTGGGAGGCTAAGAGTTTATGACTCAGCAAAAAAGTTACTTCTAACTTGTAGCCTACAGTGTCCTTTGACTAACTTCAGACTGTTGCCCCTTGTTTCTCTGCTGTCAAACAACTGAAATTGAGGGTTCTTCACCCTGTACATGCCATGAACTTATTTTTGTACAAATCTGTCATGTCACCTCGAGCCCGTCGATGTTCAAGACTGGGAAGCTGTAGTATGGCCAAGCGTTCTGGGTAGGGTTTATCCTTAAGCGATGAAAGAAGCTTTGTTGCTCTGCATTGGACATCCTCCACCTCAGCACACAAAGTCTTGTGGTGAGGTTGCCAAGCCGAGTGTCCATACTCCAGGACTGGTCTTACAAGTGACTTGTACAGCTGGATAAAAGTCTCTTTTGTCAAGTGGTCGAAAGATCATCTAATTATCCCGACAATTCGATTTTCCCCCCATCTGATATACTTTGTCTGACTTAGTCCATCCCAATTTCAGGACATGGCATTTATCTGGGTGGAAACAGGGAAGCCACTGGTCTGACCAGTCCTGTAGCCTGTTCAGATCCTCCTGTAGGTCATGTGTGGCATCTTCTGTGTCAGTCCTGGAGAAAATCTTTGTATCATCAGCGAAGAGTCGAACGTTGTTGTGGACCCAAGTGGGAAGATCATTGATGTACATGACAAACAGAATTGGGCCTAGAACGCTCCCTTGAGGAATCCCACTGGTCACACTAACTTGGTTTGACTGCGCATCGCCGATTACCACTGTTTGCTGCCTATCTCTCAGGAAGTCTTGTATCCATTCTAGGACCTGACCGTCTATACCATGTGCTCTTATCTTTGAGACGAGCCTTCGATGAGGGACACTATCGAAAGCCTTTTGAAGGTCCATGTAGATTATATCCACTGAGCCCCCATTGTCCAGGATTGCTGTCCATGTGTCAAGAACATCAAGCAGCTGTGTAACACATGAGCCACCACTTACAAATCCATGTTGTTTGTCACTGATCAAACTGTTTGTTTCCAGATGGTTAATCAGGGCTTCTCTGACCAGTTTCTCCATGACCTTTCCAACTATGCATGTTAAGCTAACTGGGCGGTAGTTGTTTGCAGAGAGACGACTGCCTTTTTTGAAAATAGGCGTGACGTTCGACTGGCGCCAATCATCAGGAATGACACCCTCATCTAGTGATCTTCTGAAAAGCAGACTGATGGGCATAGCCAATACGTCAGCTGCACTTGACAGGATTAGAGGGTGTAATCCGTCAGGACCTGGTGACTTCCCTATAAGAATGGAACACATAAATGGTGATTAGAATGAAATAATCCATTAGAAATAAAAATATTACAATACACTAAACTTAACTTCGACGTTCTGTGTGTGTGTGATCCCTACTCCTTCCCCTCCCGTGTCTTCTCTGTTACAAAGCACTCACACAGAGCAGCCATCTTAAATGGCTCTTGTGGTCGGCTGGGCTACGAAAAAAAACATCAGTTAAATGATCTATCTACATACATAAACACACACGCACGAACCCCTCTCCCCTTCTTTCGTTTATCTAAGCTTTTTTTTTTTTTTTAAACCTTGCTTTCTTTCCCTGTCGGCAAGTTCTTTGTCTTCCTCTTCTTTTCTCTCTAGCAGAATGTAAAAAGTCTTCTGACCAGCTGCTTGCCTCACCAGTTACTAAAACTGAATTTTCTCTCACAAAGGAAGCTAGCACCAAAATTGTTTATTCTACGTGTCCTTGCAGGTTAATCCACCGAGTTCCCCTCCTATCGTAAAAAGAAAGCATCTTGGATACGTCAGTCACAGTATGTGACATCGATAAAACGATCATTGAAATTTGCGTGTAGGAGGAATGAATGAAAACACAGGTGGACAGTTTATATGTACTAATCCGTTGTAATTGAACGCACTATAGTCCGCGTCGAAATTGCTCATACGAGGTCTGTACCACACATCATCATCAAACTACCTTTCATGCGCAATTGTGAACGAAACAGATCTACGATGCTTTGTATTACTTCACAACTACTGTGTGGAGAATGTCCTAAACCTTCATAACTAGGCCTAATGAACTATGAGTAATATAGGAATATAACCCTATCCTGTCAAATAATAAATGAATGTTAGCCTAATTGTCCCCTTGGGTAACTTTACCCTGCGTCTTGTATGTATATATCTATGTGTACACAAATGTTAAAGCTAGTATGTAAAAGATTTTGTAACAAATATTGTTATATTTGTCTTTTTTAATAATGTTGATATTATAATGATTCCAGCTTATTGCATTTTTGCGTACGAAAACTTATTGTGATAACCATTGTATTCATAAAATAAAAGATTAGTCATTTCTTACAAATTTTCAAACCCATAAAACTGCTCAAGCAAATTTGCAGCACTTTAGTTTAACACACGTCAAAATTATCTCCGTGTCTCTTGGCGTCACTGTCTTCAACCCAAATTTCCTCTCTGACTGATCTGTATCATTGGCACTATTTCTTTCAAGTTCACACACACACCACTATCATCATCATCATCTTTATCACCATGACCCATTAATTGTCATTTACTTGCGAGCTGACTGACCAAAAAAAAAAAAAAAGTGGAAAGCCCACCTTGTAAGAATGGAACACATAAATGATGATTAGAATGAAATAATCCCTCAGAAATTTTTTTTTTTCCAATTACAATACACTTAAAGCTAACTTCCACATTCGGTCTCGTCTCTGTTACAAAGCACTCACACAGAGCAGCTATTTTAATGGCTCTTGTGGTCGGCTGGGCAACTAAAAAAACATCAATTAAATGATCCATCTCCATACATAAACACACACGAACCCCTCTCCCCGTCCTTCGTTTATCTAAGCTTTTTTTTTTTTAAACCTTCCTTTCTTTCTTTCCCTGTCCGTAAGTTTTTTGTCTTCCTCTTTTCTCTCAAGCAGAATGTAAAAAGTCGACTGACGCAGCTGCTTGCCTCACCAGTTATTAAAACTGAATTTTTTTTCACGAAGAAAGCTAGCACCAAAATTGTTTATTCTGCGTGTCCTTGCAGGATAATCCACGAGTTCCCGTCACATCGTAAAAATACAGCAACTTGGATACGTCAATCACAGTACGTGACATCGGTAAACAATCATTGAACATTTGCGCATAAAACAAATGAATGAAGACACCGTGTAGACAGTTTAATTGTACTAGGGCTAAATCCATTGTAATTGAACACACTTACATAGTCTTAGTGTAATCTGCCTCGAAATTGCTCATACGACAAGTAGGCCTACCCTTAATCTACACAATCAATGATTAAATAGTAAGATAGGAATGTAGCCTAATCCTATCTACTCAAAATATTTATAACAATATGAAACGAGTCGTAATTCTGATGTACTTCAACTTGCGCTTTCTATGTATATAATCTATGTGTACACAAATGTTTAAAGCTCGTGTGTAACAGATTTTGTAACAAATATTGTAATATTATATTTTTTCTAACATTTCAATAACAAAAATGATTTCCAGCTTATTGTATTATTACGTACAAAAATTATTGTGATAACCATTGTATTCACAAAATAAAAAAATTAGTCTTTTGTTACAAATTTTTAAACCCATAAAAAGGATAACTGCTCAAGCAAATTGCAGCACTTTAACGCAAGTCAAATTATCTCCCGTGTCTCTCGGCGTCACTGTCTTTAAACCAAAATTTCCTCTCTGACTGATCTGTATCATCGGCACTATTTCTTTCAACTTCACACACCACACACACACACACACACACGCACACACCATAATCATCATCATCTTTATCAACATGACCCATTAATTGTCATTTGCTTGCGAGCTGACTGACTAAAAAAAAAAAAAAAAAAAAAAAAAAAGTGGAAAGCCCACCTTGAACTTGAACTTGAGGTGTTTGAGGCCTCGTTGAAGGCCTGATCACCTTCGAGATTAGTAGATGTAAATCTATGCCTATGAACTTGCATGCGTGGGGTTTCTAATAGTACTGGCACTGCCACCACCTACTTGTAGCATACTGGATTGAACTTTGAGGGAAGGCTATTCCAGTGGGCATCCAGTCTGGACTTGAAGGTGTTCAATGTTGTTGAGCTGTAACTATGTGAGCTGGGAGGCTAAGAGTTTATGACTCAGCAAAAAAGTTACTTCTAACTTGTAGCCTACAGTGTCCTTTGACTAACTTCAGACTGTTGCCCCTTGTTTCTCTGCTGTCAAACAACTGAAACTGAGGGTTCTTCACCCTGTACATGCCATGAACATGTTTGTACAATCTGTCATGTCACTCGAGCCCGTCGATGTTCAAGACTGGGAAGCTGTAGTATGGCCAAGCGTTCTGGGTAGGGTTTATCCTTAAGCGATGAAAGAAGCTTTGTTGCTCTGCATTGGACATCCTCCACCTCAGCACACAAAGTCTTGTGTGAGGTTGCCAAGCTGAGTGTCCATACTCCAGGACTGGTCTTACAAGTGACTTGTACAGCTGGATAAAAATCTCTTTTGTCAAGTGGTCGAAAGATCATCTAATTATCCCGACAATTCGATTTTCCCCCCATCTGATATACTTTGTCTGACTAGTCCGTCCCAATTTCAAGACATGGCATTTATCTGGGTGGAAACAGGGAAGCCACCGGTCTGACCAGTCCTGTAGCCTGTTCAGATCCTCCTGTAGGTCATGTGTGGCATCTTCCGTGTCAGTCCTGGAGAAAATCTTTGTATCATCAGCGAAGAGTCGAACGTTGTTGTGGACCCAAGTGGGAAGATCATTGATGTACATGACAAACAGAATTGGGCCTAGAACGCTCCCTTGAGGAATCCCACTGGTCACACTAACTTGGTTTGACTGCGCATCTCCGATTACCACTGTTTGCTGCCTATCTCTCAGGAAGTCTTGTATCCATTCTAGGACCTGACCGTCTATACCATGTGCTCTTATCTTTGAGACGAGCCTTCGATGAGGACACTATCGAAAGCCTTTGAAAGTCCATGTAGATTATATCCACTGAGCCCCCATCGTCCAGGATTGCTGTCCATGTGTCAAGAACATCAAGCATCTGTGTAACGCATGAGCCACCACTTACAAATCCATGTTGTTTGTCACTGATCAAACTGTTTGTTTCCAGATGGTTAATCAGGGCTTCTCTGACCAGTTTTCTCCATGACCTTTCCAACTATGCATGTTAAGCTAACTGGGCGGTAGTTGTTTGCAGAGAGACGACTGCCTTTTTTGAAAATAGGCGTGACGTTCGACTGGCGCCAATCATCAGGAATGACACCCTCATTTAGTGATCTTCTGAAAAGCAGACTGATGGGCATAGCCAATACGTCAGCTGCACTTGACAGGATTAGAGGGTGTAATCCGTCAGGACCTGGTGACTTCCCTATAAGAAAATGGAACACATAAATGATGATCAGAATGAAATAATCCATTAGAAACAAAAATATTACAATACACTAAACTTAACTTCGACATTCTGTGTGTGTGTGATCCCTACTCCTCCCCCTCCCGTGTCTTCTCTGTTACAAAGCACTCACACAGAGCAGCCATCTTAAATGGCTCTTGTGGTCGGCTGGGCAACGAAAAAAAACATCAGTGAAATGATCTATCTACATACATAAGCACACACGCACGAACCCCTCTCCCCTTCTTTCGTTTATCTAAGTTTTTTTTTTTTAAACCTTGCTTTCTTTCCCTGTCGGCAAGTTCTTTGTCTTCCTCATTCTTTTCTCTCAAGCAGAATGTAAAAAGTCTTCTGACCAGCTGCTTGCCTCACCAGTTACTAAAACTAAATTTTCTCTCACAAAGGAAGCTAGCACCAAAATTGTTTATTCTACGTGTCCTTGCAGGATAATCCTCCGAGTTCCCCTCACATCGTAAAAAGAAAGCAACTTGGATACGTCAGTCACAGTATGTGACATCGACAAACGATCATTTGGAAATACTTGCGCGTAAAGTAAGTGAATGAAGACACGTGTAGACAGTTGAAATGTACCAGGCCTGGCCTAATCCACGTAGCCTAATTGAACAAACCTCTAGCCTAGTCTGCCTCGAAATTGCTCTACGACTTTTAAAACCTAACCACTAGGCCTACGACCTCGAATTCTAATAGATAGGATGTAATCCTCTAGACAAAAAAAATTAGAACCATACATACTGCTTCGACAGGTTTCTAGTATATAATCTAGTGTACCAAATGTAAAGCCGGGGTAACAGATTTGTTTTTTA
>CM031598.1:46129637-46178746 GCA_018398815.1 Conus ventricosus | reverse complement strand
GTACGTATCCAAGATGACTTTCCTTTTTACGATAGGAGGGGAACTCGGTGGATTATCCTGCAAGGACACGTAGAATAAACAATTTTGGTGCTGGCTTCCTTTGTGAGAGAAAATTCAGTTTTAGTAACTGGTGAGGCAAGCAGCTGGTCAGAAGACTTTTTTCATTCTGCTAGAGAGAAAAGAAGAGGAAGACAAAGAACTTGCTGACAGGGAAAGAAAGCAAGGTTTAAAAAAAAAAAAAAGCTTAGATAAAGGGGAGAGGGGTTCGTGCGTGTGTGTTTATGTATGTAGATAGATCATTTAACTGATGTTTTTTTCGTTGCCCAGCCGACCACAAGAGCCATTTAAGATGGCTGCTCTGTGTGAGTGCTTTGTAACAGAAGACACGGGAGGAGTAGGGATCACACACACACAAAATGTCGAAGTTAAGTTTAGTGTATTGTAATATTTTTATTTCTAATGGATTATTTCATTCTAATCATCATTAGATGTTTATAGACATGTTTTTCCAAAGGTTTCGACAGGACCGATAATATTGAAATAGGTCTGTAATTTGATGGGTTAGTTTCATCTCCAGATTTATAGATAGGAACAATTTTGGCTTGCTTAAGAATATAAGGAAAATAGCTTTTGTCAATGCAGAGATTGTACAAATAAGTTAAAGAGTCTGTGATGATAGGAGCACATGATTTAAGAATCTTACCATCTAAATTATCAAGGCCACGTGTGCCTGTCTGCTTGAGTTGTGTAAGATGAACGTAAACGTCAAACACCGTAATAGGAGGAACGACAGCGTCTGATGTTATATTTTTAGAATAACAAAATTCTTTTAGTAGCTCGAGATTATTTAAATAGGACCTATCATTTGTTATAGTTGAGGAAGATATATTAGAAAAATGGTGATTTAAATCATCAGTTGAAAGCCCTTTAATAGAGGCAGACATTTTATGGACTTTCTTTTTTGTGAGAATGTTAATAGCTTTCCAAATTGACTTAGAATTATTAGAACCTTCCAATACAAGATCTCGGAAGTATTTCTTTTTCGCTGAACGTAACATTGCCGTAACTTTATTTCGTTGTTTTTTGAAATCTTGAAATTGTTTTGCTTTTAACAGCATGTCTCTTTCACGCATCGCATCTTGGATGACATCAGTCAACCAAGGAGGCTTGGGGGAATGTTTTACTCTTTTAGAGAGAGAGAGAGAGAGAGAGAGAGAGAGAGAGAGAGAGAGAGAGAGAGAGAGAGAGAGAGAGAGAGAGAGTAAAATTAGCCCTTAAAGTTTGACATGACATCACAACACTTGAATACTCGCCCTGCCACAATCCACTCCATCTCTCCATCTCCATCAACGTCAGCCACAGCAACTCCATAGTTCAGCTGCCGGGTACTGAAGGGAATCAGGGCGGATCTGTCTGTAAACATGCCGTGCACAGACCTGCTGCTCAGATGGCATCCCAGAAGTCCAGAGGCCACCAGAGAGCCCAGCATGCCGAGTGGAAGCCGGCGTGCCATGAAAAGAGTCACCAGAGACTGCATGGCCTGTCTTCGACTGTCTGATTTTTTATTTTATTACCTGTTGTGTGTAAAAGATATGTTAGACACAAACAACACATATGCACATACAAACACACACACACACACACATATGCATGCACGCACGCACACACACGCACATGCACCCCACACACACACACACACACACACACACACACACACACACACACACACACACACACACACACACACACACAGCCCCTCGCTCTGCTCTCTCTCTCTCTTTCACATGCACGCACGCGCACAAAACACACAACACACACACACACACACACACACACACACACACACCACACACAACACAACACACACACGCACACAACACACACACACACACACGTCAGTCACTGGTATGACTTTATGTCACATTTTTATCATATGTTTCCATGCTTGTCAAAATCAGAAAGAGAGAGAGAGAGAGAGAAGAGAAGAGAGAGGAGAGAGAGAGAGAGAGAGAGAGAGAAGAGAGAGAGAGAGAGAGAGAAGAGAGAGAGAGAGAGAGGACACTCACACACACACACACACACACACACACAGAGACACAGAGAGAGAGAGAAAGTTTACATCTGCTATTATTATTACTTTCCAGAAGGCTCCTTCCTAATTTTCTCTGTGTGGTCTGGTTTTGTTTATCTCCTCCTCCACACACAATCCCCTTCTCCCCTGTGCCCCTTCTCCAATCCTCTTTCCCCTCCATCCACACTTGTCCTCTCCTCCTCCTCCCTCTCTCCTGTCCTCCCTCTGTCTCTCCCCTCCCTTCTTCCCCTCCCTCCTGTCCTCCCTCATCCTATGTTCCTTCTTCCTCCCCTTATCCATCATGCGTCCTTCTACACCCTACTCCCCCCCTCACTTTCCCCGTCCATTCCCCCCTTTCCCATACCCCCTTCACCCCTCCTCCTCTACTGTCCCCGCCTTCTCTCCACCCCTCTCTCCTTTCCTGAGACTTGCTTCAAATCTCAAAATCTCCCTCCTATCCACCCTTCTCCCCCTCCCTCCACTTTCTCTTAGTTCTCTTCATATCCCCACATCACTTTGCTTTGATCCATATTCACATTTTCTGTTGCATTTATACTGCAACTAATGTGACTGTTCAGCACAAAAGTGATTCACACTTGATCTGCTCTGTATGTCAAAATTAACTGGATGACTAGTAACACCTTTGTTTTGTGAACCTCATCACTATCAATAAAATACAAAGTGAAATGGAAAAGATTATTGCCGCATCTTTAATATTTTTTTATTTTAAAAAACAACAACACATCTATATGCGAAGAAAACAATCATAAATGATTTATGTTTAAGGGTGGGTTGTGGGTTTTTCTTTTTCCTTTTTTTCCCCCTTCATATTGGAACATAATTTACAAATCAAACATTGTGGTCGTGTATATATGCTTCCCCTCCATGATCATGAATTACAGGGTCAAATGAAGTCATATTGTACACTCCTATAGAAACCAGACAACCAGAGAGGCCATATCAGATGTGCAGGGTAAGTTCACAGCAGAACTCTGGATATAATGTTACACTTTGCTCAGGGAGCACTCCGCACTGGGTGCCAACGTCTGAGTGCCCAGTGACACATGAATCCATTAAATCTCAAACTTGTTTTACAAATTAATACTGAATTCATTATGGAAAAAAATGCAGAAGTTTGAGGACTACAAAAAGATTAAAAACTTATATAAAAAAAAGAAGAAGTAAATGGCTAATCATGCTATGTAAGCAATGGTTGTGCAACCATGAAACCCATGCACAGTGACCTACACAGGCAGGGCATGACCACCTTGTGTAAGAAAAGTGATAAAAATGCCAAGAAAAAAAATCTGAGCCATACATACATTCTCACCAGACGTAACAAATGAATGTACTAAAAATACTAGTTAGAAGATAACTTCCCTTCTATCAAAAATAAACAATACATAAATATATACATGCATATGGAAATGTTTTGTGTGGGCAGTTTGCGTCCGTGTCCAGTTCGCGCCACCAAACGTGGACCAAACGTGACCTTCGGCAGCTTACACAAACAACATAGGCATCCGAAAAAATGGTTGTTCTTTTTCTTTCGTTCGCAAAAGCACCAGTGTGACACAAGAGTCGAGCGATAGAACTTCGTGCCGAATTTGACTTCTTATGTGAGTCTGACAAAACATACATTCAGTGAATTTGCCCCAGTGTGTTCAAGGTAAGGTATGAAAAGGGATGCGAAAGATGACAAACTTGACCACTGATCGCAAAGATTGAAGCCATGGAGAATAAATTGGTAAAACTTGAAACTGGATACACAGGTGAGTCCTTAGATAAAAAAATAGAGAAGGCTGTTCAAGGAAATTGGCAGAGGCTCTGGACGAAAGGGGAGAGATTGAAAAAAGAAAATTAAATGTGATTGTAGTTGGAGTGAGAGAGGGGATGATGAAGTTAGTCAGGAGGACAAAGAAAAAGAGGATTTGCTGAGGGTGAAGAAAATGCTAGAAAAGATTGACGCCAAACTCAAAGATGAATCTGTTTGTGAACCAGTAAGACTCGGGAAAAAATCTGACAAACCGAGGTTACTTAGATTCAAGATTGGTTCTGAAAAAAGGAAAGAAATAATACTGAGGAACTATGGTACCTTAAACAGGGAAAACAAAGAGAGGAAAAAATCTATTTCAAACCAGACTTCACCCCGTTACAGAGGCAGAGACACAGGGAATTGAAGAACTTGCTTGAAACCAAGAAGAAGGAAACAGGAGAAAATGACTGGATCATAAGAGGTGGGAAAATTGTTAAAGAGGTTGGCCAGTGGTGCTGGAGCAGGTGGGGGGGGGGGGGGGGGGGGGGGGGGGGGGAGAGTGATTGAATGTGAATGAAATGTACATAGTTTTAATATTGATCAAGAACATTTTGTTCAAATAGTTGCACTGTAATTTATTCAAATCTGGATAGTTTCTTGAACAGAAGAGCGAGTATTTTCATTGATTCAAGAAAAAAATGCGAGTGTGATTGCGTTAACTGAAATTAAAGCTAGAAAGAAGAAAAAGAAACACCCGAAGGTGCTGGGGAGGACCCAGAGAAGCACTGTCTTCACCTGCCCCCAGAGCAGCCCTGCACCACCCTGGAGGCCTGCGCTGCGCTGACGATGGGTACAGGCACGCGCAGGACACTCCATTAAGATATCAAGGGACATAACTGCTCCTGAACAGAGGTAAATTAGACTACAGGATGCAGCTCACAACAGCCTAAAAGTAGCATCCCCATGGGTGTACCAGCCGTATTTCATGACTGCAGAGCCCACCCGGCGAAAAACACCACCCTCCAGCTGCCGAGCACACCCACAGACCCAACCACCCTGCCCACGGACAGATGAAGACAGTGCCACTCCAGACACAGCCAAGCTTTCGCCATACGGTTTTATGTGCCTCAAGAGAGAATCCAAAGTTGTAGTCTTTCCCACTGTCAACAGGACTTTCCCTGTGGTCAGTGGGTCTTTCCTCACCGTCACTGGACCTTTCTCCAGGGTCAGCCAATTAAGGCAAAGAAGAAAAAAAACACCCGAAGGTGCTGGGGAGGACCCAGAGAAGCACTGTCTTCACCTGCCCCAGAGCAGCCCTGCACACCCCTGGAGGCCTGCGCTGCGCTGACGATGGGTACAGGCACGCGCAGGACACTCCATTAAGATATCAAGGGACATAACTGCTCCTGAACAGAGGTAAATTAGACTACAGGATGCAGCTCACAACAGCCTTAAAGTAGCATCCCCCTGGGTGTACCAGCCCGTATTTCATGACTGCAGAGCCCACCGGCGAAAAACACCACCCTCCAGCTGCCGAGCACACCCACAGACCCAACCACCCCTGCCCACGACAGATGAAGACAGTGCCACTCCAGACACAGCCAAGCTTTCGCCATACGGTCTTATGTGCCCTCAAGAGAGAATCCAAAGTTGTAGTCTTTCCCACTGTCAACAGGACTTTCCCTGTGGTCAGTGGGTCTTTCCTCACCGTCACTGGACCTTTCTCCAGGGTCAGCCAAATTAAGGCAAAGAAGAAAAAGAAAACACCCGAAGGTGCTGGGGAGGCCCAGAGAAGCACTGTCTTCACTGCCCCAGACAGCCCTGCACCACCCTGGAGGCCTGCGCTGCGCTGACGATGGGTACAGGCACGCGCAGGACACTCCATTAAGATATCAAGGGACTAACTGCTCCTGAACAGAGGTAAATTAGACTACAGGATGCAGCTCAACAGACCTTAAAGTAGCATCCCCATGGGTGTACCAGCCCGTATTTCATGACTGCAGAGCCCCGCGGCGAAAAACACCACCCTCCAGCTGCCGAGCACACCCCACAGACCCAACCACCCCTGCCCACGGACAGATGAAGACAGTGCCACTCCAGACACAGCCAAGCTTTCGCCATACGGTCTTATGTGCCCTCAAGAGAGAATCCAAAGTTGTAGTCTTTCCCACTGTCAACAGGACTTTCCCTGTTGTCAGTGGGTCTTTCCTCACCGTCACTGGACCTTTCTCCAGGGGTAGGCAGATGAAAAAAACAAGTAGACCAATGTGTCTTCATGCCCCAAGCGCGACCTGAGCTGCGTGCCTACATACAGGCCGGCAGACACGTTTAAGATATCAAGGGACATAATTCCTGAACAAGGA
Source organism: Conus ventricosus (assembly GCA_018398815.1). Classification (NCBI taxonomy): domain Eukaryota; kingdom Metazoa; phylum Mollusca; class Gastropoda; order Neogastropoda; family Conidae; genus Conus; species Conus ventricosus. The sequence goes on along the minus strand of CM031598.1, from coordinate 46,172,556 downwards.
AATTAAAAAAAAAAACTTAAGTAGCATCCATGGTGTTACAATGCCTATTTACATGACTGCAGAACCTTGTTAAAAAATCACTCTGTGCCGTGCACACCACAGTACTCAAACCTCACGGAAGATGATGACTTGCTCAAAGAACGCCAAGCTTTCGATCACGGTCAGGCTCAAGAGAGACATCCTAAAGTTGAGTCTTTCACTGTACGGACTTTCCCTGTATGTCGTGGGTCTTCCCACGTCACAGCCTCCCAGGAGCATTAGAAAGAAAATGTTTCATTTGAGTGGTGGCATGACAATGAGACTGTCACCACGGAGCTTCTATCACTCTTATTGCAAAAGGTAAGACACAATTGGAAGTAAAACACGATATGGCAGGTGTGCAGCTCGGACAGTTAAGCCGTATTCGCTCTTTACGACCACCCGACGTAGATGGGAGGAAGTCTTTAAGGTTTGGACGGATCTGAAAGAGTTTGTTATTGTCTGTGTTTCCAACCCTCCTGCCAGAGGTCTCTCACATAATCGTTAATTTGGGTTTACTTCTGAGCAGGGGATATAGTGTTGGACAGTTTCTCTTTGGGGCCCGTTTTTGGGCCCTAAACGATCAACCATTTCGTTCCCGCCGATGCCACATGGCCAGGAACCCAAGCAAGAGTAATGTTGTAACCGTCCCCCTTCAACTTGCTAAAAAGTTCAAAAAAAAGTAAAAGTTCTGGATGCTGAAGGTTGGGGGCCAGCATGGCCTCCAAAGCTGACAGCGAATCCGCAGAACCAGAAAGTCCTCCTCGAAGGAATGGGAGATTATCTTCAAAGCCAGTACTAGAGCAGTAAGTTCAGCGAATAGACAGAAGCATCTGAATGTATATGTTCCAACAATATCTGAGAAGGAGCCCCAGGGCAGTAGGCTGCAAGGCCACTCCATCCTCGACTTGGAACGTCAGTGAAAACTGTTTTGATAGGATGGGAATTTGGAACAGAGCTCGGCATACAAAGCTTGTACGCCCGAGAGCTGGTAGATCCTTACGGAAAGCTGCGAGATCAAAACGAATCTCTGGTGTGAAAAAGGTCCATGGAGGTTGATCCGGAAACTTGGAAAATCGGAAACTATTTCCCAGGTCTATCCCCGCATTCCGCACGTGAGGCTGCATACGAAGCCCAAACGGGGAATACATTTCGGGTTGTTGCAAACTTACTTTGGAACGGAGGGTCAAAGACACAGCATAGGCGGGGATTCTGGGGTTTTCTGAAACAGTCGGATGTAAAAATTTTAAAGACAGTTTGAGCCTGCGGTTGGTCAATGAAGGTTCACCGCCTCTGCGTACAAGCTGTACACAGGGGTGGTGCGAAACGCTCCAAGACAGAGACGAACCCCTTGATGGTGGATGGGTCCAAGAGTTTGAGGTAAGAGGGTCTTGCGGAGCCGTAGACAGCACAGCGTAGTCCAGTTTGGAACGGACCAGGGCTCTGTAGAGGTGCAACAAAGTTTTCCTATCAGCCCCCCAGTCGGTGTGTGCTACGACCCGCAGAATATTCAGTGCCTTCTGGCAAGCAGTTTTGAGGTTTTTAATATGGCTGAGAAAGTTAAGTTTTTGGTCAAAAATGACTCCCAGAAATTTGGCCTCTTTAAACAGCTTCTCCAGGGTCAGCCAAATTAAGGCAAAGAAGAAAAAAGAAACACCCGAAGGTGCTGGGGAGGACCCAGAGAAGCACTGTCTTCACTGCCCCCCAGAGCAGCCCTGCACCACTCCTGGAGGCCTGCGCTGCGCTGACGATGGGTACAGGCACGCGCAGGACACTCCATTAAGATATCAAGGGACATAACTGCTCCTGAACAGAGGTAAATTAGACTACAGGATGCAGCTCACAACAGCCTTAAAGTAGCATCCCCATGGGTGTACCAGCCCGTATTTCATGACTGCAGAGCCCACCGGCGAAAAACACCACCCTCCAGCTGCCGAGCCACCCCACAGACCCAACCACCCCTGCCACGGACAGATGAAGACAGTGCCACTCCAGACACAGCCAAGCTTTCGCCATACAGTCTTATGTGCCCTCAAGAGAGAATCAAAGTTGTAGTCTGAAATTAAAGCTAAACGACAGTTGGATATAAACATGCCTGAGTATTGTATCTGGTTATGATTGTTTTATGAATAAGGACCCCATTCTAGGGGTTAGCACTGTATGTAAAGCATTCCCTTCATGCTCAACCTTGTGATGAACTAAACGAACATGCGTTTCAAGAGAGTGTGTGGTGTTATTTTCAGCAAAGGACAATAAAAAAAAAAACTGTTACTTGGATGTATGTATAGAAGTCCTAGTTCATATGCTGAGAATGATACTAAACTTTTGGATATTTTACATTCAGATATTATTAAAAAGTTCGATCACGTCTGTATAATGGGAGATCTTTAATTATCCAAGAATAAATGGCAAGAACCCTCGAAGGAAACGAAGTGCTTGTGGAAGCAGTTAATGATACATATCTGATTCAGTCTGTTCGCAGTCCAACTAGAAGAAGAACAGGACAAAAACTAGCTTGATTGATTTGATTCTTGTAAACGACGATAACCTGATATCTGACATTGAACACCACAGTCCAGTTGGGAAAAGCGATCATGATGTGTTGATATTTGATGTATATATCGCAATTGATGACTGTGAAAGCAAAGCAAATATCATAAATATAATTATGCAAGAGGGAACTACAACAAAATGAGAGAGGATCTTAGAAAGGTTGACTGGACTGAGTTAGATAGCTTAGATGTGGAAACATGTTGGTCAAATATAAGAAATAAAATTCAAGAAGCAGTGGATTTATATACACCAAAATTGGAAGTAAAGGTAACAAGAATTTAAGACCAAAGTGGATGAGGAAATCTGTATTAAAGAAAATTTTAAAAAAGTAAATTTTAAAAAATTTTTGATCACACAAGAGGGTATAGATTCCCAAAATTATATAAGTTAAGAAAAAAAAGTTTGAGAGGTGAGAAAACGAAAAGGGCTATGGCATAAAATTGCAAAAAATAGGGAAGAATCCAATGTTCGGATCCAAAATGTTTTGGGAAAATAGTCCGCTCAAATTAAAATGTAAACTCTTAAATTTTAGTCCCCTGAGAAAAGAAATTGGTAATATTGCAGTTAGTAAAATGAAAAGGGCCAGGTGCTAAATAAATTTTTTTAGTGTTTATCATGAAAAATTTAAAAAATGTTCCGAAAGACAGCCCCTCTTTATCTAGGAAAAACCTGTGGTTGTCATTACACCATTACGGTAAAAGAAAATTAAAAAAATTTGGATGTTGCTAAAAGCTTCTGGCCAAGGGTTTTACCAGCTAAGTACTAAAGGATTTATGTGTAGAACGCAGTCCCTTTGTGTTGCTTTTAAATAAATAAATAAGTGAAGGATGGTACCCGGTTTGGAAGTTTGCAACTGTAACGCAATAAAAAAGGACCAGGCGACCCAGGAAATTTTCCCCTGAAAGTTTGATTTTTCCTTTGCAAATTTTTGGGGTTTTTTGTGAAGGATGCAATAGTAAACCATATGAATGATTTTTCCTTATATTCAGTTCCCAACATGGATTTAACAGGGTAAATTTGTATGACACAACTTTTAGAAGTAAGGGAAAGATTTTAAAAATTATCGATGAGGGCTTGCTTTTGACGTAATTTATTTGGATTTTAGGAAGCTTTTACTCTGTGCCCAACTACGATTGTTAAAAAATTAGGGGTTAGGGTAAAAGGGGAATATATACAAACTGGATAAGGTTTTTTCAATATCGAGTACAAAGGGTGAAAGTTGGAATAATTATTCTTCAAATTTAGATGTTTAAAGCGGTATTCCGCAGGGAAAGTATTCTTGGACCTATTCTTTCACAGTTTTATAAATGACCTGCCAAATGTGTAATTAGTTATGTAAAATATTTGCAGATGATACGAAAATATAGATTTGAAAAGTAACCTTTTAAAATTTACAAGATGAATTGTAATTCATTATAAGGGGAGAAAACAGGGAAATTTAATTTTAATCAGTAAATAAAGGTTATACATTAGGGAAAAAATAATCCGGAGTGTACATATACTATGAAAAATAATGATGCGTCTCAGAGTTGATTCCGTTCAGAAGAAAAAGATCTTGGTGTAATGTTTGATAGCAGTCTGAAATTTGACAAGCACATAAACGTGTAATGATGAAAGCAAATAAAATGCTCGGCATAATCAGCGGTCTTTTTCATATTTGGATACTGAAGTTTTTACATTACTATATAAGGCATTAGTTAGACCCACCTGGAGTATGGAAATGTGATATGGAGCCCTTATTTAAAAAGGCAGTCAGCAAGTATTGAGAAAGTACAAAAAAGAGCCACCTTGTTAATTAAGGAATTCAAATATGTTAGCTATGCAGATAGATTGCGAAGGTTAAATTTACCATCGTTAAAGTTCCGACGAATAAGGGGAGACTTGATTGAGACTTACAAGCTATTTAAGGGACTTAACAGTACAAATTTTAACACATTTTTTCAACTAACCACTAATCAAATAAAGAAATTCTGATAACAAAATCCAAATTATAATATTGTCGCACTAATATTAGAAAATTTTCATTTAGTAACAGAGTGGCACCGTATTGGAACAAACTACCTGCACACATTAAAAAAGCAAAAGATTTGAATACTTTTAAAAACCTTCTGGATACTAACGCTGAGTTAAATATGTTAAAATTTCAATTTGATTGATAGAATAGATTAAAATATATCCTGAGCATATGCATGCATTAAGCAACCAATGTTTATGAAATAAGATGATTGGGACACAAAAAGCTGTGAGCTATCAAAGTCCAAGTGAACTGAACTGAACTGAAAACTGAAATAAGCGTACAGCCGGCGTTTAAAGCGTTTCCTATCTGGTTTAGCCTATCATACTATCCGAATCACTGCCCTAAATTGTGCGGGCTTCTTTTCGGTGGACATTTCACTTGGTAACATTGTCGTGCGACACACGCTAAGAAAGAATATCACATATGGCTACTCTGTTACAAATCAAGGACGCGGTTGGATCGTCTCATCTCAGGTGGTTCACATGCGTTTCTTGAACTTCTTCGGAGTTCTCGCAAAACAAGCATAGGCACTGGGATTTTCTTGTATTTTCTCATGATTAGAACATGTCAAACAAACAAGGCATAAGACTATTTCGTAGACATTGTTGTACTGGTATTCTTGTCTTATCTCATTTGTCTCATTTGATAAAGCGATGGCTTGATTGCATTGAAACAGGTACCGTTTGAATTTATTATAAAGCAGCATCATGAAGCTCACAGTTTTGCTAAATAAACTGCATGCCTCAATAATTCCGTCGTCCAGTCTCAATGCTAACGATTCGCATCTGTTCGACTCTGGTTCTATTTTTTCTCAAAAATTGGAAGCAGACGCAATGTCTTATGATAATTCCAACGAACAAATACTTACAGCATGGCAGTAATGCACAAACTTCAAATACTGTGTTTTCATCTGCATCTGTCGTCCGCTTCGTAGGACTGGGAAACTAGCATGAAGGTAGGCCTATATCACGTGACAAAAAATGGGCATTTCGAAAGCCACGCTGTTCGCTATTTTTAGCAGGATTCTTACATAAGCACTTCCCTTCTTCTTCTTCTTCTTCCTAAAATACTGGTTCACTCAAAAACGAGTAGGTCACCAGCGCGCATGTTAAAAAGTAAAATAAAATAACATAAAACAGTGCGATCAGACTGTTGGCCCTGGTAGCAAATTTGGCAGGCCTATATCACGTGACAAAAATAAACAAATACATAAATATATACATCCATATCGAATTGTTTAGTGTGTGTGTGTGTGTGTGTGTGTGTGTGTGTGTGTTGTGAGTTGTGTGTGTGTGTGGTGAACTGAAAGAAATGGTTGCCAATGATACAGATCAGTCAGAGATGAAATTTGGGTTGAAGATAGTGACGCCAGAGACACGGGAGTTAATTTGATTTTGTGTTAAAGTGCTGCAATTTGCTTGAGCAGTTTATCCTTTTTATGGGTTTAAAAATTTGTAAGAAAAGACTAATTTTGACTTTATGATATACAATGGTTATCACAATAAATTTTCGTACGTAATAATACAATAAGCTAGGAATGATTTTTGTTATTTAAATGTTTTAAAAAAATAAATATTACAATATTTTGTTTACAAAATCTGTTACACACGAGCTTTAACATTTGTGTACACATAGATTATATACATAGAAACCGCAGGTCTAAGCATGAATATAGGGATTCTGATTTTTGTCTAGATAGGATTACATTCCTATCTAATTATTAGGCTAACCTAACTCAAGGGTTACGTAGGCTAGGCTAGCCTAGTGGTTTAGGTTTTTAAAAGTCGTGTGAGACAATTTCGAGGCAGATTAGGCTAGGCAGGTGTGTTCAATTACAATGTATTAGGCCAGGCTTGGTACATTTCAACTGTCTTCATTCATTTACTTTACGCGCAATGATCGTTTGTCGATGTCACATACAGTGACTGACGTATCCAAGTTGCTTTCTTTTTACGATGTGAGGGGAACTAGTGGATTATCCTGCAAGGACACGTAGAATAAACAATTTTGGTGCTAGATTCCTTTGTGAGAGAAAATTCAGTTTTAGTAACTGGTGAGGCAAGCAGCTGGTCAGAAGACTTTTTACATTCTGCTTGAGAGGAAGACAAAGAACTTCCCGACAGGGAAGAAAGCAAGGTTAAAAAAAAAAAAAAAGCTTAGATAAACGAAAGAAGAGGAGAGGGATTCGTGCGTGTGTGTTTATGTTTGTTGATAGATCATTTGACTGATGTTTTTTTGTTGCCCAGCCGACCTCTTACAAGAGCCATTTAAGATGGCTGCTCTGTGTGAGTGCTTTGTAACAGAGAAAGACACGGGAGGGGGAGGAGTAGGGGATCACACACCCCAAAAGAATGTCGAAGTTAAGTTTAGTGTATTGTAATATTTTTATTTCTAATGGATTATTTCATCTAAAATCATCATTTATGTGTTCCATTCTTATAGGGAAGTCACCAGGTCCTGACGGATTACACCCTCTAATCCTGTCAAGTGCAGCTGACGTATTGGCTATTGTTAAGTTTGTGCGTGTTAGTGATCATCGGTGATGATCTGAATGTACTAGTTAAGTTTAGAACAACATCTGGATTCGTTGTCGCTCACTCGTGTCTCCCAAGTTTTTTGTCTCATAGTTACGTCAATCAAACCTCCAGTGGTGCAAACTCAAACCAAAAGAACTAGAGGAGTGCGCCAGTGACCGACCTCTGTGGGGGGCCACAATTCACAAAGCCGCTACCAACTTCGAAAGTACTCGACGCCAAAAGCTGACTGCCGCCAGGGATCAACGCCACAGAGCAGCAGCAGCAGTGGTCACGACAACGGACTTCCAGTGCCCCCACTGTTCCAGACTCTGCGCCTCCAGATTGGGGCTGCAGAGCCACCTAGCTGCAGAAACGCTAACGTCATCTTCGGATCCGAAGGACTACCATCACGTCAAGGGAGATAATACTAATTGATTGTGCACCGGAAGATATTGTTTATAGTCCACTGGTACGAATGTTCGGTAATCATAACATCTCCCTTTTTTTTAATGTTTTTATTCTGTTAATCCAGTTCTCATTTATTCAGTTTCTGTAAAACACTGTCATGATGAAGTTTAGAATTTAACAGTCCATTCTATTTGGAACTCGCACAGTGCGGCCACTCTGGTTCTATATGGTGCAAGTCCAGCGTTGTCAGAAGGGACAGGTGTTGGTTCAAGTACTTGGTCTGGAGTGTCGGAGTTTGGAATCCTGGCACTATCTGTGGTTCCACTTTGGTCTCGTGCTGCATGCCTCAGGAAACGACGATTCCGCTGGTAGACTGCACCATCATCAGTCTGCACTGTGTATGAACGGGGTTCAGCACACTGGTTGGTGATGACAGCAGGTTTCCAACTGTCTCCTCTGGACAGTTGCACATGGATGCGATCACCAGACTGCATTGGTGGCAGGGGTGTGCAGTCCTGTCATAGTACCGCTTTTGATTGGACTGGAGTTGAGTACGTCTGTCCTGAAAACGGCAGTGCTCTATTGTCTTTGGAATCAAATGCCTGTTGGTGGTAGGAAGGATGGAACAAAGTTGACGTCCCCATTAGAAGTTGGGCTGGTGATGCCAAATTGTCCACAGGCGTGCTGCGGTATTCCAGTATGTTGAGCAGGGGACTTTGGTTCTCTCGCTTGGCCTTGTCGAGTATGCTTTTGACAGTTTGGACTGTTTTTTCTGCGAGACCGTTTGATTGGGATATCCTGGGCTCGAGGTGATGTGATGAAAGTCCCATGTTGAGGCGAAGTTTTTGAAGTCTTCGGATATAAATTGAGGACCGTTGTCACTCATGACTGTTTCAGGAATCCCATGCGAGCGAAGTGAACAGAGAGTTTTCTGATGACCATAGCAGATGAGGTGTTGGGTAATTCATCAATCTCAAAGAATCGGCTGTAGTAGTCAACAGAAACCATGTATGATTTGTTGTTCCATGTGAATAGGTCCACTCCTATCTTTTCCCACGGGCGTGAAGGAATAGGATGAGGAAGAAGGGGTTCCTTGGGATTTGACCGTGCACTTGGGGTACAGATGTGGCATTTGGCAATGTGTTTTTCAATGTCGATTGGCATACCTGGCCAAAACAAGATGTTTCTGCTCGTTGTTCGTTTTTTTTCAACTCCAAGATGACCTGTATGAATTTTTTGTATCATTTCTTCCCAGAGAACTGTTGGGATCAGGATCTTCTCCCCTTTTAGGAGAATGTCATCAATGCTTGTCAGTTCATCCCTGAAATTCCAAAATTCGAGGATGTTTTTGTTGCAGTCTTGCCGTTGGTCTGGCCAGCCATCATGGATGGTTGATTGCAATATCTGTAGTTGTTTGTCCTCTCTGGTGGCCTTCCGGATTTCTTGCATTTTGTTGTCACTGATGGGCATATTGTTGAGAACACTGTGGACTTGAAATTCAGGATCATCTGGGATGTCTCTTGGTTCAGCTGGTAGAAATTTTCGAGACAGTGCATCAGCCACTGGGATGAGTTTTCCAGGAACATGGACTATGTTCAAGTCATATTTCTGTAGTTGTAAGAACATCCGTTGGAGGCGTGTTGGAGTGTTTTCAAGAGATTTTTTTGCAATGGACTCCAAAGGTTTGTGGTCTGATTCCACTGTGATCTTCTGACCATAGATATATTGATGAACCGTTTGCATCCAAAGACGATTGCCAGAAGCTCTTTTTCAATCTGTGCATAGTTCTGTTCAGTTTGAGTAAGAGACTTGGATGCGAAAGCGACTGGTTTTCCTTCTTGGAATACGGCTGCACCAAGTCCGAACTTGCTGGCGTCAACTTGCAGTATTACTGGTTTGGAAGGGTCAAAATATGCAAGAACTGGCTGGCTTAGGATGGCAGACTTTGCTTTTTCCAGTGCTTCTTGCTGGGGCTTGTCCCAAAGGAATTCTGCATCATCCCTGAGTAGGTCACACATTGGCTTAGTGACGTCTGACAGCTGTGGGGCAAATTTGGCGAGGTAGTTGATCATGCCGAGTGTGGTTTGAAGTTCCTTTTGTTGTTTGGATGAGGCATGTCCTGTACTGCCTTCACTTTGGAGGATCTGGTTTCAGGCCTTCGTCTAAAATTACATGTCCGAAGTACTCAACTTCAGTCACTCCAACTTCCAGTTTCTCTGGGTTTAGTTTGAGGTTTTGCTCTTCGGCTCAAATCAGTGCTGCTTTTAGGTTCATGTTGTGTTCTTCTGCAGTTGTTCCACTGATGATGACATCATCGATAAGAGGTGTGACTCCTGGTAGGCCTTCGAAAACTTCATCTATTTTTCTTTGGAATTCGTCTTGGGCAGATACAATGCCGAAGGGTAGCGTTTGAATCGATATCTGCCAAAGGGTGTGTTGAAGGTAGTAAGGTATGAAGAATTTTCATCCAGTTTGAGTTGCCAGTATCCTGACTGGGCATCCAGTTTTGAGAAGTATTTTGCGCCCGTTAGTTTTGCAAGGGCATCATCCAGTGTTGGCAGAGGGTAGTGTGGTCTTTTGATGGCTTTGTTTAGGTCTCTTGGGTCTAAACATACATGCAGTTTTCCTTTTTTTTTTCAGTGATCACAAGTGAGTTTACCCAATCAGTAGGTTCTGTCACTTTGGTTATCACATCTTTTTTTTCCATGTTTACAAGTTCTGTTTTGAGGCTTTCTTTTATCGCATGCGGAACCCGGCGGGGTGCATGGACGACTGGTTATGGCGTCTTCTTTCATGTGAATATGGAGTTCACCATCAAGGGATCCTAGTCCAGTGAAGGCTTCACTGTGTTCTTTGAGTACTTCTTCTTTTGTCATTGGACTGGATTCGACAGACATGATGATTTGGATGAGCTGTAGTTGTAATGATGCCTGAAGTCCAAGGATTGGTTGGGAAGAGGTATCAGCAACGTAGAATGATCCTTGGAGTGTGTTGCCTTTGTAACTTGCTTGAAGGGTTACTTTGCCAGAGATGTTCAAAGGCTGACCTGTGTAGCTGATGAGTTTTTCTTTACACGGAGTGATTTTTGGTCTGCATGACAGATTCTTGAGAGTTTCGGTTGGGATCACACTGACTTGTGCTCCAGTGTCGATTTTGAAACGAATCGTATCACTTGTTCCATTTGTATGTCAGCACTCACAGTGTTAGGAGTTTCATTTTTGTTGGATATGGTGTTTACATAGAAATTGCTGTCATCATCTTGTTCCTCTTCAATTGAGTGTACATTTCTTCCTTTCTTCTGTGTTTCATGCCGACTTTTTGCAAGGCATACTTTAGCCCAATGATTTTGTTTACAAATGGCAGTAGTTGCAGGTGGAACCAAAAGCTGGGCAGTCTTGTCTCCTGTGTTTATCTCCACAGTTTTGCATGAGGTGATGTATGGAGATCTTTGAGGTTGGTGTTGTCCGAAACCATCTCTAGTAGACGGCTTTCTGATTGTGTCTACTGGCTGTGGGTTTGATGCTGCTAACATTGATTTCAACCCTCTTGTGTAGTTTCATGTGCAATGCCAATGTCTATAGCACTGCTCATAATGAGCTTGTCACCTTCTGTTAAGAGTTTTTCATGAATTTCTTGTGAGCGGATGCCTGCAACAATGCGGTCACACACCATTTCATTCTTTAGTTCTGGGGAAATAACCACAGTTTTGTACAAGGCTGCGCAAATCAGTGACAAATTCAGCAAAAGTTTCATTTTCTTTCTGTATTCTTTCGTGAAAGATGTACCTTAGAGAATGTAAATATCTATGTTCAAGCTCACTCTATCTTATTTTGCACGAAAACCCCCTTTTCACATACAAATCACGTCCTTCTCATGTCAGTTTTGGCCAAATTAACACCTGTTTTCTAAACAAAATTAACACGCAAAACTGCAAAAATTGATGTAATCGTTATTTTAAAAATGGGGGCTTACGTGCAAAATAAGATATGGTGATCGTGAACAAAACATATTTACATTCTCTCCAGGGGCATAAAAATTAAGGGTTTAATCAACTAGGTCAAGTGATCCTTGTGAGATCGTCTGTCCTAGTTTACTGCACTGCTTTGTAGGTCAAGTGATCTTGTGAGATCGTTTGTCATAGTTTACAAGCCTGGCAATTAGGTCAAGTGATCTTGTGAGATCGTTTTGATCTAGGCTGCTTCCAACCAGGCTTAAACTGTACACTTTTAGGATTAATATATATACTGTGCAAACTGAAAGCTTTATAATTCTATGGGGTTTATGCATAAGTGTGACTGTTATTAAAATTATTTTTTATTCAAGCAGAATAGTTTTAAAGGTTAAACAACAACTGTGCTTTAAAGTACTTTTTTAGTAGCTACTTTGTACAATATTCATATTAAAAGCTTTAGCAAATTAAACACAAAACACAACTTTTAGTAATCAATTCTCTCTCACTGATCTATAAATAGATAATTTATGCAGGGGAGGTAATTACATTTTTATGCATAATTAAAGGGAGATAAATCACTTTCATTATCATTGTTTTGCTTATTTTGATTGTTAATGATCACTCTGTGCGTGTGCTAACAAGGAAGGTAGAAATCAATACTCTACAAACTGCTGCCAGAGAGCGGAAAAACCCAGGGCTCAAATAGGCCTCAGCAGCCTATTGATCGTTTGGCGGAGCGTGTTGCAGTGTGTGTTACAGACCCATGCTGCGGCTTATTTTATTTTTTAATTGTCGTTTTTATTTGAGTTTAAAAATGAAGCCCGAAGTAGCTACAGAGCTTATTAATATACTTACGAGTTGGATTGGGAGGTTAATAAAGATCAGTTAAAGGGCAGGTTTGAAGAATTAATTACTGATTTTTTGAGCGCATAGACATGCGAGAAGCGTGAAGCAGGCCATCAGTAAAATACCAGATTCTTGGCCCCAACCAGTAATAAGTTGTTTGCCATTTTAGTTGATAATATGGCTCCTGAAGATGTTAATCTGACTGTTTCTACTGACTCTGAAGGAGTAGCTATTCGCTTTAATGAAGATCAGGTTTTACGATTAGAAAAGACTATGAAAAACAGCTGAATTTACAATAAATTTTTTATTTTATTTTAGATTTTAAAAATGGCTGTCGAACTCAGTGAATCTGATTTAAAGAATTGTAATGAACTATTTGACGAAACAATGAAAGTATTAAACATTGATTTTAGTGAATTTGGTTTTGAGAATGATGTAAACAATATAATAAAAGATCATAGTGAACTATTTAACGAAGCAATCAAAGTGATGAACATTGACTGTAGTAATTCAGAAAAAGCTAAATATTAGCAGGTGTTTTGTAAGGTTAACGTGTCTTGAAGTGTTGCAACGCTTGGGTGAAGAATAAAAGCGTGTTTTACTTACTTTCATTTACATTTATTTTTTTAATTTACGTAAATATTTGAGTTAAAAATGAACCTCACAAGCATGTCTGAGTTTGAAAAACTGCCAGCCAGCGCACTGGTGAAAGGTAGTGACAAACAATTAAGCAAAATGTTTAGTGAAGTAGACATGAAACATCATTAACCCTCAAATGTTCATGAAAGCGTAGCACATGCCATCTCTAAAATCCCAGAGTTTCTTCAGATGGAGCCGCCAGTAAAAGTGTTGTTGGCAGTTCTGATTGATTATATAACGCCTGATGATAGTAACATGGAAGTCTGGGTTTCAACTAAACAGAAGAAGTTATTAGCTATCGCGACTTTAATTCTGAATGGGCTGATTACATGCTTACACAGTTTAGCCATGCAAGTGAAGAAGCGAAATTGCGCGGTTCGGGCTGGTCTGAAGGAACAGTCCTTCAAATTATATTGAGACAAACAAAGTTCTATCCTATAGTTGGCAATTCTTACCTTCCTATTCAAGAGGGTTAGTTTTAAAACGAGCAGTCTTAAACATACAAAATCCTGACAGCATGTGTTTTATGTGGTGCGTTTTAGCACATTTACACCTGTTAAAAAGAACGCAGAAAGAGTATCCAATTATGAAGCATACAAACAAGAGCTGAACTTTAATAACATAACCTTCCCAGTAAGTATGGAAAGTATATCTCAGTTTGAAGAGCAAAACAAACCGATCACTGTAACGTTTACACATGGTCTGTAGTAGACAATCTAGTACCTCTAAGGATTTCTCCAAACGCTCTACTTTTGGCGAACCGTTGACAAGCATGTAGACTTGATACTGTTTGCAGATAGTACAAAGAGTCATTATGTATTAATCAGAACAATAAGCAGACTTATGGCTTATACTACAAAAGACAGTTTTAGACAAGGGCTTTGTAAAAGGTGTCTGGTCAGAATCCCAACTATAGAAGCAGCTGCCAGTCATAAGAAACATTGTAAAAGTTTTGGTAGACTGTGAAACCGAATCCTCACACCTAACCGAGTCTAAAGTTAGTTTTAAGAATGTACGCAAAATGCAGATGAGCCCGTACGTGGTTTATGCTGACTTTGAATCAATCTTGCCGCAGTACTACGGTCCACACAAGAACAAAAAACAACCTTATTAACCACCATCAGATCTGTTCTTATGCGTTTATTGTTGTTAGGTCAGATGGGGCACACACACGCCCAGAGATTTACAGAGGACCCCATGCAGCTAGTAGATTTTTAGAGCAGATGAAACAACTTCGTAATTACTACTCCAACAAAATAAATCTTTCAGACATTGTTATGACTCTGAAGACCAAGAATGCTATGACTCATCTACACACTGTTGGATATGTAACAGAGAATTATTAGGCGACACAGTGAGAGACCACGATCACATTACTGGAAAGTTCAGAGGGGCATCACACAGCAAGTGTAATCTTCAACTTAAAGGTCTACTTTAGAGGTTTTCGATAATTGGTCAGCTTATGCAGAAATATGAAATGTTTGCTAAATGGTAAAATAAACATCCGATTCGCTCCCGATCACACGAAATCGATCCGCGGAAAGTGGGCATTTTCACCTGTAATCAAGGAAAACGGGAGGTAATCACCCAAATCTTGGCATGGCTTAACTGCTCTTGGATGTGACGTCACATGATGGACAGCGACGGCGACCAGAAAGCGATTCTGATGGTTCTTGCACATCTTGCTCGGTATTTAATTTATCATGTAAAAGCAGTGACTATGATTGCGACAGCCAATGTGACTCTGGGGATGTTTCTGCAAGGCCTGTACCTTATCAGTTTGAACGCTAAGTTCTTTTTACCACGTCAGTTCCAGCTGGACGCCCAAACACAGCATTCCGAAGGCGTACGGACTTTACCCAAGTCTCGAGGGAGGCTACCGACTGACTTCTTGATGCGTTCACACGTAGACGGCGAGCGGAGATTCTCCTTCCTCAAGCCTTAACGTGTTCATTCAGTTTAACAAGTGTGATCTTTTCATAGATAAGAACAGAATAAACGTGCGACTATCGTACTCATCTGTACGAGCTTACCACTCCGCCTTCAAAGTATACGCGCACAATGCAGACGAAGTTTTTGAGCCATTCGAACGGGCTCGGCAATTGTCGGAATAGCTCGTTTCCGTGGTCCAGCTGGAACTGACGTGATAAAAAGAACTGTAGCTGCCCGGCATGGTTGCACGAACCGAATCCACTTCTTTCGAGTATCTGGATCAGATGGAAATTTTGTGCAAAGAATATCTGTCTCCTGCTGAGCTGCTGCACTCGCCTACAGCACAATATCTGCCACCCCCTAGTGACTTTTTAGGCTGGTGGGGGATCGCAACTCGTGTTGCTTTCACTTGGCGTTGGCTTGTTGTGTTGGTCGCGGCTGACGGCCAGTCCATCAAGTGACGTCACGGTTTTCGGTCTACCGCGCGGGGTTTGAACAGGTGTGCAAAAAATCGTTTTTTTATCTATTAAATTCTTCCGGCGAATTTTTTTGAAAAATGAATACCATACTGTAGTTACATGACATGTAGACCTGTTTTTTAACAAATTATCGAAAATCTCTAAAGTAGACCTTTAAGGTTGACCCTAAGACATGGAAACTGCCTATTCTTTCATAACCTACGAGGCTACGATTCTCTTTTATCATGCAAGCAGTGACTCTGAATATAAGAGGGTTACCTGCATTGCCAGTCTTCAGAAAAGTCATGACTTTTACTCTTGACTGTTTATCCTTTTATGACTCAGCCCAACATCTGATGGCTGTTTGGATAAGTTAGCAGGATCTCTACAAGACTTTCCAATCACTAAACATTTTTGATCCATCTTTGGTGCGTAAGGCGTCTATCCTTATGAATACATGAACTCGTGGGATAGGTTTGATGAAGACTCGCTTCCTCCTAAAGGCGCTTTCTTTCTAGTCTTAGAGGCAGGACATAACTGACTCTGAATATGAATACGCTCAAAAAGCCTGGACAGAATTACACTGTCAAACAATGGGCGATTATCACGATTACTATCTAATGGCTGACGTGTGTTTATTGGCAGACGTCTTTCAGAATTACAGATCTACTTGCATGAAACACTACTGTCTAGACTCATCACATTACATCTCTGCGCCTGGCCTTTCTTGGGATGCATTCTTAAAGTCTACAAACATCCAGATTGACTTAATTTCTGATCTACCCACACTTCAGATGATTGAAGACGGCCTAAGGGGAGGTATTAGCATGGCCTCATCCTTACTGCAAAGCCAACAACAAGTATTTAGACGACTATGACCCGACTAAAACCATCCAACTATCTAATGTACTTAGACGCTAACAATCTGTATGGGTGGGCCATGAGCCAACCACTTCCATTACGTAACTTCAGGATGTACACTGGACATGGTACAAATAAAATTCAAGGGGCATTAAAGTGGTTGGACAGTTTGACGTCAGATCAACAGTGTGGTTTTATTCTAGAAGTAGACTTAGAATATCCTCGTGAACTGCATGATCTCCACAACGATTATCCTCTGGCCGCAGAAATATTAAAAATGAGCCCCACAGAACCTCCTAAACTTGTGCCCAATCTTCGCCACAAAACTAAGTATACTGACTTCCATAAAAAACGCGAAAACAAACCAAGGTGAAGGTTAGGGGCGAATTTTATTGGTCACAATTGTACAGAGTGGAAGCGAGAATTCAACGTGATTTGATTCATTACACCGGTAATGTGTGAAAATGTCATCAGCAATATGTCTTTGTGTGGAAAATCAAGGTCACGTGACAAACCAGCTTGAAGTCCTAATACCGTGTGTGACCACCATTTGCATAGACAACTGCTTGACACCTGCGGCTCATTGAGTGGACCAGGTGGTTGATGCGTCCCATTGGCACACCAGCCCACACATGGACGATGGCCTGATGAAGTTGAGCCGTTGTTGCTGGTCGTGGACGCAGGAGGTCCAACCATCTGCCAAGTTCATCCCAAAACGCGAAAACAAAACAAGCTGAAGGTTAGGGGCGAATTTTATTGGTCACAATTGTACAGAGTGGAAGCGAGAATTCAACGTGATTTGATTCATTACACCGGTAATGTGTGAAATGTCATCAGCAATATGTCTTTGGGTTTAAATCGGGACTGAGGGCTGGCCAGGGCAGCACATTGACGTTGTTATGCTGAAGAAATTGCTGGGTGGCCCTGGCTGTGTGTGGTCTTGCATTGTCCTGTTGGAATGTCCAGTTTGGGTGTTGCGCAAAAAAAAAGAACAACATGGGGTCTGAGCACCTGGTGGATGTAGCGCTGTGCATTGACACCCTATCCGCAACCAGGACCAATGTTCTGAAAGATGACTGGTCCTATGGCGTGGTTAATGCCAATTGCACCCATATCATAACGTTCGGGCCTCCCAGGGGTTCCGCTCTACCACACTGGAGTCAGCATAGCGTTCACCAGGTCGACGCCATATTCTGACACGACTGTCAGCCATGTCAATACAAAAAACGGCTCTCATCTGAGAACAGTATGCATCCCCACTGCTGCCTGCGCCAGTTGATTCGGGCTTGTGCCCACTGCAGCCTGTCCTGCCGGTGCCCGGTGTCTTGGTGTCAGTACCGGACCTCTGTGAGGACGCCTACATGCCAGCCGTTCTCCTGAAGACGCCGCCGCACAGTGTTGAGGCTGATTCGTTGCTGGAGATTCCCAGGCACCTGTCGAGCAGTGTTAGCGGCTGTTTGCCGCCTGTCCCGCAGATGGGTTCGAACAAAATGGTGATCCTCTCTTGGGTGTGGTGACCGGAGGACGGCCTGGCCGGGGATGATCTCAGTGGTACAGTGACTCGCATGCGGTGCTGCAGACGATAGATGGTTGAGATGTGGACGTTAAGATGTTGGCGACCTGCCTGGCATCCACACCAGCCTCCAGATGGCCTAGGGCACGATTGCGTTCCTCTGCTCTAGTCTTGGCATCTCTGTAGCGCTCGACGGCAAGTCGTTATCTGAACCTTGTAGCGCGGCTTTTAAAGGCTGCATGCCTGCGTACTTGTCGCTGGTTAACTTTGCTCTGCATGGTGTGCACGTGCCTCACATGCAGCAACCAGTTTGCATTTTTGTTGACCCTCCAATCCGGGAATGATGTGTTGCTCACACAATTTTTTCACTGCTCGTGCGTCTTCGACCAAAACAACTTGCCACAATGGTTCAATATTGTATACTCACCCCTTTTCACCCGAAAAATAGCTTTCAATTTTTCGCATTTTTTATGGAAGTCAGTATATGTTTGTCATTACAGACTGTTACCAGTTTTACCTAAGACACGGACTAAAGCTGACTGCTGTTCATAGAATCATTGCTTTTGACCAAGAGCCCTTTATGAGGCCATACATCAAGAAGAATACTGATCTTAGAACCAAGCCACTGATGCTTCAGAAAAAGACTTCTTTAAACTGATGAACAACAGCTGTTTTGGCAAAACTATGGAAAATCACACAACGTAAAGATGTGAAATTAGTTACAAAAGAAAACCAAGCAATTAAGTTTGCCTGTAAACCTAACTATCAAGACTTTAGAAGATTTAACGACAGCCTGGTTGGCATTATGATGAAGAAAAAGGATGTTAAGTTGGACAAGCGGTGTTTATCGGCTTTACCGTATTAGAGTTGTCAAGTTATTGATGTTAGAATTTCTGTATGACTACTTTAAACCACTGTACCCAGAAGCAAGAGTACTTTACACAGACACTGACTCTTTTATTCTAGGACGTCCCAACTGAAGACTTTTACAAAGACTTAGAAACTGAGGTAGCCAAAGGAGTTGATGGATGGTACGACACATGCGACTATCCTAAAGACAGTCCTTTACATTTCAACTGTAAACAAGAAGTAATTGGAAAGATGAAGGATGAACTTAATGGGACGTTATCAAAGAATATGTTGGTTTGCGGTCAAAGATGTATAGCGTTGCCAGCCAGACTTCTGTAATGAAGAAGGCTAAGGCAAAAGGTAAAGAAGTTGTAAAAAAAAAATATAACTCACGACAACTACAAGCAAGCTCTCTTTGAAAACAAAGTATTTCATCACACAAATGTTAATCTGCGCTCTACTCTCCATCAAGTAAACACAACTGCTGTTAACAAAAAAATCACTAGTCTCTAACAATAACAAGAGAACTTACTTAATCCTGAGTTTTCATATGCTGTAGGACATTGGAGAACTTTAAAAGATTAACTTGACTGACTTGGCTTGTACTTAACTTAAGAACCTAACAAGAACTTAACTTAAGAACTTAACAAGAACTTAACATAACTTATAATTTACTTGTACTTAACTTGTAATTTACTTGCACTTAACTTAAAAGTACTTTCTATAACTAACTTAGCTTGTACTTATCTAGTTCTTAACTTGTACTTATCTAGTTCATTAAAAAACTATTCCATGAAATGGGGTCTACAGCGGGAGGTTGCACTTTTGTTGCAGAGCTGGTTCTTCTTCTTTTACTGTGGGGGCTTGTGACTTTGTTGTTAGGTATGGTGTTAGGTATTTGTATGCTAAAAAACCACCAACACAGCAGCCCCCAATACTAATAATACATCTTATCGTTTGATTGCGATTGTGTTGTTGTTGTTAAGTGTGTTGTTGGTGGTGGCGGCGATGGTGTATTATATCTAACAATTTTTGTTTTGCTGATTGGTTTGCTTTTCTCAGTCTGTGCCATTCAACTAGTCTATGGCCGGCCGCAACACGCCCAGGATTTTTAGTCTTAGTAACATTACTCACTGTGGTACATTCACTTGCGGTACATTCTGCTCCTGCGGTGGGTCCTGCGGCGTCTTCTCGCTCATTTTTTTTATTGCGATTAAATTTAATATGATCAAAATTAATCTGATTAAAAGTAATTAATCCCATGATGAATGGGCATAACATCGTCCCAAATCTGTAATACATGTCACATGCAAGAGTTCTAGGGACTTGTTTAAACGGATCTTGTGATAAGTCATATTTTAAATCTTCTTCTGAATCAACCGGCGCCATCTTACTTACTAACTTAGCATATAAACTAATCATTGTCTGCCCACTGATCTAACCATTTTTGACCCTAGCTGTGCTTCGTACTAGCGTAGTACTTCTCAAGTCTGAAGTTAGACAGTTGTTGGATTTGTTCAACACTTAGTTCAGTGCCTAAATACTGTTTAGTTTTTCCACAAGCAGCCAGAGAGTATAATCTTCTTTATTGGCAGTGGTCTGCTGAGTAGCCTACGGAGTAGCCTACGGAGTAGTTGCTTGCTCCTCACACTTTAATAGTTCGTCACAATCCATTTTAAAAAGCAATAAAAAAAATAATTAATACTTTTAAAACCATGAGATTAACGTTGGTTAATTATGCAGTGCTATCGTTGGTGTTATAGTTTATTCAACCCTTGCAAAATGTTTGTAGGAATTAAAACCGCCCAACACGGAAAAGATAGAAGATTCGCCAAAACTAGTTGCAACCTTATTTTTAGCTTTAACAACAAAAGATTATCTGATTAAAAAGCACGTAGACAGTCTTTCGTATTATGATTATTTTAATTATTTTTTTAGTTAATAAAAAGATGAGTGAAAAAAAGATTATCAATACGATTTACCATTCTGCTGTAATTAGCGGTCTTAGTATAGGCTATAGCGTGTTAGCAAAAAACATGTTTAAAATGAGACGGCTGACCTAGGAAGTTTAGACATTGAGGATGTTGTTAAGGTTATAGTTGTAATTACTGCAGGGATTGCTTCAAAAGACTTTCTTGTTACACAGGGGATTATCCAGAAAATATTAATGCATAGAAAGATTAATCTAGAAAATATTGATTTATAAAAGATGTCTGGATTGGTTCTGATGGTGGGAGGAGCTATTGTTAATGCTTTGGCTTCTCTGGAAGCAATTATATGTTTAGTAAATTGCGGTCGATGAAGAGAGAGAACGTCATAATAAGGCAATGGAAGATTTAGCTAAGGCCAAGAGGACGCTTTACGAGAAAAGGCGAATTGCTCACTTAGACTTTATTAATAAAAAGTTAAGAGAACAGGTCATGCAGAGCACACATTTACAGACGTTGATGACGCAATGAATGAGTATTACTTAGTGACAGGAAAGAAGTTTCTAACATCGCCACCGCCAGAACTGTCTGATTTTATGAACCATCTGAGGAACAGAAGACTGCAGAGATAGTTTTTATTGCAGTTGGCATGACCTCAGTCTATCTTGTTGCTCACTTTCTTGTGTAAAATAAAATGCATTTAAAATATGGACAATACGAAGTACAAAATATATTATTCTCCTAAAGGGTTTTGGAAAGGAAAGTACTGCTATTGAAAAACTGAGTAAAGCTGCTTAGAGTGTCTGAATCAGATGCGAAAGACTGGCTTTCAAAACAAGCAATTTGGCAAATATATCTGCCTGCCCCAAAAGAATAATAAGGCCTAGATTTGTTAATTCAGTTCAAATGACACCACCAGATGGACTTGCGTATCTTCCACATGATAAAGTTAATGAATGAAAAGTTTAAGTATGCTCTGACAGTTGTTGACATGGCTTCAAGATACAAAGACGCTGAACCTTTAACAGATAAAAGCTCAACTGCTGTGGCTGTGGCTTTACACAAATATACATGCGAGGTCCATTAAAGTATCCTCGGATGATTCAAGTTGATGATGGAAAAGAGTTTAAAGGTTCTGTAAACCAGCTGTTTTTAAAACATCATGTTACAGTTAAGAGAGGGATCCAGGCAACCATCGATCACAAGCCCTAGTAGAAAACTTTAATAAGAATCTAGCTGAACGTCTGTTTACCTATCAATTCACAGAGATAACTATGGGCACTCGAAGTACAGAGCACGCAACACAGAATGGTTAGGGATTGCCAGCAGTCTTACGCGCCATGAACAATGAAGAATTTAAAGCAACAGGCCTTAAACAGTGAACACATCAAATTAAAAGAAAATTAGCATTACTGAAGATGTACAGGGGACTCAAAAACTCTTGCCGTTTGGTCTAAAAGTAAGATACTTGTATGCTCCTGGAGAGGCAGAAGGTGATGTTAGAATTAGAGCCAGACCCCATATGGAGCGTAGATGTATATGAAGTTGAGCGGATTATGAAAACAACCCCTCCTGTATATTATTTAAGAGAGACTCTCTCTTCTAAAAAGCCTGCCCCTAAAGATCGTTTGTTCGTGAAGAGCTGCAAGTTGTCTGCCAAACACAGTGAGTTAACAAAAAAAATAGTATTATTTTTTGTTAAACTTCTTTTTGTTTAAACTTTTTTTTTTGGCCTATTTTGGGTTTAACTGAACGTGGGTTTGTTTTTCAATGTTCTGTTTAATTGCATCAGTGTCTACCTGTCGTGAAGTAAAAGTCTTTCTCACTCCTTTTGAAGTTCAATGTTTTTGTCGTCTATAATCCTCACCATCGGCCATAAGCTTCTGAAATTCTTCATCTGTAATGTTTTCATCCTGTAATGATTTGCTTATTCTTAATCTTAATGAACAAAGTTTTGCTGATGCTAGGGCTACAATGGCAGTGTGCTTTTGTAATTTAGGATTTAAATTTTTTTTAAACAGCACTTACAATCTAGACACAGCGCCCTAAACTAAACCAAGGCCCCTAATGCTAAAGAGGCTGGCGCTCCAACCCCAGTAGCTAAACAGCAACACTAGACCCAGCACTTATGCTAGCTACAGCTGAGGAGCCAGTAATTACATAAGAAAGAGTATTTAAAGCTTTAGCATATTTCTTTCTAGTAAACTCTATACTTATCCAAGTCGCTTTCTATTTCCTTTTGAAGTTCAGTTATTTGCTTTAATCTAAACTGTTGAACCTCCATTTTTAATCAAGTTAATGTTGTAAAATGTTCCTATTAATCCTTCTGGTAGCACTTCACCAACAGAGTTAAACGCAATAAAATCAACATACTTAATGAAATAAAGTCGAGTACTGTTAGTTTGTCTTTGTCAACCATCACAGTAACCTTTTCAGATGATGAAAAAGTGTTTTTTCATCTCCTTTTTTAGTAATAACAATAACGAGCCTAAGAGGACCATCCAAGTTTCCAGACGATAATTGTACTCCGGTGCTAACACATGTTCTGGCAAAAGAATTAGACTCTCCTGGGAGTAATTAATAAACAAAAATCAAGTAGCAGTGCTAGGCATTGGTGGTTTTGGATATAAATTCTAGGGTTACTGTGTCATCACCACTTCACTAAGGACTTCTTTCTGCTCAGCACATATTCACGTTTATATGTATCTATTACAATCTGCTTTTTCTGTTGTGTTCCTGGAACAAGACTAGTAAGAAGGGACCTGCATTCAAAGCCTTTCTGAAATTGTGTTTTTTATCAAAGTATACATTGGGGCTTCGCAGTCAAATTTAAAATCCCAGTTTTATTTCAGGATGCAAGACCCAGTTATTGTCTTGCCTATAAAGCCTGTATTCATATTTGCGTAATCAGTTGTTTCTAGATTTTTATTTGTTCTAGTTTAGGATATTGCTGTCGTTTTTGTCTTCAATTTCTGTTCGTTTGTAAACCCATCATCTGTGTATTCAAATCCATAAACATTTCCTATCACCCCTATCAGATCAACTCGGCTGTGTCTGCTTAGGTCTTTTAGCTCTACTGCAACGCATTAGGAGCTAGCTGCGCTTTTGATTCTGGCCCCGAGACATTCTTTTTAATATTAAAATTATAATAAAACAAACGTATTGACTGGGGGGTCAGTCCGTAAGCATGCTTAGCGTGCTTAGATTTTTCTAACTGCTTTTTAAAATTTTTTTAGCTCATCTTTGTCCCTTATTAATAATTTTCACTTAAACATTCTTCAAAACTATCTTTGTCCTTAGTGTAAAATAATACAACCGATTTTAACTGCGATCGAAAAGTCTTTTAAGACAGCATTATATTTTTGAGTTAAGAGCCACACAGAAAACTAAGGTGTGGCGGCCACTAAAGGCTAGCTTTTACAGAGCTTTTCTTTTTTTACAATGTCTCGTTCAGCTGAACGTCATCAATAATAAACAGTGTTTCAGTTCCCTCAATAGCCTATAGTAATGTTCTAAACAGTCGCTCAGTTTGTCGCTAGGATCAACTAAAAATATATTCTCGTCTATCCAAATAAACTTCCTTTCTTTGTAAGACTTGTTGTGCTTAATGGTTGTGCAGAATATAACAATGTACTCGTAATGAAACCTGTATATTGTTTGTAACAAATCAAGTACGAGACAGTTTTCCCACACCCAGTAATCCCGCAGTAAGAGAACAGTGCGGATCTTTAGGAAGAAACTTCAAACTATCCATCTGTTTTTATTAGAATATTTCTTCTACATTTTAATAAGCCACGTCTTTTAGCCTGTTTTCTTCAATGTTTAACTGAGCATCACAAACCATTAAAACATGCATTTTTATTGGGGCGTTTCCGTCTGCTTTCTTGTGAATATTTATTTTTATACCATCTTGCCCTACCCTTTCTCCACTTCCAAACAATCTGTTGTCAAATGTGGATCTAAAATCCAGCAACAGCCCATATTTAGTTATTAAGTAGTCTTCGAGTTTACTCATAAAGGCGAAGTTTTTTTACATACACGATCAACTGCAGGATCTCTTTGCCTACCTCAGCGAACAACTTTCTTATTTCATCAAAGTGTTGGTGAGGTAAAAAGTCCGCGGCCTGAATACAACTGATCAGACTTGCCATTTATTGCGCAGTCAACCTTCTCAATTTTTGGATTATAAACGCTTCTGATTCTCTATGAAAAGGAGTTGTTCTTCAGTAAACAAGAACAAAATTCTTTTAAAGATTTCAGAGACTGATTTAGATGTATGTTCAAGAGTGTCTCGCTTGTTCTATTTTCTGTAGTGGAGTGTATAACTCTTTCATAATAAATAAACTGTTTTATTTTTATACTGGGTTAAGATTGTTCTGGCCAGTTAACAACATCAAATCAAGAGAGATGTCGCTGACTGTGTATTTGGCTTCAGGGTCTTCAGACAGAACAACAGAATCGCTAGGATTAAATGTCAGTTCATAAGTAAGTTTTTCTTTTAGTGCGCCTTGGTAATATGGCATATGCGTCTTTAACAGCTCAAAATCTAGAGGGATGCAGAATCTGTTGCAAATGCTTCTGCTACTGCCTCATCTTTAACATCGTCCTTTGCATCCCCCTTTAAGCCTGTCTGAGACTGTTTGGGCCTTGTTTCCCTGATAAACTTTCTCTTTCCTTTCTTTTTTAGGCAGCCATAAATCAGAATAGAGGGCAAAAATGTCTGCCTCGTTTAGTACAAAACTTCTCTGCCCTCCAGTTTAATTGCCATATGTTTAACGATAGCCCTGCCCAAATTAGCAACAACGTAGCCTTAGGATCTTCAGATTTAATATCTATTTTGAATGATAGTTTAGCAGTGCCTGGCATTATAACATCGCCAGCGCCAAGATCTGGAAACGTGACTATTAAAACTTGTCCAGGCTGAACTGTTGATGGAGTATTTACACTAATTACAGTCTGCCTTATACCTTTTACACCATGGGGTTCCTTCTCTTTTCTGTATGGATCGAGGTCACAACCATATGAGTTCATTTTTTATAAACAAAAAAGAATATAAATAAAAAATATGGCTGAAGATTTTGACGCGATTGATCCTGTTGGTGGAGAAGAAGAAGATGAAGAACTAGGTCCCTCATTGCAGAAGAACTTGGCGTGCAGCAGCAGCAGGCCAAGGAGTAGGATTAAGCCAAATACGATTGCTAGATAAATTGAATCATTATATAGCCATATGGGGCGAGAGCAGCCAGAAGCACTTAGGGTTTCTGATTTTTCAACAGATAAAAATATCATTTGTATGTAAGAACAGTAAGGAAAGCTGTGTGCGGCTTACTGCAAAACCAGACCAACCCAGTTTTTAGCAGGGGCACAATTCTTAGAGATCTCTCTGCTGTTGACCAAGGCAATTAAACTTTATTGACAATTTAAGGCCTGAGGTGTTAGTCTTTTACAGAACTTGGGGCAAGAGTTGTCAACACAATCTAAAGAATTAAATCGAACAGCAGATGAACTAATAGCAGAAATTGAAACGAGTTTTAATGAGGGACGCAGTTAAAAACAATTGAAGATTCCCCATTGCCCATGCGTGAAATCCTGGGGCTTAATGATGTCTCTAAAGTCAATAAGGGGCGAACTAGAAAACAAATTAGCAAAACTTAGCGAGCTAGATAGAGAGATAGAAGAAAAAAAATAAGCTGGCTGATGCAGATGATAACAATTTAGGGCAAGAAGAAAAGGCTAGAATACAGCAAAAAATACAGGATTTAATGATAGAAAGGGCGGCTAGGTTAGAAACGCTGTCTACTAACAGAGCGCAGCTAGCATTCCAAACAAGCGAATAAGAGAAAACTATAAACAGAATACTTTATGAAAACACTACGCTAGCTGAAAGAATAAAGGCTCTGTTCAGGGAACAGGGGATTACAATAGTTAGCATATTAACAGCCGTTTGGGTTTGCTATCTCTACACTCGTTTATGCTTTAACCGGCAGTGCGCCAACCGGGCCAGTAGCGCCTCCAACGCCTCAGCCTGGTAAAAGTTTTTGTTCATATGGATCCCAAAAATTCGAACTTGTTGTCTGCTTGAAAAGAGGTGTACATGGCCTGTAGTCTATATTATATTCTCTTTTGGCACCCACAAATGACAATGTGCCTACATGATTCGGTTACTTTTGTCTAAAATCAGTTTTTGAAAGTAAAAAAGGTATTATGTTAATTCGTTGCAAATCTTTCATAGCATTAATGTCTTTGGGGCTGTATAAATGGATATTAACGGGTTACGCTTTTGTCTATAACAGATGCGAGTAGCTCCAAACCAAGCAGAATAGGAGATAACTATATAACAGAATTCTTATGAAACACTACGCTAGCGAAGAATAAGGCTCTGTTCAGGGAAGGGGATTACAATAGTTGCTATAACAGCCTTTGGGTATTGCTATTTACACTCGTTTATGCTTGTATCGGCAGTGCGCCAACCGGGCAGTAGGCCTTTAACGCCTCAGCTGTAAAGTTTTTGTTCTAGGATCCAATCGAACTTGTTTGTCTGGTGAAAAGCGGTGTGACAGGCCTTAGTCATAATTTATCTCTTTTTGACACCCACAAATTATGTCCTTAATCTCCTTGATGCGGTCTAATTGTTGCTAAAATCAGTTGAAGGATAATGTTCAAATTGTTGCAATTTTTCATATGGCATTAATGTCTTGGGCTGGTTAATGGATTAAAACGGCATTGTCGTGGGAGGCACATTGTAGTTCATTAGTATTCTCTTGTATGGTAAATAAATCCTGAAAGTTATTACTGACTTTACTAAAAGATTTAGGATGGTTTAAAATGGTTTGCATTTATGAAACCACAGCCTGTGGTGCGCAGTTAAATGGCAAAATTAAACGATCTGGTTAAAAATCATAGGCGAGATGGACCATGCTGTTCACTTATCACTCTTTATTGGTGGATTTAAAAGTTAGTGTTTACAGTCTGACTTGGAAGTCGTATGATTCATCTACTGCCCCCAAGTGGTTCAGCTGAAGTCCAAGATTTGGGTTATAAAACGTCTACGATATGTAAGTGGCATTTCGTTTATTTAAGGTCATTTTTAAAATAGTGTTTTTAAAATAGTTATAAAAATGATGTTCAATTATATAACCAACAAAACAAGTGTGTTCTAACACCCAATTGTCAATTGGCCGGGAGTTGTAGGATTGCCCTTAAAAATTGTTTTTAAAAGTTATGTGGGTTAACATATCTGAAAAAAGCTCAGAATAATTGGTATTAATGTTAATGACGAAAATGGTTCAATATTTAACACATGTGCAAATACTGATGGTATAAACTTTTGCTTTAAAGAAGTACTTAGTGAATTTGGCATAATTTGTTTAAAAATTACGAAGCAACTCAGAATTACTATACATTTCCACTAGAAGAAAAGAAGAGAGTACACTTTTCCTAAAGGCCTAGCTAAAATCTTAGGCTTTCACAGTAGTGGCAGAGATTATAGATTTAGCACAAGAGAAGATGTTTATCAATTTGAAGGTAATAAACCTTCTGATTTTCTCGTAAACCCAATGTTGTATGTCCATTTACAACAGTTAAAAACAAATGCTAATTTGTTTAATGGCTACCCATCTACAGTTCTAAAGGTTTTGCCATCAACTAGGGAGGGGTTTTGTGATTATCGATTTATCTCAGTTGGAAAAAACAGTGAATTTAAAGAATTAATTAATGGACCTATAAATTCATTAGATGTAAAAATAACTAACCAAAATGGAGAGCCGGTTGTTTGTTCTAATTTATTAATGGTGCTGGAAGTAGAAGATCGTACTGTAAACCCTTAATTTTTATGCCCCTGGAGAGAATGTAAATATCTATATTCACGATCACCAAATCTTATCTTGCGCGAAAACCCCCATTTTAATGTACTGATTACGTCGATTTTTGGCAGTTTTGGCGTGTTAATTTTGTTTGTGAAAAGGGGTTAATTTTGGCCAAAACTGACATGAGAAGGACGTGATTTGTATGTGAAAAGGGGGTTTTCGTGCAAAATAAGATAGGGTGAGCTTGAACATAGATATTTACATTCTCTACCTTGCAAATACTTTCTTTGTTTTTGGCTCTGTGTGTTCTTTGAATTTTTGGATGATTGTGTTGACATCCTTTGCTTCGTCTTGAGAAAGTCCCAATGAATTAAAAATGTCTCTGCCTTTTTGGCCGATCCAGATGAGGAGATAGGCTGCTCGTGCTTCTGCCGTCGTTTGCTTGAGTGGGCCTTGAAACATCAAACTTGTATGTTGTTGAAAGTTCTGCCATTCTTCTTTTAAATTTTTGGCATCCCAGTTCATTACTGGGTTATTTTGTGATGTGGCCATACTGTCAAACCTTAAATGGCTCGTGGGTCGTTGCTGTTTAGAACTGTAATGTATTACTTAGTCTGCAATCTAAGGGAAGTAATGATTTGCTTACATTATTATTATTATGGGGAGAGTAACCCCCTTGAAGGTTTCTAGGAGATGGATCATCAACGGCTCGAATAAAAAAACATCAAACTGTTCAGCGCAGTGTTTATCACATTTATCAGTGTGATTGATCAGGATGAACAACATGCAATAATAACTAAAACGGTCACTACATTATATTGGCGACGACGGACGAAGAAACGAACCAAAAGAACGATCGTTGATGATTTGTTGAGTTGGTAAGTACGATCGATCGAGTCGACTTCCAAATGGCTGCTGCGCTTCCCACGTATCCTCCATTCGACTGTTCTTCAGAAGCAAGGGCAACTCGATGGCAAAAATGGGTATCAAGGCTGAAGAATCTCTTCCTTGCCTACAATATTGAAGATGACCAGCGTCAGAAAGCACTTCTACTCACCTATGCTGGTGATGAACTCAATGACATTGTGGACACCTTCACGGACGAACAAACTCGTCCTGCTGGTGGCGAAACCCATTTTCAAATGCTTGTTTCTGCCATCACCGAACATTTCAATCCTCAAACAAATGTAGAGTTTCAGAAATACATATTCCGGCATAGCTACCAGAAAGGTGATATTGACGGATTTTTATGGGGAATTGAAACAACTAGCAACAACATGTAACTTCAATGATGCAGATGCTGAGATAAAATCTCAATTCATCACAGGCTGCCAATGCCAGAACGTACGTGAAAAAGGACTAGCAAGCCCCAACATGACTCTGAAAGATTTGCTGACGTATGCACGCACGCTAGAACTCACATCAAAGCAATCCAAAGCAATGACTGTGCCAGCAGAGGTACACCGTGTTTCACACGAGGCATGACCTCGTAGCCATCAACATAATCGACAACCGCAACAACCAACCACTTGTCGCAATTGTGGTGGAGAATGGCCTCATCCTGGTGGACAACACTCCTGTCCAGCATACAACAAGCGATGCAACAACTGTTCAAAATTACACCACTTTGCATCAGTATGCTGCTCAAGTACCAGTGCCACATCTTCATCATCATCAACAAAAACCTTGTCCAAGAAACCAAAACATTTCAGCTGGAAGAAGAAATCAAGAAAATCACACATTCATCGAATCGGCGACAGCAGTGATGAAGATGAAGCCAATGCTATCGTTGATCAGTCTACCGATCCTGATGATATTGAATACGTCTTCACAACACATCAATCCAGTGAACTTCCTCATTTTAGCGTTTCTATCAATGGACATGTTTTTTTCATTCCTAGCAGATTCCGGTGCTTCCATCAATCTGCTGTCTGAACAACATTTCAATGAACTCAAGCCAAAACCAAAGCTACAGCCTTCCAACAAGCGAGTGACAGCGTATGGCAGCAAAAGTTCAATCCCAGTACTTGGTGCATTCAATGCTCTACTAAATTGTGAAAACACCAGTATTACTGCTACCATGTTTATAGTATCCGGCAATGAGCGACCGATTCTCTCCTGGAAAACGTGTCAAGATCTCAAGCTATTGACCACCATCAACCATGTCAAACCAATACATGAACAATTGAGAGAAGAGTACCCTGAACTATTCACTGGTCTTGGTTGTTTGAAAAGCAAACCAGTCCATCTCCATATAGATCCTGAAGTTCAACCAGTCGCTCAATCATACCGACGTGTTCCATTCCATGTGCGCAAGGACATAGAAGAACAGCTGAAGAAAGACGAAGAACTGGGAATCATTGAAAAAGCAAGCGGACCAACTCCATGGGTATCTCCAGTGGTTGTCGTACCCAAACCTAAACAACCTGGCAAGGTACGTGTTTGTGTGGACATGAGAGCTGCAAACCGTGCAATCCGACGTGAACGTCACTCAACCCCAACTCTCGACGAGCTGAAGACCATGCTTTCTGGAGCACGAGTATTCAGCAAGCTGGACCTGAATCAAGGCTACAATCAGCTGAAACTGGACAAAGATTCTCGCTCCATCACCACATTTGCCACTCACCTCGGTCTCTACCGATACCGTTGTCTGTTTTTCGGTGTAAATTCAGCCAGCGAGATCTTCCAAGAATCAATCCACCAAGCACTTTCAGGCCTCCCGGGAGTTGTCATCATCAGTGACGACATTCTGTGTTTTGGTACATCACAGACTGACCATGACACCAACCTCCGCAACTTGTTTGAGAGACTCAAACTGAAAGGGCTGACACTTCATAGTGACAAGTGTGAGTTCAACAAGAAATCTCTGGAATTCCTTGGAATCATCTTCGGTGAAGACGGCATAAAACCTAGTCAAGATAAGCTCAAGGACATCCTTGATCTTCCAACGCCCACCAGTGCAACCGAAATCCGAAGCCTCCTGGGCATGATGAATTTTTGTGGTTCCCGCCACATTCCCAACTATGCCTCATTGACACACGACCTGCGACTACTTACCAAGAAAGGCACTCCTTGGTCCTGGACATCAAAACATGATAAAGCACTGACCAAGCTGAGAAAAGCCCTAAGTAATGCAACACCTCTTGCGTATTTCGACCCAAAGAAGTCCACTGACATATACACAGATGCAAGTCCAGTGGGAGTATCAGCTATACTTACCCAAGAAGGTCGAATCATCCAATTCGCAAGCAGAGCTCTTTCACCCACAGAACAAAGATACTCTCTGTCACCGATCGGCGGTACTAGATCAGCCGTCCATGTGTTTGGAGTAATGGTAGTTCAGAAATAGAGAGCGTGTGCGCGTGTGCATATGTGTATATGTGTGTGTGCGAGCGTGCGTGTGTAAGATTTGGGGTTTTGGTTAAGGTGGAAGGTTAAGCTAGGTAGGGGGCTGGGGAAATAAGACATACAATATTCTTGGGTTCCAATCTTCACTTATTGAAGGGATGGAAGCGGGAGGTTGGTTTTCGTTCCCGATTGTTACCCTTTTGTTACTTTGGTTCTACACCAGAGAAGGCGGGGCAGGATATCGGCTGTTGTTGGTGTTGTCAAGTCTGTGAGTTGTTGTGGTAAATTGTCGTGTTGTTGCACGAGCCACAACTAGTCCGTTGGTCCGGCGTGTCAGCTCTGCGGAGGATACGCTGCTCTGACCAATCGCTGTTTTGTGTTGTGAGTAGAGATCGCTTGAGTCCGACCAGGTGAAATGCGTTGGGGTTGCTTCACTTCGGTCCCTGGTGTTCGTCGGAGTGGACGCGCCTTGTAGTTGCGGCGGTAGCGCCGTTAGTCGAGCTGAGTGACTTCGAGTCATAGTTAGGGCCAGGTCCTCGTCGGGTCTGGTGTGCCCTTGGCCTGTGCCGGGTTCTGTGTCGTCTTTGTTGGCAGCCACTTCAGCCAGTTGCAGAACTGGTGTGGTTGAACGTCTGTCTGTCCAGGTTGGTGATTGTTAGGTTCAGGGTGGTGTCATTCGTCATGTTGTGTTGTATTATGGCGAGTTGTACTGTAGTTGTCTCATGTTATGTTTAGTTGTATTATGTTTGTTGCGTATACTGGTTGTCTGGTATGATGTCGTCTTGGTTCTGTGATTGAAGCTTTTTGTCAGCCGGTTTGTGTTGTTACCTCTTTTCGGTATATTCTGTAAATAGTGTATGTGACGGGTCTCCGACGCTCCCCCTTGTTATTAAAATATGATTTTCATATTCAGGGATGCAGGGGGTTGTAGACAGAAGTATTTACGCTTTCACAACCAAAATGCGCTCTCGCATAGGCACACGCACTCTGTCACTCACATCGGGCCCACACAAAGGTGACGGAAACCAATAACATTTCACAGAAAATAATCAACTTTTATTTAACTTGACTCCGAGCCCCCACCCGTCACTATACAACACAACTATCTGTATCATACAACAATGTAAACAGCATACAGACAATTTCATAAATCGCATCCCCTGTTCTTCAGTTATTCTTACTTAGCCAGGAAAGACAATATTCCACTATTCTGTTTGCACACTTATAACCTTAAAGCAAATAAACGTCCATAACTTGCCAGCATTCCTTGGTTGATCGTCAGTTTCTCTCATCCACTGTACGACCACGAGCTGAAGCTGCCACACTGTTGTGTCCTCCCGATTGGCCAAATCCCAGTTGGGGGACACTGGCAACGTAGCTTGAGTCGCACCCTCACGCCGAGTCTCCCGGACTCCACCGTACTTCGCCCTCTCCACTGAAAGGGCTCCTGTCGGCCTCTCCCACAGGTCTTCTCTGGCTGCAAACACCCCACCGTTGTCTGGCAGCTCCCTGTCTAGGCTCCAACAGGCTGACGCGTCTTGCTGTCGACCGTCCCCACATGGGAGACAATTCTTTTCGTCGTCGGCTCCGAGGCTACAGCAACCTCCACTGTCTTACGTCCCCACCCAGGAGACAACGAGGCGACAGCAAACCTCTGCTTCACGCTGTATTTTCTTGAGCCCTCAGCAAGACGGGCGAGTTCACTTTCCCTTAAGTGAGTCACACACTTCCTGGTTTTCCAAGCACCTTATATTCGTTCTCAAAGAAAGAGAGAACCCGAGTTTAACTGGCTCAACCAATGGAATCACTGGCACACACACATCACACGATTTGTACCAATAAATCCCCAAGTTATTTTTATTCCACCAATGGAATCACTAGTCACCGACACATACACACACACCACAGCTGCTAGCGCCAACAAAGACTTGGGTACCCAGTGGTTAATGCATAACCTCCTATTCAAACTCATGTTCGATTCCCCGAAGCTACCCATTGTACTAACAGCCTGGACTTCTCTACCAGCCAGGACTGATGCTTCGAGTAGTTACTACCTCTATAGACAACAAGGTGCAAACCACTCAATAGGCCGAAGCCTTCCATTCATTCCTCAGAACAAGGACGACTGAATGGTCGCTGTACTCTGCCTGCAGGCTGACGGTCACCTACCCGTGACGGTCACCTGACACGATCGCCTTCCCTTCAGGCCCACTGGAGAACCCAGTGAATAGCCAGCCAGTGGTCGGACTGGACACTCCTCTACCCAGGACCGGGAGGGTCGGCAACTCCTTGTCACTATCCCTCGGACATGCGAAACACTTCCCAGTAACTCTCCCTCCTTCAGTATATGACTCGGGTATTCCCCTCTGGTGATGCCTGAATTCGCACACTTGAAGAACCCAAGGACTTGCTCTCAACAACAGCAAAACTACCCTTAATTTGCCTAAATGCTCGAGAACATTCGGCCGACTCATGACACCCCCGTACCTAAGAATGTTTTCCAATCAACATTTTCTCCAGGACGAATGTTCTCCAATTGGATAAAACAAACTCAGTTGCATGGGTCGATATAACAGTACTACCTCTATGCTTTAAGACATCACTTCCATCAACATCTCTAACATGGATAATGTATCCAATTAAAAATAATAAATCAGTCAGATAGTCCATTGAATCACTCAGTCATAAACTGGCTCACATAAATCAAGAACTCTCTCCATGGCGTTAACTATCAGCATGTCCATACATATTAATTAATCATTCCATTCACTTCTAATATAGCACAACCATGATTAACACAAGATCCAAACTCAGGTGTGTGGCCCAGCCTACTTAACATCAAAATCAATTCAGGCGTGTGTCCACAATCCACAAAGACAAGATTCAAATTCAGGCGTGTGGCCCCACACACGCTCTCACACCCAATATGCAAATCAACCACTTATCATGATGTCACAAAATAAGACATTTTCACACTTTACCGATCAGTGACAAAACAACATTAGCAAACAGATATCAACCAGAAAAATCAAATCATAACACGTGAGCATGTACTCAACCCTGCCCCATAATGGGCAATGAACAAAAGCAACACATACAGGTAAACATATATCAGAAAACGAAAATAACACATGAACATAGGCTTAACCCCGCCCTATACAAGGCAATCAAAATCAATAACACAACTGGCCAGCTACATCATTTACACAGTAGCTGTCCGTAACAGATGACTGCTCACACTACCACCACAATCACAGCAGCCTGCAGGCATTGCTCCTACCATTGTCCTGCTTCTGTTGTTCACACTACAAGAGCAACACCCAGGAGGCATTACTCCAACCCTTGACCTACTCCTGCCCCTCTCAATCTTGACCGCCGTTTGTGGCTCGCCAATAGTACCTGGAGCAGATAGTTTGCGCATTCCAGGCTTTACAAGAGAGTCAGAGCACCTTTCACACAGTTTAGTCCTTAGAGGAGCGCGTGAAAATCTGCGCGATCCTCTTCTAGCCTGTCGCACCCATCCACTGCGACGACGATCATCTCCCCTTTTCAAACTGTTATGAGATGATCCCTCACTCATCTTATCCGAACCGATTTTCCTTCTCTCTGAGGAAATTCCTTGGTTCGAATCCCACTCAGTGCCTATCCCCACTGATTTCTGGACCTTATTTCCTTCTCCTTTTTTCAACACTGGCTTGTCTGCTCCTGTGAGCTGACTGTCTTTGGCATTTCCTAACGATAGCTGGTCACCTCGACCTTCTTGCCATGCGTTATTACCGCCTCCCTGGTCCAACCCAGCTGCTGGTTCCAGTTACTCTGTGGTCCATGTTGGCCCCGACCCTGAGGTCCGCCACCGTGGCTCCTACATTTCTGACTGCCACGGCAACCCAACAACTTTTTAAACCACCACTACGGCCACCATGGCCTACGGCACCGCCACTACGGCCACCTCCATGACCTACAGCACCGCCACGACGGCCACCTCCATTACGACCTGTTTCATGGTCCACTGCACCACCACCCTGCACACTTTCATGGCCTACGCTAGCTCTACTGCTAGTGGCGCCTGTGCACTCCACCTGCTTTCTGTTTACTTTCCTACCCTGCACTGCCCTTGCTTTCCCTACTTGACTGGCAGCCTTGTTAGGCTTCGGGAGGATATACCTACCCCCTAACAAAGCTGGATAGGGAAGATTGTTTTGCACTGCTGCAGTGAGAGTACTCCTGACAAACTCTGACTCTACTCTGACACGGGCCAAAGGTAGCCGATTAATTCTTCCATCTGCATATCGCACGCAGGTGGTTTCCCCAGTATAGTCTGTCTCTCTCACAAAACCGGGCTCTACCATTGCCGCTAGAGTCAGTCCTGTGTCTAATAAGCAGGTCACCGGCTTCCCGTTTACTACTGCCCTAGTAGTTGGTGGTGGCACCCTGCATTCCTGTTGAATTGTATCAACAGCAACAACTGAGTGTATTCGCACTCCGCTACATTCCTTGGCAATATGACCCTCTCTCCCACACTTAAAACATGTGCGTTTCACTCTAACATTCTCTTGAGTCCCACTGTTGCCTTGGGACTTAGAATGCGTTTCTAACTGCGGTCTCGCCTCCTGTTTGTAGGGAGTCGGCGAATCACTCCCTGACTCTGTGGTCTGGGCATTACGGGTCGACTGGTTCGATCCCCTCGCCCCATTACGCTGATCATGGGCAGATTCATACCTGTCTGCAACTTTCACTAACTCCTCTAAACTTCCTAATTCTCTTTCCGCCAAGAATACTGTGAGATCCTTCCGACAAGTGGAGAGAATTTGCTCCTTAACGATCTCCTCCCTCAAAGATTCAAATGTTTGTTCAATGTTTCCTAACCTTATCCATTTGTCAAAGAGAGCCCTAAGCCGATAAAGAAACTGTACGTGCGTCTCACCTGATTTACGAACGGTTTCTCTGAACAATTTCCTATATCTATCGGCGGTTACCTGGTACCTCTGAAACAAAGCATCGCGCACCGACTCATAATCTGTCTGTTTTTCCGGTGGTAAGCAGAAAAAAGCATCCCTAGCTTTGGGTGTCAGCAGCGCAGACAAATTTGTGGCCCACCGTTCTTCGGGTAAGCCCTGATCTTTGGCAATCCTTTCAAATTGCGAAATGAAATCCTCTAAATGGTCCGGATTATCATCGAACTTTGGCATATTGATCAAGGGACTGACATGTGGTGCAAAGTTCACTTGAGGTTTGCGTCCACGTCCCGTTCTTTCTCCAATTTTAATTTTTCTAACTCAAACTGCCTTATCTTCTCTCTTCCTCTCTTTCCCGTTCTCTTTCTCTCTCTTCTCTTTCCTGTTCTCTCTCCCTCTTTTCCCGTTCTCTCTCCTCCTTTTCCCGTTCTCTCTCCTCCTTTTCCCGTTCTCTTTCTCTCTCCTCTTCTTTTCCCCGTTCTCTTTCTCTCTCCTCTTTTTCCCGTTCCTTTCTCTCTCCTCTTTTTTCCCGTTCTCTTTCTCTTTCTCTCTTTTCCCGTTCTCTTTCTCTCTCTTCTTTTTCCCGTTCTCTTTCTCTCTCCTCTTTTTCCCGTTCTCTTTCTCTCTCCTCTTTTTCCCGTTCTCTTTCTCTCTCCTCTTTTTCCCGTTCTCTTTCTCTCTCCTCTTTTTCCCGTTCTCTTTCTCTCTCTTGCCTTTCCCTTTGTATTTTCTGGGCCTCGATTACACGGGGCCAGTTTCATCTACATATGCCTTCAGTTCCGGACCCTTTAGTCCTAAAGCTTTTCCTTCTTCTATGAGTCCATCTTTTTCAGCGGACCCATTGTCTCAGCACCCTCTTCAGTCGACATTCTGAAGCTATCTAACCCTCGATCAGCTAGTTAATACCACCACAGTAACAAGCGAGATATCCACACGATCACTTGTAAATAAGCGATCAAATAGTTGTGCTACACACAATCAATCTCAACAGCAACCAAATCAAGCAAGTTCAAATACAAGCCCAGTCATGAAGAAAAAAAAAATCAAAACAATCAACACATGACTAACGTCTTTCCAGGTAAGAAAAAAAATCTAGGTTTCCACAATTACGACAAATTTCAAATCCCTTGCAATTGAACAAAACCCAGAATCAAAATCACTTATGGCTCATTTATGTTCATCACCGGACGACAGTCCCCAATTTGTGACGGGTCTCCGACGCTCCCCCTTGTTATTAAAATATGATTTTCATATTCAGGGATGCAGGGGTTGTAGACAGAAGTATTTACGCTTTCACAACCAAAATGCGCTCTCGCATAGGCACACGCACTCTGTCACTCACATCGGGCCCACACAAAGGTGACGGGAAACCAATAACATTTCACAGAAAATAATCAACTTTTATTTAACTTGACTCCGAGCCCCCACCCTCACTATACAACACAACTATCTGTATCATACAACAATGTAAACAGCATACAGACAATTTCATAAATCGCATCCCCTGTTCTTCAGTTATTCTTACTTAGCCAGGAAAGACAATATTCCACTATTCTGTTTGCACACTTATAACCTTAAGAGCAAATAAACGTCCATAACTTGCCAGCATTCCTTGGTTGATCGTCAGTTTCTCTCATCCACTGTACGACCACGAGCTGAAGCTGCCACACTGTTGTGTCCTCCCGATTGGCCAAATCCCAGTTGGGGGACACTGGCAACGTAGCTTGAGTCGCACCCTCACGCCGAGTCTCCCGGACTCCACCGTACTTCGCCCTCTCCACTGAAAGGGCTCCTGTCGGCCTCTCCCACAGGTCTTCTCTGGCTGCAAACACCCCACCGTTGTCTGGCAGCTCCCTGTCTAGGCTCCAACAGGCTGACGCGTCTTGCTGTCGACCGTCCCCACACGGGAGACAATTCTTTTCGTCGTCGGCTCTGAGGCTACAGCAACCTCCACTGTCTTTCGTCCCCACCCAGGAGACACGAGGCGACAGCAAACCTCTGCTTCACGCTGTATTTTCTTGAGCCCTCAGCAAGACGGGCGAGTTCACTTTCCCTTAAGTGAGTCACACACTTCCTGGTTTTCCAAGCACCTTATATTCGTTCTCAAAGAAAGAGAGAACCCGAGTTTAACTGGCTCAACCAATGGAATCACTGGCACACACACATCACACGATTTGTACCAATAAATCCCCAAGTTATTTTTATTCCACCAATGGAATCACTAGTCACCGACACATACACACACACCACAGCTGCTAGCGCCAACAAAGACTTGGGTACCCAGTGGTTAATGCATAACCTCCTATTCAAACTCATGTTCGATTCCCCGAAGCTACCCATTGTACTAACAGCCTGGACTTCTCTACCAGCCAGGACTGATGCTTCGAGTAGTTACTACCTCTATAGACAACAAGGTGCAAACCACTCAATAGGCCGAAGCCTTCCATTCATTCCTCAGAACAAGGACGACTGAATGTCGCTGTACCTGCCTGCAGGCTGACGGTCACCTACCCGTGACGGTCACCTGACACGATCGCCTTCCCTTCGGCCCACTGGAGAACCCAGTGAATAGCCAGCCAGTGGTCGGACTGGACACTCCTCTACCCAGGACCGGAGGGTCGGCAACTCCTTGTCACTATCCCTCGGACATGCGAAACACTTCCCAGTAACTCTCCCTCCTTCAGTATATGACTCGGGGTATTCCCCTCTGGTGATGCCTGAATTCGCACACTTGAAGAACCCAAGGACTTGCTCTCAACAACAGCAAAACTACCCTTAATTTGCCTAAATGCTCGAGAACATTCGGCCGACTCATGACAGTGTACATAGTGGTTCCTATTATTAAGTGTTCATTATTATTATTGTTCCTGAGTTCGATTGTCATGTGACAATTTGGCTAGACAATGTGGGTTCGATATAATAACCGTTGATGGACGGTGATGTGGATATTGGTTGTGATTAGTTCATGTTAATTTCAGTGGGTCAGTAAGAAGGAAGTACGAGGTTGCATTTTTGTTGAGGATCATAGTATGAGTCAGGTGCAGATGTGTCTGCGTAAATCGTAAAGGGATTGTGCTCAATTTCAGTTGTAAATAGTAGTAGTTCGTTGAAATTGATTAACGATTTCGGAGTTGACCTGCACAGCGTTGGAAACGGTTAACTGTGCAGTAGGGCCAAGGCTAATTTGGTAATCGAGTGGTTTATACTGGAGTACGGTCGTGACCATTCAACTTATATTGGTGTCTTTTCACTTTCGTTACGAGTCATGGTTCTCGACGCGGGTGTCGTGCGCGTGCAGACTGTATCTGTGACGTACGTATTTAGCACAGGACAGTGAGTTCATATGGTTAGAAGTGGTTTTGGTTTTTTTTTTTAAAGTAAAAGACAGTCGACACACATGCAGGGATGTATGTGTTTGGGACATAATAGGGTTGGAGAAAGATATCTTAGGTTGTAGGGAGACAGTCCCATTATGAATTTTAGTAGTCGGAAAGAAGGGTAAGGTAAAGTTTAAGGCGGGTAGCTCAGCAGTTGATAGGATAAAAACGGAGGGTGTGCAGCAGGTAATATTGTATGAAGTATGGTTTGGTTGGCATAACAAGGATTAACCACTGGGTTATCTGACAATAGATGACATGAAAGTGGGTGCTGGAGGGAAATTTTGGCGAACAAATCATGTATTGATATGATTATAGTTGACAGTGCAAAGAGGGTAAGAATGTGAAGGATTGTGGCTGCGAGCCGATTCTTTTGTATGAATATGCTAGAACTGTGAACCGTTAGAAATTAATAAGTTCTTTTGTTCTTTTGTTGTTGTTTTTTTAGATGTGTATTACTACTGATTACTGTGTGGAAACATTTCCTTGTGAGATTGCCCATTTCCTATTTTTGTTTAGTATTTCCTAAGGGGGCCATGGAGTCCGTATGGAGTGCTTAGATTGGATTATTTCTCTGAAAATTGTGTGCGAGTCATAATTTCATATGTAATAGTGTAGATTAGCTCAGAGAGAATATTGTTTTACTGCTGTTATAAAAGTTGGCAGGAAATGGATCTGATAACCCCAAAGTAACGGGTTATGGGGGGGTGTATTCGAAATTCAAGTGGTCACTCTCATTCCTGAGTGGGAGGTAGGCAAGGGAGATGGAGAGTTAAAGCTTTACCAGGTAGCCTATGGGCCTTGATGACTCGGGTAGTAGCAACACTACAGTAGTGGCCTACAGTTGTGTCAGCAGGTGGTATCCTGTTTCCGTCCTGAGGCTGGGGCCAGACCACCGCAGTCTGCTGCCGCGTGCCGGCAGGTGAGCGGCGGTGTCCAGTTGCCTGCTGCTTTCCCGGAGAGGGAGACCATCCAGGCCGTCGGCCGTCTGTGAGATGGCTATCTTTCTGCTACCGGGGTTCTTCCGGGGGTTCTCCAGCCACCTGTTGCTCTACCCTGTTCGGCGTCCTGTGAGAGGGCGCTGCACCAGACCTTCCCTCACCCTCAGTGTCCGGCGGGGCCTTCAGAAGAGGAGGCGTCCTTCGAGCCCCAGACTCGTCGAGAGGGCGTCTGGTGTGTGGGTGCGCTAGGTGTCGTGCCCAGCGCGGGGGAGGAGTCCAGACCGTGAGGAGTCACTGTCGCCGCCGGGGTGTAGAGTCTTCGGGGAGTTGGACTGTGGGAGGCCACGGTCAGCGCTGAGGTGCGGAGTCTTCCGGGGAGGTGTCAGCCGTGAGGGGCCAAGTACAGCGCCGAGGACTGGAGCTCTCCGGGCCGGGATGGGTTGTCCCATGGTTGTAGTAGGAAGGGTGTAGCGTTAGGCAGTAGGGTTAAGTGTGTGGGTTAGGCAGTAGAGTTAAGGGTGTTAGCTACTGCTTTCTTTTGGGACGTAGTGGCCAGCACAGTGTAGGGTACTTGTCGTTGCCTCCCTTGGGACGCAGTGACCAGTGCGGTTTGTGGTCCCAGGTCAAAAGAGAAGGGTGGGTCCTGGGGAGAGGTGTGGGTGGTAGTAGTTTAGAGATTAGAGTCCCTTGGGTTTGTCCTTGTCCCCAGTAGTTAGCCACCATGTGTGCGGGCTATCTCTGCGTCCCTAGGTCGCAGTGATAACCGCAACTGGTGCTGTAGCATAGGTTAGAATTCTCAGGGTCGTAGCAGGATAGTGTGGGTCAGTGAAGAAGTGGGATACCGGTGTGTAGTTGTAGATGGACGTGAGTGGTGGCGCCATGGTATGTTTGTGTGTGTGAAATAAAGAGGT
This sequence comes from Conus ventricosus, assembly GCA_018398815.1. Taxonomy (NCBI): domain Eukaryota; kingdom Metazoa; phylum Mollusca; class Gastropoda; order Neogastropoda; family Conidae; genus Conus; species Conus ventricosus. The sequence continues at coordinate 46,130,729 of CM031598.1, read as the reverse complement.
GCGCGTGATTGTAAAGCTGTGTTAGTGTGGTGTGTTGTCTGCTCTAGTGTGTTATAGGTTGTGGGTAGGGGGTGGTAGGGCCGTCCGGCTTAGCGACCGTGACACTCTCAAACTGAACGAGAAGCTTTAGCTATCGTGTGGTCTTGCGAATACTACCACATCTTCATTTTTGGCGCTCCATTCACGGTCCACACAGATCACAAGCCCTTGGTGTCAATGTTTAACAATTCACGGGCTCAACTGTCTGCTCGTATTGAACGCTGGGTTATGCGACTGCAGTCATATGAAATGACAGTAGTGTACCGCCCTGGTGTTGATAATCCTGCAGATTATCTGAGCCGACATCCAGTCCATCAATCTTCCTGCACAGACCAAGAAAAAGACACCGAAGAATATCTGCACTACATTGTTACCACTTCAACACCGAAAGCAATGACCATTGATGAAGTTGCTGATGAAACAGCGAAAGACACCACGCGGAATGCTGTGATTGAAGCAATACTCTCCAATCAGTGGTACAACAAAGGACAAGAAGTGGACACACAAACATTCCATAGTCTCTACGTTTCTCGTGCAGAACTGTCACTTGTTCACGACTTGTGTATCATTCTGAAAAACCGCCAGATTGTCCTACCTGCCTCGCTACACCAGAGAGCTGTGAACATCACACACACTGGACATCAAGGCGTTATCAAGACAACCGCACTTCTGCGTGAGAAAGTTTGGTTCAAAGGCATGCAACCTCTCGTTGAGCGTACAGTTAAAAAACTGCATGACCTGTCAAGTGGCAACACCGAAAACAACACGTGAACCACTCCAGATGTCTGATCTACCCAACGCACCATGGACCGAACTTTTTCCTGTGATTTCGGACATCTTCCCAATGGCAAATACATTCTTGTCGTTACCGATGAGTATTCCAGGTACCCCATTGTCGACGTGCTCGATTCAACATCAGCTAACACCGTCATTCCCTTGACAAACTTCGCTGAATCGGAATCCGGAAAGTCTCAAACTGACATGGACCTCCTTCATCCCGGTAATCCCAACCAGGACATCAAGCTCGCAAATACCCCTGGACAATTCATCGCC
>CM031598.1:46103965-46124517 GCA_018398815.1 Conus ventricosus | reverse complement strand
AAACCATGGCCGCACTGATCATTATTATAACAATGGTTGAATTCAGTACTAAGCACAAAGAAGGTAACTCAAAGATGGAATACCACAATAAGCTTATCCTATTAACTTGATGGATGCACCATTTTTATTTTGCAGCTTCTTTCTTTATAAGCACGCTACTTTACTATTCTTATTGACTCTCTCACCCTTTGGCTGGAGATTATTGTACTTAATGTGGTTCCCCAGTGCTTGGGAATTTTGAGGAGTCCGTATATGAGTAACGAAAAATTCCAGCACGCAAATCGTATGAGATACAGTAAAGAAAATGACATGTTTATGTAAGGAAATTGAATAAAGGTTCTGAATCTGGGCTTCTTTTTTGATTATTTTAGTAGCAGAAAAATACTGAAGCAGTTCAAAGTAAATATTTCTGTTTGTTTTACCTACACAAAAATCTTTTTCTGCCTCCATAGATCAACATCAAACCAACAATAATCAAATAACAGCTAAAAAAAAAAAAAAAGATATGTTTGTTGTCGGTTTGTGTCTGTAAATGAAAACAGAACCAGAAACATGTATAATAAAAACTTTCACAAATGATGGAAAGTAGTGTGCTAATACGAGCCAAAAATGACAGACCTTCTCTCATTCAATGCGAAAGGTACCAATACAGCTTACAAACCAGACTGTCAAGTTGTGTGAAACTCAAATCATTTGGTTTTTTCAGGCACATGAAAAATAAAAGAAACAGAAAATCCCCCCTGCCTGACTTGAAGGTAAAACGTACTCTGTAGCTGCACACATGGAGTCAGTAATTCTTCAGTGTGTGTGATACCACTCAAAACACAAGTCATAACATGTCCTGTTCTTTGCGCTTTCAAACCAGGGTTTCCTGTACAAGCAGGTATTTGGGACAGCTTTCTGTTTGGAGACAGTGAATTCCTAGTGAAAGCAAGATTTCTCTGACCTCCATGGCCCCCTTCCATGCACTCTGAACTTAGACTTTTGCCTGCACCTCTCCTCTACCTCTCCCTCTCTGCCTTCTTCTCCGTCTGCACGACATGTGCATGCTGGGTCCCTCTCGCTATCGGCATAACTCCTGCTGAGTGCAAAATCTGAAGTGGTAACAGCCTCAACACACTTGACTGAATCTGCAGACTGACCGTCGTCTGCTACAACAGACTGAACAGCTTGTTTCAACAAGTGTCAGTGTCAAATGTCAAAATCTAGCTCGTCACTGCCATCATCACCTTCATGTTCCAGTACATCAATGGACAGAAGATCCTCTCATCATCATCGTCATCCATAATCATTTGCACTCTTGCAAAGTCATGTAAGTTCACAGACTGAGATCAGGACCACTGTCTCCAATTGCCAAAGGTTTCACCACCATTTTTTGCGAATGAGGCAAACCTCTTTTCCACATGGTCCAGTTACTGAATCATTCTTGAAAATAAAGGGGTCTTCCGGCTGACGTATGCTTCTTTACATGGTATTTTCACACTGGAGGCACATCAAGCTCATTGTTGAACATCTCTTTTTGTGTCTACTGAGCCAAACTCAGGTGAATGTAAAACGGCAAATCCTGTGCTGTCAGTGGACAGCATAACGGCACTGAGAAAGCACTTTTTAGTGTGCTGTCACCTGATAGCTTATAGGCACTCGACGAGTTAATATTCAATTTACTCTCCAATACATATTCCTTCCATTTAAAGACTTACTTTCAAATTTTTGTCCACACTAAAAACAACTTTCAAAAGACACGATCTTTAACAATAAAATGATAACAATGGTGACGCATACAGATGCTTAAGCCCAAAATAGTTGTGGAGTACAAGGAGTTTATAAAACTCAGAAAATTTCACAAAGAAAACTGAATACTGGATCAAAATTCAAACCATAAATCCCTGCACCCAAGTTGATTTTATCCCCAGCAATCCTTTAAACTCATCTGCCCTCAAAAAAGACATGCATACACATAACACACAATAACACTATTCCTGTCACTATACGAACATGCGCACAAACACAACGCTCAGCTATAGGGAGGACTAAGCATGGACAGGGGCACACACATTCAAATATTCTGAATTTTACCAAGACATTTCACTTGTATTTCTCTCGGTTTAGTCTGCTGGTGGTGCAAAACAGTATATACCTCCTTGCATTTATTGTACTGTGTATGTTAGAAATGAACCTACTATAGACATGTCGTGTAAAAAATGGCATATGGCCGGAAAACGGAAGGAGGGTAGAGCTGGATTTGTGGCAGCATGCATATGTGTGTGCGCTAGTTGTGGATGATGTGAATGTGCGCGTAGGATTGAGTAAGAGTAAGAATGTGTGTGTGAGAGTGTGTAGTGTGTTGTGTGTGTGTGTGTGTGTGTGTGTGTGTGTGTGTGGTGTGTGTGTGTGTCCGCGCGCACATTTGTGAGAGAGAGAGATTCTTTTTTTTTTACTTTAAGCTGTTAACAAGAAGCTAATTCTGAGCATGCAGCAGCACAGTGAGCTACTCACATAAGGTTGCATCTCCAGGAACAAAGTCGGTTTCTCACCAAGGAAGCCACAGTCTTCATGAGCAGGGTCAGCTTGATCACATCATGGCTGACCGCCCTTCACCTGGTACATAGTCACACACACACACAACACACCCACACACACACACACATACTGCTCTCTGTTTCCAAGAATGTGACAGGTGATTGGGAGATGGGGAGGGAGGCAATGTCACTATCCTACATAGACGTCTACTTCGTCTCTTAATATTCTCCAGCTAGGGCCACTCAAACAGATGGTGGTGGGAGGAGCAGGGAAGTGTGGGGACAGTGTTTTTTTCTGTTTTGCTTATTTCTTTTCAAATGAGAAAAGTGCATGTACGTGTTTCCCCTTGGTTTTCACATCCCTTTACACTATACACAATTGTCACGGTCAAAAATAGAACAACCAAGTTGGACTAAGCTCTAACTCAAATATTCTGGGCGCCGTACACGGGCCCATGGTTCGGATCCAGCCAATTAAGCATAGGGGAGAGGCTCCACAGAGACGGTCTGTCCGGCCAGACGGATAAGCAGCTTTGACCGACGCCTCGATGTCTAGCGAGACGAGTCGTAGCGCCTGGCTCAGGCTCATCTAGCCAATTTGTGGAACCAGCGCCATTGTTAGTCGGACGTCGCAGGTTAAAGCAGGAAAGGGAGAGGGAGAAGGTAGTGTGTGGTGGGGGTGAAATCTGCTAATCAATTAAATGACCAATTGACCACCACAGAGAGTAGGTGTGTAGGCGTGACTGTCATGATTTGAATATCCAATGGAATTAGAGGGAGATAACTTCGGGTATCAGGGGTAAAAATACTGACCAATGGTACTCGCCCTTTTTGACAGATCGGAACGGGATAAGAAGGATGTGAGAGTGAGAGAAGGGAGAACGAGGGGAGAACGAACAGAGAGAGAGAGAGAGAGGTTCGGAGTGGAAGCTCTGCAGGAGAGAGGGGCAGAGAGAGAGATGAGGGGAGGAGAGAAGAGAACCAAGTTGAGAGATTAGCATGAGATAGTCTGCAGAGGAAGGACTAAGGAGAGTGTGGGGAGAGAGAGTTGCTAACTAATGAAGAGAAAAAGAAAGAAAAGAAAAGGAAAAGAAAAGCAACCATGTCCATTTAATAGAGCAGACTAGGAGAGAGAGAGAGAGAGTGCATGCGTTAATGCAGGAAGAAAGAAAGGAGAACAGATTGATGTTGATAGTCACTGTTCCATCTAAACCGGGGGTTCGACCTCATACTTGGCCAGCGCCACTTTCATCGGCAGTCCAACCTGACCAACGCCAGCGGTCTGACTGACCAGTGCCAGCAGTCCAGCCTGACCGATGCCAGCAGTCTAACTTGACCGGTGCCAGCAGTTGTGTCGTGTTGTGAAAGTGACAGTGAAAAGAAAAAAAAAAAAGGAAAAGAAAAAAGACAGTGATTCGTGAATAGTTAAGATCACCTGGCCAGGTAAAGTAGAAATCTATTTATACCCGGGTTAGTTAATGATGTTTTAGGTAAATGATTTTGTGAAGTTCAGGAAAGAGAGAATGTTTTATTTTGTTTGATTCCTATGCATTGATGTTTCGTTCTATGATCATGTGTAGTAAAGTTATAGACTTTACTAGTGGTTTGATGTGACGAATGCATGATATATGAATGAGACTGTAAGCAAGCTGTGAGTGTGTTTGGGCTGTGCGCTAGTCCTTCCTCCATCAACATCACCCGAGGTTGACAATTTATTGGCGAGCCTGCCAGGATATTCTGGCCCATTTATTTTAATTGTTAACTTCTCAGAGAGGAAGCTGGGTGGGATTCAAGAATTGTAATCCTAAGACAAGGGGTTGTCTTACTGTATGTTCCAAGATAGTTAAATACTAGGCTTGGCATTGCTTCCAAGATAGTTGATACTAGGCTTGGCATTTCAGCCCCAGAGTACTATTTCGCACAGATTGCCTATAATTCGCTCTCATAGTTGGGTCAGGCGCTGGGCGTCTTATAAAAACTAATTACGTTGTCCCAAGCTAATATTATCATTCATAGGATTGTGCTATTACGTCACTCGTGTCGGTAACCACCAGTTTGGCTGTCGTAGCAATAAACTCTTGATCAAAAAAAAAAAAAAAAAGGAGATATAATGGCGGAAGAAAAGAACACCCCTATTGAACAATTGTGAGCGTCGCTCGTGATTTAGGCTATTCGGGAGAAGAGTTGCGAGCATTCGTTGAAAACCAGCAAAAGATGGAAAGGGATGAACGCGCGGAAAGACGCCGTGTTGCCGTAGAGATAGCATTAGCAGAGCAGGAAAGGACTAAAGCTAGCGCAACGCAGGAAACAGAGAGAATAAGGCAAGCGCAGGAAACAGAAAGAATGAAGCAGGAAACAGACAGAATAAGGGAAGCGCAGGAAACAGAAAGAATGAAGCAGGAAACAGAAAGAATAAGGGAGGCGCAGGAAACAGAAAGAATGAAGCAGGAAACAGAAAGGATTAAAGCTAGGGAAACGCAGGAAACAGAAAGACTAAAGGTCCCATTAGAGTTAGAGAAAGTGAGAATCAAAGGGAGACCACCGATGATGGTAGTTCACTTTCCAGTGACTCTGTGCGCAGTTACGCCCCCCGACCCAAGTTGCCAAAATTCTCTGAAGGAACCGATTCGATGATGCATACATCAGTCGTTTCGAAACGTTTGCGACCAGTCAGGGTTGGCCTCCAGAAGAGTGGGCAGTCATTTTGTCAGCGCTATTGACGGGTAAGGCATTGCAGATTTTCACTGCGTTACCAGCAGAACAACAGTCTGATTTTGGTGCTGTGAAGGAGTCTTTAATGAAGGGATTTGACCTCACAGAGGAGGATTCAGAAAGAAATTTCGTTCAGCTAGATTGCAAGCAGGGGAAACGTACACTCAGTTTGGTGCACGTCTAGATCACTATTTTGAGAAATGGTTAGAGTTGAGTGGTACGAAGAAGGAGTTCGCTGAATTGAAAGAGCTAGTTATGAAAGAACAGATTTTGTCAGGTTGCGGCCCTGAGTTAACCATACATTTGAAAGAGAGACAGCCAGAGACAGCAGGGGAGTTGTTGAAGTTCGCAGAGGTGTATAGAGAGGCACGTTTGGGCACTAAGGTGCAGGAGAAACAGGTGCTAGGCACAGGTGAGAAGAGTGCAAGGAGACTAGGGGAGTTTTCTGCAAAGTCTGCAAACCCAGTGGTGGGGCAGAAGGAAGGGCAAAGGGACATTAGGTGTTTCATTTGTCACAAGAAAGGACATGTGGCGAGGGATTGTCGCATGAGGTTCCAGAAGGCAGCAGCCTTGCAAGAGGTGGATAAGGGTCGTCAAGGGAAACGACCTGCAGTGGAACCAAAGGGGATTCAGTCTGAAGAGGGTGGAGTGCAGCCTATGGCTAGCACTGGACAGCAGTCAGTGTCAGGGATGGAGGGCACTAGGCTGAGTGGTTCGTTACCAGTGGAAGACGGGTGGATTGGCCAGCAGAGGGTGAAAGTGTTACGAGACACTGGTTGTTCATGTGGTGTAGTTAGAACAACGCTGGTCGAGAAAGGGGATTTGACAGGGCAAATCCAGACCTGTACTCTAATCGATGGCACTGTGAGGGAGTTCCCAGTTGCTAAGATAGAAGTACGTACCCCTTACTTCTCAGGCGAGTTGTCTGCGCTGGTGATGGAGAAACCCCTTCATGATTTGATCATTGGAAATATCCCAGGTGCAAAGGATCCAGGGGATCCTGAGTGTTGACTGCTACAGGGGCAGCAGTTCAAACACGGAGCAAGAAGGAGGGAAAGGTTGATAAAACCGTTAGTCGTTCCGGCAAGGAAGTCAGGCATAGATGTGTCGCCTGATGAGTTTAGGGCAGCGCAGGAACAAGACCCTTCGCTCGTGAAGCCTTGGGAGTTGGCAAGAGGTGGAGAGAAACAGGAGGTTAGAGGAGGTGAGACAGAATTTCTTGTGAAAGGCGGGCTGTTGTACCGAGTGTTCACCAAGGGGAAGACAGGTAAGGTGACCACTCAGTTAGAGGTACCAGCAGGTTATCGTGACACTGTCATGTCAGTGGGTCACGAGTCGCTCATGGCGGGTCATCTCGGCACCAGCAAAACAGCTGACCGAATTTTGATGACTTTCATTGGCCAGGAGCAATGGCAGACATCAAGCGTTTCTGCATGTCATGTGACGTGTGTCAAAGGTCAGCCACAAGAGGGGTGAAGAGGAAGGCGCCTCTTAAACATCCCCCTTTAATTGACACACCGTTCAGGAGGGTGGCTGTTGACCTGATCGGCCCAATCGCGCCCTGTTCCAAAGGCGGGCAAGGTATGTGTTGACGCTCGTGGACTACGCGACCAGATACCCAGAAGCAGTCGCATTGAAAGGCGTAGATACGCAACAGGTCGCTGAAGGGCTGGTAGACATCTTCTCTCGCGTGGGTGTGCCAGCACAAATTTCAGTGACAGGGGGTCACAGTTCACCTCAGGCGTGATGAGGGAGGTCAACAGGCTGTAGGGATCACGCAGCTTCTCACTACCCCATACCACCCACAATGCAATGGCTTGGTGGAGAGATTCAATGGTGTGCTGAAGGGCATCTTAAAGAAGCTCTGTGAGGAAAGGCCAGCAGATTGGGACCGCTACATTCAGCGGCACTGTTCGCCTACAGGGAAGCCCCTCAGGAAAGCACAGGCTTTTCGCCATTTGAGCTGCTGTATGGGCGGACAGTTCGGGGACCAGTGTGCATTCTCAAAGAGCTGTGGTCCGGAGAACAGGAGTCAGAAGAGGTCAAAACCACTTATCAGTATGTGGTGGACCTACGCAATAGGCTAGAGGAGACATGTAAGGTCGCAAGGGAGAGTTTGCAGGAGGCTAGGGTCGTCCAGAAGAAGCAATATGACAGGAAGGTGAGGAAGCAATTCCTCAAGGTGGGAGATCAAGTCCTGTTACTGCTTCCCACGGATCACAACAAGCTGCTGATGCATTGGAAGGGACCATTCACCATCATTGAAAAGGTAGATCAGGACTACCGAATCGATGTGAATGGGAAATCAAAACTTTTCCATGCAAATTTACTCCGCAAATATATTCAGCGTGAGACTCAGCACATAGGCGCAGCAGCAATCATTGATGGAGGTGAAGGAGACCCAGCAGAAGAAGGGGAGATTTTGTTGCCTGAGTTTCCAGGAGAAGAGTCATACAGGGATGTGTCACTGTATGAAGGGCTAGACAGTAGGAGACAGGAGGAAGTTAGGGGGCTCCTAGAACAGTATAGGGCGTCCCTGACTGATAAACCAGGCAGGACAACTCTAGAGACATGTACGGTGGAGTTAACATCGCAAAAACCCGTACATGTGAAAGCCTACCCGATCCCATATGCCACCAAGCAGGTGATCGAGGAGGAGGTAGAAAAGATGTTGGACCTTGGGGTGATTGACCGTCCAAATCATCGTATAGTGCACCCGTCGTCTTAGTGAGGAAAAAGTCAGGTGAGCATCGATTCTGTGTTGACTATAGACGTTCTGAACAGTGTCACCAAGGTCGATGCAGAGGTCATACCGAACATGGAAGACCTGTTCGCTCAGATCGCCACAAGCAAGAGCCAGTATTTCACCAGGATAGATCTGAGCAAGGGTTACTGGCAAATAGCCTTGAGTGAGGACTCAAAGGAAGTCACAGCTTTCTCCACTCCTATGGGGCTATACCAGTGGCGAGTACTCCCTTTTGGGATGGTCAACGCACCTGCAGTCTTCTCTCGGATGATGAGGAAGTTATTGACGGGATTGGAAGGCGTTGTGAATTTCATGGATGACATTCTGATAGCATCCGAGACATGGGAGGAGCATATGAGGCAGCTAGGAGCAGTTTTAGAGAGGTTGAGACACCCAATCTCACAGCCAGACCAACAAAGTGCCAGGTTGGTTTTCCAAGCCTGGAGTTCCTAGGTTTTGTTGTCGGAGGCGACACAAAGCAGCCAGAAAGGGGAAAGGTGGAGAAGATGATGAATTCAGAGAGACCAAAGACCAAAACAGAAGTCAGGAGTCTGCTAGGTTTTATTGGTTTCTACAGGGAGTTTGTTCCAATTTCGCAGCAATCACGAGTCCTCTCAGTGATTTGGTCAAAGCAGGGAAACCGCAGTGGTCGAGTGGTCAGACGCTGCAGAGCAAGCACTGCAGACGGTGTTGGAAAGACTAGGTTCCCGTCCCATCTTGAAGCTACCAGATATGTCCAAACCATTTTTGTTGCGGACAGATGCATCAGGTGGTGGGATGGTGCAGTATTGTTGCAGGAGCATGAAGGGGTCGAGTTTCCTGTGAGGTACGCTAGCAGGAAGTTGACAAAGTGTGAAGAAGGGTACGCAACGGTGGAGAAGGAGTGTTTAGCTGTCGTGTGGGCCGTGCAGAAGTTCCACAAATACTTGTATGGGAAAGAGTTCGTGATAGAGACAGATCATCAACCACTCAAATTCCTGCAGGAGGCGCAGCTGAAAAACAGCAGGGTTCTGCGTTGGGCAATGGCACTGCAGCCCTACAGGTATCGAGTGCAGTACATTCCAGGTCGACAGAATGTCGGAGCTGACTACTTAAGCCGTGTAGTCTAGCAAGCTGCAACTCAGAGGAAGTCAGTCATATCCGGGGTGCTTTGTTGATAATATGTGTTGATTACAGTTATGTTGATTGGATATGGGTTCATTCCCAGTTGGCTATGGTTCATATTTTTGTGTGAGACTTGTTCATGTTTTCTTTGTGAGACTTGTTCATGTGAATGTAGTTATGCTTGGAGCATACAGTCGCTTGTGTAGTGATGCATTATTTGCAATAAGTGAGGATGGAGATTCCTCAGTTGAAGTGTCATGGATCGTGATCATATTATATTGTGCTTTTCATAAGAATTGTGAAAAGAAGATGTGGCAAATCCGCAGGTAGGGGAATGGCATAAGTGCGCACAGAGGTCGTTATAAAATGAATTGAAATAACGCAAGAGCGCACGTCAATGATAACTCATTGGAGTGGTATTCACTAATGATATATTTTATAATTTATAAACCGTTGGTTGTAAAGTATTTTTTTAAACTTTGCACGTGTAGCTGTGTGTCAGCAAATTCGGTTGTTGTTTTTTTTTGTACCGTGGTTTTGAGACGATGCGGTGCATAGTCTTTTGCAAGGGGGAAATTGTCACGGTCAAAAATAGAACAACCAAGTCGTGGTCCAGGTTGTTTGGACATAAGCTCTAACTCAAATATTCTGGGCGCCACGTAGACGGGCCCATGGTTCGGATCCAGCCAATTAAGCATAGGGGAGAGGCTCCACAGAGACGGTCTGTCGGCCAGACGGACTAAGCAGCTTTGACCGACGCCTCGATGTCTAGCGAGACGAGTCGTAGCGCCTGGCTCAGGCTCATCTAGCCAATTTGTGGAACCAGCGCCATTGTTAGTCGGACGTCGCAGGTTAAAGCAGGAAAGGGAGAGGGAGAAGGTAGTGTGTGGTGGGGGTGAAATCTAGCTAATCAATTAAATGACCAATTGACCACCACAGAGAGTAAGGCGTGTAGGCGTGACTGTCATGATTTGAATATCCAATGGAATTAGAGGGAGATAACTTCGGGTATCAGGGGTAAAAATATGACCAATGGTACTCGCCCTTTTTGACAGATCGGAACGGGATAAGAAGGATGTGAGAGTGAGAGAACGGGGAGAACGAGGGGGGAGAACGAAACAGAGAGGAGAGAGAGAGAGGTTCGGAGTGGAAGCTCGCAGGAGAGAGGGCAGAGGAGAGATGAGGGGAGGAGAGAAGAGAACCAAGTTGAGAGATTAGCATGAGATAGTCTGCAGAGGAAGGACTAAGGAGAGATGTGGGGAGAGAGAGTTGCTAACTAATGAAGAGAAAAAGAAAGAAAGAAAAGGAAAAGAAAAGCAACCATGTCCATTTAATAGAGCAGACTAGGAGAGAGAGAGAGTGCAATGCGTTAATGCAGGAAGAAAGAAAGGAGAACAGATTGATGTTGATAGTCACTGTTCCATCTAAACGGGGGTTCGACCTCATACTTGGCCAGCGCCACTTTCATCGGCAGTCCAACCTGACCAACGCAGCGGTCTGACCTGACCAGTGCCAGCAGTCCAGCCTGACCGATGCCAGCAGTCTAACTTGACCGGTGCCAGCAGTTGTGTCGGTTGTGAAAGTGACAGTGAAAAGAAAAAAAAAAAGGAAAAGAAAAAGACAGTGATTCGTGAATAGTTAAGATCACCTGGCCAGGTAAAGTAGAAATCTATTTATACCCGGGTTAGTTAATGATGTTTTAGGTAAATGATTTTGTGAAGTTCAGGAAAGAGAGAATGTTTTATTTTGTTTGATTCCATATGCTTTGATGTTTCGTTCTATGATCAGGTGTAGTAAAGTTATGGACTTTACTAGGGGTTTTTGATGTGACGAATGCACCGATATTTGAATGAAAAACCTGTAAGCAAGCTGTGAGTGTGTTTTGGCTTGTGCGTAGTCCTTCTCCATCAACATCACCGAGGTTGACACACAACAAACCACTGACACGAAATCATCACAAGGAAACCAGCTACTGTGGCAGAGGGTTTCGATCATGAACTAAAGGGTGGGAGGACTGGGTTAACCATGTCCGTCATCATGCCGGAGTGGAACTGTCCTGGCTTGATTGGAAAGTGTAAGGGGATATTTTAACTACCGAGCTTTAAAACACTGCCCCCCAGAATTTAAAAATAAAAAAACATTTGTGCATGTTCAGCTGAAATTCAGTTGTGACTTTTCAGGAGTGAGAGGTCCTACATTTCGTTTTACAGGTAGGAATGCTGAGAAAAAAGGAAAAAAAAGAAAAAATTGTTGTGACCCCAAGACCATGGCCATTATGCAGGCAATGAAAAGGTTCATCTCTGAAAGATCGGTTTTCTGTTTTCATTGTCTAGACAGGACTGGTGCTGTGACTTTAAAAGAGGAACATCTCTGAAAGAATCTGATCCTGTTTTCATTGTCTAGCAGGACTGGTGCCCTGTGACTAAAAAGGGAAAAATCCACTTAAACTATAAACTTCCATTTCTCTGGGGTTTGTTAACAACTCATGTGAAAACAAATATTTTTCTCTGGTACTGCAAAATTTGCAGTTGGAAAAAAAAGAAAGTAAATAGGGAATCACAAACACTGCAAACCATTACACATGTAAGTAGCAATGCCGTAAAAATAAAAACCAACCAAACACAAAATTCTGATGATTTGAGTGAAGTTTGCATCGCCAATCTTCTGATCGACTCCCATATTCAGCACCCACTTACCCATTTGCAACAAAGTTGACAAAGAATGCTACGGCTTGCACACGTTTTTTTCACTGATAAGTTGGCCAGTGCCACTGAAACAAATGAGAAATAACCAAAGATCAAATGTTTTGCACAAGCACAGAAACTGAACATCTCAAGCCTCATGCTAAACAGACATACAAAATCATGTACAAACACACAAGCAAAACGCTTCACCACAACCAACATGAGAACAGAATTGCAAAAGCTACAGAAAAGCACCTGACTCAGAGGTGCTCTAGGGGGTGTACAAGGGGTAATTAGGCAGCTATTTCCATTTTTGCTCTTTACATCTAGTGACCCAAAAATGGCCAGTGCCAGATCCCTACCGGCTTTGCAAAAGTAAGACAATAATGTATCAAAGGGGCAACTAAAATCGAAAAAATAAAACATGGTAAACGTGTTAACGCCCACCCCATACTTCAAGCTTACAACCCTAGAGACAGTGACAGCAACTATGAGGAAGGAAATACCCAACAATACCTAACTTCATCAAGATGCAGAGACACTGACAGATACCCTGGGACTAACCATCATAAACTTAAAAATTCGATTTAACTGAACTGATCTGGACTTCCAAAAAAAGAAGTCTTGAAATATATGATAAAAGCCAATTGTTTCAACATAACAAGGGATTTTGATTTTCAAAGCAGAGGTGTGATTTTTTTTTCTTTTGACCTCACCGAACAAATGAAGGTCGTGACCCAACCAAGCGCTTTGGTGATATGACTGTAATAGGCCGGGACTTCTGGAGAGGTTTCTTTTTGATGTTCTTCCTGGAACATAGAACGTGTGTGGGTAGCTTTGCAGTCACTTCAGTCATGTACCCATTTAACCTACAGTGAGTTTCATCAAAGTCTCATGGATGAACGTTCACTAAGACTCTTTGCCTTACAGAAGCAGAATAGAAACCCAAGCAAGATCGGGAATTTAAAAAAAAAAAAATTGGTACAACAGTTCAGTTTCTCTTTCTTTCCTCTCATATTTGTTCTTTCCTATTTTTGGGGTGCCTGCCAAACCCCCCCCCCCCCCCCCCCCCCCCCCCCCCCCCCCCCCCCCCCCCCCCCCCCCACCCCCCTAGTTTTTTTCCTTCTTTTTTTTTTGTGTTTTAAGTTGGGTCTCCAGCCTTCCATTTTCCCCATGTTCTTTTTCCTCATTTTTTTTTTTTTTCTTACCCCACTACTTTATACAGTTCTGTTCCATATCCAGTATGCAAAGTCTCAGTCAAAGTCCCAGTGAAACATACAGCTATGAAACCTCTAAAACAATCATTAAAGTATGACCATCATATGCTCTTTATTTCCCATTTTAACCCAAAATCAACATGATGACGCAAATGCCCGTTTTTCACTTCCTCACAAACAAAAGAATGAGTCAACTCAACATTACCCCACTTATGACATGCAAGCTCTCCTGAACTCAGATGTGACAATCATTCCTCAAAGAAATCTTTTTTTTTAAGAAGGAACTTACTTCAATGAAACCATAATTCAGAATGTCAAGTGGTAAAGCATACATTAACCTTTCATCCCTACAACCGGTTTTCCGGTTTGCAGATATTGTCCCCTTTCCCTTTCCCTGCAGCCGGAAAACCGGGCAGCACAAAATCCCTCCTTTCCTTCTGCAGCCGGAAAATCGGTTCTCGCGGTAAGCGCTTTCCACTTCGCGTGCCTCGCATCATCAGTATACGTCATGACAGGGTCGCTTGCAGGCAGTGTTTTGAATGGAATGGATGCCAGATGGCCCCTACACCCTGGGAAAGTTGGTCGCCGCTCTAATCTGGCCCGGTTTTGCTACTCCCACACGTGGCAGCTCTCACTTTACACTTCTTCTTTTTTTCTGTAAATCCAGGAATAAAGGGATACTCGTATTATAAAAAAAAGGAAAAAGAGGAAGCAATGATTCAAAAAAAAGTAGGATGAAGAGGTTGAAGTAACACTCACTTGTGTTTTGTAAATGTGCTGCACTGTGGGAAGGTGCAATTTGTTCACGTCCTTCCAAGACATCCACTGAGCTTGAAAACAAAAGTTTAATCATATAGCAGGGAATAACAAATCACATTACATATGGTTAAACCATTCGTTCCATCATTTGTTTATGTGTTCCAGCTGTTGACGATGATGCTGATGTACATGAGGAGGTGAGATATTTTACATAAATATAGAGTTTTTCCACCAGTTTATCTGAGGCTGTCTGAGATCATATCTAAACTAAAGAATGCACACAACAATATTCTGTGTGACAAAAGTTTGCTCATCCAAAACTCACGGAAGAGAACTTTCCCAAACAAGAAATAATAAAGACAAAGATCTCTTGCTTAGGATGAAAATCAACTGTAAACACTGATAATCCCAAAAATATCACGACAAATTACTGTTTTGTGACATGGTTACACAAAGTTTCAAGAAAAACTTACTACATGTATGTTAAAAAGCGAATATGACATACTGATACATAAGAACTGAGAATCAGCACATTAAACTGGTGTGGGAAATCTTTTTTCCTTTTTCCTAACTGATGCCTTTTTTTTTCCTGGTAATCGGTGCTATGCACAGTGTACAGACTGCATCATCAAAAAAATCACCCGGGCTTTGTTCAAAACAGACAATGCTTTTTCCTTTATCTTTTTCTTACATTTTTGATTATCCAAACAAAAGCCATAATCTGATCCACTTTGAAGCAAGCAACAGTAAATACCTTTAATACTGGTTTCACCCAGATATTTGGGAACATAGGAATTGAAGCAGCGTTGTTGAAATTAACATCGTTTTCCTCAACAAAGTGGAGCTCTCCCTCCCTGGTCTGTCGAAACGGGGGGCAGTCCGTTATAGAACTTTGCCCATACACAGGCTGAAAGGAAAGTACATTTTGTGCCATCACTGATGCATGATCATTTCATACAAGGTGTCAACATCATCATTGCTTATGCAGTATCAACGCTATGAACAAAGCTACAGTAATGACCTCTCGTTCAGTGTTACAAAAATATTGGTGACATGCTTCATCCTTATTCAAAATGGCCCACAGGCATTTTTTGTTTAAATCATTTGGACATAAAGTTAAACAGAAAAGGCCTTCCCAAAACACACACACACACACACAACAACGATATTTAAGTGAAGTCATTTATGTTTTTACACATGTGACTATATAAAACATGTTTTACATAATGGGGTCACAACAATGCACATTTCATATTTTCAATCTATGGGCAAAATACAAATAAATACACAAAATAAAATGTAAAGTAAAACCGATTTCATAAACAATAATTAAAAGACAAATAATTTTTGAAAACAAGTATTCTTCAGATGTTACAAACAACAACTAAAAAGTGCTCAAAACGATAACCCTTGATGGCAGTGCACAGAAGAATGAAAAATAAATGAATAGGGCGGGGAATTGAAGACAGTTTAAAACACAGCAGGAAAGGGGAGAGAGAGAAACCAGAGAATGAGAGGAAAGCCAGTGGAAGAGAGGAGGGTACGAAGTGAGTTGGATATATGATATATACCCGCTGTCCCTTTGTTGATCAGAATCAATTTCCTTCATTAATTAGAAATCAAATTTTATATTGAAGCTGACCCAAAAAGGAAATTTTCCTGATGTCCTTTTTCATTTTTTTTTCTTCACTCCTTTGGTTTCAGAGTGAAGCAGTGGAGTGGGAAGACAGGAAAGCGCAAGGAGAGAAAGCGTTTGGGGTGGGATGGTTGGAAGGGAGAGAATTAGCTCTGCATTTCATGCAAATGTACATTTTGGGAGTTCTATGTTATAATGAGAAACTTTACAGTATGACAAGTAAATGAATTTCCATAGACAAATCATACATTCATGAACTCTTTGAGAATTTGGGTCGAGGAGAAAAACGTCAAGAGATTTGCAGAATTGAACTAAAACTTGCACCCCAAGCAGCAATGGGATACTCAAATCCGTGAATTCCACACATGCAATGGGGTTGGGGGGGGGGGGGGGGGGGGCCCGTTAGGCAATATAAATCACAAATTTACAACCAGGGCTGCAAGTTCAATTCTGCTGGTGGGCCAACACAACAAGGACCAACATAACATAAAGTGTCATTCTGGTGGTGGGGTTTTGTGGTTTTAGATGGTGCCATACCTCATTCTACAGATTATCTTGTGGCCATTCTCATCCAAGCCCGATTTAAACTGAATTAACAGAAGGTACGCTTGTGAAGTCAGGGAATTTCTCCCTGAGCACTCCCCTTTCTCTTGTATATGTCAAGAGGCTGTGGTGTTTTTGTTGTGTTCATTGACACATAGCTTATGGTATGTAATGTTAAAGGCAATTGCTATTAGCCACTGTCTTTGTCAGTCATACCAATTCTACAGAAATTACTACTGTTCAGGGTGCAGCAGCATAACCTACTGGATTGATATCTCAATCTTTCGGTTACTGCATTCAGTGCGAAGAGCTTGGTTAAGTCTTCAGGGACACGGGCGACGTCGTTGGCACTTTCATGAAAGCGGTCTTTTCTGAAAGGTTAAAAAAAAAAAATTCGGCTGGACAGCACCCTCCTAAGAAACAAATACTTTCTGATGCACAACATCAACAACACTTTATAACAGTCAGACAATATATCATGAATAAAAACTCTACAGGAAGCAGCTTCAGTTTTAGTTAAAAAGAGTTATTTTAGGTACAGACATGTTTTATATATGGTAACATTTCCTTTGATTAGTTGTGATTTTGTTTAAAGCACTGCCTTGCACTGCCATTTGAAAACACACCCCCAGACCATCTGACGCAAAAGGGAATTTAAGGAGGAATTTCTTTTTTTTTTTCATCCAATGTTCGTCTTCCCCTTTACTTCTCATGCCGCATTGTTTAGATCTCGTGTTGACAATGTGGTCTGCAATCAGTCTAAATTTGGCACTCACTCTGGCTGGAGCTGTTGATTTTCTCATTAATACATAACTTAAGTGTAATAGTTGTTTATGTACCTGCATGTGTGCATATACATGTGAGTTCTCTCATGCATCCATATGCACAATTATACCTTTTAATTAAAACCCACCCATTTTCTTAAATTCCCTTTTTTTTTAAAAAAAACAACAAAATTCCTCCCAAACCATACACAGCTTAATTTCTCTGCTGAGAGTAAATTTAAAGTAAAAGGATATTTATAGAGCGCTTATACCTTGCAAGAGCCCAAAGCGCAAAGAAGTACTAAAATTTGTAAAATTCAAATAATAGTTAACCAATCGAACCGCATCCTTCTTTATCAATGGTAAATTAGACACATGACAACAAAACGTAAAGTAGACCTTAAACAACATGACATAAATGATAACACTACTATTGTACTAATCATCCATAGCAAAAAACCACAAAAACAAATTCTGGACTTGCAATCACCATTCATACCATGACAACTTCGCGGAGGCGTAGTTCACATCCTCCCCCAGTACAGCGGCAAATCATCTGGCACATTGCTGATGCCTGCACTCTCTTTCCATCAGCTTCACAGAATCCCTTTGGAATTGTTGCAAAGGCCTTTTCTTCCATCCTGAACACTGCAACAAACCCCCAGGTTTTTTTGGAATCCATTTTCAAACTTACATTTTTGACTGGTAATGAAAAATAACAATACATCGTCAACACAGCCATACATGACTGTGAAAGTTGAAGTGCTATGAAGGGGAAACTTGTGCTTGGTTAGTGCCAATTCTTTTTTCAACAACAATGTGTCTATCATGTGCAGTGTGCATTCGGGGGGCACCATCAGGTCCATGAATTACCAGTTCCAATGAGCTTGACAATACTGATGACTGAGTCTGACATCACTTATCACCGGTATGGTTAATAAACAAGTTGAAATCAAAGGTAACCATGAGGTGGGGCATAAAAAAGGTTGCATAAGTTTTGACCTTTGAAGGATGATCAATGAGGATGACGATGACTCTATGGAGTCCATTCTGGGGCTAAAGACATCAGTATATGACGCGTTTATGCTCTGTTCAACAAACTCACAACACCCAGCATCAACGGGCCCAAGAAACTAACATCTGCAGAGTTGGTCAGAACTTTGAACACACTCCAGACTCGGGTAAAACCGAAGAGACATGTCCATGATTTATTTGATTGATTTAATTTAAAGGCTGTTCCAAAAAACAATGGTGTATTAGGACTAGAAAAAAACCAATCCACACAAAACCCCACACACACAACACACACACAAAAAAAAAAAAAAAAAAATTAAAACGGGCTGCGTAAAGAGTTTGTGTCTGTGTTTGCGCACGCGTGCGCACCGGTGTGTGTGTGTGTGTGTGGTGTTGTGTGTTGTTTTGTGTGTGTGTTGTGTGAGTGTGTGTTGTGTTGCGTGTTTGTGTACTGTGCGTATGCATGTGTGTGTGTGTGGTTGTGTGTGTGGTTTGAGAGGTAGGTGTGTGTGTGTGTGTGTGTGTGTGTTTTGTGTGTGTGGTGTTAGTGTGAATATGCACTCATGTGTGAAAGGCTACGTATAAACATTCATACAATAACTATAAATGATTTAATGTTTCAATAAATCTGCAAGTATAGTGCTGGATAAAACTAGACATGTCCCTTGTTATGTGGATTATTCCGATCAAACTCTATCATGTTGTTCCCGCTGATACCAAAAAAAAAAACAAACAAAATCAAACCAAAGTTTCTGATGGTACTCAAACACACCCACCTTCTGTTCTATTCCAGCCTGCAGCTACAATGCTACCATAGCACTGGGGGAGGGGGGTGGGGGTGGGGGCTAAAACCAGATATTTCAATAAAGGTCTGTTTGAAAAAATTTATCTTACCCGAGAAAAACACCCACACAGTGTTAAAGATTTACAGACATTTCCCGAAGTTCACTTTTCACCCTTTATTTTCAAATGTGCAAACCACATACACTAGTAACAGTGACACTTTCATAAACTATTACACGTATAATTTTTGTTCTTGTATTAATTTGATCAATATCCATAACTCTAAACTTGTTTCAAAGGAAAAAAGAAGTCCTTGAATACACTAAAAAAGGGAAATTACCTATTAAACTTTATGACAATTAAGTTCAATGTTGTTGTCTGTTTGCACCGAGATTCCGCTATCACAAGCTCCTACTGTCTCAGTATCTCGCCATCAACCTCCCCAAGGGCTCACGAAAGATGATTACATTGATTCACCACACACCATGACCAAATCACAGCATCATTCGCCGATTCAGACGAATTGTTTGAGGAAAGGGGAATTAATTACTACCTTTTGTTTGTTTTTTCCCACAAGAGGGACATACATATTACTTTCGTGCCATCTCACCCCCAATGTTTATATCATTCTTGTGAGTACTGTCGTCTACGCCGGCTTTCGTGTAAAACTTCAGCTGCCATTCTGAGTCCATTGCATACCGTCTTTGTACCGAAATGTTGTATATCTTTAACCAAGATAGTTACTACTCCACGCAGGGCGTACTAGGGCCTAACGGGTCAGCCCGCTATTGCGCGGGCCCGCTATTGCGCGATTGCGTGGGCCCGCTATTGCGCGGGCCCGCTATTGCGCGACAGTTAGGGTTAGGGATAGGGTAAGGGATAGGGTTAGGGTTAGCTGCGCAATAGCGGGTCCCCGCAATAGCAGGTCCGCGGGCCCGCCCACGTTTTGCCCGCTTCTTCAGGATTTCAATATTGAAAAAGAAAATGGGGGAGGGGGGGGGGGGGGGGGGGGGGGGGGAGAAAATGACAGAAAAAAAACTTTCAAAGAAAAGAAATGAACTCTTTGAATACATGACATGTTGTAAAAGTTCTTCTTCTTCTTCCTAAAATACTGGTTCACTCAAAAACGAGTGGGTCACCAGCGCGCATGTTAAAAAGTAAAATAAATAACATAAAATACTGCGACTTCAGTCTCTTGGCCCCTGGAGCAAATTTGGCAACAAGGGGTCGCACTCGATATTCAAGAAGTTAAAAGCAATGGCCAGGTGCAGGCCCAAGTAACCATAAAATATCTGGGAAGTTTAAATAGAAAATCGTCAATATGCAGATCTCAACACTGTCGTATCAATTTGCTTTTTAAATGAGACTGCATTTGTGGCAATCTTGATGGCACCCGGCAGTGAGTTCCACAGCCGTACAGAACTAGGATAAAATGAATGTAAGTGGCTGTCAATATTGATGCAGGAATGGTATAACATTGACCGCCACTCCTGGTGCTACTTTTATTCAGTACTAGTTGTTCCATTGGAATATCAATTAGATTAGCTCTGCCTTTGAAGAAGATGTTAAGTTGATAAAAGCCTTCTCTCTTCTAAGGGTTTCCATTCTAATTTCCTCATGTTCTTCCTAGTATTCCCCCTTTCTCTGATGTGGTCCCTGTTACAAACCGTGCTGCTCTCTTCTGAATATTTTCGAGGTTATCAATGTCCTTTAGATGGTAAGGATCCCAGACTGAGCAACCATATTCCAGTACTGGTCTAACCAGTGTTTTGTAGCAGTCGTCTTTAACCTTTTGGGGGCAATCATTGATATTCCTGTATAAGAAAGCTAAGAGTGATTTGCTTCTTACATATACTAAATTGTAATGTTCTTTCCATTTGAGACGACTATCTATAATCACTCCTAAGTTACCCTTAAGGCCTGACGATAATCTCTCATCTACTGTGCGATTTACAAGTCAAAACACGCGCGCACGCGCGTGCGTGCGTGCGTGTGTGTGTGTGCGTGCGTGCGTGCGTGTGTGTGTGTGTGTTTGTGTGTGTGAGCTCGCGGTGTGTGTGTGTGAGAATAG